>OY992519.1:11229623-12429623 GCA_963921215.1 Scoparia ambigualis
TTTCTGATTTTACGTGAAATCGTGAATATTTTTGAGAAATAGTGCTTTAGAAACATGGTGACTTTTTCAGTGATTGATTGTTGTACAACACAGCGAAATAATCCCATAAAATGTTCATTTTACAGGTAAATTATTACAAACCGACACCTTCTTACCTAGGATTTATTTATGCCAATGCGCTTCGAATTTTAACCACGAAATGTGATAATTCTCTTCTATAAACATTTATTTATGTAAGAAGCAAAGATAGAATATACATAATGCAGAATTTACGAATAATTTGTGTAAAGAAATAATTTTCGTTTTACACTAGGGCCGTATCAAGTTATCGATATTTCGTGTCCATTGTCTATCACGTAAACGAATATGTATTATTGTTATTAAAGTACCTCTATGACGTTTAGATATGAATTACCTGGGAATGTAAACACATTTAAGATACTTAGCCGATCCATAGGTATCAGTTTTTGACTGTTAGAATAGGTAGTAACATTAGTAGGTAATTTATGTATCTTTTAGATTTCCTACTAACTTGGATACTAGAAATACATGGCTTAGGCTAATTGATCGTCCAAACTGGATTCTCAAGAAAAGTTCATGTTTTCAAAGGTCCAGTTCATGTAAGCATTTTGAAGAAATATATTTACAGACGCGAGGAGCGAAAAGAATTTTGATGAAATCTGCAATTCCAACTAAGTTAGTTTCGGTAAGCTTAAATAAAATTATACTATTCTTCTGCTGATGTTTCATTAGATAATAATGTCTACTTAGTACCATATACCTACATTCAACCCCTCCGTCGCTGAATAGCATAAAAGCAAAACATGACGTTCGCAAAATATCATATTAGCAAAACACCATATTCGCAAAAAATCATAATCTCAAATCACCACATTCATACAATTTCATATTCTTGAAACATCATATTAGCAAAATAACATAATAGCAGGATACTACATTTTTAGTACAATTAATGTCATAATGTTTAAGTAGGTAAATACTTTTCAAGAAATAAAACAATCCGATAGCATATAATAACCGTTTATTGATATCAAAGTCAAAATAATTCTTGTAATTAACAATTTCTTCGCTATTTTCTTACTTTTTTTTAATTTATCCTATTCCTTTCTTAAAGGCCGGCAACGCGTCTGCGATTCCTGTGGTTTTGCGGGTGTCCATGAGTGGCGGTGATTACTTTCCATCAGGTAAACCGCTTGCTCGTTTGCCTCCTTATTTAATAAAAAAAATGGACAAGGTCTGTGTGAAAGAAAAACTTTGGAAATTCCTCACAGGGCACGGGGTCGAAGCGGACGAAGCCGAAGTCGCGGGCAATTCGTTAGTTATTAACCGGTTCACTGCCCCGCAGACAACATAATATAGTCCATAACAATTGATTAGGCTATTGTTTTATTTTTTGGACAGTAAACCTTTTAATAATAAATTTTACCTCTATTTAATATTTTATATGATCCACGTTACCCCGGATGCCTGAAATCTAGGTTTCAGTTTCTTAAAGCCTCTCATCAGGGTGACCTTTGCTTCAGTAGCAACCTTACTCTCCAAATTCCTGCTCATAATACTGGCCTCCTCTCCAGCTCTTTCACTTTAACCGCTATCCGTCTCTGGAATGCTCTGCCATTGCATAGCTGTCGTGCACAGAGCGAAGTAGTGTTTTAAAGACTAGTGTATGTGACTAGTGCATGAGCAGTTTTATATGTAAAGAAGATCAAATAAATAATAAAATATAAAAGAAAAACAATATTTTTTTATCATAATTGTACTTTTTCTTAAGAAAATGTTGTTAACCCCTTGAGGATCGTAAAACCAGACACATCGCCGGCGGTCTTATGATCCTTGACCTATTTCACGGATAGGATGATAATCGAATATGTTAGTTTGCTAATAATATGATGTTTCAAAAATATGATATTGTAATAATGTGGTAAATTGAGATTATGATATTTTGCGAACATCATGTTTTGATTTTATGCTATGCGGCGACGGAGGGATCCCATCCTATTTTAGTTCTATTAATACTATTACTGTTAGTAATTAATATTATCGATATCGATATTAATGTGAAAAGCGACATGAAGTACATCACTGAACGCATTTTTAAACAATTTGACATACACAAATGCCATCTTATTTCGGTTTCGTTTGTCAGCTTATGTTTGTTGCTCTATTCCGTTAGGTATAGTAACTTTATGGTGCATATACAAAACGAACTTAATATTAAATAGGTAGCTTATTGTAATAATATCTAACACCTGTCAATTATCATATCATTTTTTAATCTTAAAATTTAGTAAGTTAAAGAAGTAATCCACAAATAATCATCGCAGATTTGCAAAATGATGACGAAAATAATGAACATTCGTTTGAAAGCCAAGAGGATGATAATGAAAACAGTAATGAAAATGAGAATTTTACAACATCTGCAATTATCAATATCTTGTGATTTCAATAAAATGTTTATCCCACGGGTTTTCACTTCTTTACGGTACCCTAAAAATGGCGGACGACAAAAGAATTAATATCGTTGTATATGACTTATAGTCCTAAGATATCATATAGGCATGGAGGATACAAAAGTCACAGTTTTAGTACTCATAGACTTCTCAAACGCCTTCAATGCCGTAAGTCATGACATCCTCCTATCTATCCTTTCCCATCTTATGGTTTCATCTGAGGTACAGGAATGGTTCTCTTCTTATCTTCAAGAGCGTCAGCAGTCAGTCCGCATTGATGAGATATCATCAAATTGGCGTAGCCTGAATGCTGGTGTTCCACAAGGCGGTATTCTTTCTCCATTATTATTTTCAATATTTATCAACTTTATCACCCACCACCTTCAGTGTGCGTATCATATGTACGCCGATGACCTTCAGCTTTACACTCATGCACGCGTAGATGACTTATCAGACGCTATTGTAAAAATAAATCGGGACTTGGAAGCTGTTAACGACTGGTCGCGTAGGTTTTGTGTGGCTGTAAATCCTACAAAATGTTAGACGATACTTGTTGCCAGCCTGAGATTGATAAATAAAGTGGGGATTCGCTCTATTACTCCTGTAGTGTTTGACGGAACAGTCATACCATTCAGCACGACCGTTAAAAATCTCGGCTTACATATCGACACTACACTTAGCTGGCATTCTCAGGTTGCTAATGTTAGCAAAAAAGTAACCTGGACTCTGCGCTCTTTAAATCGCCTGAGGAACTTTTTACCGTTCAAGACGGAGGTGATGCTTGCGCAAACTTTAATCCTTCCTATGATCGACTATGGTGACGTGTGTTATTACGACCTAAACTCAGTCTTGCTTGATAAGCTTGACAGATTGCTCAATAACAGTATCAGATTCATCTACAATCTGAGGATGTATGACCATATCTCACAGCATAGGTCTGAGCTGAAATGGTTGCCCATTCGTCAGCGGAGATGTTGGCGCGCCATTTCCACACTCTTCTCTCTTCTAAATTCTCCAAATGCTCCATCTTACCTTACTCCCCATTTCCAATATCTTTGCTCCTCTCACGACCGGAATCTCAGATCCTTAAATAACCTTTTCCTTCTCTCTCCTTCCCACTCTTCTGGCTTTGTACATTCCTCCTTTTATATCCAGTCCATACTCCTCTGGAACGCGCTACCTCAGGAAGTCAGGATGGCTGCGAGTCGTGACGCTTTCAAAAAGAAAGTCCATTTGCTCCTTTTCGACAGAACAATGGCAGAATCATCTCAATAACGTCCTTTTTATATATTATATTATCAAGTAGTGTATGTAGGTATATTATAAAATATTTATGTATTGCGAGTATCGAATCAGTCTCATCAAACTTTGGTCACCGCAGATAATTGCACCTACCATGTCATCTCTGCACCACCCTATGGTTGACTGGTAGAGAATTCCTCAGGCATTAAGTCCGCCATGTAATGTAATGTTGCAAAAGTTTAAATAAAAATAAAATAAAATATAATAGGTACCATCACAACCTAAAGTCGTATAATTGCAAAAGTATTAGAAATCTTAAATAAAATGGAATGAATTATTATTAATTGCAATATTTCGAAGGGGGCATTAAAAATTTGTGAAAAATTGTATATACAATTGTCATGAAATTTAATTTCCCTTAGAAAAGTAGATATTGTTACCTACTAACACCAACTACAATATAGTCAATAACATTCAGTAATAAATATGGCAGACAAGATGGTGACAATTTCTAAACAGTTATTTTGTTTTTCGTTTGTTTTTTGTTGTCTGACTCCCACTGAACTGCGCTGTAATAACAAGCATCCGGGTAAAGGCTATGCTAATGACTACTTCCCAATGTTTATTAAGTTATACGACGTCTATTGGATCACTACACGACAAGATGGTTATAATATTTATCGTATATCTGATAGTAATATGACTGTTGCCTTCCTAGTAGCCAGTAATACGACCTTGCCACGATCGCTATACGAATAAAAGTTTTATTATTTCCGCCTATTTCGCGTCATATATACGTTAATACGACAGCTATATAACCAAAACAGTCTTAGTTGTGACGAAAACGTTGTCCCGAAAACTATACAACCAAATATTGTTAGTTGGGCGGTACATGTATCTACGTTGAGGATTTCAATTTCGGCCACGGTAATGAATACCATTGTAGGCTAACAGCCTTTTACCGATTCGCCCTCTGGGATAAAGGCATGTACCACTGGTCTAGATCGGGCCGACCCACACTTTATCATACGGCCCCAGTTGACCTACTCTTGGGCTCGGGTGTACTAGGACGGATCCTAGTAGGCACCTAGACGGCTCCGGGTCGCTCTTCACTGGTGGCAGTGCCAACTATTTTTGTTTTTTTTTCTATTATTTGACCAGTTGAACGACTCGTCACCGGATGAGTCGTAGAGACATTATGTTGGTGTCTCTTAACAAAACTATGCACAAGTTTTGGGAAATTGAGAAACCTCCTATGGTCCCTAGGATGGTCCCTGACCATGAGGAGTGTGAGGCCTTTCATTAGGCCAGTACGTCACGGTTGACGTCTGTTGGTTGTGTAACTAGGTTACCTAATTTGGAATTTTGAATATTGTTTGCTCGAAGAGCCATATTTTGTGTAGTGCTCTTCCGGTGTTTATTTTGTTACAGGGTGACGGCTTCACTCATGCAGCCGCAGACGGGGATCTGCCTTGGGACCGAGTCTCTCAGTCTCGTCCATTCTTTGATTTGCTGGACCTTTCTCGGTAAAGCCGACCACCCTTCGCAACGCCCGGGTTTGAAGGTAAATATGTTGTGTTTTGTGTGCCTGGCTACTAAGGCCGTCCACTTGGGAGTTTATTCGTTGTCCAGGGACGCCTTCGTTGTCGCGTTGGATCATTTCGTGTAGCGTAGGGGTCTACCTTCACTTATTCGCTCTGACAATGGCACAAAATGCAAGGGTACGGCTACCTATCTAAATGATGTTTGTAAATTTTTAGAAAATAACCTTTGGTAAATAACATAATTTAATATTATTTTAATTTGGCTAACTAGATTTAGTATATTGTTGAAAGTGGCTAACTTGCGCTCCTTGTTTGGCGCCAGGGCCGCATTGTAAAGTTGCTGGTTGGCGAGCATGGGACTCCACAGGCGTTGGGTCAGCGGTTCGATTCCGCGACGAGCCATATCAACTGTCTCTCCTTTCCCGGTTGATTGAGCTAGCGGTCTGAGCCTTCTGACCGGGGCAGGGGTGTGTATGAAATAAAAACTACCATACCAGAACGCGCCCACTTGTATTTTTAGTTTCTATGACAGATCGGCTGTCAGTGGGACTTTTGCGTCGTGCGGCCACGTGAAAAAGACATAAAGTTACTATACCTAGCGGAATAGTAACTTTATGGAAAAAGATGAACTTGATTTTGGTTATGTGGCGGCACATAATTTGATTTGGCGGACCGTAATAATTAGTAATTAAGTATGTATGACAGTGTTCAGAACATTAGATAAAGTTGAACCTACGGCTGGGTCAGGGTGTGCGTGACGTTTTTATACTTACGTTCACACTTGCATTTGTTAGTTATGTGCGCGAGGGCATAGATGATAAATTGATTAGATTTGGTTGATTGTAAGTACTATACTATAGACTCCTAGTGGACTAAAGCGGACTTTCGGGTACTAAGTTTTGTTGTGCATCGGTGTATTACGGTGCAGCCCCACTGTGACCTGTGGGTCACGTGCTACGGTGAAGGATCACATATTTTTCTGGGGTTATCAGTACTGACGGGGTAGATTGGGAAGCTTAGGATATTTGGGGCCTTATCAGCACAAGCAACCAGGAGACGCCATCAGGCTCGCAGTCTACCACAGCGGCAGCCGGAGGCGCGGCGAGCCAACAATACCACACGGCCGAAGCTTCACGGAATATTAGCTGTGAGTACTTATTATAATAAACTAGTTTGTAAGTAGGAATCTTGTAGTCCAAGGAGTCCAGCGGACCGGGGCCTTGGATCATAGATTTCTTGGTAGCAGAGAGCTATGCTGAAGGTAGATCAGTCGCTGACCTCTCTATAGCATACAGTAGGATTCGTGTTTTTGTGTTTGTTTGCCTTTTATCTATAGAATGTGATTTTATTTGAGTGACTGTGACTGTACATACATTTAACAGTTTCATTTCAGACATTAAATAATGAAAACCTTTTTTTTATATTGACTCGTCATAGTGACTGCATCCTGCCTGATGGTAAGCAGCTGATGCAGTCCAAAAAAATAAGAGTTATCGTGCTTATTCCCCACCGTGGAATAAGCACGATAACGAGCGCACCCATTCATGACAGCCTGCATAAATGCCGTTTCATGCGCCGCTTAAAAGACCCGGGACTGTAGGAGCTGGGAAACACATGCGCCGGCAAAGAATTCCAAAGCCGAATGGTCTTACAGTGGAACGACTTGCCAAACTTTTTCGTACGAGTACTGATAGTCTGTACAGTATGATGGTGGTTCCTAAGACCAGTACGTTTAGTCCGGGAGAGGAAAGGAGAAGGCGGGATAAGATCAAAAAGTTCTTCAGAACAGTCTCCGTAGTAGTTACGGTAGAAGACACTAAGAGAAGCAATGTCTCTACGCAGCTGGAGGTCCTCAAGGGAGGCTGTAACCTCAGCATCTCCAATAATGCGTACCGCTCGATTTTGCAGTCTATGAAGTGCATCGAGAAGGTATTTAGCGGAGCCGTCCCATAGATGGGAACAATACTCCATACTCGATCGCACCTGAGTTTTGTACAGCAAACAGCGCTGCTCGGGAGTGAAAAACCGCCTCACCTTATTGAGAATACCCAACTTTCGGGAGGCAGTTAAAATAGCACTCTTGATTAGAGATGGGTAGATCCGCTGAAATTTAGGAGTCGTGTCCGGATGTACATCCATCTCTGGTGACACGCATCCAGGGTCCGTGTCCGTCGGACCCATATGGGTCCGGTTGACTAATCGTCGACCGTGATCCGCCCGAGTCGGCTCCCGACTCGGGCGGATGTAGTTTGTTTGTTTAGGACTAGGACTAGGTATGGTAACGACTTTACACACGGCAACACACGATCATCCTCCTACCAAATGTCAAATTGCATCATAATTTTTCAGTTTAAGCTCCCTGACATAGTGTTTGATATCAATTGAGAAATTTTAACAGATTATGTAGGAGGTTGATGTATAGTTGTATAGATATGTCTATATATAGCTCTGAGCCCTATATCTACACCGCGACGACAGTAGGTCTCATATACTCAATAATTACACTAGCTTAGCTACAGTGCCCTTTCCCCGAAACACAGGAACTGACAGGAAGGCGTAATAAATAAAAAACAAAAGTTTTGTGGCACAAATCAGTCTCATGTTTTGTAATCAGGAACTAGGTAATTATAATCTAAATCTCAAATAATATAAAAAAACAAAAATACCCTTATTGAAATGAAATGAATGTTGAAATGAAGTGAAGCGAATCAACCGCGTGTCCGCGTGACCCGGTCCGCCCGCCGCTCACCGCACCCGCGCACCGCGCCATCCCCCCCGGTCTGCTATCCGTTCGTGATACAGTTCCGCTCCGGTGAGCGGTATCCACCTGGCCGTTGGATGTACATCCATCAGACACGCATGTGATGCAGGTCCGCGGATTCGTATCCAACCGGACCTACTCATCTCTACTCTCGATGTAGCATTTTGGATTCAGTTCCTGGCCGATGTCCATGCCAAGAATGCTGAGGTTCACCGAAATGGGTAACGGAGAGTTCTGAAGAGAGGGAGGAGTAAGGAAGGGAGTTACCTTGGACGAGAATGCACAAACCTGGGTTTTGCTAGCATTAAACTCGACCAGGTTTTTAGATCCCCACTTATAGACACGATCGAGAGTCAGGCCTATATATAAACCGCCTCCGTGGTCTAGTGGCTAACCGCCTCCGTGGTCTAGTGGCTAAGCCACCGGTTTCAGACCCAGAGGTCCCGGGTTCGATTCCCACCGGGGGGTACATCTTTGTGTGTTCGGTTTGGTTGGTGGTAGGGCTGTTAAGTCCGCCTGGCTAGCTACCACTATCTTATCTAAGTCTGTCGCCATTACAACGATGTTTATAGCATAGTTGTGTTCCGACAGTTAGAGATAAGATAGCCAGTTCCTCAGCGGTTGAGGATTTCGGGTGAAGCGCGCTTCCACCTTCGGCCTTATCGTCACTTACCATCAGGTGAGATGAAGGCCAAGCGCTTACCCGTTACCCGTAAAAAAAAAGGTTCAGTTTGGCAACCAGTTCTTGCCTTTTCACCATGATATCGGCTTGCTTTGCCGCAGGATGTCCCAAGTACCACTCATGCACCGTACTGTCATCCGCATAACAATGAATATTGCCCAAGGACACATGTCATTAATATGCAGAAGAAATAGAGTAGATGAGAGCACAGAACCCTGCGGCACTCATTGACACGGCATTGACTTTGTAGAACGCGGAGGAACTACCCTCACAAAGGACACGAATCCTCCGCCCATCTAGAAAGTCTGCAACCCAGGCGCACAAACGAGGCGGCACACCGAAGGCCGGCTACTTGGAAAGAAGGGAACGATGCCACACTCTATCGAAAGCTTTGGCGATATCAAGGCTAACTGCCAGGGCTTCGCCATGCTTGTCCATCGCTTCGCCCCACGCTTGAGAAACGTACGCTAGAAGATAACCCGTTGATCGCTTTGGTCTGAACCCGTACTGGCGATCATGGAGCAGCGAGTGATCCTCTAGGTAGTGAATGAGCTGGGAATTAATTATCCGCTCAAACACCTTGCACAGCACAGACGTTACAGCGATGGGTCGATAGTTGGCCGGATCCGAGCGATCCCCTTTTTTGGGGATGGGTTGTATGTTTGCCTTCTTCCAAGACACCGGCACAATACCAGTATCGCAAGACTCCCTAAACAATCGTGTCAATACAGGAGACAACTCAGCCGTGCATCTGAGCAACACAATCGCCGGAACACCATCCGGCCCGCTAGCCTTACTCACGTCGAGCGACCGCAGCACGGCACGTACATCACACTGCCTGAAACGAATATCAGGCATGGTGGCCCCACAATGTGCTATAATAGGTGGAACGGCGCCACAATCATCGACGCGCGAATTGGTCGCGAAAAGTTCAGCCAACAAGTTCGCCTTCTCAAGCGGCTGGTAAGCCAACGAGCCATCTTGATGTTTCAACGGGGGCAGCGAGGGAGAGCAGACGGCTACCCGTAGGGTGCGAGATCAACTCCCGCCCTACTCTGCCGCCGCTCTTGTTAGACTTCGAGGCCTTGTTGTAGGCCGCCTTCAAGGAGCTGGTGCTAGGGTCATTCAGAGCGCAAGCCTTCGTCCAAGCACGATACGCCGCCTGCTTGCATTCAGCAGCTTTGGCGCATTCGCGAATGAACCAAGGCCGCTGTCTGATAACGCTGGCAAGATCTGTGAATGGAATATAATATTCCATACCCAACAAGATCTCATCCGCGATGGCAGAAGCGCACTCCGATGGGTCCTTTCCAAGAAAGCAGCTCTGGCCCCATGAGACGGATGCAAAGTAATCACGCAATCCGTCCCAATCCGCCGACGAGTAGTGCCACAGACGACGGTTGGTCTCCACCGTTTTCGGTGGACCAACGCTGTGCGGTGCTGTGGCAATGACCAAGCAGTGGTCTGACGAGCCTAGAGGTGCAAGCACCGACACTCTATACCCTGCAGGGCGACATGTCAACAATAAGTCTAACAAGGAGGGCGCGTGACCTACGATATCTGGCATCTTGGTGGGCTGGTCTACCAGTTGCGTCAGGTCTTGCGTCAGAGCGAAGGCATGAGCGACTCTACCAGCGTGATCAGTTTTGGAGGAGCCCAACCATGTTTCATGGTGGGCGTTGAAGTCCCCCAAAACCACCACCTCGTCGTTTGGGAATCGCTCCTGCGCGACATCAGTCACTCGGCCGAGGTGGTCAAAAAGGCTGCTTGTGTTAGCACCTCCTGTGTGGGCCCGATATAGGCACGCAAAGACACGACAACGGGAGCCGAATTCAATGCGCACCCAAAGGATGGGAAAGGAGGGGTCTTCCAAACAGTGCAGACGACGACAACAAATTTCAGCCCTTACGTACAGACATACTCCGGCTTTCGCGCGGAACTGCTCCTCAAGCTGGTAGCCAGAGTACCTTAAATAAGACGTGTCAGCAGGGCGACGAATTTGAGTCTCAGTCAGAAAAAGCAATGCAGGCCGCGCCGTCTCGAGGGGTTGTTGGTGGACGGCGTTGAGGTTAGAATGGAGCCCACGGATGTTAGTGAACTCCACCTCAAACAGCGAATTGGTGGTGGGAGAGGAGGAAACCGCTGTATTACCTGCATTCTTTTTAGGCACTGTCATTGGAAAAGGGGAAGGAAGGGACGTGAACAAGGAGCCACTACTGTTGCAAAGAAATTAACAAAGCGAGAGTTTTCCGCTTCACCATTGGAAGAGCGTTGCAACCACAGCCGACACGCCGGACGGAAGGACCCTCCCGGAAGTGGTCGCCGGGTCCCACCATTTCCGGTCACCAACCGGCACGACGATCCACTCCGAGATTATGCGCGACCTGGTGAGGCAGCCTCCCGAGGTGGTTAGCCCCGGTCGGGGCCCCTGTACTATGCCGCGGGCGGCCAGCGGCACCACCGTTTCTACGGGTCTTCCTGGCCGGCGTGTCGAGTTTTGTCTCCCGCTCAATGGTTCCACGGCAGAACTCTCTGGTTCACAGTTTGCAACAATAAAAATAATCAGTCACCTATAGATAATCAGTCATTTCGGGAAAGGCTCTTTTTGAAGTACGTACGTTTGTAGATCAGTACATTTTGACATTCAGACCTAACCCCCGGAAGGAAAAAACACGCTTCTACAAGCTTACTCTTTTAGTAGTCATCAAAACAGAGAAAGATGGATTAGATTCGTCGAAATAGTCAACGTCATAGTCACAAAAAAAAGTAATGCGTTTATAAGCATCTGGGGGCACGGCAGTGCCCCCGCCAAGTCGAGCGAAAAAAGCGGCACGGCCGTACTATCCTTTGTTGAAGCAGTTACGGCAATTTTCGACCCTCTATAACTTTGTTGTACCTGAAACTAGAAGCCTGAATTTTCAGTTACCAAGCAGGTATTGTATAAACACGGTATATTTCAAATTTCATTTATTTATTAATTTATTTTATTAGCTACACAAAACGGAATTACAGCGTTTACATAGTAATTTTCGGCTTGTACAAACATAGGTAGACTTGCACCTCCAAAGTATGTGCAGACAGCATGCGTAAAATACATCAATATAAAAAATAATTGAGTATAAAACATTATTTCTTACATCATTACATCATTTCTAAAGTAGGTAACTTACGTATGATCGCCCCCAAGGGGTCCTTCTAAACTGATTTGGAGTCTGGGTGTTTTTTCGTAAATGTATGTTTGTTTCTGTCAGTTAAAAGAAGCTTAACTTGGGCGTCGGGCTAGATAATTAGTGTGAGCGAAGTAGTAATTTGTTTAGCTTGGCCTGTGTATTGATGGTGTTTGTTGATATTGGGTCAAATTTAGTACCTACTTAAAATTTTGCTCCCCTTCCTGTTGACCGATTGATCTGAAATTTGGCACACACCTTTAGTTCTGATGAAAATACAATTATGTATATTCAGTATCATTGTAAATTCAAAATGGCCCCTCCACAAAATGGTGGATTACATTTTTTTCAACCACTGATAACGATTGGCCAATAGTCAATAGTCAATAGTCAAAATATATTTATTCAATAAACTCAATTAATAAGTACTTTGAAACGTCCAAATATTTTTTAACCTACCACCCATTCAGGACATCATTTTTTAACTGTGGCAAAGAACGGGCGCAAGAAACCACAGCGCACAGAAGCAACGACATTTACAAAATATGTATATATTATATGTCGTTACCAGGTCACAAAATACAAAATATGAATTTGAAAGTAAATAGTTTAATTAAATATTAAACTATTTACTTTCAAAGGTGCTCTTTAAAAATTAATTATAGGCAATTAGAAATAGCTGTTGGAGTAGGTACTTGGAGCATTTCAGACCCAAGCTGTTTTGTCTTCTGTATAATCCGACACTTTATAATAAGCTTTTTTATAAAGCTTTTCTTTGATTTTGATTTTAAATTTATCAAGATCTAATTTCTGAATATCATTTGGTACTTTGTTGTATAATCGTACACACAGACCCTTAAAAGAATTATTTATTTTATGGAGCCTAGTATAAGGCACTGCTAATTTGTTCTTACTTCTAGTATTTAATTTGTGAATATCACTGTTTTTTGAAAACATTTCAATATTTTTATGAACATACACAAGATTTTTATAAATATATTGTGATGCAACTGTCATTATACTTATATCCTTAAATCTCTCTCTGAGAGAGTCACCAGCCTGTAGGTTATATATTGCTCGAATAGCCCTCTTCTGCAGCACAAAGATAGTTTGAATGTCGGCAGCATTTCCCCACAGTAAAATGGCGTACGACATTACACTATGAAAGTAACTGAAATAAACTAATCTCGCTGTATCAACGTCAGTTAACTGACGGATCTTCATTACTGCATAAGCCGCAGAGCTAAGTCTATTCGACAATTTAGCTATATGTGGGCCCCACTGAAGCTTGGCATCCAACGTGATGCCTAGAAACACAGTGGTGTCCACAGGATTCACATTCTTATCTTTAATTTGTACACTAGTTATTACCTGCTTAACATTAGGCAATACAAATCTTACACATTTGGTTTTTCCCTCGTTTAATAGCAAGTTATTAACACTAAACCAGTGAACAATCTTTGAGACCGCATTATTCACATCGTCATAATTTGGGTGTCGTCGTTTCACTTTGAATAAAAGTGAAGTATCATCAGCAAACAATACTATCTCATGACTGTCTTTTACAAAATAAGGTAAGTCATTAATATAAACCAAAAACAAGAATGGACCAAGTATTGAACCCTGCGGAACTCCCATTTTAACCACTGATCCCGGAGATCTTTTACCGTTAATGTCGACCTTTTGAATCCTGTTACTAAAGTATGAGATTAGAAGGCTCAAAGAAGCATCCCTAATTCCATAGTGGTTAAGCTTCCTGACCAAAGTTTCATGTAAAACACAATCAAAAGCCTTGGATAAATCACAAAATACCCCTAGGGCATCCTGTGATTCCTCCCAGGTATCAAATATTTGGATTAAAAGCTCAACACCGGCGTCAGTTGTAGAGCGACCCCTAGTTAAACCATATTGTTTACAATGTAAAAGTTTATTTTTATAAAAATGAATTTGCATTTGATCAAGCATTAACTTTTCAAAAATTTTACTAAATGTGGGTAGCACAGAAATAGGTCTAAAGTTAGAGGGGTCAGAAGTGCTACCTGATTTAAATAATGGAATTATTTTACTATATTTCATGAGGTCAGGAAAAACACCCACAGTCAATGCATTCATTAAATATGCAAGCTAAAACTGGAGCTATTGTCATAATTACAGATTCAGCGACGTCCACGGAATTACCCCACAGATCAGCAGTTTTCTTTTTATTGAGAGTGTTAAATGTTTTTATTATATCTATAACACAAATTTTTTGAAAACTGAAATTATTTTCACAATCTTTAACATTCTCCTTCAAAACAGATTCAGCTACAGTGGGGGAGGAAATCAAGGCTTTTGTAGTTGAAACTGGAATGTCAGTAAAAAACCTCTCAAATGCTGCAGCAACATCAGCATCAGAAGTCAAGGTTTTATTATCACAATTTAAATTGTACTCATTATTACGACTTTTGACCTTTCCTGTTTCACTATTTATAATATTCCATGTCATTTTTATTTTGTCATTACTATTCTTAATCTTAGAACTCAGATAGTTTACCTTGGCTAATCGACATACTCTTTTGAATAACTTTGAATAATTTTTAACATATAATTTGAAGTCATCGCTGGTGTTATAGTTGCGCTCACCATAAAGTTCATAAAGGCGTTTCCTACTTCTGTGAATACCAATTGTAGCCCATTCATTAAAAGTTACAGTACCACTAACTGAGATCTTTTTTGGAATAAAAGTTTTATTAAATTCTGAACAATAAATGTTAAAAAAATTATTATAAAAGACATTAGGGTTGTCATTGTATTCTAAATAATTTAATTTTGTATCTAGATTGCTTTTAAAGCGTTCCAGCCGACCTGCAGTTTTTGGTACAACAGTGATATTCTTTTTCGTCACTTGTTTACGCTGGTGTGGAAAGCTGACCATTTGGCCACAATGATCAGAGTCCAGGTTATTAATAATTTGCTTAGCCAGTGGCAATGAGCTGTGGACTGTATAAAATGTGGAGATGATGTAAACAAGTATTGAACACGGTTTATCACAATTTAATTGGCAAAATTACAGCACAAAAGTACAAAGGCAAAAGGAACAATGACAATTCGACAATATGACAATGGTATCAAAGGTAAAGTTTATAAAAGGAACAGTAAACCTGCCAGTATGACAAGGAGGCCGTGCTGCAGGCAGTCGCTAACAACCACCTCAATATGGGTATCAAATGAAAGGGCTTGGCTAGTAGTATCAGAAAACTATAAAAAAATAACTAAAAATCTAAAAATAAAAAAAAGGATTTTTTTTAAGTTAAACGGTTTTATTGAGAAGAAAGATCATGATGATGTAGATAATGTACCTGCTAAAAGCTACAAAACAATTTAAAACTAATTAAAAATACAATCGTGGGGCGTAGCATGATATGAATGGTTGACTGTTGACAGAAATTTCAACCGTTTTTTATTTATATTTTATACTTTTAAACATTACAGGTTAGTCAGAAACTAGGCAAAGAAGACCGCCAAAGCAGTCCTCTGCCATGGTCCACTTTTCACCAAATGGCGACTGCACATGCGCTCAGCGTGACAAATGACGTTGTTGAAAGTGGCTAACTTGCGCTCCTTGTTTGGCGCCAGGGCCGCATTGTAAAGTTGCTGGTTGGCGAGCATGGGACTCCACAGGCGTTGGGTCAGCGGTTCGATTCCGCGACGAGCCATATCAACTGTCTCTCCTTTCCCGGTTGATTGAGCTAGCGGTCTGAGCCTTCTGACCGGGGCAGGGGTGTGTATGAAATAAAAACTACCATACCAGAACGCGCCCACTTGTATTTTTAGTTTCTATGACAGATCGGCTGTCAGTGGGACTTTTGCGTCGTGCGGCCACGTGAAAAAGACATAAAGTTACTATACCTAGCGGAATAGTAACTTTATGGAAAAAGATGAACTTGATTTTGGTTATGTGGCGGCACATAATTTGATTTGGCGGACCGTAATAATTAGTAATTAAGTATGTATGACAGTGTTCAGAACATTAGATAAAGTTGAACCTACGGCTGGGTCAGGGTGTGCGTGACGTTTTTATACTTACGTTCACACTTGCATTTGTTAGTTATGTGCGCGAGGGCATAGATGATAAATTGATTAGATTTGGTTGATTGTAAGTACTATACTATAGACTCCTAGTGGACTAAAGCGGACTTTCGGGTACTAAGTTTTGTTGTGCATCGGTGTATTACGGTGCAGCCCCACTGTGACCTGTGGGTCACGTGCTACGGTGAAGGATCACATATTTTTCTGGGGTTATCAGTACTGACGGGGTAGATTGGGAAGCTTAGGATATTTGGGGCCTTATCAGCACAAGCAACCAGGAGACGCCATCAGGCTCGCAGTCTACCACAGCGGCAGCCGGAGGCGCGGCGAGCCAACAATACCACACGGCCGAAGCTTCACGGAATATTAGCTGTGAGTACTTATTATAATAAACTAGTTTGTAAGTAGGAATCTTGTAGTCCAAGGAGTCCAGCGGACCGGGGCCTTGGATCATAGATTTCTTGGTAGCAGAGAGCTATGCTGAAGGTAGATCAGTCGCTGACCTCTCTATAGCATACAGTAGGATTCGTGTTTTTGTGTTTGTTTGCCTTTTATCTATAGAATGTGATTTTATTTGAGTGACTGTGACTGTACATACATTTAACAGTTTCATTTCAGACATTAAATAATGAAAACCTTTTTTTTATATTGACTCGTCATAGTGACTGCATCCTGCCTGATGGTAAGCAGCTGATGCAGTCCAAAAAAATAAGAGTTATCGTGCTTATTCCCCACCGTGGAATAAGCACGATAACGAGCGCACCCATTCATGACAGCCTGCATAAATGCCGTTTCATGCGCCGCTTAAAAGACCCGGGACTGTAGGAGCTGGGAAACACATGCGCCGGCAAAGAATTCCAAAGCCGAATGGTCTTACAGTGGAACGACTTGCCAAACTTTTTCGTACGAGTACTGATAGTCTGTACAGTATGATGGTGGTTCCTAAGACCAGTACGTTTAGTCCGGGAGAGGAAAGGAGAAGGCGGGATAAGATCAAAAAGTTCTTCAGAACAGTCTCCGTAGTAGTTACGGTAGAAGACACTAAGAGAAGCAATGTCTCTACGCAGCTGGAGGTCCTCAAGGGAGGCTGTAACCTCAGCATCTCCAATAATGCGTACCGCTCGATTTTGCAGTCTATGAAGTGCATCGAGAAGGTATTTAGCGGAGCCGTCCCATAGATGGGAACAATACTCCATACTCGATCGCACCTGAGTTTTGTACAGCAAACAGCGCTGCTCGGGAGTGAAAAACCGCCTCACCTTATTGAGAATACCCAACTTTCGGGAGGCAGTTAAAATAGCACTCTTGATTAGAGATGGGTAGATCCGCTGAAATTTAGGAGTCGTGTCCGGATGTACATCCATCTCTGGTGACACGCATCCAGGGTCCGTGTCCGTCGGACCCATATGGGTCCGGTTGACTAATCGTCGACCGTGATCCGCCCGAGTCGGCTCCCGACTCGGGCGGATGTAGTTTGTTTGTTTAGGACTAGGACTAGGTATGGTAACGACTTTACACACGGCAACACACGATCATCCTCCTACCAAATGTCAAATTGCATCATAATTTTTCAGTTTAAGCTCCCTGACATAGTGTTTGATATCAATTGAGAAATTTTAACAGATTATGTAGGAGGTTGATGTATAGTTGTATAGATATGTCTATATATAGCTCTGAGCCCTATATCTACACCGCGACGACAGTAGGTCTCATATACTCAATAATTACACTAGCTTAGCTACAGTGCCCTTTCCCCGAAACACAGGAACTGACAGGAAGGCGTAATAAATAAAAAACAAAAGTTTTGTGGCACAAATCAGTCTCATGTTTTGTAATCAGGAACTAGGTAATTATAATCTAAATCTCAAATAATATAAAAAAACAAAAATACCCTTATTGAAATGAAATGAATGTTGAAATGAAGTGAAGCGAATCAACCGCGTGTCCGCGTGACCCGGTCCGCCCGCCGCTCACCGCACCCGCGCACCGCGCCATCCCCCCCGGTCTGCTATCCGTTCGTGATACAGTTCCGCTCCGGTGAGCGGTATCCACCTGGCCGTTGGATGTACATCCATCAGACACGCATGTGATGCAGGTCCGCGGATTCGTATCCAACCGGACCTACTCATCTCTACTCTCGATGTAGCATTTTGGATTCAGTTCCTGGCCGATGTCCATGCCAAGAATGCTGAGGTTCACCGAAATGGGTAACGGAGAGTTCTGAAGAGAGGGAGGAGTAAGGAAGGGAGTTACCTTGGACGAGAATGCACAAACCTGGGTTTTGCTAGCATTAAACTCGACCAGGTTTTTAGATCCCCACTTATAGACACGATCGAGAGTCAGGCCTATATATAAACCGCCTCCGTGGTCTAGTGGCTAACCGCCTCCGTGGTCTAGTGGCTAAGCCACCGGTTTCAGACCCAGAGGTCCCGGGTTCGATTCCCACCGGGGGGTACATCTTTGTGTGTTCGGTTTGGTTGGTGGTAGGGCTGTTAAGTCCGCCTGGCTAGCTACCACTATCTTATCTAAGTCTGTCGCCATTACAACGATGTTTATAGCATAGTTGTGTTCCGACAGTTAGAGATAAGATAGCCAGTTCCTCAGCGGTTGAGGATTTCGGGTGAAGCGCGCTTCCACCTTCGGCCTTATCGTCACTTACCATCAGGTGAGATGAAGGCCAAGCGCTTACCCGTTACCCGTAAAAAAAAAGGTTCAGTTTGGCAACCAGTTCTTGCCTTTTCACCATGATATCGGCTTGCTTTGCCGCAGGATGTCCCAAGTACCACTCATGCACCGTACTGTCATCCGCATAACAATGAATATTGCCCAAGGACACATGTCATTAATATGCAGAAGAAATAGAGTAGATGAGAGCACAGAACCCTGCGGCACTCATTGACACGGCATTGACTTTGTAGAACGCGGAGGAACTACCCTCACAAAGGACACGAATCCTCCGCCCATCTAGAAAGTCTGCAACCCAGGCGCACAAACGAGGCGGCACACCGAAGGCCGGCTACTTGGAAAGAAGGGAACGATGCCACACTCTATCGAAAGCTTTGGCGATATCAAGGCTAACTGCCAGGGCTTCGCCATGCTTGTCCATCGCTTCGCCCCACGCTTGAGAAACGTACGCTAGAAGATAACCCGTTGATCGCTTTGGTCTGAACCCGTACTGGCGATCATGGAGCAGCGAGTGATCCTCTAGGTAGTGAATGAGCTGGGAATTAATTATCCGCTCAAACACCTTGCACAGCACAGACGTTACAGCGATGGGTCGATAGTTGGCCGGATCCGAGCGATCCCCTTTTTTGGGGATGGGTTGTATGTTTGCCTTCTTCCAAGACACCGGCACAATACCAGTATCGCAAGACTCCCTAAACAATCGTGTCAATACAGGAGACAACTCAGCCGTGCATCTGAGCAACACAATCGCCGGAACACCATCCGGCCCGCTAGCCTTACTCACGTCGAGCGACCGCAGCACGGCACGTACATCACACTGCCTGAAACGAATATCAGGCATGGTGGCCCCACAATGTGCTATAATAGGTGGAACGGCGCCACAATCATCGACGCGCGAATTGGTCGCGAAAAGTTCAGCCAACAAGTTCGCCTTCTCAAGCGGCTGGTAAGCCAACGAGCCATCTTGATGTTTCAACGGGGGCAGCGAGGGAGAGCAGACGGCTACCCGTAGGGTGCGAGATCAACTCCCGCCCTACTCTGCCGCCGCTCTTGTTAGACTTCGAGGCCTTGTTGTAGGCCGCCTTCAAGGAGCTGGTGCTAGGGTCATTCAGAGCGCAAGCCTTCGTCCAAGCACGATACGCCGCCTGCTTGCATTCAGCAGCTTTGGCGCATTCGCGAATGAACCAAGGCCGCTGTCTGATAACGCTGGCAAGATCTGTGAATGGAATATAATATTCCATACCCAACAAGATCTCATCCGCGATGGCAGAAGCGCACTCCGATGGGTCCTTTCCAAGAAAGCAGCTCTGGCCCCATGAGACGGATGCAAAGTAATCACGCAATCCGTCCCAATCCGCCGACGAGTAGTGCCACAGACGACGGTTGGTCTCCACCGTTTTCGGTGGACCAACGCTGTGCGGTGCTGTGGCAATGACCAAGCAGTGGTCTGACGAGCCTAGAGGTGCAAGCACCGACACTCTATACCCTGCAGGGCGACATGTCAACAATAAGTCTAACAAGGAGGGCGCGTGACCTACGATATCTGGCATCTTGGTGGGCTGGTCTACCAGTTGCGTCAGGTCTTGCGTCAGAGCGAAGGCATGAGCGACTCTACCAGCGTGATCAGTTTTGGAGGAGCCCAACCATGTTTCATGGTGGGCGTTGAAGTCCCCCAAAACCACCACCTCGTCGTTTGGGAATCGCTCCTGCGCGACATCAGTCACTCGGCCGAGGTGGTCAAAAAGGCTGCTTGTGTTAGCACCTCCTGTGTGGGCCCGATATAGGCACGCAAAGACACGACAACGGGAGCCGAATTCAATGCGCACCCAAAGGATGGGAAAGGAGGGGTCTTCCAAACAGTGCAGACGACGACAACAAATTTCAGCCCTTACGTACAGACATACTCCGGCTTTCGCGCGGAACTGCTCCTCAAGCTGGTAGCCAGAGTACCTTAAATAAGACGTGTCAGCAGGGCGACGAATTTGAGTCTCAGTCAGAAAAAGCAATGCAGGCCGCGCCGTCTCGAGGGGTTGTTGGTGGACGGCGTTGAGGTTAGAATGGAGCCCACGGATGTTAGTGAACTCCACCTCAAACAGCGAATTGGTGGTGGGAGAGGAGGAAACCGCTGTATTACCTGCATTCTTTTTAGGCACTGTCATTGGAAAAGGGGAAGGAAGGGACGTGAACAAGGAGCCACTACTGTTGCAAAGAAATTAACAAAGCGAGAGTTTTCCGCTTCACCATTGGAAGAGCGTTGCAACCACAGCCGACACGCCGGACGGAAGGACCCTCCCGGAAGTGGTCGCCGGGTCCCACCATTTCCGGTCACCAACCGGCACGACGATCCACTCCGAGATTATGCGCGACCTGGTGAGGCAGCCTCCCGAGGTGGTTAGCCCCGGTCGGGGCCCCTGTACTATGCCGCGGGCGGCCAGCGGCACCACCGTTTCTACGGGTCTCCCTGGCCGGCGTGTCGAGTTTTGTCTCCCGCTCAATGGTTCCACGGCAGAACTCTCTGGTTCACAGTTTGCAACAATAAAAATAATCAGTCACCTATAGATAATCAGTCATTTCGGGAAAGGCTCTTTTTGAAGTACGTACGTTTGTAGATCAGTACATTTTGACATTCAGACCTAACCCCCGGAAGGAAAAAACACGCTTCTACAAGCTTACTCTTTTAGTAGTCATCAAAACAGAGAAAGATGGATTAGATTCGTCGAAATAGTCAACGTCATAGTCACAAAAAAAAGTAATGCGTTTATAAGCATCTGGGGGCACGGCAGTGCCCCCGCCAAGTCGAGCGAAAAAAGCGGCACGGCCGTACTATCCTTTGTTGAAGCAGTTACGGCAATTTTCGACCCTCTATAACTTTGTTGTACCTGAAACTAGAAGCCTGAATTTTCAGTTACCAAGCAGGTATTGTATAAACACGGTATATTTCAAATTTCATTTATTTATTAATTTATTTTATTAGCTACACAAAACGGAATTACAGCGTTTACATAGTAATTTTCGGCTTGTACAAACATAGGTAGACTTGCACCTCCAAAGTATGTGCAGACAGCATGCGTAAAATACATCAATATAAAAAATAATTGAGTATAAAACATTATTTCTTACATCATTACATCATTTCTAAAGTAGGTAACTTACGTATGATCGCCCCCAAGGGGTCCTTCTAAACTGATTTGGAGTCTGGGTGTTTTTTCGTAAATGTATGTTTGTTTCTGTCAGTTAAAAGAAGCTTAACTTGGGCGTCGGGCTAGATAATTAGTGTGAGCGAAGTAGTAATTTGTTTAGCTTGGCCTGTGTATTGATGGTGTTTGTTGATATTGGGTCAAATTTAGTACCTACTTAAAATTTTGCTCCCCTTCCTGTTGACCGATTGATCTGAAATTTGGCACACACCTTTAGTTCTGATGAAAATACAATTATGTATATTCAGTATCATTGTAAATTCAAAATGGCCCCTCCACAAAATGGTGGATTACATTTTTTTCAACCACTGATAACGATTGGCCAATAGTCAATAGTCAATAGTCAAAATATATTTATTCAATAAACTCAATTAATAAGTACTTTGAAACGTCCAAATATTTTTTAACCTACCACCCATTCAGGACATCATTTTTTAACTGTGGCAAAGAACGGGCGCAAGAAACCACAGCGCACAGAAGCAACGACATTTACAAAATATGTATATATTATATGTCGTTACCAGGTCACAAAATACAAAATATGAATTTGAAAGTAAATAGTTTAATTAAATATTAAACTATTTACTTTCAAAGGTGCTCTTTAAAAATTAATTATAGGCAATTAGAAATAGCTGTTGGAGTAGGTACTTGGAGCATTTCAGACCCAAGCTGTTTTGTCTTCTGTATAATCCGACACTTTATAATAAGCTTTTTTATAAAGCTTTTCTTTGATTTTGATTTTAAATTTATCAAGATCTAATTTCTGAATATCATTTGGTACTTTGTTGTATAATCGTACACACAGACCCTTAAAAGAATTATTTATTTTATGGAGCCTAGTATAAGGCACTGCTAATTTGTTCTTACTTCTAGTATTTAATTTGTGAATATCACTGTTTTTTGAAAACATTTCAATATTTTTATGAACATACACAAGATTTTTATAAATATATTGTGATGCAACTGTCATTATACTTATATCCTTAAATCTCTCTCTGAGAGAGTCACTAGCCTGTAGGTTATATATTGCTCGAATAGCCCTCTTCTGCAGCACAAAGATAGTTTGAATGTCGGCAGCATTTCCCCACAGTAAAATGGCGTACGACATTACACTATGAAAGTAACTGAAATAAACTAATCTCGCTGTATCAACGTCAGTTAACTGACGGATCTTCATTACTGCATAAGCCGCAGAGCTAAGTCTATTCGACAATTTAGCTATATGTGGGCCCCACTGAAGCTTGGCATCCAACGTGATGCCTAGAAACACAGTGGTGTCCACAGGATTCACATTCTTATCTTTAATTTGTACACTAGTTATTACCTGCTTAACATTAGGCAATACAAATCTTACACATTTGGTTTTTCCCTCGTTTAATAGCAAGTTATTAACACTAAACCAGTGAACAATCTTTGAGACCGCATTATTCACATCGTCATAATTTGGGTGTCGTCGTTTCACTTTGAATAAAAGTGAAGTATCATCAGCAAACAATACTATCTCATGACTGTCTTTTACAAAATAAGGTAAGTCATTAATATAAACCAAAAACAAGAATGGACCAAGTATTGAACCCTGCGGAACTCCCATTTTAACCACTGATCCCGGAGATCTTTTACCGTTAATGTCGACCTTTTGAATCCTGTTACTAAAGTATGAGATTAGAAGGCTCAAAGAAGCATCCCTAATTCCATAGTGGTTAAGCTTCCTGACCAAAGTTTCATGTAAAACACAATCAAAAGCCTTGGATAAATCACAAAATACCCCTAGGGCATCCTGTGATTCCTCCCAGGTATCAAATATTTGGATTAAAAGCTCAACACCGGCGTCAGTTGTAGAGCGACCCCTAGTTAAACCATATTGTTTACAATGTAAAAGTTTATTTTTATAAAAATGAATTTGCATTTGATCAAGCATTAACTTTTCAAAAATTTTACTAAATGTGGGTAGCACAGAAATAGGTCTAAAGTTAGAGGGGTCAGAAGTGCTACCTGATTTAAATAATGGAATTATTTTACTATATTTCATGAGGTCAGGAAAAACACCCACAGTCAATGCATTCATTAAATATGCAAGCTAAAACTGGAGCTATTGTCATAATTACAGATTCAGCGACGTCCACGGAATTACCCCACAGATCAGCAGTTTTCTTTTTATTGAGAGTGTTAAATGTTTTTATTATATCTATAACACAAATTTTTTGAAAACTGAAATTATTTTCACAATCTTTAACATTCTCCTTCAAAACAGATTCAGCTACAGTGGGGGAGGAAATCAAGGCTTTTGTAGTTGAAACTGGAATGTCAGTAAAAAACCTCTCAAATGCTGCAGCAACATCAGCATCAGAAGTCAAGGTTTTATTATCACAATTTAAATTGTACTCATTATTACGACTTTTGACCTTTCCTGTTTCACTATTTATAATATTCCATGTCATTTTTATTTTGTCATTACTATTCTTAATCTTAGAACTCAGATAGTTTACCTTGGCTAATCGACATACTCTTTTGAATAACTTTGAATAATTTTTAACATATAATTTGAAGTCATCGCTGGTGTTATAGTTGCGCTCACCATAAAGTTCATAAAGGCGTTTCCTACTTCTGTGAATACCAATTGTAGCCCATTCATTAAAAGTTACAGTACCACTAACTGAGATCTTTTTTGGAATAAAAGTTTTATTAAATTCTGAACAATAAATGTTAAAAAAATTATTATAAAAGACATTAGGGTTGTCATTGTATTCTAAATAATTTAATTTTGTATCTAGATTGCTTTTAAAGCGTTCCAGCCGACCTGCAGTTTTTGGTACAACAGTGATATTCTTTTTCGTCACTTGTTTACGCTGGTGTGGAAAGCTGACCATTTGGCCACAATGATCAGAGTCCAGGTTATTAATAATTTGCTTAGCCAGTGGCAATGAGCTGTGGACTGTATAAAATGTGGAGATGATGTAAACAAGTATTGAACACGGTTTATCACAATTTAATTGGCAAAATTACAGCACAAAAGTACAAAGGCAAAAGGAACAATGACAATTCGACAATATGACAATGGTATCAAAGGTAAAGTTTATAAAAGGAACAGTAAACCTGCCAGTATGACAAGGAGGCCGTGCTGCAGGCAGTCGCTAACAACCACCTCAATATGGGTATCAAATGAAAGGGCTTGGCTAGTAGTATCAGAAAACTATAAAAAAATAACTAAAAATCTAAAAATAAAAAAAAGGATTTTTTTTAAGTTAAACGGTTTTATTGAGAAGAAAGATCATGATGATGTAGATAATGTACCTGCTAAAAGCTACAAAACAATTTAAAACTAATTAAAAATACAATCGTGGGGCGTAGCATGATATGAATGGTTGACTGTTGACAGAAATTTCAACCGTTTTTTATTTATATTTTATACTTTTAAACATTACAGGTTAGTCAGAAACTAGGCAAAGAAGACCGCCAAAGCAGTCCTCTGCCATGGTCCACTTTTCACCAAATGGCGACTGCACATGCGCTCAGCGTGACAAATGGTGACCCCAACGCCGCTCTATGCTGTTGGATGTATGTGCAGTCTTTAATCCGTTAGTCGCATTTTACGACACCCAAGATAAAAAAGGGGGTGGTGGTATTCTTTCACCGCTACCCGACACGGTTTTTAATTTATACTAAAATTAATGAATATGTAATGATGAAATCCGCTCCTTTGTAGCTTCGATCATCTAAACAATCGTACAATCAACAATCAACAATCTAGATACACAATCGTTTAATTATTTAAAAAGACGTTCGAAAAAGTGGTTCCAATTATTATTTAGGTACTTACAATTTTGTTTTCGAATAATTACAACTCATTTTAAAACTCGGCCATAACGTCACCATAATACTGCGTAATTACAGTAAGTCAAAAAAATGTAATTGCGGGAAAGTGAACTTTTGTTTCAATATTTTAAAATTAATGTATCTTTATTATTATAGCAGATAATATAGATAATCAAACGGATAATAAAAGATACACTTGCATAGATTAATCTTGAATATAATTTATTTATTTAATATAAATAATTTCTTTTTAATCTAACGAAATGTTCTTACAAGTAACACTTCTATCAGACCAAATAACACTTTCTTAAACATATTTACAGTAAATCGGTAACTTACTGTAAATATATTTAACGAAATATCCTGCTCGTGATAGTTACTGTAACTATGTTTGTTATAACCTCACTTTAAATGTGTGAAAAAATCCAGTGTCTGTTTTCGCAATATTCACGTATTTTAGCACTTTTGATGATCTCCTTGGTCGAGTGGTTTGTACACCGGTTTTCATGGTGTCGCCATCTCTGAGATCCCGGGTTCGATCCCCGGTCGGGTCAATTTAGAATTTATTATTTCTCTAAATTGTCTCGGGTCTGGGTGTTTTCTATGTATAATAAGTATGTATTTAAGTATTTTAAGTATGTTTATCCGTTGTCTAGTAACCATTTAACGAGTTTCAGAACGAAGTCCTCTTGGGCTAGTTAATTGGTGTGAGTGTAGGAAAATTTATTATATATTTATTAACTCTGATATCATGTCCTAAAATATTATTGAGCATAATGAAATAAGAGGGCAGTTTAGCAGCCTACTTCAGTGGACTCTCCTTACAAACAACAAATCGTATTCCTCTCGTTGGTGTTTTTGCCGTTCTATTTTGTTACACATAATGTCTTTATTCAATAACTAAGTTACTAAGCACTTTAAATTGTCCAAACCATGTCATTTCTTTAACCTCCACCCATTCACCCTTACATTTTACCATTTGATGAATAAACTAACAACTAAAAAAATCATATGTTGCAATTAATTTCAAGGCTTTATAAATTAAAAAGTTTTGTATAAGTACCTATAATAAAAAAAAAATTATTGAGCATTCAAAATTGCACTGAATATTATTATAATTTGTTGTATGTTTTCAAACTTAGTCTTTATTTATTAGTTATTTGAAAAGCTCTAGAATAATCACATTCGTTAAATAAAGTTGTCTTATTAAATAACATTAGTCAGGCAGGTACTCATAAAAAAGGAAAATTTACTCGTCATAATCTTAAATAATAAATAAGTTGTACTCATGAATTATCAGTTACAGTCTTATAAACTAGTAATAACTCAGCCTTCATTTATTAATAGTATCACTAACAATAACTCAACCAGCTTTGAAATTATTATAAATTCGAACAATCATATTATTCGTCTTACCATCATCAAAACTATAGGTACTTACTGTGAATATGGTGGTGGAAATACCATATTTTGAATAATGACAATACAGTGACTTTAGTTACTGTCAATATTTTAGGGAAAATATGAAATAAATCGCAGTTTTAATACAGAAAGTCTACTTACTGTCCTTGTTTTAACGAACGGTTGAATCTTTATAACACTTACTGTGGTTAGGCTTATCGTATTTTTGTCAATAATTATTATAAACCAGTAACACCAGTAACACGACTTACTGTAAGGTGCGTTGGGCTAAGTTCGGACAGTTTTTAGTTGTATTCGGAAGATGTTGGCAAGATTTATTTTACTCGAGAGTTGCATTAGTTAGCACAATAAATTAAAGTGAAAATGTATTGTTAATAAACAGGCTATAGGATAGAATGTGATTTATACAGTTATAAACGAAACAACTACTGTTTTACTGGTGTTTAAAATACAAATAAAATTTTAAAACCTAGGGAAAGATCGGACGTTCATGGGGAAAGACCGGACACATTCTAAAATCGCCATTATGGCTTAAAACACAGAGTTTTTAGAAAGAATAATATATCCGTTCTTATACGTCCTACAAGATTATCCTTGAAAAAGTTTATATTCTTAAAAATGTCACCTGGAACAGTAAATTGTTTATTATTTTTGTTTCGGGCATCCGATCTTACCCTACTACACCAAATCTCAAATTGCAGTGACTCCCAAACTTTCGTGTTCGGAACTTTCCGAAATCCAGGTTGATGATTGGATAGGTGTGAATGTGTTGGATATATTAATAAACCTTACAACTTATTGCTGTTCAAACTTTTATGAAACTGCTTATTTATATTACTGATCAGTCTTAGTCTTAGCTATTGAAGTTTGACAACCACATGCATTTTCACTCCAGTTTAAGATCCGATAATTTTAGTCCGAACTTCACCTGTTAATATCTGCTTGGGGAAAGACCGGATATATCAAAAGACACCACATATCTTAATTACTCAAAGATTTAATATTTGCAAAAATACCTAATACTCACCAAGAAAGCCAGCAAAATGTTGCCTGGGGTAAATCCGGATTTCATAAATTATCCTATATGTTGACACTTCCAGTAAAACATGCATAACTCGTAACTGATGCGTCGGAACGACCAATAAGGACTGGGACGCGGGGCAAAACAAAATGGCGTTTCACGCTTTCTTGCCAGATTACAAAAATAACTCCTAATTCGGAATATATTTAACAAATACGGTCTTCCCCCACTTCCGAACTTACCCCAACGCACCTTAATTATGACAACGGGGGAAGAATAGGTATTAAATTTGGACGGCAATGTCGCAACTGATAGCAAGCAATAAAATACCAATGCTCCCTCTTAATTGGAGCATTAGTTTGAGGCGTCATTTTGAGAGCGTTTTTGTGGATGGCAATGTCAAAATGGGGATACCATTCTTTTTTATCCACTTACGCAACAAAAGTACACCATTTTTTTAATTATGTCTATGATTTTCACTAATATTTTCGCAATGCAAGTAATCACATTAACGAACGATTTTAAAACATGACACCTTACAAACGGTGTACACACTGTCAAAGTCAATAACTAACTACTAACGTATCATTAATAATAATTAAGAACAATGGATATCGTTTTGTAACTTCAAAGCTTGGATCATCTAACTAGATACACAAAAATTTTTCTCAAAGTGACGCCTCAAACTAATGCTCCAACCAAGAGGGAGCATTGGATTGCTGTCAGTTGTGACATTGCCGTCCACAAATAACGCTCCCAAAATGACGCCTCAAACTAATGCTCCAACCAAGAGGGAGCATTGGATTGCTGTCAGTTGCGACATTGCCGTCCAAATTTAATACCTATTATGGTGACGATAAGGCCGAGTTTCAAAATGAGTTGTGATTATTCGAAAACAAAATTGGACGTAGTTATCTAAACAAGAACCAACCCACAACTTGTGTGAAAATGAGTTACATAAACAGTTGGAATCCTCATTAAACAATTGCCATGCTCAAGAAAGATCCTGGCATTATATTGACTCCTTACCATAAATAAAAGATGTCACCTTGGATAGCAACCCACCAACCTTGGTGACTCGTCATAGTGACTGCATCCTGCCTGATGGTCTAATCTAAGTTCTTAAAAAACAAACGAGAACCATGCTGCCTATTTTTAACCGACTTCATCTAATACAGAGTTGTTTAAATATGCCAAATAGAACTACGGCACATGGTACCTTCTTTTCTTCATCAGATGTTCAGTAGTTCTATTATGCAAACTGGAACCAAGCCACATGGTACTTGTTATTATATTATAAAAAAGAACCATGTTGTTTGGTTCTAGTCTGCATATCAAATACTGTTGACAATGAAAAACTAAAAAGCTTTGTTACATATAAACAGTTAGTTAGATGTTAAACAATGAACTGAGTAGCTTGGATTTGTTTTGCATTTCACTAAATTTAATGATTTTAGTCGCATTGACATCTATTGACTACCAAAAACTACTAAATTCACATAGTAACAACGAAAATAAAATTGTTGTCGAAACCCTTTCACATTCATTTCATTATGTCTTCTAAAATTTAAAATATATAAGAAAATTGGATACGCAAATCAAGCTCCTGGCGCAAAACAGAACAACCTGCAACAACCAATTATTAGACTATTTTTGAAAAACTTTTGAAGAAATGTAATCATTACTCAGATAATTATGGACAATATGCGGAAAGAAAATTATAATAATTAATTAATATGAATTATTGCATAGTTTAAGTTTTTTTTTCAATAAATTCTTTATTGCAAAAATAAATTTGTGGTTGGGCAAGGTTTTGGAAACAAGTAAAAAGAATAAAAATAAATGGAAATAACAATAAAAAAAAAATCTCTTGTTTTATCTTAAAATTTTAATAAAAATGGTTAGGACACAAAATGATAAACCCTTTTAAAAAATAAATATACTTTTTTTAATAAAACAATTTACAAACAATGGTTAGAGTACAAAATGCCCAACGATTTTAAAATGTAAAATTACTAACCGCTTTTTAAATAAAACAATTTACACAACACAACTTAAAAAACTCTGCATATCAAAATCAGCATTCTACATGTCGTTGCCGTAGAGCGAAAAGTCACTAAGTAGGCAAAACTGATATTTGAGTTAGGAAGGTTTAAAGTTTTACTAAACAAAAAAAAATATAACTTAGTTTTGGTATAACATCATACTAATTTTATGGTCTCATAATTTAGAAAAAAAATTAGCGCATTAGGTAAAATTATTACATTCAATGTATTACATTTATTTTCAGAGAAAATGAAAAAAAAAACATACTTAATTACTTTTCGCCCTCAAATCTTGTACCAACATTTTTAGTTATCGATTTGTAGCATGGAGTTGGTGAGATTTCGCCCGCGTTTGTACTATTTTCAAAGAGAATAACTCCAGTTAGTTAAAATACGACTAAACTTAGAAAATTCAAAAGGGGTTTTAGTGATTCTTCTTCATTACTTTTTTATTTTTATTAATTTTATTAGAATTAATATCTAGTCTAAATCAAAAAGGAGAGCAATCTAATGCAGCTGTTGTACTTTTGTAAAAACTATATTAATAAAAACACATACATATTCAGCGTTTCCCAAGTAAGTCAGTGATCCAGATGCAAGGGCCTTCAGAGAATGCATATGCGGGGAGATTACTAATTAGGCTGCCATGCCAGACCCTATCAAAGACTTTGAAGATATTAAGCGAGACGGCAAGGGCTTCGCCGTGTTTCTCGATCGCTTCATTCCAAAGATGGATAGCATACACAAAAAGATCTCCATTCAACTGACCGCGGCGAAATTCGAACTGGCGGTCATTAAGGAGATCATTGGTATCAAAGTATGCCAGCAGTCGAAAGTTCAGTTCACGTTCTTGCAGAGTATGGACGTGACTGAAATCGGCCTATAGTTAGATGGATCGGCACTGCTACCTTTTTCGGGCACAGGCTGCACATAAGCCTGCTTCCACGACTAAAGAACTAAACCAATAACAAGTGAGAGGCGATACAGGCGTGTTAGAACAGAAGACAACTCAGGTGCACAGTTACGTGGGACAATAGGATTCCATCAGAACCACTAGTCATACTCACTGTGTAGAGTACGGAGAGCTTTGAGTACCTCTTTGCTGCAGATGTGACGTTCTCCCATAGAGGAGTCGGCTTAGGTAACTTAGTTGGAACTTTGCTGGCTCAACCCAGTCTGCTAAATTTTATCGCCACACCCGTCTCATAAGTACAACTTGGGTTTTGATCAAATGGGGAGTAAAGGATACAGATTTCACCAGACAGTAATCGGATGATCCCAAAGAGGCTGATACCGATAAGGAATGTTTGTCTGGATCAGTCGTCAGCAGAAGGTCCAGGCAGTTGGCAGTATGTGAATCTATGTCTGGCACGCGCGTAGCGCAGTTTACAATGTGAGAGAGATCTTGCAATAATGCAAGTCTACGCGCCTCCCTCCCAACGTGGTCGGTCATCTGTAACGGGAACAACCACTGTTGGTTGTGGGCATCAAAGTCCCTTAGAATGACTAACTGCGCCGAGAGATAACGAGCCAGAGCTAGATCAGTCGACTGACTTAGGGTGGATTCGACCAAACTGGAATAAGGTCTTATACCTAGATTAAGCGCCGAATTCGTATAGACTAACCTCGGAGTAAGTCTTATTCCAGTTTGGTCGAATCCACGCTTAGTTGGTCAATTATCAAAGTGGTTAATCTTCCGGTCCCCGCTGTGCGAGCGGTACACAGGAAGCGTAAAGATTGAGCTTTACTCCAGTATCCACCAAAACCTGCAGTAGTACTGAAGATTTGGCTTCATAAAGCATTTGAGATGCTTAAAACAAATATCAATTAATAAGGTATAAAATTACGTCGGCACAAAAAAATATCAAGCGCATGCGCATCCGCCGATGTCAGTGCGGTAAATAAAAGTCACCAACCACCTACGCGGCAAAATCAAAGACTTAAAACTAACTAAATCGCCTAAGTATAATAGACGTTTGGAGAACTTGCTGAAAATTATCACCAAAACTTTAAAGCAACAAACAAAGCTTTGTGGCTACACCATAGGATAGAACTGATTAATCAAGTGTAATGGTTTCTCGCTCTTACGTATGGTAGTGCAAATTATCATAATTCTTGGTTAAAAAGTCACTAAGTGGACTTAGTTTGTTTTTGCATACACGTTCTGTATCGAAACCATCATTCTTAACTAATCAAGTGGTTTAAGTTAATTTTAGAAAAAATTTGGTCCTAGTTACCATCCATTACCAAAAAAAGGAAAAGTAATTAACCCGACTTAGGTACAGATTTGCAACTCTTTCCAAGAAAGAAAAAATGTTTAAGTAAGTTAGTTTATTTTCGAGTAAAATGTTGTAGTCGTACGTAAGTGTTAATGATTTTTCGCACTTCCTAAAATAAAAACTATGATACCTATTGACATAACAGTAAGAATGAAATTTGCAGAAAAAATCGGTAATGTTGATGACATTTCTAACTCAACTTCGGTCAAACTGCGACTTGGTGACTTTTCGCTCTACGGCGACGATGTTTATGCTGTCATGTTATTGGCGTCTACCTCTATGTTAAAGTCTATAGTTCAGAAAGCCGTCAATGTCGTCTACAACATTCCTATAACCTGTAATATTTGTAAAAATCTTGTGTATCTTTTGGTATGAGATACAATAAACTTTTCAGCTCATTTAATTTTGTTCAGGGATAGATTTTCTGATTGGCCAAAGAGGGCACATTAAATCTTAGGATAATGGAATAGCATTGTTTTTTTTTCTCTTTATTTAGTTTAGGGCTTTTGTTCACGAGGATATGCCAGCCCCATTGTATTCTTAAACTAATAAAATACATGATTAATTGTTACAGGAATCACTGTTCAGCTATCTTTACCAACATACAAATTTCTTTAGCCAGATCTGATTTAGGTTTTGATAAAATATTCTGAATTAATTCAACGTCTTTAATATTTAACTTAAATGTATTAAACAGTGATTCCCTATCGGCTTTGTCTTCCATCAGCATATGTTGTACGTCTTCAATTTTATTACAAGAACTGCAATTAGGTGAGTTAGCCTTTTTTCATTAAATATGCAAACTTCGCAGATGAATAGTGCCCCGAACGCAAGCGTAGAGCAATTTTAGCATTGTTGTCTCGCATGTTTTTTTAAGCTTGCTTATATATAGTGTTCATCCAGGTTGCATGTCATTAATTTTTAACATTATTTCTTTTGTTTTAAACCAGGATACTTTTGAACCATTACACGACGACAATAATATGACATGAACGTAAAGAATGCTGATTTTGATAGAGTTTTTTAAGTGTGTAATTTGTTATAATTAAAAAGTGGTTAGTAATTTTATGTTTTGAAATTGTTGGTCTTTTGTACTCTTGCCATTGTGTGTAAATGGTTTTATTGAAAAAGTATTTTGTCATTTTATAATATTTTAAAAAGGTTTGTCATTTTGTGTTGTTCTAACCATTGTCTGTAAATTGTTTTATTGAAAAGTATTATGTCATTTAATATTTTAAAAGTGTTTATCATTTTGTGCTTTCACCAATATTATTAAATTTTTGAGATAAAATGGAGTATTTATATTATTTTATACTTGTTTACAAAACCTTACATTTTGCTATTTAGAACCAACCCACAAAATATATTTTTGCAATAAAGAACCAACCGATAATTTAATGAAAAAAAATACTTACACTATGCAAAATGAAAACAATTTTCTTTCCACATATCGTCCTTAATATTACTCACAAATGTGTAAAGTTTTTATTCTAAAAAGATTTACCCAGTCTTTTCTTTAAGCGTTTTTCTTCTTCTTTGTTTTGTGGCGTTTCCTTATAGATTTCGCCAATATCCAGTGTTCCGTTATATTTTTAAAATAAATTTAGTATTGTACGGTAGATTGAAATAAAATGGAGTCTCTCAACACGTGTTGTTGCTAAAAGAACACGGGAGAAACTCCAAGCGTTTTTCATAAAAGTCTAATTATCTCGAAAGTGACATGTTGTGGGTTGGTTCTGGTTTTCGTAACTACGTCCAATTGTAAGTATATAATAATTGGAACCACTTTTTCGAACGTATTTTTAAATAATTAAACGATTGTGTATCTAGATACACAATCGTTTAATTAAAGATGATCGAAGCTTCAAAGGAGCGGATTTCATAATTACATATTCATTAATTTTAGTATAAGTTAATAAAAACCGTGTCGCGTCGCGGCGAAAGAACACCACCACCCCCTTTTTATCTTGGGTAGTTAGATTAAAACAATCTAAGCTTGGGTGTCGTAAAATTCGACTAACGGATTAAAGACTGCACATAAGTACATCCAACAGCATAAAGCGGCGTTGGGCTCACCATATGTCACGCTGAGCACATGTGCAGTCGCTATTTGGTGAAAAGTGGACTATGGCAGAGGACTGCTTTTGCGGTCTTCTTTGCCTAGTCTTTGACTAATCTGTAATGTATGATACATATAAGTACCTATAAAATATAAATAAAAAACGGTTGAAATTTCTGTCAACAGTCAACCATATCATGCTACGCCCCACGATTTTATTTTTAATTAGTTTTTTAAATTATTTTGTAGCTTCTAGTAGGTACATTATCTACAACATCATGATCTTTCTTCTCAATAAAACCGCCCTTTCATTTGATACCCATATGTAATTCACCAATTTGTGGAGGGGCCATTTTGAATTTACAATGATACTGAATATACATAATTGTATTGTCATCAGAACTGTGTGTGCCAAATTTTAGATCAATCGGTCAACAGGAAGGGGAGCAAAATTTTAAGTACTTAGGTACTAAATTTGACCCAACATCAACAAAACAACATCAACACACCTGTGTGTTGATGTTGTTAAGCAAGCTAAATAAAACCATTAAAAAAAAATTACTACTTCGCTCACACTAATTATCTAGCCTGACGCCCAAGTTATGCTTCATTTAACTGACAGAAACAAACATACATTTACGAATAAACACCCAGACTCGAAATCAGTTTAGAAGGACCCCTGGGGGGCGATCATACCAAAAAACCTCAACCAAATCGCAACTGAACCGCAGTCCTTCTGCCGACTTCGTATAGCGCTATCGCGTGTGTCAAACGCAATAGCAATAAAAAGTACGTCTAACGACGTTTCAGTTGTGTTTTGGTTGAGATTATTTAGCGTATTCGCCTCCCAGAACCGGCGCCGGCGTACTAACTTGACCAAGGCGAAAGGTCGTCAAAATCGGCATAAATAATGGAGTGCTGACACTTACTTGACAGTGTTGCCGTGTAAGGATTACGAAAAACTGCTAACATATCTTTCATAATAATTTATAATTGCATATCGTTTTTTAACTTCAAGAGCGGTTTCCATCATTATATATTTATTATTTTAGTATTTATTTGCAAAGTTCAGCACGAAAAACGTAAAATACAGATATTTCCAAATTTTTAAACAGGTACCTGAGGTACCAATTAACTCCCATAGGCAGTTCATTGTTTTATGCAATTATTAATGTACAATAACTTTGTAAATAAGTACTTCTCGTATCGAAGTGAAATAAAAACTATTGGTTTTAGAATATCGACTTCTATAATGGTATAAAGTAAAAATGAACTTTTTTTAATTTTTCCCAAGTCCATTGAAGAGATGGGTTAGTAGTATTCTTTCAATGAGCTGCCAAACCACACAGCTGTTAAAAGAGGGTTTACGCATTTCGGTTTCCCATACAATCTTCCAAGTCTTAGTCGAAATTTTTAAAGACCTGTAAGCCATTTTTTATGAAACTATGCAGTACATTACACAACCAATTTAGATCGCGATTCAGATTTCAAAATTTCTAGATATTTTGTGATCCGATGTCGCGATCTGTCAATCTACACGTTACACAGTCAATCTGGATCGCGATCTGGATGGATTGACCGTATAATGGCTGCCATAGAAGATGTTTTATTCACCAGTGGCAACATTAGAAAAGGTCACGTAACCTACCTACTTTTTAGTTTGGCCGTTCTCGACCATAATGTAATGTGAATGTAATGTAGTAGAGTGTAAAGGACAATGGCGAAATCATTGCTGAGTGAATTCTTTAGCGTCTCTTAAATGACTTCGTGCGGTCAGCACTTTTAGCCAGTATATTAAAGTGAATTTTTGCATAAAGTCTTAATAAAGTAGATGATAATGAGTGATAATTAACGTCTAAGATAATGATATTCCCCAAACCCCTTGAGACTCAATAAAGCTGTGGGACTTTATTGAGATCTCATACGGATTTCTTCAGAGAATTTGAAAAGTGATGTTGCACTGTTTTGTTTTATTTGCCAACACTCATGCACGTTCACGAACACTTAACAGTAAGTTATCCACCGTTATTTCACATTAATACTCGACAAACACACAAATTATACAAAATAAAACTAAACTGCAGACATGACGGTTCAATTTCCCGCCAAGAAGTACACTTTTTATTTTTAATTTGGCAAAACGTATTTTTTCATAATTTGTTTCTTAAAAGAACAGGCTGAGGTCAGAGACCATACTGTCCTGTCCTAGTCATTAGTTAGTTAAAATCACATTGTTATTATTATAAGCCTATATTTTCCCTCTTTCCACTTTTCGCGGTCTGTTGCTTGTGCTGGCCAATCCTTGAAAGGATAACGCAACTAGGTAGGTAAGTACTTGTTTTGTCTAATTATTGACATAATATAGACTTAACCTCCAAAACTTTAAATTGGAATATCTTAATTTGTAGACTTACTAGAGAAGTAAAACCAAGACCATGTTGTTCAGGATTACAGACTATATCAACATATTTTTTTCATTTATAGACGCTTAAAAAAAGAGTTGACAAAAGTTTGTATGGGAGTTCGCCAATGTCTTTTGTAATAGTAGTAAATTGAAGTGCGCTGTCTAGTTATTTAAAGGTTCATGATTGTTACTGATTCGAACAATCGAATAGTTTGATACTACTAATATTAACAATCGAATACAAAAACAATCGATCACTAGTTGGCATATTCGAATGAAACCGCATCATTCATTCACTTTGCCATACAAAATTGGTCTTTTTTATCGTAAAATAGTCTTTTTAATACGCTTTTATTAGGTCGACCTGTATGTAACAAACTATGTAATGGAATCTAAGGTAACTAATTTAACCATCTTCCAAGGGTCGTAGCGTAATGAAAATTGGCAGCTGTATGTAGTTCTGATGACAATATAATAATAATTATGGTACTGTCGAACTGATCTGATGATGGATCCGGAAGATACGAACTGGAACTTCATGATGGAAAATCGTATCATAGCTGTTTTGGATTTCTTAGAGAAGTCATGTTATAAACATTGACCACGATTAGGTTTCGAGGTCTGATGATGAAGCCGGAAGATAGGCACTGGCATTCCATAATAGAGTATCGTATCATAGTCGTGTTTGCACTTGTGAGAAAGACCACGTAATGGACTTTGAACACGATCAGGTTTCAAGGTTGAACCACGATTAGGTTTCAAGGTCTGATGATGAAGCCGGAAGATAGGCACTGACATTCCATGATAGAGTATCGTATCATAGTCGTGTTTGCACTTGTGAGAAATGCCACGTAATGGACTTTGAACACGATCAGGTTTCAAGGTTAGACCACGATTAGGTTTCAAGGTCTGATGATGAAGCCGGAAGATAGGCACTGGCATTCCATGATAGAGTATCGTATCATAGTCGTGTTTGCACTTGTGAGAAAATGGACTGTGAACACGATCAGGTTTTAAGGTTAGACCACGATTAGGTTTCAAGGTCTGATGATGAAGCTGGAAGATAGGCACTGGCATTCCATGATAGAGTATCGTATCATAGTCGTGTTTGCACTTGTGAGAAAAGCCACGTAATGGACTTTGACACGATCAGGTTTCAAGGTTAGACCATAAAGTATAAAATAAATTAATAGTTAAAAAAAAAGAATAACACGTTTTTATAAATGCACTTAAAAACAAAAAATAAATTATGGATCGTTTAAGTTGTCTCAATTTCTGGGCTGAAGTGCCCAAGTAGCATATCAAGCTGTATAAAAGCTGTATTTGAACTTATTTTTATACTTACAGCTGCATATTGAGGCTGTAAAAAGGCTGTATAAGCGAATATACAGACCTTATTAGCTCAAAAAGGGCCCATATTATAAAACTTTTCGCGTTAGTATAGCTGTATAGTAGCTGTAGAAGCAAAGCAGAAGCTGTTTAGTAGCTGTTTAAGAGATGTTAATCGGTGTAAGGAAAAGCAACTACACTCCAAATAATATTTTATAAAGATAAAAGTTTAAAATATGAGTTATAAGTGAATTAGAAAATTATAAAAATAAAAGAGAAACATGTCGTACAAGAATAATACAATAATTATGACGCATGATGTTCATATTTCAAAGTGCAATCCCAAGTATTGATAAATCTTAGGTATCTGATGGTGTTAATTGGTAAAACAAAGTGCAAATCCAATTTTATTGTCAATGTGTGGTTGGTTATTGGCAATATTTTAACGCGCCAGTAAAACTATAAAAAAAACATAAAGAAGATTATTAAACACGGGTAAGTTAGTGTTTGTTTTTAAGGTTATAATATAAATTATATTTAAAATAATAGATTGTAGGACACAGCGACAAAATTTTGTAGCTGATAATCATGAAACGGTTCAAACTATTAACAAACTTTGATTTTATTATATTTGAATATCTTTTTTCATTCGTTCTAAAATGGCGACATTTTGTTATACAGCTTAGACAATATTAGGAGGGTACTAAAGTCTTACTAGCTGTACTACGGCGGATATGGATTGCATAATACATCTCTTAGTTTTTAACCAGCTTTATTAGTGTTTTTTTAATTATTTAGGCTGTATATGAGATCTGGGTAGAGAAATTATAATTCTGTTTAGAGATCCGTGTAAGAATTGATTATCCCTGAGTTTTATTTTAAAAATTGAACAATGAAATGTAATTGAATTTAAAGTGGTAATAAAAATTAAAATATAATATTTAATTTATTCTACGATTGGTTCCAGATTGTTAATCAACAAGAGAAATCATTAACTTCACCTACTGCAACAATATTCACACAGATACTTCCAGAAGTGACAACTGCTGAAAAATATGTTATTCAATATATAGACGAGTGCGAGCTGGCAACAATTTCTGTCGACGCCCATCGTAATGAGTTTGAATCTCAAACCCCTTTTCAAACCCAGAAGATCACGAAGTAAATCAGATTGAAAATTATCTAAAATAAATTTTAGATAATCAAAGTAATATATTAGACAAACAATAAATGTTCTTGCAGACAATCAAAATAATATTTAATCAAATAAAACATGTTATTGCAACAGATACTTTCTTTTTCACATTTTCTATATATATCCCGTTTTTAATTAAGTGTTCCATTTCGTACACAAAATCATCTAAATATTGGTCAATTTGTTTGTTTTTCCAACACCAAAATAAATTCCAATTACAAACGGCTTAATATCTGGTCTTTCAAACATAGTGGACAAAATTGGCCAAATCTCTTTAGCTTCTAAATATTGGGAGACCATCAAAATTGAAATTTAAAGTAATTTTAGTTGGATCATTGTTCAACCTTGTTCAATCGTTTTGATACGTATTTGTTCGATAGTACCTAAAATAGTTCTAGCGTCATGTGGCGCTAAATCGTTTAGAGCTATTTAAGTTTTTTTTTAATCCACAACGGGTTAGCGCTTGGCCTTCATCTTACTTGATAGTAAGTGACGATAAGGCCGAAGATGGAAGCGCGCTTCACCCGGAATCCTCAACCACTGAGGAACTGGCTATCTTATCTCAAACTGTCGGAACACAACAATGCTATAAACATCGTTGTTATGGCGACAGACTTAGATAAGATGGTGGTAGCTAGCCAGGCGGACTTAACAGCCCTACCACCAACCAAACCGAGCACACAAAGATGTACACCCCGCTGGGAATCGAACCCGGGACCTCTTGGTCTAAAACCGGTGGCTTAGCCACTAGACCACAGAGGCGGTTAAATAAATATATATTTCTTTCTGTAGCCCATTCTTTTATTCACTGGCGAAACTACATATTTTTTGAAAATTCGTCATCATCATTATTACGTTGTTAATCAGGTTCCAAAGTTTTAACTAAATTCAAACATTCGACACCAATTATTGTTTTTCCTACAGAACCTTCGTTGGACGTCGATGGAATTGGCGCTTAACTGTAGGTTGTCAAATTTAAAATATTATAAATAATTACTGTCATTTGGTTTTTTTATATTTCGTTATTAACCGACGTAGAAAAAGGAGGAGGTTCTCAAGTCGTCTGTCGTCCATCTTTTTCTTTTTTTCCAAATGCGAGCTTCAGCAAACACTATGATGCAATCGTGACGACTCTGTCAGTAAAGTGGGCTAAAGCTGTACTATTGATGTAGTTTATTTTTTTAGTTTTAAAGCACTCTTGTAGACAGTTGTTTTAAAACCACTGTATTCACAAGAGTGCCTAATCACACTATAAGATTAAGTTTTATAATGGAGGTTGCATACACCATTGTACAGAAACAAGTATCGAGTGATACCATAATAACGCTTAATTCAGTAGTAAGTAAGTGATCACATACAAAAACCAGCCTCTATACAGCTTTAACGATAAAGCTAGCTTAAAGTGTCACAAAACTCTTAAAGTTCTATAGCAGAGTTTTAATAATCTGTTTTAAAACCTTAAGATTCCGCAGATCCCTTAAAACTAATTTTATACAGCTTGAGCTGTATAATAAATCAAATATCTCTCTCATAAATATAAAAGTATCTTTTAACACTCTTGTACGTCTTTTAAGGGACCTTAAGTTCTAAATGAGCTGGTAAATTAATGTTGTAAACGCTTGTGTGCTGCTTGGGATGTAAACTATGTGCTTTTAATTATACCTAATATTTGAATGTAAAAGCGTGGGGCGCTGGAACAGGAAAGACTTTCTTGTTAACAAATACTAATACTAACTTCCAGACGGAAGCTGCAGGAGGTCACACAGGAGCATAACGTTTAAACCGCCAAAGGGTTACCAAGGGGAACCAAAGATATCTCGTCCACGAACAAGAAATCTACATTTTGCCACTGTTGACGCATTACCATTATGTACTTAATTTCCTGAAAGAACAGGCGTTAAAAATGTCGGTGAATGTCGTATCTGTCGAATGTCTTTCGATTCGAATTTCATTACTACTAGTTTATTTATTCGAATATTCAAACCATCTTGATCATCATGATTTGTAAGGGTGCGTCCACATCTGGCGAATGCGCAGCACGCGCGCCGCTTGCGAGCCGCGCGCGCGCATTTTAAGCTCGCGCGCCGCTACCGCGCCGCCCGCGCGCCGCCGTTTTGGAATGCGGCGCGCGTGCTTGGGAGTCTTCTCTGTATTTGCTTACATATTTCTATAAGGAATTATTTGCATTGTTGCTTCACGTCTTTCAATTCTCTCTTTTACCTTCAGAATTTTCATAAAATGCATATCCAAAATTCATGTACGATGAGTCCATAATGTACTTTTCAAAATCATAGTTAGATAAACTATTTTTATCCGCTTTTTCCAATTGCGTTGGAGGTGTTAAAATTGTTAAATAAGTCAATAATAAATTATTAATTTCTTCAAACAATTTTAAAGGGTCTACATCAGTCGCTTGAAATATTTTATTTGCCACGGTGATATGTTTAAGATAAGTACCAAGAAAAGTCATGTATAATAAATTTATCTAACTTTTGAGCATTGTGCTCAACTGGTCCGCAGTGTAACAGCGTTCTCTAGACTTCGCTATGTCAAAATGTAGTTTTAATCCATCCCATTGTTCTAAAATTTTATTGAGAACCTCGCATCTGGATAACCATCTGGTGCCAGCTATTTTGTTTAATTTTAACGGAGTTTTTCCATCATATAATAACACGTATGTTATTCCACGCGCCCTGCGCGCGCGGCTCGCGAGCGGCGCAAGTGACGCGACGCACCCACTTCCTCCCGCCGCGCCTCAAGCCCCGCACCAACACCAACTCACTCGGCGAGCGAAAATGAAATAAAATAGCTGCCGATACAGCAATTACATCAACAGTAGTCGTGCAGTCCATCTTCTTGGAAAGCAAACGTACAACTGAGGCTCTAGTATGAAAGCAAACGGAACGGCAAGCGCGCGAACCGCACGCGCGCAGATCGCGCGCAGCACGCGCGCACTCTACAAGCATTTCATGGTTGCGCACCAAACAACGCGCAGCGCGCGCGCGGCTCGCAATGCGCATTCGCCAGATGTGGACGCACCCTAAGGTTATTCGAATAATTCGAATGACTTCTACAATCGAATAATTCGAATAATGTAATTGGCTGTTTGACAGTTACTTATAACAATAAAATATGAAATATGTCGGTTAAGGTAGTTTTTAATTAACGGGAATTATCCAATAGTTTTTTTTATTATGATTACTTGTAAATATTTTATTTTGACAAAATAAATTTGCGATGTTTTATCTGTAGATTACAAGACCCGATACACGGGTTGCCATGATTGAGCTTCGTGCGACGTCACATTTCACAAAATATACAAAAACTATCTGTCAGGTTTCAAGATGAAGGAGAATGGGCATTTTAGTCTGTAAATAATCAAAAATAAAAAAGTGAGCGGCAGTCTCAAATACATAAACACCAAGATTTTTCATTGGTTTTGCAGCCGTAAACATTATAATACAAAAAACCGGCCAAGTGCGAGTCGGACTTCCCATGAAGGGTTCCGTAGCAGCAAGTAACATCATTTAAACACTGAAAAAAAAGACGACAACCTCAGGCGGGAATCGAACCACGCACGTTCCGCATTTCGGGCGGCTGCCTTAACCACTTGGCTACCGAGATCTGGTTTTCACCCGTCAAAATTTGTCAGTGCTTGATGCTTATGTTTTTTAGTCAACATTGCTTCATCAAATCTCAGAAGTTTTCACCTCTGAGATCCGAAAAAAATATTTTACAAATATTTAAACATTCAGTTAAGATGAAGCTGCGATATGGATTAATGATTGGATATATTTTAACGTTTTATTAACGCTTAAATATACTTGAGAAAAATTTAAACACTGAAAAAAGACGACAACCTCAGGCGGGAATCGAACCACACACCTTCCGCATTCCGGACGGCTGCCTTAACCACTTGGTTACCGAGGTCTGCTTTCACCCGTCGAAATTTGTCAGTGCTCGATGCTTATGTTTTTTAGTCAACAACACCGCAAAGCCGCCCGGATATATGATATGATATGGATCATATATTTTTATTAGTTTTATCATTCTCTTATTTTAGAAGTTACAAGGGGGGGGGGACACACACATTTTACCACTTTGGAAGTGTCTCTCGCGCAAACTATTCAGTTTAGAAAAAAATATATTAGAAACCTCAATATCATTTTTGAAGACCTATCCATAGATACCCCACACGTATGGATTTGATGAAAAAAAATTATGAGTTTCAGTTAAAAGTGTGGGAAACCCCCAAATTTTATTGTTTTTTTTTCTATTTTTGTGTGAAAATCTTAATGCGGTTCACAGAATACATCTACTTACCATGTTTTAACAGTATATAGTTCTTATAGTTTCGGAAAAAAATGGCTGTATCATACGGACGGACAGACAGACATGACGAATCCATAAGGGTTCCGTTTTTTGCCATTTGGCTGCGGAACCCAAAAAAAGTGTTGTACCTATTTATTAAAATAATAATCGCTTTACGAGCAAAGAAAAAAAAGTTGTAAAAGTGACTTTTTGTCGTTAACACGTAGTAACGTTCTCCTTATCTACGAGTACACCGTGACCCCTATGAACTTTCCCGGCCAGCCGCCTGCGCCGGCGGCGGGGCGGGGGGTAGATGGAGCGTTTGAAGCGCCGCCTCGGTCTTTGACTTTCGTAAGATCGTCCGGTACTAAGGGCTCTTACATTTTTTATGAATATATTTTAATGATTTTTTTATGCTCATATTTTTAGTTTTACATGCTAAATAGCTTCTACTGATGATAAATATGAACAGGGTTTCGGCTCCAAAACCAATGAAAAATCTCGGTGTATAATATCAATGTTAGAATCATAATAAGAGGAAGGAGACCAACCCGGACGATGTGCCTGCATTCGTGGCGAAAGAGCTGCATAAGCTGCCCCCCGTCACATTCGACCACGTCGACGTCATCAGGCTGTTGAAGGACGTTACTTCCCTCAAGACGAGCCTGACCGAGGTACTGTGTAAATTGGAGGCCTCCGATAACACCATAAGTGAGTTGCGTGCCCAAGTAACGTTGTTAAGCAGCGCTGTTTCGGTATGTAGGTCACCTGAGGCCCCCAACGTAAACACTCGTCGCGGGGCGCAGAATGCATCCATCAGCAGTTTTGAGTCGGCTCATATGGATGCGTCACCGGCCGCTGCTATCGCCGCACGCGATTCCCCGCGCCCCGCCGCCCGCTCCCTCGCCCCGACGGAAACGTCACGCGTTTGCACGTCGACCCCACGTGCATATGCCGCTGTCGCTGCTGTTGCCAGCCAAAGCCGACCCGCCGCCGCTCCGCAACCGGAGCGACGAACGACGAAGGGGAAAAACAATACCCGCGTACCTGTCGCCGAAGTTGTTTCCAAACCACAAAGGCAGATGGGAATGTGTGACAACGACGGTTTTACGAAGGTGGAGAATAGGAGAAAGAAGCCCACCAGCCGTAACCTATGTGGCACAGCACCGACAGGTCCTAACCACCTGCTGCGGCCGGCGGTGCCGACGACGCTGCTGTACCTGTCCCGACTGCATTACTCCACGAAGTCAGAGGAGATTGTGGAGTATATCAGAATTAAAGCCAAAAATACACCCTGAGAGTCGAGCGGTTGGAGTCCCGCCACAACGTAAATTTTAATTCGTTTGTGGTGAGAGTGCCGGCTGACCACCTGTCGACCTTCATGAAGGAGGACTTTTGGCCGAAGGGTGTCGTGTATCGGCGGTTCAGAGGTCGGTTACCAGACACCGTGTTGCGCCACACGTCGCCGACATGTACGACGAGTACATTACGTGTAAAATAAGATCTTACTAACATAGATAATAAGTATTATATACTAACAAAATTGTTTTATATTGTATGTATGTTAGCTTATAAGGTATTTATTAAATGGGCCTCTTTGTATCTTTACCATCCTGTACATTGTGTGTTGCCTGAAATAAAGAGATATATTATTATTATATTATTAAAATAAGCAACTTCTTATATGGCAGCCAACTCGAGCCATGGTAAGAAATATAAATATACCGTGATGTATTTCCTGACCTAATATCTTTGTAGTAATAATTAAAAAAGTAAGGATTTCTTATTTTAAAATAGGCGAATGAACAGTAACAATAGATCTGCGGCGCTCACAAGCATTGTAATAACAAGTCGCAGATTCCAACCCGTGCGGGCGAGAGAGATATATTTTTTATTTGCTCTTTGCTACTGATGCAGGTATCGAGGATCGCTCGCTCTCATGTTACTCAGCTCACGGATTTGTTTGCGGTGTGTTGTGTACCTACACTACCTACTCTCTGTTATTCGATCCCATTATTATATTATCATATTTTAAATCATTCAACACGACTAGTTATTTGGACACTGTTTTTGCTTTAGTGATTTGGATACGTGATAGCCTGGACTACTAAAAACTTTTATTTAGTGGATCTCACGAAAATGGAAGCTCATGATTGTCTAATGTGCACTCAACGTCGCCGCAGATTGCATTATCGTGTATCAAGAGAACTATTTGAGGCCAACGCTGCAATGGCGAAGTTAATAACTCATGAAATAATGCCTCGTCAAGTAAGTTTTTTTAATTACTTAATTAACTATTAGGTACCTATATTGGATTAGCAAGTTGAAAGTAACTACATACTTTTAGACTTGTTATGCCATGGCCACACTATCGCGATAAAATTCTTGTTCCGTTGTCGCGATAAAAAACTTCGTGTTCCGTTGTCGCGATATGCTTGGCCACATCAAAAAAACTTCGGGACAAAATCCTATTCTCAAAACACTGTAGGTACCACCTTTACGCAGATGACCTACAGCTTTATATTTCTTTTAGTCCTGATAATCTCGATAATGCTGTAAAACTAATTAACAGTGATCTATCAAGAATAGCTGATTGGTGCAAGTCTAACTGTCTTGTTCTCAATCCAAAAAAATCAAAATTAATGGTGATAGGTACTAAAAATAAAATAAAGAAACTAGACAACATAAACCTCAATGTGGAACTTAATGGCGAAGTTATCGATCGTGTGGATAAATGTAGAAATCTGGGTTTAACTCTGGACAGCCACCTTAATTTTGAAATCCATATTTCTGAGTGCGTTCGCAGCTGTTTCTATCGTCTCAAATTACTTTACAAAATACGTCAGTATCTCGATGAACAGCTCAGAATCACGCTATGCGAATCGCTTATCCTTTCTAAACTTAACTACTGCGATACAGTGTATGGACCATGTCTTCTGGCGAGAACATCTAAGCTGGTACAACGGGTGCAAAATGCCTGTGCACGCTACTGTTTCCATATACCGCCACGATCTCATGTGACTCCATTCCTCAACAACTCAAACTCATTAAAAATGGAGGCTCGCAGAAAGTTCCATCTCGCTACTCTGTTGTTTGGCATCATTAAATCTGGGAAGCCAATATATTTATACAATAAACTTACGTGGGCTCAAAGCGTCAATAGGAACCCGATGAGAGCCTGCAAATACATTTTTATGACGCCTAAACATCGTACTAGGGTGTTCCGTGGGTCGTTTAAGTTCGCAGCCACTCGGTGCTGGAATGATCTCCCGCCGCCGATGCGTGATCTGCGGACAATTGGTTCGTTTAAAAAATACCTTAGAAAACACTTACTTACTCTCCAGCTTATATCAACTGTGTAAAATTTACTTATTTCTACTTACAATCTGGGTCTTCACGTCGCGTTGGGGGCGTTGGGGATCGCATCCTGGCACTGCTGTTTATTTGCATTGTTTTGTCACTCCTTATGTTATTCGGCGCTTTGAAATCAACATTTCGGTTGTGTTCAAACGTGAAATTTGGCATTGCATTCGTGGCAAGCGCATGGGATTTTCTTTGGCGACGTGGCGGTCGAGATCGAAACGACAGAAGAAGACGTACCTTCGTGGACAAAAATGTCAATGTCAAACATGACAGGTGACAGTTTGACTGCGTTCAGTTCAGTGTACAGTCTGTCTCGCCAGCTTTTATTTGTTTATGGCATATACGTCTGTGGTTTATGGTGATTTATTATTAATATTATTTTTATTTTATTTAGGTTTATCAGTTGAACGCACAGACTATACGTCTGTGGTTGAACGATGTTTTTTTATTTTGTATATTTGTTTTTTATTTTTTGTTCTTTGTATAGATAGATAGTGTTTAGTATGTGCATTTTTAATTTATGTACATTTATAAGCATTCAAGATTTTAACAATATTCAGATATCCTTATTTATAACATTTTCTTATTTATTCATTTATGTAATCTTATTGAAATTAGAAACGTCACCTCGTACAGGCCCTGCCAGAATACCAGCGCCGTTGCGATATGACTTTGTCACACCGTAGCGGCATATGCTGAGGTAGGGTCCTGATTGGCTCGTCACACTGTTGTTTTCTGTTAGTAGCATGTACCCTTATGTATTTCACGTCTTTTTTTTTTCTTATTATTCTATATTTTATTTTATTGTGACAGTCAATAAATGTTTTTTCTTTCTTTCTTTCTTTCTATTCTAGTAGGGTAAGTGCACCAGTAAATGAACAGTTAAGGAATTCCAGAACTTTAAAAATATAAATAACATACTTCTGGATATCTTAGATAAAACAATAATATTGTATGGTATTCCAAATTTGTTGAAGAAGAATATAATTTCTCCGTTTTTGAATGAAACTCTTATTTTTAGAGATTTTGGATTATTTATGCAAAAAGACCCAAAACCACCAGTGAATTAACGAAAATCATCAGTAAATGAACCACTTGAATTCCAATAAATAAACTACGCGCCAAATTAAGACATCTTTAAAAAATAGCTAATTTCGATAGAAAATAATGTATTTCCGGTCCGAAGTGGTTTATTTATAACTTTCCTAAATAGAAATACTTTAATACTTCAACTGTTGACATTGAATTTGCTTTTTTTGAATTGAATATTATTGAATTATATATTGAATTGAATTGAATATAACTAATAATTTAAATGTCATGAATAATAGTTTGAAAATGTTAATTTTATTATTTATTTTCATTTTATTTTTTGCGTACCAGTTTCTGGTGAAATGTGTGGACTTCAATGTATTTACCTTAACACCACTTATGTACCATGTTTTATGCGAATAAAAAGTATTTGTCTTTGTCTTTAATTTTATTATATAAATCAAGGTATATACCTAAAAAAAAAGTATTATGTACACTTTCACAGTCCCGAAATTAGTATTGTTTTTAAAATACCATTATTAGGCAGTCAATTAATCAATTAATAAATATCTTCATTCATTTATCCTTCAGGATGTATTAGTTGCCCGACTAAATGCCTTTAAACGCGTGCACTCACACGTCATCCTGAGCAGTAATGTTCAAATGTCGAAATTGGAAAAGTCTTAGTTAAAAATAGTTGATACCTTACAAAAGATTTTAAAAATAATGGCATAGGAATAATAATAAAACAGTTTTCAGTCTCATATTTCTATTGTTTTTGTTCTATTGTCCTATTTTGTAACTGTTTCTTAGTGTGCAAATAAAGTGTTTTTATGTTTATTATTATTATTTTTAATTAAGTGGCAGCTCAAAATCACATGCCTACTATTATATAATTACCTACCAGTTTTCATTCACTGGATTTAAGTAACCAATAAACAAACGTAGTAATCAACGTTAGAGTTCATACAAACCAAAAAATATCAGTAACTTAATACCTAGTTCGAACATTAGCCTAAAATACGCCGACCGTTAATTAAAGCTATGTACAGAAAACGACCCAATTTGAATAGCATTAACATATAACTTTGTTAGATTTTGAAAAATCACAAGCCCGGTATGAATGAACCACATGTTCATTTACCGGATTTTGCTTGTTTTCGTGGTCATATATTGAAACACCCTAAAATTTTTAATAAATGCATGAATTTCTACAAAACCTTATGTCTACTAGATAAATCAACCGTTTTACTATCCTGTGACATAATTTTATTTTCACTAGCACACATATAACGTCTACAAAGTTAATATCAAAACACTATGACTTACTCGACTCCTTATTACGGACCCCATACAAACCACAAAACACAAAAAAATTGTGAGTTTAGTTGAAAAACGCGGATTTCTTATTATTTAGAATAATCGACGTTTTGTTCATTGGATTTGTTCATTCACTTGTGCACTTACCCTATACCGCACGAACTTTATCGCGATAAAATCCTTTGATGTGCGGCAATTTACCAACTAACGCGAAGTGTTTGGCCTGACGTGTCGCGACAACGCGAATCTTCGCGCTAGTGCGATAGGTGTGGCCACGGCATTAACAACGATATGATCAGCTTGCGTGATAGGTACTAAAACCAGCCGGGCTACTGCCGATTTTTAAGTTGGTACATAACTAGAGTACGTACGAAGCCGGGCCGGACCACTAGTCTCTATTATTCAGTATTCTGTGCTATTATGTCTGTAACGGATCGAATCTCTTTATTGAAAATGATTCTGCTGAAATGACTGAAACAGGTCTTGAGTGTTCTTATGCACAGATCTATCATGTCTTATCGCAACATCACAATGTTTGCGGGTGAAACCGCAGAGCATTCGCTTAGTTAATAGATATGATAAGCTAATGTAGTAACATTAATGTAACAATAACTGACACTAGTGTAGATTTTCACTGACATTGACAACACTAGTGTAGTATTTTGTGGTGGAGTGGCTTGCCTGCCGGTTTTCAAGGTGTCGCCGGCTCTGAGGTACCGGGTTCAAATCCCGGTAGGGGCAAATGTTTGTATGATAATATGAGTATTTGTACCTGAGTCATGGCCGTTTTCCATATTTCTATAAAAATATACTTATAAATGTAAAATTATTATGTATGTACATCCGTTACGTTTACTGTTTTTCAGGTGGTGTTCAATAACGACGAGTTTATCTGTCGACCTTGCTGGCAAAGAGTTGAACGTGCAGTGTTACGCCAACAGCGCGTCTTAAATCAAGAAAATAAAGAAGTGGAAGACATTGCAGTACCTGATCCTGAACCGAATGTCGTGTTTGCTCCAGAAGTTCCGGTACCAAGCTTACAAAATGAGGAGGATGCCAATCAGCCAGTAAGGTTAGTACAAATTCCTGTTGAGAAAAGACCACCTCTGGTAGTGCCCGAGTACCCTCTACATCTGCCAGGTGTCTATTTTATGGATGCAGGAATGGGTCACGTCATCAAATCCCAGATTATCTTAAAAGTACTTAATACACTTCAATTATTGTGTCCCAGATGCTGCTAGAGTCTGCCAAGAGCATTTAAATGGAAACGATTGGGACCAATTATTTGTGGCCTCAAATATTTCACACGAATTTAACAGAGCGCAGTTTTTAGATATTATGAGAATCATGAAAAAAGATGCATTAAAGACACCGGTAATAGATTTTGAAAATGTAGAGGCCATGCATTCGAGTGAATTGCACTTTCGAACAAGCATGTATCTGTCTGAGTTTAATGCAGTGTTAAACGAAACATCATCCTTGCGAACATATAACAAACCTAAGGAGACTCTGGGAATTTATTTAATAAAGCTTCGCGCTGGAGAGCCCGATGAACGCCTAAGTGTTTCTTTTATTAAGAGTCGCCGTACCTTGGAGAGACGAATGACAATCGCAAGACATTGCCTAGGTCAGGATTTTGTACCTGCAAACCTTGGGTTCGACAGAATGTCTCGCGATGACATTAGTCTCGCGATGACATTATTCCAAGAAATGTGTCAGTACCTGATGCTATATTTGGTAACACTGATTTACAAGCAGTAGAAAAAAATGGCAATAACCATACTCGTCACATATATCTACCTCCAGAAAAGCTCTACTTTTCTTTTTCAGACACTCACATATAGCCATCATAAATTCCGCAATCTGCTGAAACCATTTATGATCGTTTCATGTGATGGGCGTATATTAGATGTGATGGGCATATATTAAATGTACTTGGGCCATATGCCGCTACCACATCGGATGCCAGTATCATGAGTTCATTATTGAGCCAAGATAGTATATTGCATTGGATATACAGAGAAAGTGATGTCTTTGTCGTAGACAGAAGGTTTCGTGACTCAGTACCAGATCTCGAGACTTGCGGCTATCAGGCTGCTATTCCGCCTACCAGAAACCGAGGCGAAGACTAGCCTACAATAAAGGCAAATAAAGCTCGACTCGTTACTTTGTATCGATGGGTCGTAGAGGTGGTGAACGGACGTATAAAACGCGACTTCAAATTGTTCCGGCAAGATTTTTTTAGTAGAGTTTATGTCGCACGTGATGCAGGATTTTAAAATTGCCGCTGCATTGACAAATCGTTTGTATAATATATACGCACAGAGATTCATTGAAATAATAAATGAAAGACTCGAGTTACAAAATGTATTAGCGGACTATGTCATTGAAAATAATATTAATAGACGACGAAATCTTAGCTCGCTATGGAATAAATATGGAGGACGCACCTTTCCTAAGAGGTAGAATACAATCTCACGATTATATTACACATACATAATATGCAGTACAAATATTTCGGGTAGGGAAGCAATAAACCATTATTATTGTTCATGTGCAACGGGTAAACGAACATTGTTTTTTTTTTTTTTTTTTTTTTTTCATTTTATAATTACAATGTATTATTCAAAAAATAATTTCGCCAAACTGATTAACAGTTTATTGGCGAAAAATGCACTCATTTTTCACAAAAAATACACTACTAACGACAATAATAGCAATATGTTATAAATTTCAAGCTCATAGGCAAACTTGTACATATAAAATATTATAAATTAATTGCATCCTTTTTTCAAAAGATCCGCCTATCAAAATCTTGTAATAAACAATTTTTTAACTTTTTCTTAAATATATTTAAACTAGTACATGGTTCCTCAATATCTAAATTATTAAAAATTCGTGGCACCAGATACCTTCGAGTTCTATTCCCATAATAATTGCTTGCAATAGGCTCCTCAAACTGTTTACGAACAGCAGTTCTTAAGTTATGACTAATCATTTTAGGTTTTAATAAATTGTTTGTGGTGAAACCACTTACCTTTTCCACTTCCTAGGTATTATTTCATGTAATCATCTCATATTTTAACTTCGTCTTATATATTTGCTTTTATTTTTCCTCGCTTCTGCAACGATACATAATGTTTTAGTAACTACACACTACACTACACACATCGCAATTCCTTTATCTAAACACATTTACTTACGTGATCTAAATCACGAAACTTCGGACACTATTTTTCGACACTTTTACGTATCCCACAAGTTTCGGATCACTTCGATAATCTTATTATGCGTTTTTCCTTGTAATATTTAAATGTATCTCACTTTAATTGTTTTCTATTTACTAAATATTGTATTTTGGTTACGTTTTGAAGTATCTGACAACTTATTTTTGCTTCGTTGCTATGCAACTTATCAACATAATCCAATCAAAACTTTTTGACTTTCTTATTTATACATTTGGCCATCTAGATTTCTCGTTTTAATAATATTATTTTGAAATTTATGCAGAACTCAGAAACCGAGGTTTCATTATAAAGTTCAGCCGACGACTAATCATTACATCTCTAGCTTTGGATTCAAAAGGTTTACTCTACTGAGACGATCACCAGCTTCCGAATTGGAAGGTCAAGACTCCTTACTTGCCTCTTCCAAATTGGAAGGACTAGTCTTCAAATACAAACACCAGCTTCCGAATTGGAAGACTACGGCCTCCAGACATCGCGCGCGCCTACGCCTGCCTGTGCCTGTCTCGCCTGTCAGCCTGCACCTTCGCCTGCCTGCGCCTGGTGGCGCCTGCCTGCCTGCACCTTCGCCAGCCTGTGCCTGCTGGCGCCTGCTGCCTGCGCCTGCCTGCGCCTACCTGCGCCTGCCTGCGCCTACCGGCGTCTGCCTGTCGGCGCCTGCCTGTCGGCGCCTGCTTGCCTTCGCTTGCCTTCGCCTACCGGCGCCTGCTTGCCTTCGCCTACCGGCGCCTGCCTACCGGCGCCTGCCTACCGGCGCCTGCCTACCGGCGCCTGCCTACCGACGCCTCCCTGTCTTCACTTGCCTGCGCCCTTCGACGTCTGCCAAGTTCAGCGCTTGCCTCCACACCTTCGCCTGCCTCCACGTCAACTGCATCTACCCCTTCACTTTTTATATTATCATCCTACATTTTAATCATCATCACCTCCATACTCACCATCCTCACTCACCTTTTTTTTTTAACTTAGTCTGCGCTCTTAAGCACACTTTAACGTTCTATAACGTTACTCAAGATCTATCTATTGATCTTCTCTATAACTTTAGTACCTACCTACTTTAGTTATCAAGCTTTGAACCCTACCGTTCTTAGCTACTTTATTGCTTCGAGCCCTACCGCTCGTAGCTACTTAAGATATTATGTTTTGAGCCCTACCGCTCTCAGCATATCTTAATTTACTTCATTTTTATTTTCATTTCTTTATTTCTTTTTTTTCCTTTTTTTTGTTAGGAGCGGCTGACTACTCCCTAAAAAAAGCCTTAGGTCTAACTTTCCACTTATAGAGCGGTCGACAACTCTTTAAATAAGCCCTAATCGTCATTTTAAAACACCCTTCTAGAGTGGTAGTCATTGAATGTGAACTCCACCCTTATTGAATGCAGATGATAGTATGTAAGAGAACGTATGTCTGTTTGTTAGGCGATGTATGTCTGTGTGAAGTTGTGTTTTACGGTTTCTTTAGAAATATGCTTTAAAAATTTTCTCTGAGTCAAAAATTTTCTGGGGTCGTGGGGGAAATGTGGTGAAACCACTTACCTTTTCCACTTCCTAGGTATTATTTCATGTAATCATCTCATATTTTAACTTCGTCTTATATATTTGCTTTTATTTTTCCTCGCTTCTGCAACGATACATAATGTTTTAGTAACTACACACTACACTACACACATCGCAATTCCTTTATCTAAACACATTTACTTACGTGATCTAAATCACGAAACTTCGGACACTATTTTTCGACACTTTTACGTATCCCACAAGTTTCGGATCACTTCGATAATCTTATTATGCGTTTTTCCTTGTAATATTTAAATGTATCTCACTTTAATTGTTTTCTATTTACTAAATATTGTATTTTGGTTACGTTTTGAAGTATCTGACAACTTATTTTTGCTTCGTTGCTATGCAACTTATCAACATAATCCAATCAAAACTTTTTGACTTTCTTATTTATACATTTGGCCATCTAGATTTCTCGTTTTAATAATATTATTTTGAAATTTATGCAGAACTCAGAAACCGAGGTTTCATTATAAAGTTCAGCCGACGACTAATCATTACATCTCTAGCTTTGGATTCAAAAGGTTTACTCTACTGAGACGATCACCAGCTTCCGAATTGGAAGGTCAAGACTCCTTACTTGCCTCTTCCAAATTGGAAGGACTAGTCTTCAAATACAAACACCAGCTTCCGAATTGGAAGACTACGGCCTCCAGACATCGCGCGCGCCTACGCCTGCCTGTGCCTGTCTCGCCTGTCAGCCTGCACCTTCGCCTGCCTGCGCCTGGTGGCGCCTGCCTGCCTGCACCTTCGCCAGCCTGTGCCTGCTGGCGCCTGCTGCCTGCGCCTGCCTGCGCCTACCTGCGCCTGCCTGCGCCTACCGGCGTCTGCCTGTCGGCGCCTGCCTGTCGGCGCCTGCTTGCCTTCGCTTGCCTTCGCCTACCGGCGCCTGCTTGCCTTCGCCTTCCGGCGCCTGCCTACCGGCGCCTGCCTACCGGCGCCTGCCTACCGGCGCCTGCCTACCGACGCCTCCCTGTCTTCACTTGCCTGCGCCCTTCGACGTCTGCCAAGTTCAGCGCTTGCCTCCACACCTTCGCCTGCCTCCACGTCAACTGCATCTACCCCTTCACTTTTTATATTATCATCCTACATTTTAATCATCATCACCTCCATACTCACCATCCTCACTCACCTTTTTATTTTAACTTTGTTTGTAATTTTATTTTGACTTATAAATATTTGTAAATTTCTTATCATCTTTTCTTTTTTAAATGTCGCTTCACGACATGTTTTCTGCGGTAAATTGGTCAACTGCTAAAAGATATTTAACTTTTTCTTGTATTGGCAGAATACCACTTTTCATAAACAGCTTGTTATAGTTTCTATTAACTTTATTTTTAACATGTTTATCTACTAATAACTTTATGAACCTTACTTGTAAATTGTATACCTCACTAATGTACGAGCTAAACGTACGCCCGTAAGCCGCTAACTTGTGCCCATTTATTGTCAATTATATGGTATCTTGGGTGGGCACGATACTAAGAAACTATTCGTTTACCCGCTGCGTTTTTAGATACTGTTATTGTTGATGAGGTATTTTTTAAGAATATATCTTTTATGAATGATTGTTTTACTATGTAAAATTGTAATGTATCTCATAATAATTAACCTTAATAACTCTTTTTATTAAAAGTTCTGAATGGTTCTAGATGTTTTTCATTTTAGTTTTATCAAAGACAGACAGACATTTAACCCATTATATAAAAATATTATATATTTCCTTAACTACCCGGTGTATTCTCACATTTGTTTTTTTAATAGTTATGCATATTAATGCGTTTCTAAATATACTTATTCCTGAAACTGCCGCTTGATGCATAAAATATAGATCAAGCTCCATACATTTTTGCCCATATTTATTGAAGTGTGACGTCACAAAGCCAATTGACACGTGACCAACCGTTTTTGCACGAAATTTGAAATTAATGAAAAAAGAAATATGATTTTCATTATTAAATAATTTTTTTCGAGAAAAAAATTATTTTACGGGGTATATATGCGTTTGTAATTTTTGAAGTACTTTTCCGAAAACTGTCAAGTAGCCAATTCACAATCGCCCATCACTATGTCAAAGCTACAAGACAAGACAAAATATTATTGCCTACCACGCTTAAAGGAGATTGACCTTTTTACTATGGGAGTTAGGCAATTTTTTTAGCTAGCTAGCGTACCACAGCGCTTTTTATTGAAATAAGTAGTAATCAATAGCAGCAATGCTCTGAAGTATGAAAAAAAAAATACATTACAATATCATGCGGGAGTTTGAAGTTATCTTCATTTTTAGCTTAAGACTTTTTAGGTAATTTTAGGTTGTGACCACTGTACTTTTTATATGAAATTATTGAAATGCATAAGTATCTAAGTACCTATTTACTTACTGATCCTACTCTAAGAAAAAGATCTATAGAATAAAACAAGTTTTTAGATCATAGATTAGTCTATTATCGTATGTTGACTATCAGTTCAGTTCAGCATTTATTTATTACTTGACTCTTAACGCGGCGTTATATTATACTTATACTATAGAAAACCTTTTTTAACAGTAGGTAATCATTATAATTTAAGAGAACATTTTTGATATATGAATGATTAAGACGCAACAGATATCGAATAGGCTGGTTTGGTCATTCTCCTTTGGCCTGCTGACCTTTTTACGAATAAAATTAATTTTTAAATTACATTATTTCACTTGCTGGTCAGAGACTGACTTGTGAACAGTTAAAATCCTCGGCAAAATGTCACAAAATAGGCAACAATCAAACAAGTAAGTAAGTAGGTAGGTACTTACATATTAGATTGTAAACTATCATAACTACTTGCCTCTAATCTACCTACTTAGCTAATTTAACCGTATCGCGTAGCAGTCAAAGAATACTATCACCCCCGTTCTTTCTTTGGGTGTTGTAAAAGGCGACTAACGGACTAAAGACTGCACATCTACAAATAGACAGCACATTTATAAATAGAAAATATGTAATTATTTGCAGTTGTTAAAACCCACCAACCCGCATTGGGCCAGCGTGGTGGGTTATGGCCCAATATCCCCACGTGCTACCTATTGACCACATGGGAGGCCTGTGGCCAGCAGTGGGACGTTTATAGGCCTCAAATATTCCAGGATATTTTGTATAATTTTATTTAAAAAAAAGCTACGAACATTTATTTACGACACTCTTTTTATTTTCTTTTTATTGTTTCAGAGAAATTTCGGACGATGAGGAAGAAAGTAACACAACCCAACATCTAGTACCGTCCGTATGGATTGACAAAGACGTTTCAAAGTGTTCTACAAATATTAAATCTCACAAAGTAATAAACCAACATTTCACTATAGATAATACAATATCCAATGGCGAATTAAGGGATCTAGTACCGTCCGTATGTGTTGACCAAGACATTTTGAAGTGTACTACAAATATTAAATCTCACAAAGAAATGAACCAACGTTTCACCACAGATGATACAATATCCAATGACGAAATAAGGGATCTAGTACCGTCCGTATGTATTGACCAAGACATTTTAAAGACAAATATTAAATCTCACAAAGAAATAAACCAACGTTTCACTATAGATAATACGATATCCAATGACGAATTAAGGGATCTAGTACCGTCTGTATGTATTGACCAAGACAATTTTAAGTGTACTACAAATATTAAATCTCACAAAGAAATAAACCAACGTTTCACTATCGATGATGCGATATCCAATGACGAATTAAGGGATCTGGTACCGTCCATATGTATTGACCAAGACATTCTAAAGTGTACTACAAATATTAAATCTCGCAAAGATATAAACCAAATTTTCACCATAGATAATAAAGCATTCAATGACGAATTGAGGATGCCAGAGAATAATTTTATACTATTCGAAATGTACGCTACGAAAAGGTGCGATTTGCCTGAACACTTTTCATTCAGCAATTTGGACTCCTATGCAATTTACCGTTGGACATCAGATGAATTCTCAGATGAAGAAGGTACGATACAGTATAGTTTGCCTATATCTACTGTTTAGATATTGCTGATCTCTTCTTCGATCACATAATTGGCTATTTGACAGTTGTAACAATAAAATATGAAATTTCTAGTATATAACATAACGATAATTATTCAATAGTTATTTTTTATTAAGATAATTTCTAATATTTTATTTTTACAAAATAAATTGGAGATTTTTTTATCTGTGGATTACAAGACCCGATACACGAGCGGCCATGATTGAGCTTCGTGTGATGTCACATTTCACAAATAAACAATAACTATCTGTCAGGTCTCAAGATAAAATTCCTTTGTATAATGAAATGTGACGTCACAGGGCAAAATGTCACGTGACCAACCGTTTTCGCGCGAAATATGAAATGAATGAAGAAAAATGTGTTTTTTTTTCTATTAGATACATAAAGCTTTTTCGAGAAAAAATTATGATACGGGGTATAAAATGAGCGTCTGTAATTTTTAAAATACTTTTCCGAAAACTGTCATGTAGCCAAATATAAAAACTAGATGTACAATCATCGGTCTCAAGACGTCCGCACAAAAAAGTACCTAGTACGATATTTAGGTACTCATTGTGTTTGGTGGTGTGCGAGCTAAACGTCCACAAGGCGAAGAAAAAAAAAATTCAAAAAAATAATAATTTATTGGCTTTAACAATTTTTTTGAACATCTTAAACTAGTGATCAGCACCTCCTTTTAAGCTGAGTAAGCCTGTTTTAAGAGATACTGCAGAGTGCCTTCAAAAACGCATACCGTAGAACGGGGCTATTTGGTAAAAAAGTAAGATTTCTTTTTCTTTTTATTTTTAACAGACAAAAAAGTACGTGTTGCTTAATACAGATAACACTCTATAAAATACAATAAGTAAAAGTAATTAAGTTATGTTGGTTTTGTTCTCCTTTTAATATTGTAATAAACAAAATAATCAAAAAATAAAAATACAAAAATAAAAACATAGAATGAACAAACAGTACGGTTTATTTTAAAAAAGAAGGTGGCTTTCTAAATAACCCCCAGGGTGGGGTTATTTGGTATGAATAAAAAATGACATAGAAAATATCTTTATAAACTGTTTTTATTTCAATATAAACACGGACGGCGATATTTGGTAACATACATTTAAAAATGTACAAATAATGCAAAAGTCAATACTAAACAATTAACAAACTAATTTGGAACAAAACTGACAGACTCTCGCTAAATGCAGTTCTTAACATCACACGCGCGGTGTTCTTCTCTCTGATTGGTCGAGATTGATAGATAACGGAATTACCAACTGTTAGAGAAAAAAAAGGTTGCGTTTACGTTATTATTTTTAATTTGTTAGCGTTCGTTCAAAAATCCCCACGGTTACTAAATAGCCCATTTCTACCGGTACGTCAAATGTAGGAATCTTACGACAACGCTGCCACTTTTGCGCTACGATTTAGTATTGGATTGTGTTTCTAGTTTTTACATGTGGTCAAAGGATCTCTTACGATACAAATTCAAAGAGGTTTGATGAGACAATGTTGCTATAAAAACAAGAGTAAAAAGCGATGACGATTTCCGCCACCGAGGCACAGAATAGAGAGAGTACGGAAGGACGCGCCATGTATGTCCTTCATTTTTACGCCTACTCTCGACTGTAACGCTAGGGTTGTCTACTATGACTTAGGTAAAAATGTGGTGTACCTACGCCTGGCGTACTCACCATGGAATTCTGTTATTTCAAGAACGCCAAAAAATAGTTTAGTGAGTAAGCTAGGCGTAGGTTACGCCTAGCGTACTCACCTCAGTTTAGGAAATCTGAGTAGTTCAATAGTTCAATAGTTTATTTATTCCATAACAATACAATTAATTGTGTCGGAAATTAAAAAAAGTAAATAATAAAATTAAAAATAAACAAAATTCTAACATGCAAATTAAATTAAAATTATACATGTCAAAAATAACAGTAATAAGAATATGAAAATAAATAATAAAATTCAGTACAAGTACAAAAAAACAAAAACATTAAAAAGTTAAAATATCAAATTATATTACTTAGATAAAATTGCCTTGATCTATAAATTCATTTAAGCTGTAGTAGCACTTCCCCAGCAAGAAGTCCCGTAACTGTTTTTGAAAGATAATGGGGTCAAGAACAGACTTCAACGTAGTAACGCAGGCAGTTAAACATTCTGACAGCTTGATACCTAACACTGTGTTTTACAATATCAAGCTTTGGTTCAATCCGCTGTGGTAGATTTTTTCTCCGAGTTTGCAATCGGTTGTCTCTATTTGCAGGTGTTTCAAACTTTTCAGGTTTTTTTATTAGATTCGACAAAATGACTAAAATGAAGAGACTAGGAACAGTTAAAATTTTAAGGTTTTTAAAGTATTCTTTGCATGATTTCCATTGCGGAATACGTACTGTAGTTCTGATAGCTCTTTTTTGTAACACAAAAGCTCTATCTATGTTATATTTGTAAGAATTTCCCCAGAACCCAATACTATACCGCAGATGGGACTCAACTAGCGCGTAATATACTGTTTTAAGTTGCTCTATTGTGATGTCGTCGCGTAGACTTCTCAAACAATAACAAGCAGAACTAATCTTTTTCTCAATTTTTCCCAGTTCATATTTCCAATTGAGATAAGCGTCGATATATATTCCTAAAAATTTCACCGACTCCACCAGTGTAATCCTCTTGCCGTTTAAGGTTATATCTAAATTCTCTTTATTTCTGGCCGTAGTTCTAAACAACATAATATTGGTTTTATCATGATTTAGAACAAGATCATTAACACTAAACCAAGAACAAAAAGCTGAAAGAGCCTGCATGGTTTTACAATTTAACTCATCGCTAGTGTTAGCTGAGATAACAGCATTAGTATCATCCGCAAAAAGTGTAACTTTAATATCATTAACAGTTTTATAAATGTAATTTACCAAGTCATTAATAAACACAATAAACAAAATTGGTCCCAAAATGGAGCCCTGCGGCACACCTTTCTTTATTTTTACTAATTTTGATTTACAATAATAGACCGTTCCATCAGTCATACTTCTCAACTCAACAAATTGTAGCCTGTTTTCCAAATAAGACTTTAAGAGCTCTAAACATTTTCCTCTAATGCCATAGTGATCAAGTTTTATTAAAAGAATTTTATGATTAACTAGGTCAAACGCAGAACTAAGATCTAAAAATATTCCAACTACTTTCTTTTTTTTGTTAAGATTTACTACCACATCATTTAAAAGCGTTTCTATTGCGTCCGCAGTACCTATATTCTTTTGGTAACCAAATTGTCGTTTATTGATAATATCATTGTTAGCAAGATGCTCAACAAGTCTGTTTTTAATAATTTTTTCAAATAATTTTGATAATGTAGGCAATAGTGATATTGGTCTATAATTTTGCGGATTCGTTTTAACACCCTTTTTATAAACCGGAATCACCTTTGCTATCTTCAGTTGATCCGGAAACACTCCTGAATCATAGCACGCATTAAAAAAAGCTGATAAAGGTTTCGCCAAAATGTCAATATTATTCTTGATAACCGAAATTGGTAAGCCATCGTAACCGCATGATTTCTTGTCTAACATTTTACTAACAATTTTACGTATTTCGTTTGGTGTAGTCTTCTCCCAAGTCAAGCTATTTTGTGTATATGGAACGTAGTTTTTTAAAGTAGATTCAGATAAACTCGTATCCACTAAACCTTGAAAACCACCTGAATCAAAGCGCTCAGACAAGATATTAACAACCTCTTCAGGCTTATACGCAAGCTTATCATTTGCCTTAATTTACCTGACCGCAACATTTCGTTTTATTCCTATGCCTATTTACTACTTTCCAAATAGCCTTTGAGCAGTTGTTGGCTTTCTTAATTTCATATTGTACCGACAATTTCCGTGCGCATCTAATTACACGCCTATAGAGAGTTATGTACTTATTTCTATATTGTAAAACTGACTCATCATATGTAGATTTATGAGCCGATGTTAAGAATCGCTTCATTAAGCTTGACGTCTTGATACCTTTAGTTACAAATTTAATGCTATCGGATTTAATTCTATATCTACGTTTAACCAATTTAAAGCTTTTTTTGAAGATCTCTTTAATATTGTTCAAAAACCCATTAATTCCAACATTGGTCCAATCATTTTTTATAACATGTTCTCTAAAAGTGTTATTATTTCTTTCATTAAAAACTCTTATATTCTCAACAATAAATTCATTATTTGATGAGGGTACAAATGTTTCAGGAATATTCAAGTTACAAAATATTCCTGCATGTCCATCTAAAAGGCCATTATGATCCACTTTAGTTGATATAACCAAGTCATCAGGTAAGTTAATTAAAAAATTGTCTAGACTTGAATTTGCGTCCCCTTTAATATAAGTAGTAGAATGAATTAATGGCCTAAAATTATAGCATTTTAATAAGTTCAAAAATTCAGATTTTTGCTTATTATCATTTAAAAGATCCACGTTGAAGTCGCCACATATTACACACCTCCTGTCAAAGAAATGCTCCAACAGCTTTTCTAATTGTGCCATAAAATTATCAAAATATTTTTTCTTGTCATTCCTATAAATACAAATAATATTGAGATAAGTATTAGCATCCTTTACACCACAAACCTCAAAAAACTCCCTCTTATATAAATTGTCACACACAGGTAACGAGATACAGTTTCTGGTGTTTAGACTTAGTATCAAACTACCTCCCGTTTTCATATTAGTTCTCGTATTAAAAGATGCTAATTTATAACGTCTTAAAGAAAGCAAGGAAACGTTTGTGTTATTAAGGGAGTGTTCTGTAAGACATACATAAAACGGTAGTTCTGTGTGTGAATCAAGATACATGTCAATTTCATTTTTTTTCGTATTTATGCCACATACATTTTGATGAAAAATGTTTAAATTTTTTTTAACTCAATATCTCTATTATTAGTTGATACACTATCACTTATTGATAAGTTTTCAATATTATGCTCTATCTCGAAAAAAATCATGCTGTGTTAGAGCCCCTTCGTACACATTGTTCTTGTAACTTAACAAAATGATGTCCAACAATAAATTTCTACATGAGTTTAATTTATCAATTTTGTAATTATTAAAATAACTTAATTTCGAAAAATGAAAATTGTCAATATTTTCACTTATTGATTGTATTATTTTATTTAGTCCAATCTCATTTACAAATTCATTGTTGCCTATTTGACCAAAAATTACATTAGTATTTGATAATATGTTTAGCAAATAATATAAAGTTGATTGGAACTTAATTACATTTTTATCATATGATCCAGCCAATATAATTACATAGTCCATTTTACTAAAATGTTTACATTGATTCAGATTTTGAGACACTATGTTTTCTAACGGTGCATACGGTTTCAGATACGAAGTGACGTTGTAGTCTGTACTTAGTCGGTTTTCTATCATATCCCGTAAACTTCGTCCCCTCTCATCAGCGAGTAGTAGTACATTATGCTTTATAGATTTATTAGGTTGCGACTTTTTTTTTCTGTACATGCTCGTTACGCATTTCTGCACAAATTTGATGCTCTTCTTTTCGTTGGCTGCTAATTGGCCTGACGTCGTGGTTTTTATGTAGTTGTTGTGCAGTCATGTACATTTTAGGTAGTTCCGTGCCCTTCGACAACACGTTAAGTGAAGAGTTTTGGCAACCAGTGTTAATGTTTGCTAGTGGTTTTCTTGACGGTGTAGACGTTGCTTTACACAATAGAGTTAGCTGGCGAATCTTGGCTTCATATGCATTGATTCTTTTCGTTAATGTGTGATTTTCTGATAGAAGTGACTCAATTTCCTGGTGTGCAGACGCCAATTCTGTTTCCCGCTTATTTAGTTCAGCTTTAAGCTCTTCAAAATTGTCTTGACAGCAAGTGTTTAATTCCGGGCAGCTTCGCTGCAGGGTACAGTTCGTGTGTTTCAACTCCTGATTTATTTCTAAATCTTCTTCGTCTGATAGCATGCTGAAACTATTGTTAGTGGGAATATTATATGTAATTGTTTCCTGTATGATGTTACTATCTTGAACTGGTGTTGTTATACTAGGGGTAGAATGTACACTAGGTGTAGTATGACAATTTACTTCTTTCAAGATTATTTCTTGTTCCATTGTTTCTGAAGCATTAGTCAAATCATAGTTTTGTGGAATTGTGGCCACGGGTGAGGGCTCCAGTTCCTTAGCGTTGTAATCTAAATTAGGTAATTTGTATTTTTTCCTCTTAGTTACATTGGATGATTCGGGAGTGCTGGAAGTAGGCGGATTTCTCCTAAGATTTGGCTCGCAAGAGGAACATTTCCAATTATTTCGTTTCTCTAATTCTTTCAAACGATGTAATGTTTCTGACATGCCAATGCAGTCATATTCATAATTTTTCTTGCATACCGAACATGACACTGTATTTTTAATATCAGTCATTTGTTTACATTTGTGGCAAGTTACTAGTGGCGACACTCTTTGGCGTCTGTAAGTACTATTTACATTCATTGACATCTTGTTGGTATTCGAACCCTTTGAAAGCAGATTCGCAAACACTCGCTAGTAGTCGCTGCTTCTTATTTTTTGTTTAATTTATTTACACAATTCTTTTGAGAAAATTATAATAATTGTTCCTAGTAAGCTACAACTATAATTAGTATGTCATAAAACTGTACCCAAATAGTACCCAATAGTGCCCAAAGGAAATAAATAGTACCTTTATAGTTAAAAAGTAATAGACATAGTTTGGTGAGTACGCTATTCGTAGGTTCTACGCCTAGCGTACTCACCTCGTTGCGCGAAAACAGAAACAGCAATGGCTCTCATTTCTATCTCAATAAATAGTACCGGAAATAGTTCCCTATAAGAGTGTAATTGTTATTTGACTTTTACACTAGAAAGTTATTAAATTTGATAGCAAACTTCTACATACATTGACATGAGGTACAGGCGAACTCATAATAGTTTTAATATTATTGCTTATTATGTACACACGGCGTCAGATCAACCTACCCAAAACTGTCTAATTTCTACAATCAGTTTTGAACTTTAATGTTTGGTTCTAAGGATCAATATTCATTGGAGAAATTTGACAGTTTAGGGTAGGTTGATCTGACGCCGTGTGCACCTACTACATATTACTTTTAATTTTTTGAAATTAATAGGTGTATATGCGTAACGAGGAAGTTAATATCAGTTATGTAATTGATTATAATTATTTTTCTTATAAATAAGATCCATGTTTTCCAAATATTGACTATCGTATTTTTTGCCGGATTTCATAAGGGAAAGAGCACCTTCTATATAAGGAACTATTTATCTTATGTCTGAAATTGAAAGTTCAATATTGTGCGACAACAATCTGTTACTTTTGTTGATCATAGTGCAACTTATCGACGCGCGACAGCGATGCATCTTAGGCTGATTTCACAGTCACGCGTTTGATCTGCGCCGGCCACACGCGCGCGGTTACAATTACACTAGCTAGATAGTAGTTGCGTTTCATAGTCATTATCACGCAGTTCAAACGCGCAACTACTATGTAGTGTAGCGCGCGCGTGTGGCCGGCGCTGATCAAACGCGTGACTGTGAAATCAGCCTTAGTATGAACAAGTTACAATAGATGGCGCTTATCACACTTCTTACTTTAATTACTTACAAACTGACTGTATTATGAAAGTACTAAAGATCAATATTGCAATACACAACAATTTGCTTGACGCCGCACGCCGCGGTGGGAACGCATAGTTTTCGGGAACCGATTTTTTTAGTTAAGTACTTTGCCTTGCCACCGCAAAGGTTTGTGAATAGTTAATTTGTAAAACAATTAATGGAGAAAAACTTGTGAATTTTGTTTCATTGTGATGTGAAAGTGATCTTTAAATGAGTAAGTACCTATGTATATTTCACCTGTAATAGCATTTTTTAGCTGGAGCTCGATGGCGCAGCGGCTAGCGCGTTCGGCTTGTGATCTTGCCCGCTAAGCAACTTTCGCAATTCCGGGTCGTTGGATGGGTGACCAAATTAAAAACATCTCGAGTTCCTCCGTGCTTCGGAAGACAAGTTAAGCCGTTGGTCCCGGTTGTTGTTGTAAGATGGCAGTCGTTAAAACCCACCAACCCGCGTTGGTCCAGCGTGGTGGGTTATGGCCCAACATCCCCACGTGCTATTGTTCACGTGGGAGGCCTGTGCCCAGCAGTGGGACGTTTATAGGATGATGATGAATAGCATTTTATGTTCATGTCGATTTGCAGTTGATCTTTCATTAGGTACCTACTCAATTTGAATATATTATGTATACTTATTACCTACAGAAATAAGTTATTGTTTTTTATTAATCGTAGAATAACAAATTAAATCATATTCTTAGTTTTCTGGACTGTATAAAGTGTTTTACTGTGTCGCGTAAGGTGCGTTGGGTTAACTTCGGACGGTTTGCAGTTGTATTCGGAAGATATTAGCAGTTTTGTTTCTCGAGAGTAACGTTAGTTAGCACAATAAATTAAAGTGAAAATTTATTGTTAATAAACAGGCTATAAGGTAGAATGTGTTTTAAATAGTTATAAACGAAACAACTACTATTTTTCTGGTGTTTAAAATACGAATAAAATCTATTATTGAATTCCATAGTTATTCCAATCTCAATTCCTTTGGTAATAAAAATAATATTTTACCATTCACTGTGCTCGACTGTACCACACGTAATTTTTGTATGTAGAAGTTTGTTATCAAATTTAATAACTTTCTAGTGTAAAAGTCAAATAACAATTACACTCTTAGAGGGTACTATTTCCGGTACTATTTATTGAGATAGAAATGAGAGCCATTGCTGGTTCTGTTTTCGCGCAACGAGGTGAGTACGCTAGGCGTAGAACCTACGCCTAGCGTACTCACCAAACTATGTCTATAACTTTTTAACTATAAAGGTACTATTTATTTCCTTTGGGCACTATTGGGTACTATTCGGGTACAGTTTTTTGGCATACTAATTATAGTTGTAGCTTACTCAGATTTCCCAAACTGAGGTGAGTACGATAGGCGTAGGTTACGCCTAGCGTACTCACCAAACTATGTCTATAACTTTTTATCTATAAGGGTACTATTTATTTCCTTTGGGCACTATTTGGTACTATTTGGGTACAGTTTTTTGGCATTCTTGAAATAACAGAATTCCATGGTGAGGCGTAGGCGGCCAGGCGTAGGTACACAAAATGTGGTGATGCAAACAAAAAAATATTCAAGCGTCCGCAGCGCATGATACTCTCGTTTAAGGCTGCCACACACCGGATGCGTCAGCAACACAACGCGTTGCTTCTGCAGCACGCTGTGACATAAAACAATTCACACCGGCTCCACGGTGTCGCACACGCATTGCTGAATCTGCGACGCCGCGACGCCGTGTGTTAGTTTCCCTTCCTATTTTCTCCCACAACATAGTTTTATGAGAGCTGATCTTCTAATTTTTGTCCTGTGGATCATATAAACATTTGTATCTGCATACATACTGATTAACTTTTCGCGTATTTCAAAATTCATGCTCACTAGTCACTGTTAAATTTGTAAATATTTAAGGCCGACACACACCAACAAGTGTCGCAGACGTGCTGCAATGCGAGTGCGTGTTTCATGATTTGTAATATTAGAATTTGTACGCGTAGGTTCATACCGACCAAAGACATTAAACTATTACTATAGACAGGACATTGAGATCAAAGCTTTAATCCATGACTTATTACCAATTGGTAACAAGTCGCTTAGTTTGATGTCATACGCCCTCTAGTGCAGTCGTATTTGTTAGTGAACAGATTTGACGTAATTAATAGGAAATATGCCAAATTGCGTATTGCGTCATTGCAAAAACCGATACGGATAAACGGCTGAACGTGATTACAGCTTATTTTCGTAAGTATTTTGTATATTTACCCAATAATCAGACTATAATATAATTTCCAATAAATTATTCTAGAACATTTACCTTTGCCCTATGCCGACCTCTAGTGGTGAAAAGCAAAAGTACTTTTAGGATGTCACACACTTGCGGATGCGGAAGTAGATGGTTAAGTGATGTTCAAGTGATGTCGTTTTATTGATCGATTAATGATATAAGCAGAATAATTTTCTAAAATGAAAACTGCTTTTACGGAAAAAAAGAGAATTGACCAAGCTTGCCTCTCTAGTTTATTATTTTAGGTTGATGTGCGATGGGACCTGCAAAAGCTTTGTTCCACGAAGTGTTTGTTTACAATTTTTGAATTTCATTTGAAGTTTTTTTCTAACAATTACTTATTTTCAATAGTTATGTTTTATTAAAGGTTCCCGGTTAATAATACGGTACGCGAAAAATGGGTGCGATATGTGCAAATGGAACGAGCTGAAGAAAGTTGGATACCATCTGCTGCATCTAAACTGTGCTCTAAACATTTTAGAAGTGATGATATTTACTTTGGAAAGACAGGTCAAGCAGTTTAAAAAAAAGGATCGATACCTTATAGTGAAGTAAGTTGTAGGTTTCTCAATTATTCGTAGTAATCAACCGAAAAAATATATTGTAATGCATATAGACGGCAATTGTCTAACATTCAAACGTGGTTTAAAATCACAAATTTCTAGTAATTTCAGGACATTGAAACACACACTGAAGGCGGCAGAGTTACACCTATCAGTGTTTATGTATCTGATTCAGAATCAATTTTCGACAGTCCGAGGAAAATTACTTTGAAAAAGCAAGTTCATCATTTGCAACAACAAAAAATAAGCCACCAGGCTAAAATCAAAAAAATAGTGCAACAAAATAGATATTTTAAAAGAAATATATTAAACTTGAAAGATTTCGTAAATTAGAAAAAAAATTGACTTCCAAAAAAACGTGACAAATTCTCTTAAAGCTACAGCAGAAACACACTCTCTGTTTGATAGACTAAATAAAAAATCGTCAAAGGCAGGATTGTCACGGTATAAATTTAGTCCGTCTTTCCGAAAGTTTGCTTTAACACTTCACTATTACTCACCCTCCGCATACAAATATGTCAGAAAATGTTTTAATAATATTTTTTCCCACGTGAGAACATTACGTAGATGGTATGTCAGTGTAGATGCGCAGCCCGGTTTTACCAACGAGTCGTTTCGTATTAAAAAGGGTGAAAACGGGAAAAGAATTAATGTTCTTTAGTTTTTGACGAAATTTCTATTAGACGCCAGAAATTGAAAACCTAAGATGACAAATAAAGGTTTTGTCATCTTAGGTTTTAGGGATATGGAGGAAATAGCTTCTCAAGTGCTTTTCATGGTGGTGTCAATGATCAAAATTGGAAAATACCGGTCGGATATTTTTTCATAAACAGCATTTCATCTGAACATAAAGCTGTTTTAATTCAGAAATGTTTAAGCTTATGTCACGAGTCAGGTTTAAACATTGCCAGTATGACTTTTGATGGCGCTCCAACCAATTTGAGTACTGCAGAAATATTGGGATGTCAATTAAGTGACCCAAATAACTTAAAAACTGATTTTCCACACCCAGATACTCAATAAAGTGTTGTTATATTCCTTGACCCTAGCCACATGATAATATTGGTCAGGAACACGTTTGAAAATAAAAAGATATTTTACGATGCAGAAAATGAGCATATAAAATGGTCTCTATTGGTCTCTTTAAATAAATTACAAACAAATGAACAATTAAATTTTGCTAACAAATTGTCAAGTAAACATATATCTTTCCGAAACCAAATTATGAAGGTGAGATTAGCAACTGAATTATTAAGTAGAAGTGTAGCTAAAGCTTTATTATTTTGCAATGACTTATTGACAGGACACGTATTTCATAATGTTTCTGGTACTGTAAAATTTACCTTACTTTACTGTAAATTTTTATTCTACCCTAATTGTTGCTTGCTTTTTCAAATGTATATATTTTTTATACCGATTTTGGTTAATCTTCATCAAAATAATCGATACGTCGAATTCTTAACGGAACATCCTTACTACAGAGTACAGAGTGACACCTACCGTGGGGTAGATGAAACTTTTTCTTATTCTTAATATAAGGTTTAGCTTTTCAACGTAAGATGGCGTTACTTGAGCACCAGCTCAAAGTTTTTGTATGAAATAGTGTCTAATAGCCGCTCTATTACTATTTTAATCTCTTTGATACCGACAGTGTCGCAGATGCATTGCGTTGCACTTGCGTGCGACAGACGCACGGCAGTCCGTGATATACAAATCGAAAACTTGTTGGTGTGTGTCAGCCTTTAAACTCAATTCCGTGGCCGTGAGACCTCTCATGTCTGTATGCGTACGCACGAGCGCATGTTTTTCTGTCCTTCTGTACTCTCTTTCGTTTCACTACTTTCATTATGCTATTCTTATCAATTTTAAACACATGCAGGTTTAAAGAGACCGTCACAGGTGGCTGTCACTGAGAGCGACCCTTCCCCCTCGGCACCGTTAGAAACGTCAAGCGTCTACACGTCAACACGTCACACCTACTCTGGTGGGACCGCCAGCCGACCTGTCACTTGGCAACCTGAGCAGCGACCGATTCAAAAGAGAAAGAAAAAGAGACAGGTAACTACATATTTGTTTGTTATACTACTACTAACTAATTTGATTGTTACAAAATTTGCGTTAAAATTATTGAAATAATAAAACAAATATTTTGTATAGTTACATTGTTATTTGGGTCAGGCCAGGCGCACTCCGCGCTTTAGGTATGAAACTACAAGTAACCGGCGGGTCCAGTCCGGACGGACCAATTTCACATTTATGATATTTATTTAATGAAAATGAAGGCATATTGTACTTCGACGTTGCATCCTCGAGATTTATATTCACAAGGAAGTCCACTTTTCAATGTACCAGGCATCCAACGAGCTATCTAAAAGAAATTTTATTTAAAAAAAACATAAAACTTTACCCGTAATATAGACACAGGCGCCATCTAGTGTATACCAACCGAGTGCACGAGCTTGTCACCCGCGCTGTCATCGTCATTCGCTTTTCGTATTCGGGCATCGGCACATCGTTACCCTAAAAGTGATTTGTGTAGAAAAAAACTATGGGCAAAAGGAAGCATGGATAATCATTAAGTATTTATACGCAAAATACGTAAGCTTGAGGAAAAACTGCGTGAACGACGATCGCCAAGTAAATCAGGTCAGTCAGTGTTTTAAATATTACATATTGACGATGTTATGATTAAATTACTAAGACAAACGATTTTGTAAAAAGTATGTGATTCGTTAGCGAATATACGACTCAGAACCTCTTATTGAGACATTCAAAGTAGAAACGTTATTGAAATATATTTCATAGTACGTTTCTTTCTTAATTTCGAATAATACTTTCGCTAGTGCCTTTGTGGTTACCCACATTTTTTTACTTTTTCACTACTTATCGATTTTGAATAAAACATAAGACGTTAAGCTTTTTTAAATAATAATAAAAAATAAAAAACACCTAAGTACCGTGAAGTGATTACGGTCAGTGCTAAAATAAAATCTAGTATCGTGACGAGATTACGATCGATATAACGGGTACCATACCTTATGCTGTGACGCGATTACGGCAATTCTATTCTTCGGTCATTCCTTCAAAATTACTCTTTGTTTGCGGTAGGCAGTAGTTACCTACGATCTTTTTATTTTACTAATCTTTTTATTGGAGTGTGTTTTCGTATGCAAGTGTTTCTAAAAAATCCTACAGTGCCGCCTTACATACCGCACAGTTATGTATTACCGTGATTTGATTACGGTCAGTGCTAATATGAAATCTAGTATCGTGACGAGATTACGATCGATATAACGGGTACCTACCTTATGCTGTGACGCGATTACGACAATTCTATTCTTCGGTCATACCTTGAAAATTACTCTTCGTTTGCGCGAGGCCTCTCGCCTACCACAAGGCTTAGTGACTCCGATTTCAATAAAGAACCGGAAATAACGGACGTATATAATCTAATATTGAAAAAGTCTTAAGATCTGTCATGACCGTAACACAAGTACACAGCCCGGATCTTACCCAGACCATCCAGGACGCTAGGGATAGTGTTAATAATCAAAGCGCAGCAGAGGAATTGCCAGTTGTAAATCCAATATCGTCGGATTTTCTTGACGTTCTTGGAGTTTCTAAAGTGAAGGAGGTACCATTGGGACCCAATACCAGAAGAGGTCTCTAAACGCTGGGGAAATCCTCATAGATGGCCTGAACAAAGATAATAAAATGGAACTGTTAGCAACAACTTTGATACCTGTTTGAAGTTGGCCAAATTATGTTGCATTTACATTATGGAAATACCATGAATAGAAAAATGCTTACATTATCTACCTACTCTTGATAAAAAATTATTATCAATGACACAAGATGTCAAAAGTGACGCACACCTTTTTGGAGAAAATTTGGGAGAAAAGATAAAAGCTGCTATGGCCGCTGAAAAATTTGGTTTGCAAATAGCGGAATACTAACAACATTGGACCGTCAACTTCAGGAACTAAGAAATACGTCGCCCAGCAGGGAAAGTGGCAAGACCCACCCAAGCAATAAGGTCATGGGTTGCCAGGCCGGGTGGGAGCAAGCAAAGATTCCAGTAGTCACCTCCGAGGCATCAGTGCAAGCACCGAAGTGTACCCGCTATCACACCACGACAGCAGTGAGGCCGTCATACTGACCGACGATGCTTAAATAACAACCAAGGTAACCTTACACGCTGGTCGTATAAATTTTTTTTGTTCACACATGGTGTTCAATTGCAAATGACCCGGTAGTCTTACAGTACGTTACGGGTTACAAAATACCATTTAATAAATACTGTAAAGCAAGCTATATTGAACCTATCACTCCTAACTTTTTTTCGGCTAAAATAAGTAAGTTAATCACAGCTATATCTGACTTGTGCCAGTCAGGAGCAATATGCGAGGATGTCAAAGACCCATTTATTTCTCCCATATTCTTAACACATAAAAGTGATGGATCGTCCAGATTTATCTTGAACCTAAAATCATAGAATAAAGCTGTCGCCTCATACCACTTTAAAATGGAGGACATACGGACAGCAAGCAAATGGTCGTTCCAAGACAGTTATATGGCCAATGTTGATATCAAAGACGCGTATTATTTTTAAACTACAAAAAGTATTTAAGATTAAAATTTTTGGGACACATAAACGTATGAATTTCAGTGCCTACCGTTTGGACTTAGTTAAGCACCATAATATGTCTTTACGAAACATGAAACCGGTTGGGATTTATCTTAAAAACGGATGCTTTTTAATTGTAATATATTTAGATCTTGTGCTTTGGCCATTCTTATGAAGAATGTAAAAGTTTTGTCCTCGAAACTGTTTGTTTATTACAAAATCTAGGCTTTGATAAAAACTTCAAAAAAAAATAGCTTCAAAAAGAGTAGAAAACCAAATAAAAATACGAGATTTTCCAAAGTTTTTAAGCTCTGTAACTTCTGTTTGTCCAGCCATAGACTGGACAATAATGAAATTCTACTCCGAATTGACAACACTACCGCAATATCCTTTATCAATAGAATGGGTGGAGTACAATATGTTCCTTATAATCAATCTTTTAATTATATATTTACACAAACACGAAACAATAATAATAAAGTATTAAAAACTAAAATTAAATAATTTAAAAACTAAAAACCTAAAATATCTTATAAATAAAAAATAGAAAAGACGCTTCGCCAGTCTTCGACGAAACGCCGAGCTTCTAGCCCCCACGGCCCCAGCGTCTCAAACCCAAACGGCACAAATACATAGCTCTCACCAAGTGCTTCGTATTTGCGCCGCTTGAGGCTTTCGGCTGCTGCTGCTGCCGCGCCCGCCTCGCAGGAGGTCGCACGGATGTGGGAGGGAGCCAGTGTGTCTACACAGGTCGCGTTCCACACTAGCGACCTCCCCAGCGTCCAAGGGATAAGAGACATTCCGTCCGACCTTTTGCCATCGCTCCGTAATATGCCGTTTGGCTCTAAAATTGCCGGTACGTTCGCAGAGGCAAGGGCCCGACGGATGATGTCGTTTAGCGAGGCGTGGCGCGACAGACGACCGGCCTTCGGGAGCAGGCCAGCCCATGATGGCCAAGCTCATCAACAGGCTGGCCGCAACAGCAGCGGTGCGGGTGGTTGACTCGGGTACCCAAACGCAGGCCAACAATAAAGGTCAACAACTGGTTACTCAAGAGAGCACCCATGTTTGAAGATGGTAATGCTTGCAGCCAACATCCTGACTCCTTCTCAGCTACAGCAAGAAGGCGAGCGCGATCAGCTTCGTTGTTGCTCAAAGCAATCAGGTGGTCTTGTTGTTTTGGCATAGCAACTCGTCCCACTGTCGCTGAGAGTGAGGTGCCTCGGGTAGACTGTTCGGACGTGTCAAAGACCAGGCGCTCCTGGCCTCAGCCAAGTACGACACCTCTACGGAACCCAACGAAGGGCTAACAATACTACTGTAGAGGAAGTGCGTACTGTGAGCAGAAGACAGGAACGCTGGTAAAGACACATCCGAAATTTTGCGGATACCTAGGCCGCCAAAACGAATCGGGAGCGAAGCCTGGTCCCAGGACCGGTCGGTTAAGGGGCAATTTAGAATTTTGATTAAAACGTTTTGAATCACTTTGTTCAAAGTTTTTAGTAATGAATCGTATTTCCAAAGTTGTGAACACCGGAGCACGTAAGTGAATTTAGGCACAAAAAGGCAAAACCGAATAACGAAAAGCGCCATGTGAGCATTCATTTCAAAAAGACGATCGGAACTCTGATTAAAGGAGAACCGGCACTTTTCATAGAAATAATGCTTAATTTGTATACAAAAGAATTTGGTCATAAATTAAAGCTAATATTATTTGCTACCTAAACCAAGTTTTGTCTTATTTTTATCGAATCGCGGATAAGAGTTATTTAATTATTAATATTTTTTAATGTGGAAACACTAATTCTTTAAAAAACAGACATGGTACTTTAAAAATGTCTAACGTGGCTGCATAAACCATAATTCTTTTGCTTTTAAAAACGGGAAATGTCTACAATGCTGTCACGTCATGTTTGATTTGACAGCTAGCGGCTGTCATTTGTCAACAACTGACATTTGTTGTGTCAACAACTGTCATTTGTTGACAGATATTGCCAGATAGATAATGAATAAAGATTAAAAAAATTTAAAAAGTATACAACTTTAGCATAAAACGCCGGGTCTCCTTTGTTTTTGGCCAGGCGCCAGTGCAGCGAATTTAGATGTGATTTCACGTCTGCGTTCGAAAGAAAGAGAATTTGGAATAAAAATTTCACATTTTGAGTAATTTAGAACGAGGCCTACAGAGGCGAAATCATTTATAAGTGTGCGCAGGTCACCAAGCACAGACTCCATATCGCCCCGATGGTTCCGTCGTCGAGATACCAGACATTGAATTTTGAATTTATAGATGCAATGGTCGGATGGATGGCCAAACTGACAAAAAATTGCAGGGCCGAGAGGGTCTCCCTGTTGGCAGCCCACGGTGGAGCTTAAAAGGTGATTTTTGTACAAAAGATTTGAAGGTGTGCTATAGCATTGCCAAAGATAGTGAAATACCTGGAATTTCTTTTTTGATTTGGGACAGGAGAGCAACGCGGACTGAGTTGAACGCGTTCTTAACGTCCACCTTCAGCAACACCTCTCCACCTCCATGTGTTACAAACGTGCGGGTGGCGTGTACTGCAGCCTCACACCCTCCTTTGGAGCCGAAACCTAATGAGTGAGGTTGGAATTTAGATGAAAGGTAGGGAAGGATGTGCTTGCAGCAAATCTTAGAAACAACTCGTCGAATGGTGTTTCCCACAGCTATCGGTCTAATACCCCCATCTTTTTTTAAGAGCGCATAGGTTAGCACCATAAATGATTGGAGTAATCTCTGGAGGCACTTGGCCAGATAACATAAGGTTCACAAACGACGAGAAGCTGCGCAAAAGGGCTCTGCCGGAATCACCGGTACCGCCACACAAAAGGTCTTTCAAGTGTTGTGGTGTGAGTCCATCGAGGCCACGGGCCGAGCCGTTCTTGAACGACATGACCGCTGCAGCACATCCTCTGGAGTTGCTAGAGGAGTGGAAAGGCATGGCTGCGGTGGATCAGGGAGGCCGAGAGCCGGTGCTGAAGGTGGATGTTTGCTCTCCAGTGCTGAGACAGTCTCCGCCGTGTCAGGAGCGACAGCATCACTCGAAAACAGTAGTTGGGCAGCTCCCTTAAGATCGCCGTCACTAATTTTGGATTCTATTTTGTTAATTTTATTAAATGACCTTTGGGAGTTATTGTCACACCTGGTTAAAACAATTGTTTTTGATTTTTTGGGTGAGGGAGCTGCTGTTACTTTCGCCCCTTCGAACATGGAGCGTCTGGTACGTGAAAGTGAGTAGTTGTTTCTAGCTGCGGCATGAATTTTCACTTAAAATTTTGTCAATTGTTTTGTTAAGGGCGTTAGCCACGGAGATTCGTGCGCCGCGTGGTATCCTTTTGATAAAGAGGCCTTTGTTTTTTAAAAGTCCTAATGTTTGCCAAAACGGAATAGAATTATCTGAGTCAGAAGAAGATGAAGCGTCCGGGATTGATGAAGGGCAGGGGCCTGGATCAGCATGAAGAGGGGTTTTGTGCACCCTCCCGATGTGGATTTTCAGGCCCCTCCTTCCGCGGAAAAAACGTGGTTGGGAACATTGCTCACATCTCACGTAGTCGAGCGATGCGTCGCTGGATTGGCTGCGAGCATCTTGAGTAGGCACTTGCGACATAGGCACCCGTGTCAACGGGACGACAGATTATACTTAAAATACTACATTTTAAAATAAAATAAAACATTAATAAACATAAAAAGAAATAGTAAACAAATAAAAAACACAAGCGGACAGGTGACAGTTCTTCTTTAAGGCGCAGGCGCGAAATGTCAGCAGCAATAAAAAACACGCAGCTCATTGGCTCGGAGCATGCCGGAACTTGCTGGCTCAACGCTTATGGATGTTGTAAAAATAAATAATAACTATATCGAAACCATTGTAGATAATTTAATTAAAACATCTTCTCCAGGGCGACGACTGCCATATTTATTTATACCATTTTTCTAAATAAAATTGAGATCTGCCCTGCAAAAACTGTCCTACTTAGATATGACTAAAGTTCACAGAAATAAACCTAGAACATACAATACAATACATATTTAAAGCTAAGTGGGCGCGCTGGAGAGCATACTCGCCAGCGAGAAAATAAATAGTCCAGATGAATATTCTCATTAACTTAATAAATTGAAACATATCAAGCCAACGCTCTGATCGAGCTCTTGGGGGTTAAAGTTACTCCTTCCGTAGGTTTACCCTTGAGACCCTACACGTGACCCCTGGGTGGTGCTAAATGAGTGACACTGACTGAGTGGTAGAGCCACGCTGCGTTGCAGCACGCATTGGGCCGGCTCGCCCGGCGTAATACCACCCTCTCACTAATATCCGGCGTGAAATAATAGCACTTGGTGCTGTTGTGTTTCGTCCGGCCAGTGAGGGTTCCGGAGGCCCTTCCCCCCACCCCTCACAATTCCTATTCCTTCCTAAAACCTATTCCTTGCTTAAAGGCCGGCAACGCATTTGCGATTCCTCTGGTGTTGCAGGTGTCCATGGGCGGCGAAGATTACTCCCCATCAGGTGACTCGCCTGCTCGTTTGCCTCCTTCTATTATATATTTAAAAAAAGACTACGCTCGATAGAATACGCTCCTAAAGGCGACTTCGCTATAGCCATTTTACCAGGCGCTTCTCTAATGTTCCGTAAGGAAATTTAAAATAGGCCGTGAATTTGTATAGACCAGCTATACTCTAAGTGTGTTCCGCGGAACCCTAGGGTTCCGCGATACCTTTGTAGGGGTTCCTCAAGAATTTAGAAAAAAAAATCAAAACACCTCTCTCTGGTCGAACGTTTTGACTCCGCGGCCGCGCGTAGGTATATTCATTTATTTATTTGTATTTGTATAAACATGTGTTACAATAGCTGACACAATATCTCATAAGTTTGGTATCAACATGTATACTTGTATACTTGTGAGCGCGCAGTCCCTTTGATAAAAGCCGCCTCTGAATTAGACACTATAGTTGTCATTAAGCGACTTTCGACTCTAACTTCAAAAAATAAAGTCGAGATTGTTTATAACGCAATTTTTATATTTCTCTTTTTATTTTTGCTTTTTGTTTATCAAAGGCGCCGACTCGAGTATTTTCGAGAATATTCGAGATCGAGTCTAGGACTAAGTATAAAAGCGGCGATCGCGCGTCGCGCCTCGTCAGTCAGTTGACGATTAGCCATAGAGTAACTTATTCGATTAGCGTTCGGAGCGATAAGTTCCTACCTACCTACTTACAAGCTCGCTAGCTAGTGTTACAAAATCCCTTAACGTCGCCCTACACCGGGCCTCTGTTATACCTATCTATCAACGGCGTCTTTGTCTCGTAGTGTAATGGTTCTCCGAATCTGATATGGTGCCGCATAGAATAGTTTGTTTACGCGTTGGACTGTGTGACATAGAGCTTGGATTGTGTACCTCTGCGTAGTAATACTATTATTTTAATGATTGTAGTGAATAATACTTGGCACTGAGACGTGAAATAAGAATTAATTGTTCAGACTGTGTGTAACGCTCAGACTAAGAGAACGCCGCGCTTTGTGAATATAAGATTGAATTCTAAGTGAGATTTATTTTGTGCCACCCTGACCCACCTTTTGTTACATATCAGAAGTGGGATAAGGGATGATGTCCGGCCCATATAAGGACGGTTTGGGCAAACGCCGCCGCACACATTCTACGTCATCGTCATCGACAGACGGAGAAGAAAATGATTTTTTTTCTTTGAAAGAACAAAATTTCACTATGAAGTCAACCAAGAGACTGCGTGTTACCCCGACAGAAACGGAAGTGATACCGAAGTTTTGCCCGGATGACAAGACAAGCAACGTAACGGGTTGGTTACACAAAATTGACCAATTGGGAGATTACGGATGGAACAATAAAGATCGACTGGAATTAGTTTACGGATGGAACAATAAAGATCGACAATTCGTAATGCAAATCCGATTACGAGGTTCTGCGCGGGAATGGTACGATGATTTGGAGGATTACAATTTGACCTGGCAAGAATGGAAGCAAGCTTTGCAAACTGCGTTTCCCCGATCTACCGATTATGTAAACAGACTCTAAGAAATGTTAGCAAGAACGAAGACAGACTCCGAAACGATGACAAAATATTATCACGCAAAATTATCTTTACTCATGAAATGCAACATAGATGGAGAAGCAGCTATTTCCTGCATTATTCGAGGCTTACCGACGGAATTGAGAGCTAATGCCAAGGCTTACCAGTGCGATCAGCCAGAAAGTTTGTACTATGGCTATTTGTCGTCATTGGAAAATTACAAGAAAGTTGAATCTAGCGCCTCAACACGGAAGTACATATGGAGAAGAGGCACAAATGGTGGTGATAACAACAATCCTACAACTGCTACTGCTGGCACGAGTTTCCCACTGGGTTCATCGAGACCGTTATTTCCGAAGATATGCTACGCGTGCCGAAAACCTGGTCACGAAGCCAAAGATTGCAAAAGTACGCCGCAACAACGCTGCGAGGTGTGCCAACGCTACGGGCATGCGACCGCCAGTTGCTGGTTTGCTGCGGGTTCATCCCAGAAACAACTAAATAAGGTCAGTAAAGTAATGTCTGTCACTTATAATATATACCAGGATTTGTATAAAAAGATGGTACGAGTAAACGGGTATGAACTAATGGCCTACATAGATACTGGCAGTAAATTAAACATTCTCACTGCACTACAAGCTAACCGCTTACAGTTAGAAGTTAATGCATCTACAGTGATTATGAAAGAATTTGGTGGCGCTCACATTCACTCATTAGGTACAACGTTAATTGAAAAATGTATTGATAAAACTGTATTGCGAGGTGTAGTCGAAATAACCGACTATGATCTAAGTGAAATAGACTTGATTATTGGTCAAACATTGATTAATCAAAAAAATGTTAGTTTGGTTACGACAGCAGACTCTGTAACTATTGTATCTACTTGTGGATTGGAAAAGATATTTTCAGATATGCAGTTAAGCGCAATCGATTATAAGACCAAGTACCCAATTTATCTTAAATATGATACTATCCTCCCTAAGATGAGCTATGGTTATGTAGATGAAAAAGTGGAGTTCCCTTACTACAAAAAAAATGTTGCGCTATTTACTAAAGTCGTATATTATCAGTTAGGAGGGTCATCATACTATATACCCACAGGTGTTATAAGTTCAAAGCAAATGTATTTAAAAGTAATAAACGTGGGTGAAGAAACTATTGAGGGGAAAGCAAACAAATTATTGGCCAGAGCAGAATTAATGACTGAAAGTGATACCATCGAAATGCATAAAGTTCAAGCCGTAAATCAAATTTCAGAGACCAAGAAAACTAAAATGACCTAGATGTTGGTCAACTTGATTTTTCAAATGAGAGTCGATTATTAGATTTGCTTAATAAATTCCTTTACTCCTTCGCTTTCACCACAAAGGAATTAGGATGTACTGATTTAATCCAAATGCATATAAAAACTACAAACGATCAACCAGTTTGCTTTAAGCCTTATAGGCTGTCATATAAAGAAAAAGAAATCGTGAATGAAAAGGTTCAAGACCTTATCGATGCTGGGATAGTCCGGGAATCTGTATCAGATTATGCTAGTCCTGTAGTGTTGGTAAAAAAGAAAGGTGGTGATTATCGATTGTGTGTCGGTTATCGAGCTTTGAATGCACGAACGATAAAGGACCGCTTCCCGCTACCTCACATCGAAGATCAAATCACACAACTCAGTGGAAAAACATTTTTCACTACTTTAGATCTTGCACAAGGCTATTACCAGGTACCTATGGCTGAGACCTCTGTCAGCAAAACTGCATTTGTGACACCTTCTGGACAGTTTGAATTTATAAAAATGCCTTTTGGCTTTGCCAACGCGCCAGCTGTCTTCTCTCGATTAATACGCATGGCCTTAAAAACTATTGTTAACGATATAGCGCTATATTTAGATGACATAATGATTCCCTCTGTCACTATCATGTCGGGACTGGAGTTGTTAGAAAAGGTACTGCAACTTCTCACTGATGCGAATTTAAAATTAAATATTAAAAAATGCTCATTCCTGAAAACAAGCGCTAACTATCTTGGTCACGAAATTACTGCTGGGATAATACAACCGGGTCAGGCGAAAATAAACTGTGTCGCTAGATACAAAACACCAAGAAATGTACACGAGATAAGGCAGTTCATTGGATTGACATCATATTTCAGGAAATTCATACGTGGGTTTGCCGAAATTGCACGACCACTGACAAAATTAACTAAAAAGAATACCCAATGGCAATGGGGCCCTGAACAACAAACGTCATTTGAAATTTTAAAACAAAAACTTATTGAGCGTCCTGTACTAGGTATTTATGACAGAAATGCAGAAACTGAGCTTCATACTGACGCTAGCAAGCTAGGTCTGGGCGGGATACTTTTCCAAAGAGGAGCTGATAGGTGCTTAAAGCCAATTGCCTATTACAGCAGGGTTACAAGTCAAGAAGAGCAGTTTTATCACAGTTATGAACTTGAAACCCTTGCTGTGGTAGATTCATTGAAGCGATTTAAAATCTACCTGACTGGTATACACGTTAAAGTTATAACGGGTTGTGCGGCACTGCGCACCACTCTCTTAAAGAAAGATCTGATTTCTCGTATAGCCCGCTGGTGGCTCATTATACAAGATTTTGATTTGGATATAGAGTACCGCCCGGGCGAACGAATAAAGCATGTTGATGCCTTAAGCAGAAATCCCGTAACAAACTCAGTACTTTTGATCGATAATCTGGATTGGCTAATAACCTTACAACTGCAAGATGACAATATTCAAGACATTTTGACTAAAATACGTGGAGGTACGACAAATACGGATATTACAAACAATTACATGATAAAAAATGATGTTCTATTTAGAAAAACGCTAGCTAGCGAACGCTTTGTGATCCCGAAATCAGCTAAATTTAGCTTACTTCAGAAATACCACGATCAGATAGGACACCCGGGTTTCAATAGGTGCGAGCAGATTATCAAGGAACAATTCTGGTTTTCAGGCATGACACGTTTTATCCGCAAATATATAAACTCGTGCTTACAATGCGCGTACGGTAAAGGAAATCATGGTAAACAACAAGGAGAATTACATCCGATTAACAAGGAGCCTATCCCAATGCATACGCTGCATGCTGATCATCTTGGTCCATTTGCCAAGACACGAAAAGGAAACACTTATATCCTTGTAGTAATTGACGCATTTACAAAATTTGTGTTTGCCAAACCAGCGAAGAATTGCAGCTCTATTGAAACAATCAGACTTATCAAAGATGTACTTTACACGTTTGGGATCCCTCATAGAGTTATCACTGATAGGGGTGAAGCGTTTACAAGCAGATACTTCAAAAAATTCACAGAAGAAGCTCAATTCAAGCACGTTGTATTGATCGTAATATGTCATTAATGAAGAACAGATTTGATAATAAACATAAAAGTTGCAATAAGTATGCAGTAGGACAACTTGTCTTATGGAAAGGTGGCACCGCCGCTGATTCTACTGCAAAAGTCGCAAGAAAACTAAGAGATCTCTATACGGGCCCATATAAAGTTAGTTCAGCTGACCACTCTTTAGACCGGTACACAATTACCAGTATTAAAGGTATGAAAGGTTACAAAAGATTCAATGCTGTAGTATCAGGCGAAGTTCTTCGACCTTATAAGCCTGCAGTATCTGATGATGACACATCTAGTAGTGATCGTGAAGTAGATAGAGATGATCTCATTGATTTATTAGAAAGTTAAAAGAAATCGAAGTACAATTTAAGCAGAGACATCAATGGCTCTTAAATTTTATTTGTATTAATAAATAAGAAATTAATTTATAAAACTGCTAATATGTAAACCTTCCCTTTCGAATTCTGTGTGATATAAGATGATTACTGTGTGATTCTACAATAATAACTATGTGATAATGCTATGTGAAGTATGGAACTTATAATGGTAAAATTTAAATACTTCATCAAATACATGCTGAGTGAACCTTAGAGTATGTTATTGCAGCAGCTACAAACATAACTGTGTGAAGTTCAATTCAAATTCAAATATTTTACTAAACTATGTGATACACGGCTATGTGATCCGTGGCTGTGTGATACATCTGATGTGATTCTTATGCATCAATTCAGAATCGACACTTTTATCTGTGTGAAGTTATATATAGAACCTTGTTGCTAGGATCTAATTAACCCTACAGCCAAGTACTGCGTGTGTTTATTTGGTTGCAGATGTCAGAACAGAACAACAGAGATACGCAGTCCTAAGTCCTAAGCACTGTGGGACACAGTGCGGGTGCAGGATGGCCGAGTGTTACAAAATCCTTTAACGTCGCCCTACACCGGGCCTCTGTTATACCTATCTATCAACGGCGTCTTTGTCTCGTAGTGTAATGGTTCTCCGAATCTGATATGGTGCCGCGTAGAAAAGTTTGTTTACGCGTTGGACTGTGTGACATAGAGCTTGGATTGTGTACCTCTGCGTAGTAATACTATTATTTTAATGATTGTAGTGAATAATACTTGGCACTGAGACGTGAAATAAGAATTAATTGTTTAGGCTGTGTGTAACGCTCAGACTAAGAGAACGCCGCGCTTTGTGAATATAAGATTGAATTCTAAGTGAGATTTATTTTGTGCCACCCTGACCCACCTTTTGTTACACTAGAGAAACTAGTGTTCAATGTTCTACTGCCTGCTGTATTCTGTTGTCTCAGTTTTATACATTTCTTCATTGTACTAAACTTAGTCTCTTATACGCAGTAACGATTGTGCATTATTTAGACCCCACCATCCTGACGTGTAACATTATAAATAAAGAAGAATGGAACGTTGGCTTAAAGGTGTTAAACGTGTTGCAACAACATCTTCTAATGATGCTGAATGTTCAAAAGCAGTACGCGCGGAGAATATAGCAATCACCGATCCAGACGATGCTGCCACGACGTCAAGCTCGACGGTTTCAAAGACGAAAAAAAGGAAGTATGATGAATCATATATTAGTTTCGGATTTGTTGATTCCAACGGCTCACCTCTCTGCATGCTATGTAGTAAACTGCTTCCTAATAGTTCCATGGCACCTGCCAAATAGCGCCGACATTTAGAAACTGTACCCCCGAGTCTAAAGACAAGAATAAATAATTTTTTGTTCGTAAAAAAGATCAGTTATTGGAAAGTCAAAAAAATAAGATGCATGTAACACAAACTATCAACGAAAAGGCCACGTAAGCATCATATTTAGTTAGCTATCGCATTGCACAAGCAGGTGAAGCGCACACTATCGCTGAGAATTTAATAAAGCCATGTGTATTAGACATAACAAAATGTATGCTCGATGAAAAATCTGCAAAGCATCTTTCTACTGTGCTGCTATCAAACGATACTGTTTCACGGCGGATCCATGATCTGGCAAGCCACGTCAAACAAGAACTAGTTACACCAATGATATTTTATGTTTAGATACGTTGCCTGGCCTCCGTCCGTAGTGGCAAGGACAATTCAAGGTAATTGCCCGAGTTTCACTCAGTCACACGTCAGTCAGTGTCACGTCAACACGATTGACACGCGATCGTTACCTTTATAAGTTTTTGATTTGTTAATTGGTTAAAATGACTTCCTGTGTATCCAAAAATTGTAAAAATTATACTGCAACCGTAAGAGACAATAAAAATGTCTTATTTCATTCGTAAGTATTGTAAATATAAATTACAAATTTTCATTAAGTGATGACATTTGCCATGTTGCCAATCCGATATGCGTGAGTGAGGAGCGTATACTATGTTTTCTGTAAGAGTGAAAGTGAAAAACAATGGCGGCCGAGATAGCGCATAAATTCTATGAGCTCATTGGTCAACTACCAAAAGTCAAAATATTGTTAACAATAGGCTAATGATATGATTTTCCCTTTCGACGTGTATTACGTCATAGAAACAATTTCGCCATTTTAAAATGCAATTCATTCACGTATTCTACACGTAGTCTATTTATAAAAGGTCATTGAGTTACACGTCTACAAAAAACACGATTCGCCTTGCAAATGAACGAGTCAACTGATGTCGCTGGTTTGGCTATCTTGCTGGTTATCGTGAGATATCCGTATGAAAGTTCTTTTGAAGAGGACATGCTTATGTGTTCACCGCTGCTCACAAACACTACCGGGGAAGAAATTTTTAATAAAATAAATATATTTTTTGAAGCAAATAATCTCAGTTAGAACAAATGCATTGACATTTGTAGAGATGGGGCCAAGGCAATGTCAGATAAAACAGCAGGAGCAGTGTCACGAATAAAAAATAAAGCGCCTAATTGTAGTTCCAGCCATTGTATTCTGCATAGACAAGCACTTGCGATGAAGCCGCAAAGCAAATGCCGTCAAATCTAAAATTAGTTATGGATGAAGCGGTAAAAATAATTAATTTTATCAAATCACGACCACTACAATCCCGATTGTTCTCATTATTGTGTGAAGATTATGGCAGCAAACATAAAACACTGCTGCTCCATACAGAAGTGCGATGGCTGTCTCGGGGTAAAACTTTAACAAGGCTATATTTGAACTTAGGGCCGAGTTACAAATGTTTCTTTCAGCAGATACTTCTTTTCATTTGAAGGACCGTTGTATGATAAAACTTGGTTGTTCCGATTGTCTTTTATGGCGGATATCTTTCAAAAACTGAACGAATTGAATTTATCATTGCAAGGTAAACAGACAGCAGTGTTTCAGGCATATAACAAAATACCTGCCTTCAAAAGAAAATTAGATTTTTGGATTATTTGCGTTGGTAAGAAAGAAATAGAAAGCTTTACGTCACTCAGTGAGTTTGTTAGCGATAATGACTCAGAAATGTTTCACGATGATGTGTTTGAAGAAATGGTCCAATATCTCAGTTCGATGCGCGCATCTTTTGAAAAGTATTTTTCCGAAGAACAGAATACAAAAATGAAACTAAATTCATGGATTCATAATCCTTTTTTACCCAACTTGGAAAAGCCCGAAAGTATGTCAAACGAGATGTATGGATCTCTTTTAGAAATGTCATCAGACACAAGTATGGAGTCACTGTTCAAAACGACGCCTCTCAACAATTTTTGGTGCAGAATCCGTGATGAATATCCAATGCTTGGCAAAATGGCTCTGAATATTCTTCTCCCGTTCCCAACAACATATTTGTGCGAAACAGGATTCTCAACCTATGCAGCCACGAAAACAAAATATCGCAATAGACTGGACGCCGAACCTGATATGAGACTTTAACTGTCTTCTATCAAACCTGATACTCGTATCAACCAATTGATGAAAAATAAAAAACAGTTTCATACCTCCCATTAGTTAGATTTTTTCTTTTTTTAATATCTTCTATTATTGAACCTACTTGCCATGTGGTAAAGTAAGTAATGATTAGTAACTGTTACATTGTACTTTTATTATGCTTATTAATAAAGAATACACTTTAAAAAACTATTGTTTTATTGAAGGGTTCCATCAAGTATTTTGCTTCCCAAAAGGGTTCCGTCACCAAAAAAGTTTGAGAACCACTGGTATAGACTAAATTAAATATCGAATTGATGATAGTAGATTGATGTACATTTAATATACATTTTAATGGTGTCACAAACGAATTTAAAAAGCCTTAAGTAACGGAAATATCTTTGTGGGCTCGCTGGCGAGTATGCTCTCCAGCGCGCCCACTTTGTTTGAAATATTACAACGAAACTATTGATATACATTTTTTTTTAATTGGGTCTACAATAGGATAGTTGACTAAATATCAAAATCATATTAAAACGATACCTGTTTACCTACATTATCCTAAAACTACAATAACTTTCAAAAAATCGATCATTTACTATTGTCCATTTTGCTTTTTTATATTCCGTTTTAAATTTACCGCGAAAACGCGTAAGACCGCCATGTTGAGTGAATGACGTCACGCCTTGCCAAACATCTGTTTCGTTCGAGACTTCTTCTATAGAAATGACATAACAATAAAATGACATTTGACACGGCGTGACGTCACGACTTTTGATTGGCGTTTAATGTCATATGACCAAATGCGTATTAGTGTCGATTTTTTTCTTTAAAAATATTAATAATCCCAATTTTTTATAACGAATATTTTGGATATTTAGTTTCTATAAATCATAATTGATTAGAAACGCCAATCCACCCGATTTATTTTTAGTGGACACAAGCCTATTGTATACATTGTCTAATTATCTACATTTTTTTCATGCTTATAAAATTTACCTAGCTTAAGTTGGTCTCGCCCCGGAGCATCACGTACAAAGTACCGATGTTATAGGTATGTCGCTCTATCCTTGATTAAATTTAAATTTGCACTACCATTGTACGTTCAACAGTACAACACGGTAAACACTTGCATTTCGATAATAGCACTTGACCTCCGTCATAAGGGCGGTACAAAGTTCAAACTGTATAGTCTCACTGCTTTTGACTTTACAGACAGCATCACATCGACTTATCCTGATTTTTTTACCTAATTTCGATTACATAAACTTCAGTCTATCAATTGGGGTTTTTGATAGATAAGGGTTAAAAATTTATAAATATTATTCTACTAAGGGAATAATTAATAACAAAAACAAGAAAAAATCAAAGTTTCCGCCCAATCCGACTCGTTTAATATAATCGATATCTATAAATATTATATTTCCTCCATGCCTAGTAAATCAGGAAACTGGTACAACCTTGTAATTCGCCGTCCTGTCCAAAGTATATCTATCTTGTTCTAACACTAACAATTTTCCTATAAGTGTACAAAGCGTAGCTATATTCAGCTTGTTCATGCCATATAGCGCTACTTCTATGCTTTAGTTATTGTTCTGAGGTCTGGGGCCGTATTACAAGCTCTTAATTCCAGCCATTTTACGCCTTATTTTGAACTGCCTTGTTTAGCTGTATTATGAAGTCCTATTACCAGCCAGTCAGCAATCACGTGTCACTAGGCCGGCTTCTGCCTTGGAAATTGGCTGGTAAATGCGTATTACGAGCATTAATCTGACATTTCATAGCGTGTTTATCTTGTAAACACTGATGTCAAGTAAACCATTCAGTTTAAGCCTACTTTGATTAGCTTTTAGTGACTAGTTTTGATTTATTTTTATGATAATTATCTGTTTGTATTATAATTTTGTAACTGTAAGACAAACTAAAACATCAAAAAAATGTGTGATGAATTGGAAATGTTTGAATTTCTCGAAAGTGATTCTTCACAACAAAACAATAGTACGAAAATTCAAAGACGACTTCTTCGTGATCTCAGTGACCCTTTTAGTATAGATGAAGTGCAGTTTATAAAACGTTATAGATTAAGCAAACAATTAGTGAAGAATCTGTGTGACGACCTAAGACCTCATATGGCTAGGCCTACAAAGGCATCGGATATAGCACTTGAAAGAAAGGTGTGTAATTTTTGTCACTATCGCATAATTAAGTACCTAAGTAATCAATCTCTGTTTCTAATGTATAATAATTGTTCTTGCAGGTGCTAATAGCATTATCGTTTTTCGCTACGGGGTCTTACCAACGCCCAGTTGGTGATATATCAGCACACTCTGTAGCACAGCCTACTGTATCTGTGATAATAAAGCAAATAACCAAACTATTAAATTTGCCTCAGATGCAGGCAAAATATATAAAATTTCCCAGAACTTTGGAGGAGAGAACTAATAATAAAATAAGGTAAGAGTCAGGTTTATTGAAAATTACTTACCACACATCAACACATTCAACTCTTTAGGTAGGTACAATATTAATACTTAAAAATGGTAAGTCTGTTGCTTTATTACAATGTTCCAGCAGTAAGAGGAAAGGTAGACAGTTCGTCAGTGGCTAAGCCGTTGAGCTTGAGTTAAGGTTAAGCCGCACCTTAGTCTTTCTTAGCATCAGGATGGAACCCAAGCTGCTGGATGTATGTGCAGTCTTTAGTCCGTTTGTCGTCTTTTACGAAACCCAAGGGAAGAGATGAGTTTGTAGTATTATCTTGTTGTAGTTAAACCATAAAATGCTATTGCACAAGAAAATTGATAATTTAAATCTAGTTATTACAGAAACTTAGGTAGGATAATCTATTTTTCTGTGACACACTACATATTACATAAGTAGTGCGTACCTCTGAGTAATGATGAGATGAGTGACACGATAATAATAGATTAGAAATAGATAGATTTGATAAAGACCAAGGAAAAACATTTGTAATGTTTTTTGTAAATAAATGTTTGTTTTTTTTTGTAAAACTAATATTTATCTTTATAGATTTTACAACCAATTTGAAATGCCGGGAGTATTAGGCTGTATTGATTGCACACATGTTGCAATAGTACGCCCAGTTGAAAATGAGGAGAGATATTATTGTAGAAAACAGTATCACTCATTAAATGTCCAGTTGGTAAGATAAGTTTTATTTACTTACTTTAAGAAATACTTAAAAGAAATAGAAACAAATATAAGTATGGGCATTTTTTTTAAAGTTTGTATGTGACAAAATGAGGCTAAAAAAATTATAATCATAGTATTGGTGTTTTTCTTTCTTCAGGTAGACTCTATTAGATCTAAGTTTGGTAAAAAACTCAAAAAATAAGTGAAAAATAAGGTAGATCTTGACAAAATGGCTATTTAAATTGATAGTAACCTGAAATCTACATCCGCTGCGTTACGCATTACCTATTCCCGTTTATAGGTTAATTAAAAGAAAAATACAATAAACGACTATTGTTTATTAAAAGAAATTAAACATTTTTTACCTAAAATGCCTAAAAAAATTTTTTAATAATAAACAAAAATAAATAAATCAACCTTTTCTATCCTCTGAGAAACACTGTGATAAAATTAACATAATAAAGTTGTTTATTTAGCATAAAATTAGATCTGTATCAAAACTTATACAACTAATTAAATACTTTATCAAGTAGGTTAATCATAATTAAACACATCAAATCTTCCTTAATTAACAATAAAATGAATATCCTAAATGATTTGCCTCAATAGGGGGACCATCACTCAGTGGAAGTGTATGAAAAATGTAAGGAATAGTTCACATCAAACACTTACCACAAAAAACTAAAATAATTTTACGAAATTTATAGGTCTACTCTACTCATGAAAACAAGTAGGTATCGCAAATAAAAGCGATATTATAACAGTCTTAGCAAGTTATACAAAGTAAATTATTACATGCAATACATTTTTGCGATAATAACAATGGTGTTCGAATTTTACATTTATAGCACGCAGTGACGGCTGATGACATTTTTAATCGATTTAATATGATTTTGTTTGTGAAATTATTTTCTTTGTTTGGTTTAGATATTTTGGGCTTCATTTTCCCATTTCTGTTCGCGAATGTAATGTTCTCTTTCTATTTTAGTCTATTACAGTCGTTTATAAACTAACAAGTCATGTAAACGAAGCAGCGGGCGCTTACTAGTTCAACTGCTGATCTGACAACTAAGTAAAATTCCTCTTCAAGCGACAATAACCAAAAGATTCATACAATTAATAAGATAAACACATTTCTAGTAAAACAGATAAATAGCTATAATTTACATTTGCTTTACATAGGCTTTAAGATACTACTAACCAATATTGTAAATATATTTTTGTTGACAAATAAATAAAAATAAATATTATTACGGGGAATGTAGACGTAGGTTTTTGTTCCACTGAGTTACAAAAACCCATCCACTGAGTGAATGTTTCTCAGCTGACGTAACGGATTTTAGGTTAGGTCAAGTCTGTATTACATTTTGGTGAAAACAATGAGTCTTACTTAATCAAATTGTTGTTATGTACTGAAATGATAGACCATAAATCTTAAAAATAACTTATACAACAGTGAAATAAGCTTACTTACCACGTAATCTTCGTAAATCAGTGGAATTTTATAACTACACTCCTTAGATTAAAACATTTTGTTTTAATCTAAGCTACACTCCCTACGCAAAGCAACCAACTGTGACTTTCAATTCAAAACTGAACGACTGAGCGCATGGCGCACTCTTTTTTCTTTTTCAAAGGGTTGCTAGGTTTGAAAAAAACAACTAATGTAGTGGATTTTAATCGCTCCTTAAGAGATATTTGCGTAACTAATTAATTGCGGAATTTTCCACCTTGACCAATTTTTAGATTTAGTATTGAAACAAGTTATTTAGATAATTTTGTATTACAACCGAATAGTAAACAAATATAAGTCAAAAGAACATTTGACGATCTTTATAACAACACCTAAACCTAATAAAAATTACGTTTTATATTCAAATCACGAATATCAAAACTTTAAATAACAAGATGGGACATTGGTAAAACACACGAATTGATACATTAATTTCTATTTTTCGCTTAAAATTAATGGAATAAAAACATAATAATACAGACATTAAGATTCTTTAACATCCTACAAACCTAACAAACTAATACTTTCTGTAAAATATAAATGTAGTTTTAAATTAAAAGCTATTTAGAACATAGGACAGCGTCAAATCGCCATGTACAAACTTTAAAAAAAATGCCCGTATAGACATTACCAAAAACCTTAGAAACTAAAGTGAATAAGCACCTACTTTTATATAAAAACTAAACAAGTAAAAACCTACCTAATAATAACAAAAGAAAATTAGCTTCAGATTATTGAAACTTAATTGTAAAAATTACGTTTTATATTCAAATCACGAATATCAAAACTTTTAATAACAAGATGGGACATTGGTAAAACACACGAATCGATACATTAATTTCTATTTTTCGCTGAAAATTAATGGAATAAAAACATAATAATACAGACATTAAGATTCTTTAACATCCTACAAACCTAACAAACTAATACTTTCTGTAAAATATAAATGTAGTTTTAAATTAAAAGCTATTTAGAACATAGGACAGCGTCAAATCGCCATGTACAAACTTTAAAAAAATGCCCGTATAGACCGATTACCAAAAACCTAAGAAACTAAAGTGAATAAGCACCTACTTTTATATAAAAAAAACTAAACAAGTAAAAACCTATCTAATAACAACAAAAGAAAATTAGTTTCAGAATATTGAAACTTAATTGTATGTAACTACCACTAAATAACAGTAAAATAAAACAAAAATATGTAAACAAAACTAAAATATCTATTCTTCTTCAGTCTTCATTTATTGTGAGATTAATCTGCAAAAAAATGTTTTAGATCAGTAATGCAGATATGCAAATAATTAGCGTGGATGCTAGTTTTGGAGGAGCTACACACGACTCTTTTATCTGGGCAAACCATCCCATAAAGGAACATATGGAAGAGATTAGCAGAAATGAAGCTATATGGTTACTTGGTATGTGAGACCACAGAATATACTTATAGTTTTTTCAAATGCATTATACTAAATAAAGTTTATATTAAAATTAATGAAAATGCATTTAATTTAACACAATAGTATAAATTAAATATCAGATAACATCAAATACATTGCTTGAAAACCAAAGTAATTAAGCACAGCTAATATGGAAATCAGAAACAACTAAAGTACAGCAGGCAATGGTGGATCAAAATATCTAAATCTGTTTATTACTCTAATAATGCAATGTGAACTTAAACATACATGTTATCAACTAAAGTTTAAATGTGATAGTTTGACAAATAGCAGTAGCTTGATGTGCCATTGCCCATACAAAAACCCCTGCAAAAAATGCTTGATTAATTAAAACACATAAAATTTTTATTTTAGGTGATTCTGGATATCCTTTGAGAAAATACATGATGACTCCTGTTACCGGTGCAACATTGGATACTCCAGAAGCTTACTACACAGGTGTGCATGTCCGGACAAGGAATGTCATTGAAAGGACAATTGGTCTTCTGAAGGCTCGATTCAGGTGCTTACTTGTACATAGAGTATTACATTATGCGCCTCCGGTAGCAGCATCAATTGTAAATGCTTGTGTAATATTACATAACATTTGCAATAGCGCAAATATTCCTGTACAAGTACTCACTAATGAAGAAGCCATGTTAGAAGCATCGAGGCAGGTCCACAGAGGTACTTACATTGGAGATCAACAACAGCCCTCTTCCACCTCTAGCAGTAATAGGGAATTAGGTGAAGGCTTATCAGTCAGGAGTACCCTCATTTCCCGTCTCTGGTCTTCCCGATCTCGTGGGCCTGTAAATTAAAATATTTACAATTTTATTATTCTGTCATGTTATGTATTTTATATCTCTTACTATGTCATCACCATAAACATTTTATTAGTTTTTATTTTATATACAAAAACTAGTTTAGTAATACAAGTAGTACATAATGTTATCTTAATTATTATATTAGTATTCTTTAAATAAATATGTCTGAATTTTCAGTTTTGTCAGATAATGTAAATTTGTAAGTAAGTAGATTAATTTTTTATTTGTTAATTATTGTATTTTTTTGATAAAGTAATTTTGTAAGTAGATTCATTTCTAGAAAATTAACGTTTCTTTAGGATATTTATTGGTTCCACGTTCTATGTCAAAGAAAACTGTGCATTGATTGAAAATAAAATATAACATATCTTTTGTATATGATTTTTTACTTACCTTTCAATTACTGCTGCTATTCTATTAAGAGCATACAAAATCTCTTGTGACACCTGTGAATTTCTCAGAAGAGACTGCGCAATGCGATTGAGTGTTTCTGAGTTTTGTTGCTCTACAATCAATCTAGCCCGAGCTGTGTCAACAAGTATTCGCCGGGCAGCTTGCTGGCTCAGAGTGCCTTGCCTTGCTCTGCGTCGACGTTGCACATTCCTAGTATCCTCATACACCTCCTGCTGGGATGATGGTGCTTCAACTTCCTGCTGTGGTGATGGTACCTCTTCTCGTGGTAGCGGATCTTGGTGTTGAAGACCCTCATCCATAAAAAAATCATGGTCTAAAAGAGGTGCATGAGGAAGAGGGTTCTCTGTATGAGATGGTCCAGCCTCAGGTTCAACAGCATCTATGGGCTGTGTTAGCTGAAAATACACAATTTTTTTTTTACACTGTAATCTATAAAAAAATACAATAAGGTTACAAAAAATACTTACAGCTGGGAAAGGGTCTACCTGGGTATTAGGCAACCCAGTTCCAAAGCCTTCCCCAAGTAAACTTAAAAATTTTTGCTCAAGATCATTGAGGGGAAGGACTTCTGAAGGTCCACCCCCGGTCCGAGACTGAGAAGTGCGAAGGGCTGCCACTCTCCTTTTCAGTTTGGCTTTGTAGTCTACCCAATACTGTAATAAAAATATACTTAAAAGATAGTGCAATACAATGTAAGAGATAAAACTATAGGTAATACAATTATAAAAATACTTACATTAGACCACGCTTTCCAGTCTTTGGTGGCACCGTCTCCTTGAGAATTTAGTGTCTCGGACACAGACGTCCACATCCTTCTCGAGTAATCGCGTGCCTGTGCCGATTTATTATATCCAACAGCCATATCTCTATGAGAATTCAGAAATTCCCATAGAGATTCTAGCTGTTGGAATGATACCCGGCGACGACGCGAAACTTCATCCCGTGAACTTCTATGAAAACAATTTAGTAATTTAGTAATAGGAAGTAGGTAGATAACCACTGAATTAAGCAAAAGTATTAAATTAAAACTAGTTACTTACGCCATTATTAAAAAAGTTTTAAATATTCTGACTGTGAATACGAGCAGCTTGAACACAAAGTAAGGTCAGAGTGTCGCTTTGCCACCAATGCAATACAAACCTTTAAATAACTATTCCCATGAATTTCACATAAATCTTTCAACATTTTCAAGTACTTTTCAAAGTTTCAAGTAGGTAGACTTTTTTGCGGGCTGGCTGAGACAGACCATCACATCAAAATAGTGTGTTGATAAGAAAAGTTTCGTTCAGAAATAAATGTTGTTGCGATACTTACATAGGTACCTATTTTCATTATATTTTATTCAAAATGATTAAATAACTGCATAATCATTTTCTATATTATTTCCATTTTCATTAATTGTTATAAAAATACGCTTATTCTTAAGCAATTCTAATATTTCATTCACATACAAAAACCGTAATTAGCCGGTAACCCGTTACGTCAGTTTCTGAACGTCACATTCAAACCAGCCCTAGACAATCAATCCAGCGACAGCCAGCGTCATTCCAGTCAGATTAATTTAGGTTGTAATACGAAAAAGAACAAGTCAGTTTAAGGCCTTAAACTGAATTGCCATAAAACAGCCTGGTTTTATAAAAGTTCATAATACGACTCCTGTACACGGGTACGGGTAACGTTTTATGTTTTTTTTAATAAAATTTCTTTTAGATTCGATCGATTTAGACTTCCTTGTGAATATAAATCTCTTCGGATGCAACGTCTCGTACAATTACGGTCAAACTTCACTTCAGGTAAGTTTGTTTAACTATCAATTGTATCGCAATGGGCCGTCTTAAAGATAATAAAAAGGTAAGAAGAATGTTTGTCTACTTATGAGTAGGTTAGTTAGTATTTTGTAGTCCGTCTATTCTAAGGTACTTATCTTATTTGCTTATTTATTTATTAAGTAAAATTTTTTAAACACTGAAAAAAGACGACAACCTCAGGCGGGAATCGAACCACGCACCTTCCGCATTCCGGGCGGCTGCCTTAACCACTTGGCTACCGAGGTCTGGCTTTCAACCGTCGAAATTTGTCAGTGCTTGATGCTTATGTTTTTAGTCAACATTGCTTCATCAAATCTTAGAAGTTTTCACCTCTGAGATCCGAAAGAAAATATTTTTACAAATATTTGAACATTCGGTTAAGATGAAGCTGCGTTTATAGATTAATGTTTTTTTTTATATTTTAGCGTTTTATTAACGCTTAAATATACATAAGTAAAATTTTTTAAACACTGAAAAAAGACGACAACCTCAGGCGGGAATCGAACCACGCACCTTCCGCATTCCGGGCAGCTGCCTTAACCACTTGGCTACCGAGGTCTGGCTTTCAACCGTCGAAATTTGTCAGTGCTTGATGCTTATGTTTTTAGTCAACATTGCTTCATCAAATCTTAGAAGTTTTCACCTCTGAGATCCAAAAGAAAATATTTTTACAAATATTTGAACATTCGGTTAAGATGAAGCTGCGTTTATAGATTAATGTTTTTTTTTTATATTTTAGCGTTTTATTAACGCTTAAATATACTTAAGTAAAAATTTTTAAACACTGAAAAAAGACGACAACCTCAGGCGGGAATCGAACCACGCACCTTCCGCATTCCGGGCGGCGCCTTAACCACTTGGCTACCGAGGTCTGGCTTTCAAAAGTCAAAATTTGTCAGTGCTTGATGCTTATGTTTTTAGTCAACATTGCTTCATCAAAAAAATTTTGCTTAAGTATATTTAAGCGTTAATAAAACGCTAAAATATAAAAAAAAAACATTAATCTATAAACGCAGCTTCATCTTAACCGAATGTTCAAATATTTGTAAAAATATTTCTTTCGGATCTCAGAGGTGAAAACTTCTAAGATTTGATGAAGCAATGTTGACTAAAAACATAAGCATCAAGCACTGACAAATTTCGACGGTTGAAAGCCAGACCTCGGTAGCCAAGTGGTTAAGGCAGCCGCCCGGAATGCGGAAGGTGCGTGGTTCGATTCCCGCCTGAGGTTGTCGTCTTTTTTCAGTGTTTAAAAAATTTTACTTAAGTATATTTAAGCGTTAATAAAACGCTAAAATATAAAAAAAAAACATTAATCTATAAACGCAGCTTCATCTTAACCGAATGTTCAAATATTTGTAAAAATATTTTCTTTCGGATCTCAGAGGTGAAAACTTCTAAGATTTGATGAAGCAATGTTGACTAAAAACATAAGCATCAAGCACTGACAAATTTCGACGGTTGAAAGCCAGACCTCGATAGCCAAGTGGTTAAGGCAGCCGCCCGGAATGCGGAAGGTACGTGGTTCGATTCCCGCCTGAGGTTGTCGTCTTTTTTCAGTGTTTAAAAAATTTTACTTAAGTATATTTAAGCGTTAATAAAACGCTAAAATATAAAAAAAAAACATTAATCTATAAACGCAGCTTCATCTTAACCGAATGTTCAAATATTTGTAAAAATATTTTCTTTCGGATCTCAGAGGTGAAAACTTCTAAGATTTGATGAAGCAATGTTGACTAAAAACATAAGCATCAAGCACTGACAAATTTCGACGGTTGAAAGCCAGACCTCGGTAGCCAAGTGGTTTAGGCAGCCGCCCGGAATGCGGAAGGTGCGTGGTTCGATTCCCGCCTGAGGTTGTCGTCTTTTTTCAGTGTTTAAAAAATTTTACTTAAGTATATTTAAGCGTTAATAAAACGCTTAAATATAAAAAAAAAACATTAATCTATTTATTTATTATTTTCTTATTTTTAAAACCAAGACAAATATTTTGTTTTATTGTTAAGTTTACTCACTATCTCAAGAAAATCATTCACCTACGGAGGTGCCGCGCGATCGCAATAACTAACATAAGTCTCTTATTGAACTTCAAAGCAAAATCAATCCTCGACGACGACCTCCTTGGTCGAGTGGTTTGTACACCGGTTTTCATGGTGTCGCCATCTCTGAGGTCCCGGGTTCGATCCCCGGTCGGGTCAATTTAGAGAAAACTGTTTTTCTAAATTGATTTCGGGTCTGGGTGTTTTTTCTATGTTTATGTATATTTATCCGTTATCTTACCATATAAACGAGTTTCACAAGATGAGTATTCTAGATAATTTCTTCTTGGTATAGATAATTGGTGTGAGCGTAAACAAAATTTATTTATTATTTATTTATTATTTATTAATCATATTGATATTAAAAATTAGAACGATTCTGCTTTGAAGTTTCAGACCTAGTAAGTTGATTAGAGCAATGTTTTTATTCTGCAAAAATGTACAAAACCATCGCGCGCTTGTGTTAAAATATAAAAATGTACTTTTTAAAGATGGGGGAGGGGGGTGACCTGCGGAATACCAATACAAATATTTTGTAATGTAAGAATTATTGTTTCATGCGTAAAATTAAGAAAGTTGTCGAAAAAAAATGTTTTAGGAGTCATGAGATTTATGTATTGTTTGTTTTTGTTTAAAGAATTTGTTTTAAATTTCAACAAGGCCACAACCTTGTGCAATGATCAAGGCTAACTTACGTAAGTTCTCTTATGTATTTAACTAATTCAGCGCATATGACAAGTAACATAAAAATACCTAAATTTTCACAAATTCGTGGAGGATCCCCAAAATGAGAGCCATTTTCACGTATGAACAGACGAATTCTTCGACTGAATTAATTCAATCTGATTTATTTAAGACTAGCGGCTTCTCGCGGTTTCACCGGCGTGGTTCCCGTTCCCGTAGGAATATCGGGATAAAAAGTATCTTATGTGTTAATCCGGGTTATAAATTTGGCATACAAATTTCAGAGTAACAAACATCCATCCATACTTACAAACTTTCGCGTTTATAAATAATATTAGTAGGAAGGAAGTAGGATACTGTGTTGTTTATAACAAATTGATCCTTCGAATGACTCTTTTGGTTGGTATTATAAAATACAGGTTTTTTTTTCACATTTTACCGCTTCGATTCCCGGCTCAAACAGGTAATTTTTCAAAAATATTTAAATGCAGTTTTAATTATTTTTGAAAATAAAGAAATGTTTCCTTTCAGTAAAATTTGCCATCATCAATATTAGGGGACTATTCCTCCAACCACGGTCTATTTTTTCCAACCCTGTATACCTATGCAGACCCGAAATATAGTACACACGGCGTCAGATCAACCTACCCTAAACTGTCAAATTTCTCCAATCAATATTGTTCCTTAAAACCAAACAATAAAGTTCAAAATTGATTGTAGTAATATGACAGTTTTGGGGTAGGTTGATCTGACGCCGTGTGTACAGTACTATCATTTTATCTACACACTAATATTATAAAGCTGAAGAGTTTGTTTGCTTGAACGCGCTAATCTCAGGAACTGCTGGTCCGATTTTAAAAAATCTTGCAGTGTTAGATAGCCCATTTATCGAAGAAGATTATAGGCAAGGCAGTAATTTGTTTAGGTACGGATACGGATACGGGTAGTAACTCGTTCGAAGCCGGGGCGGGTCGCTAGTCATTACATAATATTATGAAGTAAAATCGCCGTTCCCCTGTGTCGGTGTATCCGCTTTTCTTTTAAACCACGCAATGGATCTTTATGCGGTTACACTGATAGAAAGAGCCATAACTGAGGATGGTTTTTGTTTATAATTTGTAGATATTTTGTACAAAATGACTGAAGTATGGGAGTGTTTCTAAGTAAGCGTGGACGAAGGCGCGGGCCCTGCTAATATATTTTAATACGGTTGGCAACCCTACAGGGAACCAATGGAGCTACGTCTAAGTCTCCAGATCGTCGCGAAGAAGGAGCTGTCATATTAGAAAAGAAGAAAAAGCCTGCCCGCCGGCGCAAGCAGTACGCTGTTGCACCGACCGGACCGAACCCGCAGCGTCCTGCTTTACCGACTACGCCGGCCGGAGTGTCAAAAACGAAATATTTTTATTCGAGTAAACTTAATAATTAACATAAGCATTTTTGAATATTTTTTTTAGTGTACCTTCCTCATTTAAAACGTCTTTTTTAGCTGTGGGCGTCGTAACTCGTTAGCAGTGCGCTGTTGCACCGACCGGACCGAACCACCCTCTGCGTACTGCTTTACCGACTACGCCGGCAAGTGTCAAAGTTTAAAACGAAATATTTTTATTCGACTACCTACACTTAATAATTGTTAATTAAGCACTTTTGAATAATTCTTTATACTACCCAATAATAGAATGATAGATACTACCTTTCGCATTTAGCATGTCTTTTTTAGCTGTGGGCATCGCATACAGACCTACGGTTTTGCACTGACCGGACCGAACGCCGATATATAATGACATTCTATAGAATGATATTATACTACCTCTCGCATTTAGCATGTTCTTTTTAAGCTGTGGGCATTGCACCTACGCTGTTGCAACGACCGGACCGAACGCCGGCCAAAGTGTCAAAATTTAAAACGAAATATTTTTATTGAAGTACCTTCAATTACTGCACAATCAACGCTCTAGTACGGTATTGAGTACCTACATAGATACATACTTACACCCGTATTTATAAACAAGTAAAAGTAATTACTTGAGTAAAAGTAATTACTTAAGTAACGATTTGTATTCTATATTCAAGTAATTACTCGAAGTTAGAACTGTCAAAAGTTAGAATTCTCAGCCAAGTAGTAGTCACCATTTCCTTTACTTAAGCACTACCTTGAGGTTATTTTGAATAAAAATGGAAGTTTTGGATAGCATTGAAGCGGTTTTTGCTGTAGTACAAGATATAGATGATAATATATTAGAGGAGATAGAAGTTACTGAACCTAGAATTCCCAAAGTTTACTTTCGTGATGTGGATCCATTTCATGACTATTCGGAAGATTGTTTTAAAAAGAGATTTCGTTTATCCAAGAGTATCGTAATACATGTGATTTTACCAAGAATTACAGACTCTTTACAATCAGAGACACAAAGAGGTCTTCCTATAACCCCACTGTGTCAGTTGCTTACTGCTTTACGTTTTTATGCCACTGGAAGCTTTCAGATTGTATGTGGAGATATCATGCATATTTCTCAATCAACAGTGTGTAAAATAGTGAAGAAAGTTAGTCGAGCATTGGCATTGCTAATGCCAGATTTTATTAAGTTTCCTGCAAATTTGAGAAATACAAAGGACGATTTCGAAAAGCTTGGTTGCATAGGCAGAGCACCTGGACTGAAAAATATTGTAGGAGCAATCGATTGCACCCACATTAAAATCACCAAGCCTAGAGGTATTCTTCATACAGAGCAGTACCGGAACAGAAAAGGTTATTTTTCATTGAATGTGCAAGTAGTTGGTGGCCCTAATTTGATGATATATGATATAGTAGTACGTTGGGCTGGCAGTACACATGATAGCCGAATCTTTAGAAACTCACGACTAAATATAAAGTTATGCAATAATGAAATTGATGGGGTGTTACTTGCAGATGGAGGATATCCTTGCACTAGGTAAATAATAATATACTTACTTACTAGTAATATTTTTTTAAATACATATTTTCACATCTTTCTAACATTTGCCATGTTTTTATTCATAAACAAGAAAACTATAATTATAGCAATACTATGTGCCATGAGCACATGATGCTATGTCCTCATAGCATCATAAATACTTCGCTACAAAGCGCTAATTTATTAACAATAAAACATTCTTTATTTCAGACATTTATTGACTCCAGTTTCCAATCCCAGAACTGCACAAGAGGAGAGGTATAACAAGGTGCAAATAAAATCAAGAAATTCAGTGGAACGTTTATTTGGAGTATGGAAAAGACGGTTTCCATGCTTACAAATCGGTTTAGCAACCAAACTTTCAACAACAGCCAATATCATAATGGCTTGTGCTGTGCTCCACAACATTGCAGTAGAAGTGAATGAAATTTTTGAAATTGATGACACCGTGGACTATAATGCTCAGCCTTCTCACACAACAATGACAAGCCCAACAGGTACCAGTGACGGTTTGGTACTTCGAGCAAATATAATTTCACGCTATTATATGTTCTAAATGAATTAACAATAAAACCAATATTTTTACTTACATCATATTTTATTTATTTTCACACAAAAAACATGGTTTTAAGTATTTCTATTTTAAACAAAGAAAATTTGTTTAAAATAGAAATGCAAGTAAAACTTAAGGAATTGGAAAAATATCATAGAGACTACTTAATTATAATTATAATTATCAATAATTTACTAATTATAATTATTCTCTATCATATTTTTCCAATTCTTTAAGTTTTATTTGCATTTCTATTTTAAACAAATTTTCTTTGTGTACTCTCTCTAAAATTTTTATCTTGAGTTCTTCCTCGTGTATTCTTTTCTTAAAATCTAATTCTTCTTCCAATATTTTGCACTTTAATACATCGATTTTATTTGTTCTCAAATGTTCGTAACTCCTTTTGATAGGAGTTTAGAACTCATCTTCCTTTTCCTCCCGAGTAACTTGTATTGTTGCTTCTGCTGTTTTACCCCAAGCCTCATTGTTGTTGTCGCCTAATATGAATACGCTCCCTGATAAACAGAAAAAAAGTTACAAAATATAATGATAAATGCCTATACATGTACTACTACTAGCTTTCGCTTACGTTCACACTAATCAGTGATTAGTGCGTGGCCACAGTTGAAAAAAGTTAAAGCTGATGATCATCATCATTAGTCTATAAAGTCCCACTGATGGGCACTGGCTTTCCCACATGGAACCCATGAATTGGGCTTCTCTCTCTTCTTCGTAGCTTTGGTGCTACCACTGCACTTTTCCAGGATACAAATCCTTGTGTAAAATTTAAATGAAATCTGTTCAGCGGTTTGAGTGTGAAGGAATAACAAACATACCCTCATATACATACTATTACTACTATTACTATTGCCTTTATAATACTAGTGTGTTATGCATTGAAGTACAATAAACTAGAGAAGACACCGCAAAGCAAGTTTGTGCGCACTAAGGTGCAGCCCACGGGCTGCAAACGCCTTAGTGATTGCATGTGATTGAAGCGATTGTGGACCTTGCTTTGCGTTTGTGCGCAACTAAGGTGCAGCTGCACCTTGGTTGCGCACAAACTTGTTTCGCGGTGTCTTCTTTAGTTTATTGTGCTTCAATGGTGTTATGGGCTTATAATGGATAATCTCTTACCATCGATATCACTATCAATATCCACAGCAATGTTAGTAAGGATATTTTTATCTATATCCATGACTTTGCAATCGATGGGGTCCATATCCATAACAGATGGCCCACCTCCTGTTAAATGGCGAATATTTTCTTTAGTTTTTGACTCCCTTGCTTTTGCCTTCATGTTATACCACAGCTTGATTAATTGTTTTGTAGATGCCTGAAACAATAAAACATATGGAAATTAGATCAGTAACCACCAAAAACTATAACGACGCACAGGAAAAGACCATGCACACAAATGCAACTCTACATACTATCTGTAAATAATAAAAGTATAAAAACACATGATATTTACCCTTTGAGTAACAATAGAGGATTCATTAAATTCCTCCGCTATTTTCTCCCATGACTGCTTCTTTTTTAAAGCACTCGTAGCATTTGTTTGCTTACAGGTTAGAATGGTATCATATTTTTGTATGATATTTAAAAATAAATCCTTTTCCAAACTCGAGAACGGCTTTTTCCCTATTTCTTGGGTCATGATTGAAATTTGCGTGATTTACGGAAAGTTATTCAAATAAATTATAACTCGCCGACAAAACGGTTTGCAATTCTGGCTTTTGATTAACTAGCGGTACTATTTGACTGAAAGAAATGAATGTATAACCTTTCTTACTAAAAAATCACGTGCCGGCATATAATCCACGTGTAAAAGTAAACATTTAAATTTAGTAGGGTTATATCATGTCAAACGTTTTGTTTCTTCAAATGTTCATTCTTTTGTACCGACAAAATTAAATGACCAATCATGTAATTTTAACAATTTTTACAATTTAAACTACTTTATACAACGCCCTAGCTATTATTAATGTAATATGAAGTAATATCACAGATTTTTTTGCAAGGTTTTGTATAAGTAATCTTGACCTTACGTTTGCCTTTTCATAAAACGAAACGCAGCCACGAAGTGTTGCCACACAGAAACTACCACCTATCGTCAAGTGTTACTTGAGCATTTGCTCAAGTAAGTAACCTGTTTTACTTAACTATAGAATGAGATTTTGAAATTAAGAATTCTAACCTCAAGTAATGACTTAATTAAGAAATTACTTAGCAACAAGTAATTACTTCTTTATAAATACGGGTGTTAGAATAACGACTATTATCCCCGAAAGTTTAGATGGCAACTTCGTGCGCGACTGTTTCGCGGGGTGACAGACGGTGGCGGGGTGTAGCGGGGAAGGGAACGTCTCGTCCCCGCTAACGTCTGTACCCCGCAGGACGGTCGCTCACGAAGCTGCCGGACTATAGGCAATGAGGACCGCAAAAGCAGTTCTCTGCCATAGTCCACTTTACACCAAATGCGACTGAACATGTGCTCAGCGATTGTGCAAGTATCTACTTTTTATATTATTATGTGATCGAAGTCAAGTACACATAATAATTGATAAAAAGCACTTTTGAATGATCGGTTCGGTTTCGCATTTCTATAGATTTGCATCTCTTCAGATTCTCGTTTCTTCGGAATCGCATTTCACCGTAATTGTACAAGCGACGCAAAAACACTTAAAAAGTGTCCTTAGAAACATTTCGTATTATGAAATAAAAATCTATCACAAAAGTAATTCAACCTTTTATTCTATACTAACATACCTACAATCTTAGAAATGCATACAATCATAATCATCTTCAGCCTATAAGCGTTTCACGGCGTGGCCTTCCCGCATTTACAGCACATGGGGAGATGGCCTTTGTCCTTCTGGTCCTTTTGTTCCTTTTGGTCTAGTGGGTAAGCCACCATGATTAAAAAATCAAAATCAAAATCATTTTTTTTTTATTTAGTAAACTTAAAATAAGCATTTTGAATCGTCAAAAGTTAACCCCTTACTGCATAGCATGTAGTTTCCGGCTGTTATTTTTTTGATAATTTGTTTCGTGACCATAGATACAGTCCTTCAGTCGAAATAATAGAGTTCATTTTATACTTAAAAGATGATAATGAGTGATGATAATAAGCTAAATGATAACCCCCCAAATCGCTGAATCTTTGTGGGACTTTACTGAATCTCGCACGGACTTCTTGAGAGAATCTGAAAAGTGATGTTGCACAGTTTTATTTTATTTACCAACACTCATTCACGTTCACGAACACTTAACGGTTAATAATCCACCATTATTCGACAAAACAAATCTTAGAAAATAAGACACAACTAGTGATGGGTTTTTATCCGGATAAATACTCAAAATGGATATATACTCAAAAATATCCGTTTTTACTCGAGTATTTATCCAAAAAGACGGATAAATATTTTATGAACCCTTTTCTTTACAAATCTAGTAAATTTTTAAATTAAAATATAGAATTTAATCTATATACCAATATACACTAAGTATATTAATATACACACATCAAAAGTGTCTAGGGATCAACATATATTTTTGCAATAACTTTTCTCCTGATTGATATTAATTAAAATTTTCTTTAAGGATTCATCAAATAAAGTGTTTTCGTTTGTCTACAGTAACGATAAACCAAGTCACCTTTGCATTAATAAAGAAATTTGCCATTTTCCTAATAAAGGGATTTTTGACATTTGAACCACTAACATTAAAGTTCGAAAAAAAGACTAAAATAACAGTTTTCTTTAAAATTTTATTGGGTAACTTAAACAATTAATAATCCGTGTTTCTACCGCGAACACTAACAACACAAGAACATCGGTTTGGCATACTCAAAATGAGTTCATCCAAATCACGCTGTGGAATGGCCGCCCATGTTCGTTGCAACAACAAAAAAAGGTCTTCTTGCGACTGGATACCCTCCATATTCGGCAGAGCTCTTCTCTGTAGCATATTCCATACATGCTTAATCGGGTTCAAGTCTGGCGACTGAGCAGGCCAGGGCATGACATTGATGTTAGCTGCGGCGAGAGTCTGTCTTACAACTCTTGCGGTGTGCGGTCGTGCATTATCATCAGTGGTCGGAGTAGGTATATTGAATTAAGGTCACTGACATCAAACGTATATGTTAATATGGATACTCCTCCGAGTTTCCGGATTGTTATGATAAAAATACCGAAACATCGAAATTATTACATGAAACTAGTTAAAAATGTATCAATACTCTCAACGCTATGCTGCTAGTGGCGTAGATGACCAGAATTTAATAGTAAAAAATGACTGGTGTGTAAAAACCTTGTTGTAGTAAAAGTGTTGGAGTAAAAGCCTAAGCATGTATAAAATGATATAATAATAATATTCATTTCAACACACGACATCCGGCAAACAGGGTCTTTTGTCCTCTTATCTCTATGCTCAACGCATCTGACCAATTAGAATCAAGTATCCAGGATGACTCATTGACTGTTTGTTCGAAAACAATGCGCTCGCACCGACATCCAGACCAAGTGGCTCACTCACTTATTTCGGTTCGTGGAGTGCGCTTATTTTATGTGTTGTGAATATCTTGACTTGACCCTGGCTTGTTTACTGTCTTCTGAAATCTACTTAAAACGACGAATTTGGCTTATAACTACGGACATCGATTTATTACTCTTGGATTGGGCCCATTTGAAGTTGTTTTTGTACGGGTAAGTTTTAATTATTTTCACTATTTAAGAAGGTTTTAGAACTTGGAAACAGTTAAAAAAATCACTTTATAGCAATCATCACAGCGCATGAGAGTCCGGTACGCACACCGCAGGGCTATCACCGCTTCAGTTAAAAAAAACACTTTATATGAAACAGAATTTCATTATCGACTTTACAGTTGTGTATGTATATATTGTAAATTTAAATCATTGTTTTAGGTGAGATATAAATAAATATGGCAAAGGTCAAGGCTGAAACAGTGCAAAAGTGGTTATTGCACTATCCTGAGCTACTTTACGATAACGCTAGTGGCACTATATACTGTACAAAGTGTGAAAGTCATTTGAAAGCTGTGAATAGAGGCAACATTACCAAACACATTGAAGGCGCTGTACATCAAGGAAAATTTAAGAGACCGCAAGAGGAATTTTACTTCGACCTCATTAAGTTCCTGATTCTATGCAATATTCCTTGGTCGCAAATGAAAAATCCAGCGTTCAAAGAGTTTTTTCAGAAATATATGTGCAGTACTTGTTGTTGCGTTTGTACCAATCGTAAAGTGGTTGACGAATCACAGTTACGAAAAGTTTATTTGGAGAAGTTTTATAGGAATAAAATCAATTCGATTTATGAAACTAATAAAAATGAGAAACTATGGATATCGCTGGATGAGACAACAGACATTTTTGGTCGATACATAGTCAATTTCCTAATAAAACCATTGCATCCTAGTAATAGTGCAGGCCGGCCTTATTTGATTGCTTGTAAAATGCTAACAGCAGTAAATGGACAAACAATAACACAATTTGTACTGCAATGTCTAGAAAATTTATGGCAAAACACTTTTGAAGCGAAAGTTGACAATATTTTAATGCTTTGCACTGACAGTGTAGCGTACATGCTATCTGCAGGGCGAAATTTAAAACATTACTTACCTGAAATGAAGCATGTGACATGTTTGGCGCACGCTCTTCATCGTGTAAGTGAGCAGATAAGGTCAGAATACAACGATGTTGATATTCTTATATCAAATGTTAAAAAAGTATTTTTAAAGGCTCCTAGTAGGGTAAACATTTTAAAAGAAAAATATCCTGACTTACCGTTGCCTCCGCAACCAGTCATTACCAGATGGGGTACTTGGTTACAGGCAGCATCTTACTACGCTCAACATTTAGATAAAATAAAAGAAGTTTTATCCTGCTTGAGCAGTTCTGATGCTATAGCCATACGAAACGCAAAAAACATTTTGGAAAAACAAAATTTAGAAAATGATTTAAAATATATTGAAGAAAATTACTCTATTATACTACTAGCCCTAAAAGAGTTACAAAAACAAAATTTATCTCTAGCTGATTCACTTTTAGTATTTGATCAAGTAAGGGCTACGCTTAACGAGTGCAATAATGAGAATATAAAAAATAAAATAGAATCAGTTATGGAACGAAATCCAGATTTAGATACAATTAGAGAATACAGCGAGAGTATTGAAAAAAGCGTAGCAAATAATCAGAAACTTTATTTCAAATTCGCTCCATTGACATCTACAGATGTTGAACGATCATTTTCCACTTACAAATGGAAATTAGATGTTAAAAGAAATAGCTTAAAATTAGAAAATATTGAAAAAATTATAGTTATTTATTTTAATTGTATAGAGACAGAAAATCAAAATGTAGAACTTGTAACCGATGAGGATTAAAAATAATTATTTTTAATAAAACTGTAATAATGATTATTTGTATTAACAATAAACAATTTTGTTTGCTTACATATGGTTTTTTATTTTATTACTCTATTTACCAAATTTTTGGAAACTCCGGTACATTCCGGAAGAAATGCATGTCCATGTTATGATATCATGACGCAAGTATCTAAAATCAATAAAACCTACTCCGACCACTGATTATCATGCATTAACTGAAATAAGGGACCGATTTGCACTTGTAGAGGAACGATGACGTCTGATACAATCGTCTCAGCATAAATTTGAGCGTTGAGGTTGCCTCTGATCCAAATCAACTCAGTTCTTCCGCCGATCCAAATACCCGCCCATACCATGATGGTTCCACCACTATAAGGATGGACTTCCTGGCAGGATTTTAATCGCTGTTGGCGTCCAGGGGTTCTCCAGTGTCGTATACGTCTTGTATCCGGTCTCATACCAAAACGAGACTCATCAGAAAAGCACACGAAACACCATTGTTCTTCTGCCCAATTTCTGTGTTCAAGAGCCCATTGATATCGAATCCTAAGATTGTGCATTGCTATAGGTGGTACCCTTAGCGGTCTTCGGGAATGAAGGTTCACTTCATGCAAGCGGTTTCTGACTGTTTGGTCGCTAATTAAGTTCCCTGAAGAGTGATGAAGCCTCACGGCTAACATCATGGCGGTTATTGTTGGAGCTCTTCGAGTTGTGATTTAAATGTATCGGTCTTGTCTCCGTGTGGTGCAGCGATACCGTCCTCCATGGCGCTCAGCCACGGTACCAGTGCTTCGGTAACGTGTCCAAAGTCGACTGATAACACTCTGACTTGTATTCAGAGCTAAAGCCACAGTACGTTGCCGGGAACCAGCTTCTATCATTCCCACGGCTCTGAGCATTTCTTCCCTGCTTAAATGACGTCGCCGCTCCATAATAACGTTGGTTTTAATCAGTAGTAGGGAAACAGTAGCACTAATAATGTCTTCAATGCGTTGTATGTTTTTATAGGGAAAATATTGACAGCTGATTTTCATCTTTTACTAGAAATTGATTGAAAGTTCCTGTTTCAAATTATGAAATGCACCAAAAAGGATCCATATAAATTTATAAAATCATAAATTTATTACAAAGCCACATCTCAATCTCAAGAAATCCGCATAAAAATGCTTGATCCCTAGACACTTTTGATGTGTGTATTATTATAAAAAATAACAAAAGTAACATCTAATGTTAAAGTTAAAATATTTACAACTTAAAAAGATAAATAGAAAACCATAAATAAAAGAATTCACCCAGATCATCCCCATCAGGCAGAGTACCCAGAATACTAGCCGCTTTGCCGCGCTGGATGGCGAGGCTTAGGCGTTGACCCAGATAGCTGCTGGCTCTGGGGTCTCGGGTGGCTTCCACCAGTTTTTTAGAAATATCTCTAAAGAGCTGGTGGGCACCCAAACCCCACGGTCCTAACGTCTCCACCCCAAACGGCTCAAATATGAAATCTCCAGTCAGATTCTCATACTTGCGCCGTTTGAGGTTCTCCGCATTAATTGCAGCCGAGCCAGCATTGATGCATGAACTTGGAAGGTGGGACGGGGCAAGCGTGTCGACACATGTAGCATCCCACACCAGTGCCCGTCCCACCCTCCAAGGTACCAGGGTCATGCCGTCCGGCCTCTTGCCATCATCGCGCGCCAGGGCGGCGGGCTCTAGTACGGCTGGAATTCCGGCAGTGACTAGAGCTCGACGAACGATGTCATTCAAAGAATGATGGCGGGCAATGCGGCCAGCGGCCGTGTACAGGACAGCCCGTGGTGTCCGAGGGTGTCTACCGGTGCGCCACAACGACATTGATGGGGGACGATACTGGGGGCGCCAAGACGCAGGGCAGTGGCTAGGCGAAAAGTGCTGCGGTCTAGCAAGTACCCGTGTTCGATGAGGGTAGTGCCTGCAACCAAAGACCCGACTCCCATCTCCCTACAGCTAAAAGGCGGGCACGCTCTGCGGAACTAGAAGACGTGTTGACAAGGTTATTTCGCAACAGTTCGCAGAGGGGCCCGTCCCAAAGCCTAAATATAGGTAGTTTGTTAATACAAACAAAATAACTGCTATTGAGTTTTTTAATTCCATAAAATGAGCGATAAACAAAAACACTTGTCAAAATTATTCGGCAAGTTTGAATTCAACTGATTTGGTTGGGTTTTTACCATTTGTATGCAATGAATTATAGATTGTGGTATATCATTTGAAAGGTTATTGTATAAGCTTTCAAATTATATCAAAAAGATTTAAAAATTAATAAAATTTCCTACCTAAATATACAGAATTGTTTCAAAAGGTTAAAGTTGTGGATATCTAAATGAATACTGTGTATTTTATCCCCTCCTCAATACTTTGTATTACCCCCCTGGCCCTAATGACTGCCTGTAAACGGTTTCTCATTGACCGAATTCTGACTTAATCTTGTGGAATTCCCTGCCACTCTTCGACCAAAGCAGTTTTCAGATTTTCTATCTTCGCCGAAGCTGGATATCTTCCTCGTAGCCGTCTTTTCAGCTCGTCCCACACGTGTTCAATAGGATTCAAGTCAGGACTGAGGGCTGGCCAGTCTAAGGTGGAAATACCGACTTCTTCCAGGTACAGTCTAGTAATTGCAGCGGTGTGGCAGCGGGTGTCATCGTGCATTAGCCGGAAATGTTCGCCTTTAAACTCGGCGAACGGGAGCACATGGTCTAGGAGAAGGTCGTTGATGTATCTTTTAGCAGTTAGGCCCCCTCCCCGACCACCAACAGGTACGAATACCAGCTCCGTTTTTCTTCTATAGAAATCCCGACTATATCATACTGGACCCGCCCCCGAATGCCACTGTTTCCGCCAAAATGCATTGTGCAAATCGCTCCCCCGGTCTTCTATAGACTCTCTGTCAACGGTCGCTACCATGCAGGCACATCCTTGTTTCGTCCAAGAACAGGACTCGACTCCATTATTATATATTATCCCATATCCCTATCTAAGTGATCGCGAGCACTCACGATTGGGCCCCGTAGCTGGCCTTCTTGGAGTCAAATTCGCTTCTTTAAGTCTTCGCCTCACTGTCCATTTGCTAACAGCCCTCACTCGAACTTCTCTGAGCTGCCATTGGACGTCCACGCCGCGCCGGTTAGGTGTCGATTTCGGAGAGAAATAGAAACAATGAATCGGTCATCTCTCACCGAAGTGCAACGCTGTCTTCCAGATCTTGGTCTCCGGACAAAGTTGCTAGTCTCCCTGAACTTTCTGTACACCCCCAAAACACAAGACTGGCTGAAGCTGTCGAGTAATATTACGCTAAGACAACCCATGCTGGATTAAGATGACGATTTGAGCAGCTTCTGCAGGTGTGGTTTCCATTTCCTTTCAGATTCAGTATTCCCAGTGACGTGAAATATTGGACTAATGACCAATTTTCAAGGATGCTCACTTTTTATAGTGGACCACGACGCGAAGCGACGACGCGGGATGAGGAAACCCGAGCTTTAAATTGCGCGGTAAAGCCGGCAAATAATTGTAACCAAACCGAATATCTATATATTTCCCACCCATTTATCTGTGTGCAACGTGTGCAAGAGTAAGAAAGCCTAATTATTTCAAGGACGCGACGCAGTTCCACTAGAAACACTATTACCACAGCTATTACCGAGACTTGATAGGTATAGCGCAACCGTAAAACAACAGTAAAATTTTTAATAACATAGTATTCGGACACATAATAGGTACTAACCATTCGTCAAATGTAGAAACAAAAGTTGTGCGTGGATACCGCTAAAAAGATATTTATCCGTGATTTTGAGTATATATCAGATAAAAATGGATAAAAACGAGTATTTATCCATTTTGGATAAATACCCGAGTATTTACTCTTTGGATATTTATCCACTGCCTATCACTAGACACAACTACACAGACATGACGCTTTACTTTCCCGCCAAGAAGTTTCCGGCTTTTCATATAATTAATGTTGCCACAGGAAAAAACCATGCACCAATTTTAAATTACAGCTTGAGAATTCTTAATGCCCGAAACTCCACAGATTTATAATTATATAGAAGTAACGACATTTATAAAACAATATGTTGTTACCGAATCATAGACCATCATCATTAGACCCAGAGATCCCGGGCTCTATTCTCAGCGGGGAGATACTTCTTTGTGTACTTGGTCTACAATGGCCTGTAAAAATAAGTATCACACTTTTAAAATTTAATTTTCTTTCAAAATAGAGAAGTTAGTTTAAAATAAAAAACGTTTAATAGCAATTTTTATCAGCTTTCTTTGAAACTTACATTACTTACAGTAAATTATACATTAGTAACATTTTTAAGTTTTGTGTGTCGTGTTTATCTTGCGTACTTAAAAAGTTATTGCAATTTTAAAAGTGTGATACTTATTTTTGCAGGCCAGTGCAGTTGTTGGCAGGGCTTGTTAAGTCCGCCGGGCTAATCTCACATTTATAATTATATGTGTCGATAGTTCAAAGTAACACGAGACAGCTCAAAAACTTACAGTTTCACGAGAAAAATAATTGTATAAGTTAAGAGGCCTATTACATCTCGACTGTGATTTTTGCGTAAAATGGCCAATTTTGACGCTATGGATCTCAGAAACAAAAACACATTAACAATTACGACTTATTGAATAGTGTAGAATAGCTATTGGAATAGTGCGTAGCGGCCTTGCTTTTTGTAAATTTTGCTTAACTTTTTAATTTAACTCAAAATTGCAGAGAAAGATTTTCATAAAGTGCGCGAAGGCACTTTTTTGAGCTCATCGATTAAACTACTGTTCTAAACAAGTGAAATAAAAAAATTATAATTTTATCTCTTATATAGTCGAATAGTGCGAACCGGCCTCGGAATTTTCAGATATCATTGAATTGATATAGGAAAAAAATCTTATTCTAAACAAAAAAACTTCGAAAATAGCTATAAGTTAACTGTGAATATCTCCTATCTACGATAATATTATTGAGAAAAATTTATACCAGAGTAATTGTTACTTCATGAGGAATAAATATTTTATACTTAATGAATTTATTATCCTATTTTGATAAAAACGATAAATACAACTGCAAAAATACTACAAAATGCGGTGCGCCGGCCGTCCGAATTCAACTTATGCTTACACAAGGGAGATTTGTAATATTATGCACAAATTTATTATCCCATTTCGATAAAAACCATAAATACAACTGCAAAATTACTACAAAATGCGAATATCGGCATTTTACGCAAAAATCACATTCGAGATGTCAGTAATAGGCCTCATAACACTGAAATCTTAGATGAATGATTGGCGAGACCAATCATTCATATATGACTGAAATGTAAGTAACTAATATCATCAACCAATTCAGAAATAAATGCAAAAAAATAAGTAAGTATTACAATCTTATTACTATAATAAGGAATGCTGCCCGGAATGCGGAAGGTGCGTGGTTTGATTCCCGCCTGAGGTTGTCGTCTTTTTTCAGTCTTCAACTTCTAAGATTTGATGAAGCAATGTTGACTAAAAAACATAAGCATCAAGCACTGACAAATTTCGACGGTTAAAAGCCAGACCTCGGTAGCCAAGTAGTTAAGACAGCCGCCCGTAATGCGGAAGGTGCGTGGTTCGATTCCCGCCTGAGGTTGTCGTCTTTTTTCAGTGTTTAAAAAAAAAATTTACTTAAGTATATTTAAGCGTTAATAAAACGCTAAAATATAAAACATTAATCTATAAACGCAGCTTCATCTTAACCGAATGTTCAAATATTTGTAAAAATATTTCTTTCGGATCTCAGAGGTGAAAACTTCTAAGATTTGATGAAGCAATGTTGACTAAAAAACATAAGCATCAAGCACTGACAAATTTCGACGGTTGAAAGCCAGACCTCGGTAGCCAAGTGGTTAAGGCAGCCGCCCGGAATGCGGAAGGTGCGTGGTTCGATTCCCGCCTGAGGTTGTCGTCTTTTTTCAGTGTTTAAAAAATTTTACTTAAGTATATTTAAGCGTTAATAAAACGCTAAAATATAAAACATTAATCTATAAACGCAGCTTCATCTTAACCTAATGTTCAAATACTTGTAAGAATATTTCTTTCGGATCTCAGAGGTGAAAACTTCTAAGATTTCATGAAGCAATGTTGACTAAAAAATATAAGCATCAAGCACTGACAAATTTCGTTGGTTGAAAGCCAGACCTCGGTAGCCAAGTGGTTAAGGCAGCCGCCCGGAATGCGGAAGGTGCGTGGTTCGATTTCCGCCTGAGGATGTCGTCTTTTTCAGTGTTTAAAAAAAAAAAATTACTTAAGTATATTTAAGCGTTAATAAAACGCTAAAATATATAAAAAAAAACATTAATCTATAAACGCAGCTTCATCTTAACCGAATGTTCAAATATTTGTAAAAATATTTCTTTCGGATCTCAGAGGTGAAAACTTCTAAGATTTGATGAAGCAATATTGACTAAAAAACATAAGCATCAAGCACTGACAAATTTCGACGGTTGAAAGCCAGACCTCGGTAGCCAAGTGGTTAAGGCAGCCGCCCGGAATGCGGAAGGTGCGTGGTTCGATTCCCGCCTGAGGTTGTCGTCTGTTGATGCGAGAGGCACCAACATGCGACGTAGTTAAAGGGAAAGGCGGGAAGGGGCTTACCAGGGGTCCGTGGTCCAGGCACGGTCACGAGCTGAACGTGCCGCGGATGGCGCTGGCGGCGCGGGCGCTGTAGCGGTCTTCGTTGGTGAGGGCGGTCACACACACACACTTATCACTGGTGTTCGTTAGGCGTTAGGGGCGAGCTGGTAGCACTAGCTCGGTCACTGTACACTTCACATAGGGCTTCGGGGCTGAGTTCAAGAGCGCGTCACGCATGGTTTCGCCTTGAGATGTCGTTGCACACTGCCTGGGCGACCGCGTGATGCCCGCGGTCCAAAAGGTTCGTCCAGTAAAGGCGTCATAGCCCCCCTGTGACGAAGATACGCACTCTCATTGGCCGACAAACGGGCGGCAGCGATTCCTCGTTGCGTTGGCGCAAACATCGTCTTTTTTCAGTTTAAAAAAAAAAATACTTAAGTATATTTAAGCGTTAATAAAACGCTAAAATATAAAACATTAATACTACAATCTTGGTCGTCAAAAAATGAATTGGACCACGGTACTCTCAAAAAGGTGATGTGTTCCATCTATTTTTAAAGTTAGACAACCCCGTAAAGATCCATGGTCCAACTAGTTGGACAGAGCAGTTGGACCACTGCCCCGGACTGAAAGTAACATTCTAGCAACGCTGATAGAATATAACATAACATTGAAAAAACGACTCATTCAGAACGAATGGCTAGTGCTGGGAAGTTATGAAGTAATTCTTAAAGGCCACAATGTGATTAGGCGGGTTTTAGTCACGTCGCTGACGCGCCGCTGGGCAGCGTGCTGTTAACTTCGGCAGCACCGGGGAACAACGTGCATTTACCGAACGGTGCTGCTCATGCGCGCGACTTTGAAACGCAACCATAGAATACATAATAGTGCAAGTAGAGGAGATTTACTCCGCTAAGTCATTTAAATAATAAGCGACTCTTGCTTATACACAATAAAGTGCAATTCGGGTCGCACACTTTTTTAAATTCACCTAGAAGTTGCCTCTCTTTCTATCGCGTACAATCGCGTAGCTCTTATCTCTTCTAATGCCGGCACTTCACTTGGCGTATCGTGTTCGTGTGGCGATATCGTTGTGTTTGCCCAAATAATCTGGCACATCACTTGGCGTCAAACAAGCCATCCACACATGGCCTATACGGGCAAACAACGCAAATATTCACAATATTTGCTTGCTCACAAACAAATTGAATGCAACAGTGATGGACGTGTCAGTGGCAGCAGCTTATTATATTTATCTGAACGCGGCTTGCCAACACCTGTTTTTTTATTGTGCAGGGTTCTCTTAGGTTATTTTAAATATCGATCAATGCAACGTGTTCGGTTTTTGTTTTTATGAGAGGCATTTTTGGGGTCCCAAATACAAGGATGCATTTGGTATAATTCCAAAAATCGCAATACGGTTTCGTTTGTCCAATCCATTTTATTATGTTTACGTATAAAAAACTGAACACGTCTGAATAGGACAGCCGCACGCGCGCTTCTAAACAGAACCAAGTGTGGACGGCCGACGCAAATATTTGCCGTATTTGATTCCTTTGATGTGTGATCAAAAACCGACAAGTGGACGGAAACGCATGTTCGCTATTTGCGTTGTTTGTCATATTCGTGCAAATAAAGCAAATATATTCAAATAGGCCGTCTACACATTGCCGTGTTCGGACAAATAATGCAAATACGCGAACACGATACGCCATGTGAAGTGCCGGCATAACGACTGCAGGGTGTTCGCGGGCGTTCGTCCGGTCGGCTACTTGTAGCTTCATACCTAAAGCGCGGAGTGCGCCAGGCCTGACGCAACTACTACAGGGGGTGTCACTCAGCAGTTTAGGTACCTACGTTCGGCCGCCGCGCTGTGCTCGCGACGACGACGCACGCTCCCCCGAGCGCGTCGTCGCTTAACTCGTAATCCCTGCGCGCGCGCGTAAACCCTACGCTCTGTGACGTCATGACGTCAAATCGATATCGAGTCAACGTTGCTTAACTGAATATGAACGCTCGGGTCACACGATAAGTTTCAATTTCGCGTGAAAGTCGTTAGAGAGTGAACCTTCTGTACGTTAGTACTATTAGTTATTCTGTGCTACTCCCCAACATCTCCGAACGCGCACGCTCCAACAGCGCTGCCGAAATGCGTAACAATAAAACCAGCCAAACAATAATAGACAGAGACCGGTAGAGTAAATTACCTATTGTAAAAGTAAAGTAGATAGATAGATAGATAGATAGATAGATAACAACTTTATTTACTGCTAAAAGACACACACATGTTGGTACACAAAATCACAATAAAAAACACAGTACAAAAAAATAAAACAATACAATATGTGTGTGTGTGCCGCAGCAGCAAAAGGGTGGCAGCTCATCGTCATATTCGCTCGCCTTGCGAGCGAATCGCTGGTTTTCAGCAACAACCTTGAGTGTAAACGCGAGTACGTTTACCAACGTTAGAAAAAATAAAATCAAAACTAAATAACTAAAAATTAAATATACCAAATATTAAACTTGAAAAAACCTGTGATCATAGTACCTCTTTGCTTGCCTAAATTACATCCGAGATGAAATATACCTAATAGATAAGATATAAAATATTTTAAAATATAATATATATACATGCATACATATACATACACACATACAATAGATTTAAACACAATATACACATATATAGATACAGTATATTACTTCCTATAAGTTTCAGTTTCAGTTCCCGCTACCCGCAAAAGAACTTTGGAATACCTAACATTTGTTGGTCTAGTAAGTAAGACTTTAATTTTTTTTTTAAATTACATTTGTTCTTTAACATTCTTAGTGGAGGAGGGATATTATTCCAACATTTTGTCGCGTGGTAACGGAAACTACCCCTGAAAGCTGCGGTTCGGTGGTGATGAGACTTAAGCGGTGGTCTAATTGATCTAGGGGAATGATGGTGGTATTCATTAGAGCTAGTGAAAATCAGTTTAGCAAAAAGATAGTCTGGGCTTTTAAAACTAGTAATATCAAACATCAAAGAAGCCAGATGCAAACGTCTTCGAGTTTCCATGTTTAGAATCGATTCGTTATTAAGAAAGGGAGAGATGTGACTACGAGGTGGCACATCATAACAATATCTAAAGCATGCATTTTGCACACGTTGTATTAAACGTTGTGATTTACACAGTAGTCGGGGTCCATAAACAAGATCAGCATAGTTAAGTCTCGACAGTACCAAAGCTTCAACAACACTCACTCGGGCCTCCCTGCTCAGTAGATTACGTATTTTGTAAAGAACTTTTAGTCTATAAAAACATTGCCTAACCAGACCCTCAACATGTTCAACATAACGTAACTCACTGTCCAGCTGTACAGCTGTACTCAAGTACAGCCTGTATACTGTCCCACTGCTGGGCAAAGGCCTCTAACATTGAAATCAAGTCATCGCTATGACGGGTATTGGCTTAACTAACCACCAAGCTTGCCAAAGTCGGGCTGGGCTGGTGATCACAAACTCGGGCTTTTCTTCGAAAAATCCGAAAACACACTTTGCCCGACCTGGGAACTGAACCCTGGACCTCTGGATACCGATCCGAGCGCCTGACCACTCGGCCACCGAGGCGTGTTATAAGTAACTGTTGTAAATAATATGTAATGATTTTTTCACTCCTCTTGCTCAAAAAGAACGTCATTGTAGCGTTCTAGAGCGAGGCTAAAATAGCTTTTCTTGCCCTAGGGGATTAAGTAATTTTTTTTTAATTTTTATCTGTCACAATACATGACAATGACCCTACAATAATGAAAAAGTATTTAGTCTTAGGTATAATAATTATCAATAAAGACTCGACTTATTACTGTTTACTTAGATCATCAACTTTTTTGAGATAGTTACTACTAAAGTTTATGGTAAAATGAGTAATTATTTGAATCTATGGAAAACACAGACCACGCCCACACAGTCCACGCTTTAGCAAGAAACAACTGCACAGTCTGCACATGTGCGTAGGTGGTGAGCCTTTAGCCCGTTAGTCGCTTTTACGACGCCCAAGGGAATCTCTATTCCCTTGAGAGGGGTTGGTAGTATTATTTTGATGAGGCCATCGCCGCTCTTTGCAGTTAGATGTATGTGCAGTCTTTAGTCCATTAGTCGCCTTTTACAACACCCAAGAGAAGAGAGGGGTTGATAGTATTATTTTTTGATGAGCCCATCGTCGCTTTATGCTGTTGGATGTATGTGCAGTCTTTAGAACGTTAGTCCCCTTTACGACGGCAAAAAAAAAATGAGGGGTTAGTAATATTATTTTGATGAGCCCATCGTTGCTCTATGCTGTTGGATGTATGTGCAGTCTTTAGTCTATTAGTCGCCTTTTACGACACCGAAGGGAAGAGAGGGGTTGATAGTACTATTTCGATGAGCCCATCGCCGCTCTATGCTGTTGGATGTATGTGCAGTCTTTTTTTTTTTTTTTTAGGAACGAACAGTATAAATCTACGAACAAATTATTAACTATAAACCTAAAGTTCCCTAAATTATACATTTATATTATATGAGGCAAACTTACTCACAATCAAAAGAATAACAGGCAATACTTATATAATCTTAACTGAAAAAATCAAAATCAACAATACTAAATTACTAATGGACTACGCGCGCAGCAAGGCCATGTAACGGCGCACTGCGCTCAGGGACAGACGTGGTCGCTGCGACAGTACAAAACATTGTTAAAAAAAACAGTTCTTTACATTACAAATTACACTACATGATTAATACAGAACAACATAAAAAGGTCTCAGTGAGAGACTATAAATAAAAGAAAATAATAAGTACAACGCGCAAAAAACATCTACATTCTGCGAGGTATATGTAAGGTAAGACTTAGATATGTAGGTACCCATATTTTGCAGCAAAGTTTAAATGTAAGCAAAAATTAAATGTTTCCTTAAAATTAAGTTGTTTTCCAGTTAAACAATCAAAAAATGTTGGCTGAAATGGGTTTGTAGTATTATTTTGATCAGCCCATCGCCGCTCTATGCTGTAGGATGTATGTGCAAACTTTAGTCCGTTAGTCGCCATTTACGACACCCAAGGGATTGGATGGAAAAACTTTCTACCTTTTACATACCTATATTTTGTCGATTCAAACAGCTGCTTCTGGTTCAATAATTACTATGAAAGTTTAAAAGTAAATATGTCTAGTTTTAGTTATGAAGAACTAAACTTACTGTCTGTCTACACCACCGGACATAATAAGTGAAGCACAAAATGTTATTGACAGCCTATTACCATCTAAGTCCAAAGAAAAATACATGTTGGCTTACCAAAAATTATACACTAGAAAAGCAACAAAAACACGCAGTAATTTTAAGAAAATGTGTTTTCCTCGCAAATATGTTATAAAACGTCGTATGGCATACGTGCGCTTTGATAATTACAGCCTCTGCTTTCTTGTAGCCCTCGCCTACGGCTCAGGCTAGCAATATCGCCTCTGCTGTAATTTTCAACTTACCGCACTAATATCATAATGTACTATTATTACATAGTAGGTGTTATTTTGTGCAAACATACAACACGTGTTTGTCGGAAAAGTAGACAGAGGCCCCGCAGCTTTACGTTTGACACAACGTTTCTGACATTTCTAATCAATGATATTTTATAGTAATGCTCAATTTACACTCGCGTCTGCAGGTTTCAAACTAACTAACTATATAGTATAAGCATGTTTTATGTTTTTTCCAGCTAGGTATAAGGGAAAAATCAAATTCTCCATCACACTCTTCAACCGAATCTTGAAGACTATTTTCAAATATTGGCTTTACTGGACCCTAATTGTTACATACCTTCCGTTTCAACACGTTCACATGAACCTCGACTTCTCTTTTCATAAATTCTGGCTGACAGCTATGGTTTGACTCTTTAGTTACTTTGTTGTTTTGACGTGACAACGTCTTAAATTAGGTTAGCTGGGAGACACTTATGAAAAAGTGTAACGCTCGTCGGGAACGTAACGATGAGTCACCGAACGAGAGAGAGGCCCGCCGAATGCCTTGCGTCTCTCTCCCACTAAATAGTTAAGTTTAAGTTTACATGTACAATGTTTTAGTAAACAAAATAAAACAAAATAAAATAAAATAAAATAAAATAAAATAAAATAAAATAAAATAAAATAAAATAAAATAAAATAAAATAAAATAAAATAAAATAAAAAAAAATAAAAAAAATAAAAAAAAAAAAAAAAAAAACAAATAAAAAAAAATAATAAAAAAAAAATAAAAAATAAAAAAAAAACAAAAAAAAAAATATATTTCTATAGTTAAAATTTGTGCAATTCTTATTTTCATTCAATTCCTTGTTCCTATTGTGCAATTTAATTATATTCATATCAATAAATATTCTACCGAGAAAAAGACGTTGTCACGTAAAATCTTCGCCCGTAAAACCGACTTTACAGGCAACCAATTTTTTTTTATCTAACGTAATTTATGTTGAACAAAAGAGCCTGTTCGAACACCGAAAATTTCTTGAACCACTTATATTCTTTTTTTCGAAATTGTATTTAAATCTTTCCCTTTGTAAGATACTTTTAGGACGCCTTTTGCTATCGATAAAGACTATATATATTGTTAGTTTCGTCAGTCTCCATTTTCAATCAAAACTTGTAGGTATTGAATGCTATAATGAACTTACAATGATTATAATTTATTAAAAAACATTTTTACTTCACCAAGACTTTGAAAAGAAATGACATAAAAACAAATGAATATGAATAGATATTGAAGTAAGTATTTAAATAGTGTCCAAGTGGCCAGTCATAGGGCAAGGGCATATAAGGTATTGTACGTTGTGTTGTTCTTAGAATGATAAGAACCTCTTTAGAATCTTTTTATCGTAGGTGCCGACTGTCGGTAGTAGGTACTTATTATCAAACCGCGTTTAAAAAGGAATTGAGCTCATATGTCATTTTTGAGTTAATGAACGATATGACATTGTTGGTAAAGTGTGCAGATAAATTAAATTGTATTGAAATTGAGTGAATATTATTATAATACGAGTAGTTTAAAAGGAAAATCGTCATTTCTTTGAAAATATGAATCGAACCTATTTCTAAGTAGGTAATTTAAGTTATGTCCGAAGTAGCAACATGAATTACTATTGTAATTCATACAATAATAAATATAAGGTGACTGCTAGAAACCGCAAGAAACTTCAAGGGCTGGTCAGGTCAAGTGTTTTGAACATGATAAAAATTACAAAAAGGAATTCGTGTTTTTTTTTATATCATATTATCATATTCAAAAGCAATGTTATAAGAAAACTAAAATGAAAACAATTAAAAATAAGGATTATTTACAACGCGCGGGTAAGGGGTCCCGTCCGCGTCAGTACCTACGTTGACGGGTGGACGGCCGGGCGGCAGCGGCGCGCTGTAATTAATCGTTATTTTTAATTGTTCTCATTTTATTTTTCTTATGTTATTGCTTTAAAAACAATTAGATACACAAAGACTATCCAATTAAAATTCACAGAATGAATTATTTAATTATAAATGAATAAAAACACGAATTCTTTTTTTGTCATTTTTGCCATGTTTAAAACACTTGACCTGACCAGCACTTGAAGTTTCTTGCGGTTTCTAGCAGTCATCTTATATAACTACATGTTTTCTTTACATAAGTGATATTATTGTATATTAATATTTCCGACGAAACAAGAATCCGGCGAAACAAGAATCCGGCGAATCAGGAATCCGGCGAATCAGGATCTATTTTATAGAAAAGTTGTTATAGATTATGGGTGTTATATCAAATGACTAATACCTATAGGTACGTAATGTCATGTTGTTATGGGAAGTGTATTTAGATCAAGTAAAAATTATATCCAATGAACGTTATGTCCTTTGAAATAAGTTCATATGTCATTATATAAAATGATACGCACCCGGATGACGTTTATTGTAAAGTAGGCATATACTTCAGGCACTAAAATACAAATTCTTAAAAATATTATTGGAGTTACATCAGTTTAGAACTAGGCTCGCTAGATTCAAGCTTGTTGGAACAAAAACTAAATTCCAAATTTTGATATAAAAACAAGGCATATTTTTGATTTATGCCTTGTTTCGTGGCGCCGTTTTTCAAACAGCAATCGTGTATCTAAAGTTTGTATGATCGAAGCTCCTCGCCCTCAACGACGTTGCTAAACTGGAGGCGTCGGTCGGTCGGTAGCCGAGAGGATAGATAGAGGCTCGGGTTGAATGCGGGAAATCGTAGTTTTCCCATAGCTCCGTTAGACAACTGACGTGAACCCACTTAACAGGACTATTACTAATGTGTTAGACGCACATTGATAATAATAATAATAAAAATAATAATCTTTGAAAAAAATCACGACATTTTCAGTGTATCAATAAAATACAAAGCATAGTATAACTGTAAGTTATTATAATAATAAAAATAATATATTTTTGTGTATAAAAAATCCAAACAGGTAAGTTGTACAATATAACAATAAACTTTAAAATTACAATGTCACTTACTTAATAAAAACGTAGAATAATAAATTTAATCAATATTAATAAAAATGAATCGCAAAATGTGTTGCTAAGCGCAAAACTCGAGTAGGTATGTCTCAACCGATTTGAGTTATTCTTTTTTGTTTTGTTTGTAATGGTCAAGACAAAGTTATTGGAATTTATTACGAAAATGTAAGATGACTGCTAGAAACTGTTAGATACTTCAAGGGCTGGTCAGGTCAAGTGTTTTAAACATGACAAAAATGACAAAAAGGAATTCGTGTTTTTTTTTTCATTTATAAAAAAATAATTAATTTTGTGAATTTTAATTGGATTGTCTTTGAGTATCTAATTTATTATAAAGCATACGGCCGTCTGCTGACCCTTCCGCGTCAGCTGGGCGATAAGTACCTATGAAAAAACACGAATTCCTTTTTTGTCATTTTTGTCATGTATAAAACACTTGACCTGACCAGCCCTTGAAGTTTCTTGCGGTTTCTAGCAGCTAGCAGTCATCTTATATTAACGGGCCGTTATATAAATATTATTCTGTGATATAAAGTAATCTTGCATGTTATGCAGCATGCATTATGCTATATGGCTTCAAATCTGTCAAATAATAAGTGGTAAAGCAACTGGCTCTGGAGTATCGTAAAACTGTAACTCGGAAGCGGATCGCCTTCATACGTAAATGTACCGCAATATGAAATACAAATTTTAAATTTAAACATTTATCCAGCATCATCATGGTTAAGTATTAGTTGCAGTCTCTTCAATGTATGAACAATCATCAAGTCTCAGATAGTTAGCGTAGTAATGTAAATTTATTTCCTCCGAAGATTTTTTTTGTATAATATCACACACTTCCTTTTTTAAATGTTGTACATCTATGTTGCCATAGTCATCCATTTTTCGCAATAAGTCAATAACCACACAATAGATTGCGGTATCGTTAATATCAGAGACACTGAGAATTGTTCTAAGAACAATTAATTTGGGTTTATCTTCTAACAAAAACGTATGAAAAAGCCCGTTAATGACTACAGAGACGTAATAGAATAACGGAGAGCTATTCGACAGCATTGTTTTCATATAATTATAGCACTTTTGTCCAAATGAAGGCGCTATATCAGAGCAAATATTGCACCATATCGCGTTGTAGTAATCTTTGTTCTTTTCAGGGTCTCTTTCTTCAAATTGATGATTGTTGGTTTTGAAGTGGTCACTTAAACATTCTAAGAAAATGACTTGTAAATTCAAAGCTACCACATCAGGAAAACTATTTTCTAAAGGCAGTGACGTTTCAATTTTAGTTTTCATATTTCTGTACAATTTAACGGGCACAACGCATTTTTTTGCTATGACGCACAATTTAACGCTTTCACCTAACTGTTGTATGAAATATTGAAACTGTTTTTTAACGTTGTATTGTTTTTTATCTTTCCAGAGTGTACAGCATTGTTCTAATACCGGAATTAATATCTTAGTGTATCGCTGATTTTGAATTTCTTCTGTTTTACAGTTTAGTAAATGTAATGTCATGATGTTGGTTGCGTTATGAACGTCGTTTTTAAACAAATCGTCAAAACACGATTTTAAAACAACGTTTTCAATAAAGTTTGGTTCCATTTGATAGAAAAATCTTCCCATTACACCTTTTAATGATGTTTTGGTTACCTTATCAGCCTCCCTAAGGGGCATTTGGGGGAAAGACACTAGGAATGTATAAAATTTTGTTGTAAACATAGGTATCACGCACTTTGGCAATTTGGATACACCTCTCATTATTATGTACATTATTTTTTTTTCTTCGTACGATAATTTATCTACAAAGAAATCGAGTAATCGATAAAGTTTGATAGCAACCGATTCAACTTTTTCTTTGATCAATAGATTGTAAATTTTTTTAACTAGAGGTGTTATCGGCGCAACCAGCTCCTTAAGTAAATATAAGTCACCGCACTTGAATATAGATAATGCCAAATCTATTGCATATTTTGGAAGAGGACCACGACTGCACAGTAATTCAAGAAGATTTTCTAAAGCAGTCTTATGAGTTATGTTATTCAAATAAGAATTAAGAGACGGAAACGCATATTTCATGTAGTATCCTTTTGCACATAATAACAGTACGTCTAAGTCGAGAGGTGGACGAACTAAATACATGTACTTAGCAATATTTTTTCTTAAATTAATATTTTGAGAATCAGTATCCCAATCGATTTTAACCTTTGTGGGAGGATACTTATTTATCAAAAGAGGTATAGCTTGCTTGCGCGGCAGGAGCATGCAAAGTCCTTGCACAGAAGCTTTGGAATCCGGGAGCTTCTGCAGGCGCTCAAAGTACATGTCGGCCCATTCCTGGGCTTTGGTTTGTGGCCAGTAGGTCCTCAGCTTACGGAGCGTACATTTAAGCGACAGTGTGTCGTCAGAACAGATCGCCACTACCTCATCATGGTATCGCGACAACAGGCCTGGATCATGTTTCAATGCGTTGACCAATACTTCATCACTCCGATATAGCATGAGAGATTCTTCAAATAGTTGTTTTCTTATTGGTTTTTGTTTATTATACAGTTTAGATAAGTCAACATCCCAGGAATTTTGTTTAGTAATTTTTGTAATATTTCTTATTTCTTCAATCATTATTAAGGGACACATGATCGACTTACTGTTTTTTTCATAACACTCTAAGAGGTTTATTAGACTTTTCATGATGTTAATCGTAGCTCGCATATCATCAATATTACTCATTGTTTTTTTATGAAACTTTGTGATAGCAAGATTGCAGAGATAGGTGAAGACCTTTTCCTTATCCTTTTTATCAAGATTATCCATCAAATCGTTAAAATTATTGAAGTCCACTCTTGTTTCGAGAATTGCTGGAATGTTTTCATCGTTGATAATCTTGTAAACAATCATAGATGGTACATAAAACGGAAAGTTATTCTCAGGATCTACATCAAGCTCCATACTTAAGTAAATATCGTTAAGAGCATGCCATGTGGCTTTATCTAACTTGCTTAGGTTGATACTGGAAAGCACACTTTTCAGAAACTGTAACTTCAGCTCAAGAGGTTCGTTAATGTGTTTATCGCGGTAGTAATCCAGCAAAGTTTTCACGTTTGTAGGGTCTCGCCTAGAGCATTGCAGTAGTATAGTTAGTACAGCATAACGTTTTAGGGGGGATGAGTCATATCGAATCCTATTTCTTAATTCGTTGAATGCTACGTCAAACGACGCGAACTCATACCAGCGATAAATCAAGTCGTGTGTCGAGGTGTCAAATGCTTCATATAAACGCCGGAATTTCGCATTTGTTGTAGAATGTTCTTCTACATCTTCCTTTAAAAACACGTCTCTCACAAATGGAAATCTAGTTTCCTCAGGTATATGTTTAATGAAGAGTTTGACGTTATCGAATGTAAAAAAATTATGAGCTTCATCTTCTTTAAGTTTCAGTAAAAAATGTCTAATGTCTTTTTTTCTCATGTACTTGGTGAAAGTGTTCATGTGAAGATTGCGGTGATACTTTTCAAAGTTGTTTATAATCTCATCGGGATCTTGTCTCAACCAAAGCTTCGTTAATCTTTTATTTAGTTTTACGTTGGAACCATAATATCTATTATTTGAAATTTCTACAAGTTCTTGGAATTGGTCCTGTACAAGATATGATGGCGGGTTGATAAGATTGACGTCGCGCCGTTCTATGTAATATTTCAAAATCTTTAACGATTTTCTACACAGCCGCGACTTGAAATGAGCTTTTATTTTGTTTCCATGCTCCATAACAATGTTTTCAATAAAATCTAAAGAGCAATGCAACAACCATTTCTGGGCGAAATCAAAATTGTCTTTAAAATAATTAAAGAAATCCTCAACCCGTTTAGTGTCCTTCAAATTGAGTCTGATGAAGAGCAGTAGTTTGTTCTTGGTGCGGGTGCTGAGGTGCGGGAACAGGTGCGCGTGCAGGTGTTTGGGGCGCAGCAGGTGCGCGTGTGCGTCGGTCAGCAGCCACGCACCGCGCCGCAGCGCGCGCGCCACCAGCAGCGCGTCGCCGCCGCGCAGCACGCGCAGGGTGTATGCCGCGTCGCGCCGCTCGCACGCCACCTCCACCTTTAGCAGGTTCACGGCATCCGAATCTTCATAGTTAATTTCATCCAGGACAAACGTCTCGTCTTCCGCGGCTGCCTTTACGAGGCTATTGTAATGCCTATGCTTCTCTCCCAAAGTTTCACCTTCCAACACAAGAGGCGCCATTGTAGTTCTGAAAAAGAAAACAAGTTTATATGCATGATATAAAAGTATAAAAAACAAAAAAATACCAAAGGAAAGATATGTAAAAAAGATTATATTTTGAAAGGAAGTCTTTGATGAGATAATGGATTACTAGACAGTAAGAGTAAAAGAAAAAATGGATGTTGTAAAAAACGTTAGTAACGTGACGTTGAGTTTGCAAGGAGTCATGCTGCTTGTCTCAAGGACAAAGCGCTGTCATTTCCCACTGATTTGCCTTCTGCTGATGATAGCGTAGACATTTTTTCAGATGCTTTGCCTAAAGGAGAATCAAAGTCAAAGTCAAATTATTTATTTAATGTAAACCTTTACAGGCACTTATTGACGTCAATACTAATAATAATTTAAAAAAAAACAGTTAACTAACTTGTAGTTATGAATAAGAAGAATAATAAGAATGCGCAAAATTGCCCCAGCCCCGGCGTAAAAGGAACCTATTTCATATTTTTGTACATTTCATGTGTAAAAAGTAAAGTTAAAGTAAAGTTAAAAGTAAAGTTAAAGTATTTACATAAAGTTACTATACTTAGGTATAGTAACTTTATGATTAAAAATAAATATATGTGATGTCCCTAATCACAGTCAAACAAAGAGAAAATTGCCTTGATTATCCTTTTACGAGCGAATTTATTATTCGATGATAATAACAAATATCGAGTAAAATATGAAATAGTGGCTATTGAATTACGTATTTACGTAACCCGCCGGCCATGAATTGCTTGTTTTAAAATGTTACTACCTCCTTAGTGATATTTGTTTTTCATATGGATTGTTAAAGTTTTAGTAAGGAAATGTAAATTGTTGTTGTAAATGCATAGTGATTATTGTGTAGAAAGAAAATGAGAAAGAAAGAAAAACGTTTGCGCATAGAAAGCAGCAGTTTGTCGGCGTGTGACTCGCTGCCGCCGCAGCGTGTATCGTTAAGCCGGGTCCGCTGCGCCAGATTTTGAACAGAACATTGTTCGAAAACATAAATTACTCAATGGGCCACATTATTACTCAATGGGCCACGCCCCTTATTTATGTTTTCGAACAATGTTCTGTTCAAAAATCTGGCGCAGCGGACCCGACTTTACGATCTGAAGGTAACTCAGTGTGTTACTTAATCAAAACGATACAAATATAATAATTAATTGTGTGCATTATCATGGGAGTGTATGTGTAGCTGTAAGGACTAGTACCGTATTTTTTAAATTAACAATTGTACATGTAAAAGAAAGGTGTGCTACTATACTTATCTGAAAATAGTGTGTATAGTTTAAAAGGACTATTACCGTATTTTGCCAAGATAAGAATTTAAATAATTTTAATTTGTGTTGTGTACATCTAAAAGGGATGTTGCCTTCACGTTATTTAAAACCGTTACTTTAATTAGTGATGTGCACATTCAGAAGGAATGTTTCCTTATCTGATGTGTATAGTTTAAAAGGACTATTACCTACTTTGACAAGATAAGAATTAAAATAATTTTAATTTGTGTTGTGCACATTTAAAAGGGATGTTGCCTTCACGTTATTTAACACTGTTACTTTAATTATTGATGTGCACATTCAGAAGGAATGTTTTCTTTTATACTTTATGTATAAAAACGATTGTGGATTAAATAAATTTTCACCTTAGGTGATTATAATAACGTTCTAGCGACGTACCAAAGTGAATATTCGACCTTGTTCAATAAGGCGAAAACGAAATGCAGTCTGAGGCGGACTGGGGACCGATTCTCTTAGAGGAGCCTGGACCAGGCCCGTCTACTTCAGCTACGCAAGAAGCCGAAGCGACTTCTATGCACTCGATGCAAGTAGAACCGTCTCCAAATGTTGTGACTGTTCGTCCAGAACTTGACGAAGGGATACTGAATCTTTTGGGATAAAACCCTAAGAGAAAAAGCTAGGGCCAGAGATAAAGGCAGCTTTATCTGAGCAGCTTTATCTTGCAGCTTAAACGCTGATCAAGAAAGACAAAGCGTTAGAATATAAGTAAGTGCAACTGGCGGCTGCCATTTCCTACATTGGAGGCTCTCTGACCAAGTTGCTTTCATTGGAACATAGAGACCAAGCTGTCATAAAGTTCTTGATTGAAACTAGTCATCAGGTCATCTAGGGGGGGGGGGGGGTTGAGGCCAGGGGGGGGGGGGGCTGTGATTGTTATCTTAGCTTAGTCTCCAAGTAAGTATGTTAAGTTTAACTAATTGAAATGTTTGTTTATGAATAATAATTCTTTAATATTCTTTGAGTTTATTTTTATTTTTAAAGATTATTGTGACCTTTGGTTTTATGAGCTAGAATCAAAAGAATTCAGTCCTTTGGGCGCGAGCTCTAGGAGAAATTAGAGCTCCCGGTATTCGGGTTATGTGTGGAAACGTGTAGGTACACGTGTCCTTAACACAGGTGGTACAACAACCCGAAATACACGGAGCCGCCAAGAAACTTTTCCTCCAGAAAACGGTTAAGTTCAACCCATCGGAATACCTCTACTCGCCGTGGATCGGACCTGCGTGTACGAGTATAGTGTAAATAAGTTCATATTTTACGATTTGCTCATATTGCGACCTGCACCTTATGCGATTTGCACATATTGCGACCTGCACCTTATGCGATTTGCACATATTGCGACCTGCACCTTCTGCGAATTGCATTAGTGCACATTTTGCGACTTGCACATTTGGCTATGGATCCTTATATCTTCTTATTATATGTCTGTGGTTTATATTAAATCTAAAATTACTAAATAAGCATATTACGACTGAACACTTTAAAATTGAACATTTAAGAACAACAATGTAACTAATTTCAAAGGATAGCTTCATGGCTACCCTGGATTTAAAGGATGTTTATTTTTTAGTAGGTATTCACCCTAATCATAAAAAATTTGCGAATCCGATTTGAAGAAATTCATTACGAATTTAATGTACTTTAATTTGGTCCTAACACAGCACCGTTTGTTTTTACGAATTATGTGTCTTCTTCGGTCGTTGGGCTATTTATCAAGAGGATATCTGCGCTCTTGCTAGAGATTATAAAAACTGTCTCGATAATGTCTTGGTAACAAGAAATTTTTTAGAATCTTTAGGTTTCATTATTAATGACAAAAAGAGCTGTACAGTCCCTAATACAGTCTGCAAATATCTTGGTTTTTTTAATAGATACGACAAAATTTCAAATAAGTTTAACCAATGACAAAAAAAACATACTTAATGAAAAAAGTGTTACATTTTAAAATAAACGAACGATATAAAATTAGGCACTTCGCACGACTAGTAGAACTTCTCACTGCATCTTGCCCCGCCGTCCAATATGGTTGGTTATACACCAAACAAATGGAAACGTGTAAATATCTTGCAATTTATAATACGAATAACTACGATAGTTACATGCCGTTACCACCGTATTTGAAAGACGATTTTTCTTGGTGGTTAAAATCTATTGGAGGGGTGGATAATCTTATCATTCAAGAATCGGCAAGATAATTACTGCTTAGAATTTCTTTTTCGGATGCAAGCAGGAAAAGGGGGGGCTGGCAGGTGCTGAGGGGACTGCTAGTGGTCAGTCGAGTATTGTAGAATCAGTTGAGCACATAAACTATTTAGAACTCTTAGCTTCCTTTTTGGGCTTACAAAAAATTGCTAGAAACTTTAAAAATTGACAAATTTTGTTACGTATTGATAATATAACTGCTATTTCTTATATAAACCGTATTATTTCATAATTTTCGCAGATTTTAATTTTACTGTTCACTACTTCAAAAATTAATTCTTAAAACGTGTTATGTTAATCTAGCCTTAAATATGCTAATATATACTTACGGCTTTATAAAATAGTTGTAAAAATGTTTAACAAACGCAACAACTATCATACAATTACACACTTATGTGATAACAAATTCATGAACACTGTTAAGGCGAGGAGTACTGAGTAAACACGTAGGTTTACGGGGTGACTTTAAACAAAAATAATACTTATACGCGTTTAACCATATCCTAAAGCTCTACCTGTAGGTTCTAAATACTTGCTGTTAGCTTTATTAGCATCATCATCAGCCTATAAATCCACTGCTGGGCACAGGCCTCTCATGTGGACCATAGCACGAGGGGATATTTGGCCATAACCCACCACGCTGGCCCAATGCGGGTTGGTTGGGTTTTAACGACTGCCATCTTATGACAAAAACCAGGACCAACGGCTTAACGTGCCTTCCGAAGCACGGAGGAGCTGGAGAATATTCTAATTGGTCACTCATCAGGCGACCCGCCATTGCGATAGTTGCTTAGCGGGCAAGATCGCAAGCCGAACGCGCTAGCCGCTGCGCCGTCGAGCTCCTCGCTTATTAGCATTCAGAAGAGCTCTCTCTTTTATTAGAATTCAAAACTAATTTGAAATGCTAAGCTCTGTACTTATCTTGCACACATTTTTTATCAGTTTGACAAATCCGTTTAAAGTAAAACTCGGTATAGATATTTCTATAGTTTGTAACTTTTTCAATATATATTAATTCTTGTCTACAACGTGCTGTATGATCCTCGTACTCCTTCTTACCTCAAAGACTGTTTCCAGTTTCTCGGTGAGGATCACAATCGTGATCTAAGTTCTAAGTCAGATAATGTGCTAAAGGCTCCTTTTACTCGGTCCGGATACTTAAAAATATTCTTTTACTGTCCAAGCTACATTCCTTTGGAAAGAGTTACCTTCTGAAATACGTCACTCCAAGTCACTATCCATTTTTAAATCCAGACTACACAAACATCTTTTAGTTTTATCAAGGACGATTTTATCATCTACGAGTAACATGTAATACTTTATTTAATGTATATTTAGTATATTATACGTCTAGGTATATATGAGTAGGTAAATATATTAGTATATATGTTTATATTATTTATTCGAATGGTATTTCTTTTGTTATTTCGTAATATATATATTTATCTATTCATCAGATCTTTGTGCACTTTCCCTATCTCCTTCATATGTCCATAAACCAAAGGTTGTCTGGAAGAGATCGCTCTTAGCGATAAGACCGCCTTTGCTCATACTAGTTTTAAGATTGTGTCAAGTGTAACTATTTCTTGTGTATGTGCAATAAAGTGTATATCTATCTATCTATCTTTTTCCAGTAAATCCATTTTTTCCTACTAACTTTTCAGGCGTTTAGTCGTATAGAATGCGACATTGCCCTTCTGTGCCTACCCTTCACCGTAAGCACACTGTGCCGTAAATACGTAGGTAAGGGTTCGAAACGTCAGAACATAAAGTGTTTTATTTTTAATGGGTAGGGTAATGGTCCATTGACCTAGATAGAAGATATAGGCAAGAACTTTCATACAAACCATTTGTTCCAATTCTGGATTCTGGTGCCCTAAAGTTCGATACAGCCGCTGCACATTTATGTCGTCTAATCAACAGACAGACATCGCAGCGCCGCGCCGCAGCGCCAGATCGGTCAAAGACAACGTAGTGTGTATCAAGATGGCGTCCCAAATAGTGAATTTTGTTTCATTGTGATGGAAGTGATCTTTAAATGAGTAAGTATCTATGTATATTTCATCTGTAATAGCATTTTATGTTCATGTCGATTTGCAGTTGATCTTTCATTAGCTAGGTAGGTACCTACTCAGTTTGAATATATTATATATACTTACCTACAGAAATACGTTATTGTTTTTTATTAATCGTAGAATAACAAATTAAATCATATTCTTAGTTTTCTGGACTGTATAAAGTGTTTAACTGTGTCGCGTACTTACCAGTGAAATAATACTACCACCCCCTCTTCCCTTGGGTGTCGTAAAAGGCGACTAACGGACTAAAGACTGCACATACATTCAACAGCTTAGAACGGCGATGGGCTTACCACCTGTCACACTGAGCACGTGTGCAGTCGCTATTTATGTAGGTATGTATCTATATTAATAAAAATCAATTGCCAAAATGTTTGTACGCGCATCTTTTCAGAATGGCTGCACCAATTTGGCTAATTCTTTTTTGTTGTATTTGTAATTGTCGGGACGAGGTTTGTATAAAAATGATTTTTTTTTTAAATTCGTCACGGGGTAAGGGGTTCACGCGGACAAAGTTGCGGGAGGGCTGTCATTCACGATCAACAAATCATAAATAAGCAATGCTTGATACATAGATATAAGTTGGAGTGGGTCTCATTCACCCTCGACTACAAATTTTGTGATTTATAACAGTTATAAATCACAAAATTTGCTAAAAACCAGCCTTCATACAAAAAAATCCGCATCCAAATATAGGATATTTAGGAGCTACGGTGCCAAAGACAGACACATCAACCTCAGGACCCCCCTTTTTTGGCCACCCTTGGTTTACTGTTATTAAATATGTACCTACCTATTTTAGTTTAGGTCGTCGTCGTCGTCGTATTGAACTCCATAGTTATTCCAATCTCAATTCCTTTCGTAATAAAAATAATATTTTACCATTCACTGTGCTCGACTGTACCACACGTAATTTTTGTATGTAGAAGTTTGCTATCAAATTTAATAATTTTCTAGTGTAAAAGTCAAATAACAATTACACTCTTAGAGGGTACTATTTCCGGTACTATTTATTGAGATAGAAATGAGAGCCATTGCTGGTTCTGTTTACGCGCAACAAACTATGTCTATAACTTTTTAAATATAAAGGTACTATTTATTTCCTTTGGGCACTATTTGGTACTATTTGTGTACAGTTTTTTGACATACTAATTAAAGTTGTAGCTTGCTCAGATTTCCTAAACGGAGGTGAGTACGCTAGGCGTAACCTACGCCTAGCGTACTCACCAAACTATGTCTATAACTTTTGAACCATAAGGGTACTATTTATTTTCTTTGGGAACTATTTGGTACTATTTGGGCACAGTTTTTTGGCATTCTTGAAATAACAGAATTCCATGGTGAGTACGCCAGGCGTAGGTACACCAAAATAGGAATTCGTGTTTTTTTCATTTTTAATGAAATAATTAATCTTGTAAATTTTAATTGTAGATTAAATATATTAATAAATTGTTGATAGTCTTTGAGTTATTTCAAAGCATACGGCCGTCTGTTGAACCCTCAGCGTCAGCTGGGCGATAAGTACCTACGTTAACGGGTCAACTGACGGCCGGCCGGCCGGCCTTTGTCCCCGTCAGCTGGGCGATAAGTATAGTTGTCATTTTTGTCATGTATAAAACACTTGACCTGACCAGCCCTTGAAGTTTCTTGCGGTTTCTAGCAGTCATCTTATATAAAAAACTTATATCACTGGAATCCTTATTAAATAATAGCTTATTTATCTGGCTATGTATAATAAAGTATAGTTTGATTCTATAATAAATTCCAAAAAAAATTAAAGTAGGTGAAAGTACTTTTTTTCCCCCCGATTTAATATAAAATAATAAATTTCATTATAAATAAAAGCATGAAAGGTGTAATAATTATTATGAGTATTATTTGTTATATTTACAATGTGGAATACACGTTTAAAACAGAATAAACCTCGCCATTCATTTTATATAAGCGCCAGATGTGGCGCGTAAGTACCGGGCGATAACAGACACGGGTCGAACCCACATAAAAAGGCGCGCGCAAATACTCTATTCGTCGCCGTATTAAAACATATGTGGCGTTGTAATGCCGTCTTTGTCCCACTCTATACATTAAAACAAAGACAAAAGAAATAGCAATAGTTTTATGAGCACAATTCAACTCCAAATATGACGGGGTAAAAAGCGACCTCCAGGAGGCCTCTGACACATACGGGTCTGAAAGATAGCGACCTCCAGGAGGTCGCTTGACACACAAGACAAGACGTACCAGAATATAAAATGTATAATGTGTACATTTTATATTCTGGTTTACAATAATTATTCACAATTGAGCTAATACATTTGCTTTTTTAATGTCAGATGGGTGAGGGTTCGAATCATGCTCGTGTTATTTTATTTAAATTTTCAAATTTGTAATTTGTTCGCAACAAGCGTAAAAACAACATAAGCAATATGAATAACATTTTCGTTAAGTAAAACGTAAAACGCATAATAAAATGATAAAACCTTACTTAACAAATCTGGAGCCAAAAATTGATTTAACCCAAAAAAAGGCTTAAAGTGTAAACGCAAAGTTTGTTACTTTTTCGTATGTATATTTTTCTATTTTAAAACGAAATCGTTTGAATTATACGTAAATCATCGCCTTATTTACGAAAATCTTCGGTCAGTGAAACCGGGTTGACTCCAACTCGAACTGTGCATATCCGACGCAAATGGAATACAAATGTTACACTGGTTATAAAGAATCCTAACCTCCATTGAAGAATGTGATAACATTATTTTATCTAAGTCTTCATTCAGTTCAAAGTAATTAGTTGTGCATCGAGCAGTGAGGTACATAAAACGGAGCACACCAATTGCGATATAGTAGCACGTGACAGCATTCTTATCAGACAACATATGTTTAAGAATTTTGTAACAATTTTTGTAAGGAACATACAAACTTACAAATATGTCCATTATTGATTTTGATGCAAAAGCAAACATAGTAGGATAAGTTGAAGAGATATCCCGTTTGAAATAGTTTAGCAAAGATGCCCCAAACAAAGGTGCCATACTAGAACTAATCTGATCCCACATTGGTTCGTCTTCTATAGTATAGTAAGTTGGGGCACCAATCAAGTTTAATACTGTTTCTTCAAATATTTCTTGTTTCGAAAATTCTTCTAAGTTTTCAATAAACAAAACTACAATATTCCAAAATGTTATCAAGTTATATTCTTCCTTTATGGAAAATGCGTTCAAAATCCATATTTGTATGTGCTTGAACAGCTGTACTGGAATAACGAACTTTTCCCTGATGACGAAGTTTCTCATATCAATTACTAAATGTTCCAACAATCTCTTGAACAAGTCTCTAAAATATAAGTCTCTATATTTGCGTACATGCCGTAGGGCAAACAGGCGTTCCATAACGGGGACCAGGAGTGTTTTGTATTTCAAATGTTGATCTTCTTCACTGTTACTGCTTATTACGTATGCAGTAATTATTCTCATATTTAAACAAGAACCACAATAATAGACCTCACCACTATCGCTTTCTCTGAAAGATTTCAGCAACACTTCTTCCATGAATCCTATCTCCAAGTGAATTAACATATCCATGTTTCCATCAATATAGTTCAGCATTTCATCTTCTGTTTTCACTGGGTAAGCCTTGAGATATAAATAACTTTTCATAAAATATTTATGTCTTACAAGTAAAGGAATTGCTTTGAGTTTGTTAAATCTGTTGGAGATCAGTTTTTTGTTATTTGGCGGCAGGTTTTCAATTAATATGCTCAATAACTCCCATAACTCTTCAATTCTCGAAGGTTCTTTTTCTTTACAGAGACGTTTATATGTTTGCTTAAATAAACCTGTCTTAATAGAAGAATTCGTAGAACTTTTACACAAGTTTAGTAGGTCTTTCCTAAGTTCTGTTAAGTTTAGTTTTGAGAGTACAAACCGTATTCCATGTTTTTGTAGACCGACAGGTGTATTTAACAAGGTATGTAGGTATGGTACAGCTTGAGTGCGACTCATATTTTGCAGAATAGTATTCAGAGACGGAACCGTAAACCGCAAATAATCACCTTTCGCATATAGTAACACCGTGTCTAAATCTATCGGAGGGCGAATTAAATGCATTTGCTGTGCGATATTCTTCCTCAAATTTAATTCAGTGCTGTTAGATTGTTCATTAAAATTGATTTTAGTTGACTCCGGAACGTATTTTTCTAAAAGAATCATACACTTTTCACGTGGCTGTAGACTGAATAAGCCTCTTATAATGGCCTTTTGCCCGATGTGTTGCGTCAACCGCCCGAGGTAGAAGTCTTCCCATTGCCGAGCTATCGTAACTGGCCAGAAGAGCCGCAGTTTCATTAGCGTCTGCTTCATAGGCACCGTGTCTTTGGAACACATCACCCCGACCTCACTCTTGTAACGCGCCAACAGATCCGGGCCATGTTTAAGTGCATTCACACATGTATCATCAGTTGGACACAAGTCGAACGACATCTTAAACATGCGTCTTCTAAACGATTTTTGGTGCGTGTAGAAAATCGATAAATCGATGTTCCAGGAACTGTTTCTTTTCTTTATCTCAATCAGGTCTTTGATTTTTTGTAACAGTGCTGGAAAGCTAGCTATACTTCTGTTCCAAACTTCTACAAATGATAACACTTCGTTGGTTGTTTTGACAACGTTTACCATGTCCAGCTCACTGTTAATGTTAATATTATTCAAATTGTTTAGTGCGTAGTTGTAAAGATAAGTAAATACTTTGTCGTTTTCAAGGGGCTCAAGCTTCAACGATAGATTATTGAAAGCGATTATTGTAATTTTTTTTTCTATCACTTGCGGGATGTTTTGTCCATGTAGAATTTTGTAAATAACGATTGATTGGACACAATTTGGAACGGTCTTGCCGTTGTCTATGTCCAAATAAATGTCCATGCTGCAATATATATCATGAAGAATGTTCCAAGTTAATTCATCGTATTTGTGTGTTTTCGTAAGAGCAATAAGAGTGTTCACAAAGTGAATTTTGTACCTGAATGGTTCTCTAATAAACTTTTTTCTATAAAATTGCAGTAAGGTTTTTACGTTATGCAGGTCACGAGCCGCACACTTAATCAACACGCTTAACATGGCGTTCGTTTCTCCTGGAGATGATTCTCGCTTCAACAATGCTTGTATTTCGAAGAATGCCGTATCAAAAGGAGCGTAACGGTACCAACGGTAATAGTGTGTTTTTAAATTGATTCCCGATACAACAGTTTCCCAATCCTCTTTTTGGGAATCGTCTTCCAGTATAATTTTTCTTTCGTGCTCCATGAATGTTTCTTTTACAAACTTAAATCTATCTTCAACTGGCAAACGTTTAATAAAGTGTCGAACGTATCTGTATTTGACCCACGACCTTAATCCATGCCGATTGCTTTGTTTCTGCATCAACAAAAATGGTTGAATCTGATTTTCTTGCAGGTGTTCTGCTAAGGCGGTTAAATCAATTTTGCGACAGTACTTATTGAAATTCTCTATGATTGTTTCCGGGTATTTCTGCAATAATAGCCGTGTTGCTTTTTTCCTCATTTTAGGAACGTAGAACTCGTCGTGGGAATTGATTAGATCGAAATAGTTATCAGTGTCACTATAAAGGTAATGATTACCACTTCGTAAAACATATGGCATTGATTTACACAACGCTTTAAAGACTGCAAAGGATTTTTTAATTAATCGATTTATTGTTTCCTCGTTTAAATATTTTGCTTTTTCTCTTATTACACTTAATATAAGATCCACCGAACAATGGTACAGCCACTTTTGTGCATATTTGAAGTCATCTTTATAGTAATTATAAAATTCATCGACTCTCTGTTCGTTTTTTTGGTTGAGTCTGATGAAGAGCAGTAGTTTGTTCTTGGTGCGGGTGCTGAGGTGCAGGAACAGGTACTCGTGAAGGTGGTCGGGGCGCAGCAGGTGCGCGTGCGCGTCGGCCAGCAGCCACGCGCCGCGCCGCAGCGCGCGCGCCACCAGCAGCGCGTCGCCGCCGCGCAGCACGCGCAGGGTGTACGCCGCGTCGCGCCGCGCGCACGCCACCTTCACCTTCAGCAGGTTTGCGGCGTCAGGGTCCTCATAGTTGATTTCCTCCAGGCCGTACGTCTCATCTTCCGCGGCTGCTTTCACAATATTATTGTAATGGCGGTGCTTTTGACCTAGTGTTTCCCCTTTTATTTCCATTGGAGACTTTTACCATGGGTCTGCAAATAAAATATCTCATTTTTATTCATTGATCTATGTCTAGTATCCATTAAACCAATTTTGTGATGACATAGTTTAATTTTCTTGCTAACGATTGCCCGCAATTTTGTCTTCGTAAACAACCACATCCTTCTTAAGCTCTTGCATAAGATACGATATGAAAATGCATTTTGCCTGCAAATTTTCAGCCATCTGGGTCCGATTTGGGCTGTTCGATGTTATTCACTCAACCAGGACATTGATGTTTCAAGAGCAATATTTATACAGAAAGTTATAAACTAATTACCTACTGAGACTTATTTGATAATTAGTGAAACATATGATTAATATTATATATTAGCAGCCCGCCCGCCCCCTAGTTCGTCCGCGTGAGCACTCCGTCTACCGCGAAGAATTTCCAAATTTTTTTTACATAAACTTTATCTTTACTATTACAAATACAAAAAAAAAAGAATCGGTCAAACTTGTCGAGCCATTCACGAGTTTTGCGCTTAGCTAGACATTTTTGGCGATTTATTGGTTTCATACAGGTACGTAGGTACGTATGTAGATTATAACACCCGTATTCACAAACATTACTATGAGGTCTCACAGTGCGCTCGGACTCTCGGACGCACAGGGTCTCAAAAACCTATTTATAAACAGTACTTGAGTGGTCACCGGCGCTATGCGTCCCCTAAAATGAACGCATGGCTAAGGTAGTCAGGTTTGTCATACGAAGTGCACTGAGAAATGTCTTCCTTCGCATAGTATTTCTACATTGCTTATAGGAGTAATGTTTGTGAATACGGGTGTTAAACTTTAAACTATCGCGTTGCATTGCATTAAAACTGTGACGTTAGACGCGGCCGAAACGTCAAGCAGTAAGTAGATATGTACTTACTTACAAAATTAATCGTCTTAGGCTGGCCTCACACAGCCGGAATCGCTTTCTGAATTAAGAATCTGAATTCAGATTCTGAATTCAGAAAGGCCGGAATACCATACAATATCAGTTTGCTCCACACACATGCTGATTTTTTCAGAATCTGAATTTCTCAGATCGATCTGGAAGAATGAGCTGACGAGCGTCCGGAATTCCGTGTCTGAATATTTATTAAGATTCTGAATTCAGAACGCGCGTATTCCCATACATTTTATATGGAGCGGCACACACATGCTGGAATTCAGATTCTGAATTATTTCAGTGTTGCCATTTTTAGTAGGATCCTGCTTTTTTAGCATTTTTAAAAGTAAATTTTAGATATTTAGTTTGTATGTTATCTTATTGATACCTTGCTCTAATAGTGTTTAATTTTCGATGTACTTCAATTCTCAAAAATTATAAAGGTAAATATAGCAGTTTTGGTGCATTTTTATAAACAACGCTTAGCAGTTTTAGCAGGATTTACCATAAATTTTTATTTTTATATTTTATTTTTATAAAATTTGATAGCAATATAAGCTTCTATTGAAACTCGTTAATATGGATAAATATACATAAACATAGAAAAACACCCAGACCCGAAATCAATTAAGAAAATCAGTTTTCTCTAAATTGACTCGCCGACCGGGAATTGAACCCGGGACCTCAGAGATGGCGCGACGCCAGGCCCGGCGCGCTAACCACTTGACCACGGAGGACGTCAATTGGTAGGAACAGCGAAAAAAAAAAAGGGAACCCTGGTTGAAACAGCAAGCGGTAAACGTCTCGGAGACGTTTGCTTAGGCCGGGAGTCACAAGACTACTGATCAATCTGAATTTTTAAGAATGTGTGAGTCAAGGTGCCGGAATTCAGAATCTTAAATTCAGATTCTTAATTTTTTTTTTCAATTTCAGCAAGCCATTCCGGCTGTGTGAGGCCAGCCTTATACCTCTCAGCCCCCAAGCGGTCGCATGAGACCGCTCTGACAGTTCGCGCCATTCCGTCAAACCCCAAGCGGTCGCATGAGACCGCTCTCTCCCACTTGAGTTTGTACCGTGTTTTCATAGACTTACAGACTACTTTAATATAAACAAGGTCGATTATTTCGGTTCTGTGGTACATTTTATGTATCGGAATCGCAAAATATCGCATAGTCTGTGCTCGATTCTGTTGACAGTTGCGCCAATTTCTGTGTCGGAGTGAATAAGTCGCTGAGTTTTGTGTGCTATTTTTATTGTATTTATCTAATGTAAGTACTGTTTCTTATTAGAAAATGATTATTGAGCATATAATGATCGTATTTAGATAATAAGTTATAAGAAATACATCGTTATTACTACTAGATAAAGCGATACTGATACGTGATGGATAGGAAATATATCAGTTAGTATATTGTTGTTTACAGAACGACAAAATATGGTTTGATATATGAGTAATATTTTTTTTTTTGCAAAAGGCGGGAATTGTGACGTCATCCGCAAATTCAAAAAAAATATGACGCACCTGCTATCATTATTTTTGACATTTAAATTCCGAGACTGAGGGGTTTGTATGTAGATTAGTAAAGAAAAATCGTTAGTTTGTTTGTTTGTTTAGGTATTTTTAGTGTTTTTGGAAACAATTTACATTTTAAAAGGTGGTGTACTAGTAGTTACGACAGTTACTTCGATTACGAATAGAATTTCCAGTTCCAGTTCCAGTTCCAGTTTCCAGCAGTTCCATACCTTAACAGATACAACTTTAACATTTTATATTATATTAAATAATCATTATGCTACGAAACAGTTGATTCCTGCATTTCGGAGCTTGTCCAGTAGTATAGCTACGGTTACGAGTAAACCTCAAGTGACCGTTCGTCATATTGATGAGATTTTATATCACTTTTCTAGATGTTAATACTAACCCTTATCTTACTAATATTATAAACGCAAAAGTTTGTAAGTATGGATGGATGTTTGTTACTCTTTCACGTAAAAACTACTGAATGGATTTGGATGAAATTCGGCATACAGATAGTTTATAACCTGGGGCCCAAGTCTGCTAAATACAAATGCACCAATGGAGCCCCAATAGAGTGTCGACGGTGTCTCAGTTGAATGGTTTTTGGCATTTGGTATTCTCTTACTGTTTAAGTCCGAAGTCATTCTATCGTCACTCCACCGACACTCCATCGAACTGCAATTGATATTTTCGGTAGTCTGCTATCTAATGTATTTGAATGGAATTGTAATTGTTGTTGCAAATGGTATTCTCTTCACTATTTGACGTTTGTTTGACAGTTGAATCAGTGGACTTTCAGTTGTCATCTAGTCATTGAACTGCCATCGGACAACGACACCTTTTTACTAGCTTTTTCATTATAAATATATAAAATTTAAAGCTATGAGGCCTTCAGCCGCATCATTGCGTTGGCGTATTTTGGCACTTGCTAATGCTGCTGATAAAAGACGTCGCCTTTTGCGCTTGCGCCGCAAAACTCGTGCAATATTAAGAAAAAACATTAATGCATTTGATCTTCCCGAGGCAGAGTTTATAAAAACTTTTCGCCTCGGAAAGGCGCAAGTGAGGGCTCTCAGTGAAGAACTGACCCCTTAGCTCACCAGGCAGCGAGGTCGGGATGGGATATCGATTGATTTAAAGGTTAGTAAGAGTTCAGTTGGTAATTACCTAATTCTGATAATTTATTACTTTCTTTAAGTAGGTATTTGAAAGGTATATCATTGCTCTATGCACCTATGCACCTACCCGAAGTTGATTAACGGAGGGTCTGAGGGTTATCCATGGTTGGCTACTTACTACAAAGCTTCTCAATTAAAGTGAAACTATTTTATCAGAGGTACCTATCAATTTTGTTTCAAATTATTTACTGACTTAAGTACATAAAATTTCTAATAAATTTCAGGTATTAATTACATTGGCATTCTATGCCACTGGCTCATACGAAACTTTAGTGGGCCAAAGTGCATTTCACAATGTCGCACAGACAACAGTCTCAAGGTCTGTGCGACAAGTTACTGAAGCTATAAACAAAATTTATATTAACCACATACAATGGCCAATGATACCCCAAGCCAGGAATGCCATTAAAGCACAGTAAGTAATCTACTATTTGCTTAAACATGACATTGTCATATAAAGTGGACTATAATCTTTAATTATTTATTACAGATTTTATCATCAGTTTGGGATTCCAGTTGTACTGGGCTGCTTCGATGGCACTCAAGTTGCCATTATACGCCCAGTTAATCATGAAGAGGTTTTTTAACCGAAAGGGATACCATTCCTTAAATGTGATGATTGTAAGTGTATTTATTTTATTCATTCATACGTATTTTTGAAATGATTTTCCATAATTTAACTAATCAGACTGTAACTTGTTATAGATTTGCAACTCGGAATTAAATATATTATGTATGGGCTCCAGCAGCCCAGGCTCAGCTCATGATTCCATGGTGTGGCAAGGGCATCCCCTAAGTCGCCACTTGAGCGACCTCTCTAATGAGGGAGAGCAGGTGTATTAGGTATTAGGTACTTAATAAATAATTTAATTGTTGATAGTATGTATTTTAAATGATACAGAAATTGTTACCTATTAGTATTTGCTTTTTACAGGTGATAGTGGTTACCCACTGCGTGCCACCATGATGACACCAATTCTGAACACCAGTGAGGGGACACCCGAGCACTACTATTACCAGCGACAGGTGTCAGCACTCAATGTAGTGGAGCGGTGCATTGGTGTTTTAAAAGCTCGATTCCGGTGAGATATATTTTTTCCAATTAGATAAATTTAGTAGATAATTTAATCAGAACCTATTAAATATATATTACATTAAAGAATACTGCTTTTAGATGTTTGTTAGTGGCACGAGCCTTACACTATGACCCCATCATTGCTGCAAAAATTGTGAGCGCATGCTGCGTGTTACACAACATCGCCAATCAGGACAGAGTCCCTCTGTTGTCACTGACACCTGAGGAAGCAGATGAAGAAAATCAAAGGCAGCATCAGGCAAGTTTTATTTATGCATAACATCCTTTTATTTTAAAATAGAAGATAATTTGTTTACACTTAATCAGCCTTAAATAACTTTTTTTATACAAATAACTAGGTAGGTACATTATAATCACAGTCTAATGAATAATAATAAAATAATCAACTAATCATTTATTAAAGTCCAACTTGTTAATGAATCAACATTTTGCAAATAAACTTTCAGTCTAAAATTTACTAATCAGTCTTTGATAACTTATTCAACTAAACATTTAAAATTTTACTTTTTGGGGGATTTAGGCAGTTAACACACTGCCACGCACCACGCTGCATGTTGCGTGTTTCTCAGTTTGTATAGAAAACAGGCGCGCGTAGGTGCGTCGACACGCAAGATGCAGCGTGGTGCGTGGCAGTGTGATAACTGCCTTAACAAGTACAGTACAACATTTTAGGAATCCACAAAAGACTAAAATGTTACAAAAATATTTGGTCAACATTTTAATATTAATACTTTAAATTATTGTTTTAGGCTGAAGACCAAATAAAAGAGAATGTGAGACAGAATCCACAAAATCGCCGAGTTAATTCCGAGCTTCAAAGAGGCCGGGCACTGCAGCAGGCTCTGGTTGATAGGCTGTGGAGGGAAAGATTGGTATGTATAATTGTTAGATCTATATCTTTAATATTAGTTACAATAAAACAGTATGGAAATAAGTATATAATTACTTTGTTGCAGATTGCAGATGAACATTAACAGAAAATCTGTAACTATTTAGGTTTTTCTAATTAAAAACATTACATGCAATTCCTAGTTTTATTATCCTATACTTACTTTAAATAAATATATATTTACAATTATTATATGTATAGATTACAAAGATTAAAATCCCAGTACCTACATTAAAATCTATACTATTATACTTACTAGAAGGTATAGACTTGCTTTTAATTATTCTAGTCGCTGTCAGAAGAATAAATTCTAATTCTCTGATAAAGATAGGAATATTGTTAATTAAAGTAGGTACTTGATATTGATCATTACTTTACTGGTGATTTAAATATTTATGCTGTAGATATATTACATACGTTATGTCGTCGTGGTGACCCCCTCCTTTCGTTCATTCCTCTAAAGTAAACCCGCAGTCCTTCGGCTATTGCCTCTAATGCTGCAGCCTGCCGGTGGGTGGCTTGCGCGAGCTCGTGCGTTGCTTCAGCATTTAGTCTTTCCATTTGTTCTAAACGCTCTGTAGCTTCGCGCATAGCTGGTTCATTCTCTGAAGAGAAAACATACTGAATTTAATTTCACAAGGCAAGTTTGTAAAAAGAATATATATATTCCTTATAAACCTCTCTTTTGAAATTGGTTTAACTAACCTGTGGCTTGCTTAGTTTGGGAAACTGGTGAACGACGCCGGCGTCTTTTACGCGGTGCGACAGACCTGCCCTGTCTAATAGGGTCAGTGCGACCAGATAAAGCTCCTTGCTGGTGCTAGGAGTGGAGCCTGTATTGCAGTTGTTGCTAATACCAGCGGTGGTGCCAGTGGCAAGCTCCGTGCTAGTGCTAGGAGTGGGGCCTGTAATGCACTCCCTGCTAGTACCAGCCGTGGTGCCTGTGGCAAGCTCGCTGCTAGTGCTAGCGAGGGGGTCTATAGACTGCTGGTCTCTTGAAGGGGAGTAGTCTGCTGGTACTTCAATGACCACTATCGTCTCCTGCTCTTCAGGCTCTTGGACCTCTACACTCCATGATCTGAAATACATGAATGTTGTTTTATTGTAATCTTTGAAAAATTATAACAAAATAATGTAAACCAGTTCATACTTTATTTTACCTACCTTGCTAATGGCACAGCATCCTCCACAACCTCTAAACCCTCCAAAATGTGATCATGTTGCTGTGTAGAAAAACAATATGCAGTGCAATAGAAAGTAAACTTTAAAGCAGCAAACAGAGCAAACTAACAAAAAATTAGCAAAGTTCATTAATGATAAATGAAAAGAAATTAATTAATGAACACAGAGGATAGGTGCCTAGGAATTAAATACTTTTGATGATTTTTGTGAAAGAATGAATTAATTTACCACATGCTCTAGTTTATAAAACTATTACTTCAATTGGAATCTAAAAATCCTAAGTAAGTAGGTAGTTGTTTATTTACATGTGTGTTATTTTGTTAACAAGCTCCATAGGGGTTCCTTTTTAAAAACAAAGTCACACTTAAAGGATTGTGCCGAATACCCGGCAGTGGCTCTCCAACATCACGCCGCAAAATATCATAAAGCTGCTCTTGTAGCGGTGTGAGTGAAATTTGTTTTGAAGGACCCCCACCTGAATAAAAAAATACTTATTTACGACTTCATACTAATTTGATTTATGAGAATAATTATAAACTGGTTTACCTGTAGCTCCGATTTCTACTTTTTCAAGCTTTATTTTTTTTAATAATTTGCTTTTGTATTCATTGTAATACTGAAAAATAAAAGTACACATAAATTGAATTGTTTGCAATCAGTGAGGTACAATAAACTAGAGAAGACCGCGAAGCAAGTTTGTGCGCACTAAGGTGCAGCCCATGGGCTGCAAATGCCTGTGATTGCGCGTGATTCAAGCGATTGTGGACCTTGCGGCTGCACCTTAGTTGCGCACAAACTTTCTTCACGGTGTCTTCTCTAGTTTATTGTACCTCAATGTTTGCAATAGTATAAGTAGACAAGGAACTTGTGTTTCAAACTTACCACTCTCCACTGGTCCGGCGTCTTATGGACGCAGTCAGTCGATACGCTGTATAACATGACTGCGCATTCAGCCAATAGGCGTTTGGCCTAACCACGTCCTTCCTTTGTTCTATTAAAGCGGCCAAGCGCCAAATCTTTATGATTTTCTAAAAAATCAATTAGAGCAGATAATTGCACAAGACTCGCCATTGCCAAAACTGTTTCGTCTGTTTCACACAAAAACGTACTCGTCTTCATCAAAGTTTTCAACAGTTTTCAAACTTGTGTTCAAAAGTTCAAAACTTCATAAGATATTTTTTTTTTCTAAATAAGGCAAATGCAATAACGAAAAACAGCCATACTGCACCAACATTTTCTTTATTTTTTAAGAATAAACACGCATTTTTAATAAATGTTGATATTTAAATGGTAAAAAACAATAATTTGTCTAAATTATTGCATTACATTCACCAAAAAGTGCTTAAAACGTATTTGAAAACAAATAGTAGTTTTTATTGGCATCATTGGTTTCATGGTAGATTTAATAGGCAACATCGTCGACTAAATAATTCACATTCCATTTCCATTCAACTGACACTCCATCGACATTAAATCGAGACTTATAAGAACTTTTAGCAGAATACAAAATGTAGCACAATGGAAATGTAATGACAATAGGATGTCTCTAGAATGGCAATAGTTGGTCGCTTATTGTAAAATAGCAGACTTGGGCCCCTGGATTAACACATACGATACTTTCTATCCCGATATTCCCACGGGAACGGGAATAAAATAACAAATAAACATCAAAGAACCAACATTTCGAAGATGTGATTAAACAATTAAACGCCTCAGTGGCAGCGTGGCAAAGCCACAAAAAAAGATGCGGATCTTTTTCGGAGACCCTAGGTTCAATTCCCGAGTCAGGCAAAGTGTTTTTCTGATTTTGCGAGACATAGCCAGCCCGGGTTTGTTATACCAAACCAACCCGGATTTGGCAAGGGCAAGTGGGCATTACATACATACAAATTACGACTATTATCCCCAAAGGGTAAGTCAGAGACTAGGCAATGAGGACCGCAAAAACAGTCCACTACCACATAGTCCACTTTTTAATAAATAGCGACTGCACGTGTTCTCAGCGTAACAGGTAGAGGGTGAGCCTATCGCCGCTCTATGTTGTTGGATGTATGTGCAGTCTTTAGTCCGTTAGTCGCCTTTTACGACACCCAAGGGAAAAAAGGGGTATTAGGTAGTATTCTTTCACCGCTATAGCAACAGTGTCGGTTGCTATGCGACACGATCATAACTAATTTGATTTTAATGATTCCTTTACCCAGGAGTGAGACAGTATGTGGGCTGTACTAATTCTACTAATAATTTCACAAATGTTACATATATCCTGTAAAGATATTGTTTTTACAGAACATACAATTAAAAGAATTAGCGTGGGCCCCTAACTTATTAATTTATTATGCAATATACAAAAATGTTATCAATAATGCAATAATTTTATCACATATATTGTATCGTGTCTATTATAAAGTTAGATATAAAAAGATGAATCACCGATCCCCTGGTTTCGGTAAATATGTAGGTACACAATGAACACAGATTAGCAAAGTTGACGGAATAGTCGATATACGTAAGGGATTATCCGTAGTACCTACCTACATCAATAGATCAAAGTCTTCTAAGTTGCACATTTACTTTCAAAAAAACATAAAATTGTATGTAAGTACAATAAGTTACAATGGCGTGTCGAAATATTCGATTATTCGTCCATAAGTTTCACATAGATTATTACATTATAAGTTTAAGTACTAAACTTTAAGTACTAAGGTCTACTCCTTGTAGAGTGACAAACTTTTGTTGTTTCTAAGGCTAAGGTAAGGCTGTTATTAAAAACTTTGTTATTACTTTTTACCTCTACACAGTCTTAACAATAACACAACAACACATTACACAACATTGACATTGAACGAACGAATAATTCGGAAGTTTGGGAACGAATGGCTATAAGTAGTGCTGTGAATTGCGGCTGATGACGTAATTATTGAAGGCCAAATGTGATATATATGTAGTTATGTCCGGAACGACAAAACGTTGTGACACTGTGTCTGTTTTTACTACTTTTAAAAATACTTTTACGCACCAAATCGGTTTATAACCATTTAAGTTTTGTTCGAGTTCTGTTTGTGAGTCTGTGTAAGTGTGGGAATCTGATTTCATTCGTGTTTCACTGAGAAAACTTTAATTTTAATCAGCGGTTCAATCGTGTTCTGTTGTGGGTGTCCGGGAAAAATCTACTCATCCTCAACCCACTTACCGATTTATAATTCACGCCATCTATCAGAGAGTAGCGGCATCGCGATAGCAGAGACATCTAGCGGATCACTGCGTCGACTTCGTGTTTCTGCTTTTGGATGCGTGATATTACACGGACTCAAGGGTGCTATCGGGTGGAGTAGACTTCGCTGTGCTGCTTTTAAAAGGCGTGCTATTCTCAACTGGCTGCTTCGTTGCTTTTTGAACGTAATACTAACATCCAGGGGAGGCTCGCGGCGCCACTGACGCAATATAAATTATATTCATTAAGCACTGATAAGTGCGCGGCCGCAGTTGAAAGGTTGAGCAGTTTCACAAGCGTCATTTTTCTACATACATTGGCGACATGGTTAACTGTGGCGCCTGCGGTAAATTTCTCCCGGCGGCGGGCGGTGCTGCCTGTACAGCGTGTCCTTCAAATACCACAAAGCTTGCCTAAATATTTCGGACAAGGCACATATTAGTAAAGACTGGGTTTGCCCGAATTGTAAGAAGAATATTCGTAGGGGCGACAACAGTCACACGCCGGTTAAGGCCAGCGGCAGTTCGCCGCCGCCATCCGCTTCTGCTGCGTCACCTCAGGCCGATGCGGATAGCGATGAGGTCAGTGAGGAGCGCCGGTATCGGGAGCTCGCCGACTTCATGGCGGAGATGCGCCAATTTCGCATCGAGATGAATGAGTTGCGTGAGTCCCTGTCCACTAGAATGGACAGCCTAGAGAAAAGGCTGGAAGTATTGGAGCAGCGCAAGCCTGATTCTGAGTCGACCATTGAGCTCGAGAACACTATCCAGGAGCTGAAACTGGAACTTAACGATCGCGACCAGGAGGCTCTCCTGTCCGACATTGAGATCGGGCAGCTTCCCGAGGAGAAAGGGGTTAGCGTCGTCCAGGCCGTGACCGTGCTGGCCGCGCGGCTTGGAGTCGCGCTGGAGGAGAGAGACGTGGTGTTCGCCGAGCGCGTGGGTGCGCCGCCGGCCGAGGCTGGCGGGCGCCCCCGCCGCGTGGTGGTGCGGCTGGCGCGACGAGTTACTCAGCGCCGCGCGCGTGCGCCGCACTCTCACCTCCGCGGCGGGCGGCCGCGTCTTCCTCAACGAGCGACTGACCCGCCCGACACGACAGCTCTTCCATCGGGTCCGCGACGAGTGTCGCAAGCTCCAGTGGAGGTACACATGGACCAAGCGGGGTCGCGATTACGCTCGCCAGGCCGAGGGTTCTTCAGTTTACCATCTCCGATCGGTTGCGGACGTTGATCGGGTATTCGGTAGCTTAAAGAGTTGACTTGTTGCTTGTATTTTAACAATTTACTTAGTACGTTTTTATATTTCATATCTCTTGTTTTTATTTGGTCTTATTGTAAGGCACATCTTTTTTGGTAATGAAATTCTCGTGGTAGGGTTTAATATATTCACAGTTGTTTCTGCAAAACAAATAAAACGGTGCAATAATACGATTATGTTAGCATCAAAACTTTTTATTTTTAATTACAGTACATTTAAAACGACAATACACAATTATATTCTTATAATAAGTACAAAGCTATTTGAGACGGACTTTATAAATTTATATTTTACATCTATGGAGGTACATAAATATGTAACAGTAATCTATTTGCCTGTCTGTGCCCTAATTACAGATATCTTTATTCATATAACTACCACTAAATATTTACATTCGTGTGCATATCGTTCTTGTGATACCTGTATGTTGAATTTGCACAGTTTTATAAACAATACAAAATTAAATAGGTTACATGTCATTACAGAATTGATAAATGGTTTTTTAAATGGTATATAATAAGTTTCTAAAAGTTGGTTTGTTTAATGCTGGTTCATTGGGTTCAAAACAAGATGAGTTTATTTCCATGATGGATAGATTAGGTGTAGACATAATGGCAATTAATGAGACCTGGCTTAAAATCGGTGAGGACGGACGCGCCCCGTCTGTGCCCGGTTATCGCCTGCGGCACCGCCCCCGACCTGCTGCGGTTCGCGGTGGTCGGGGAGGTGGCGTTGGATTTTACATCAAAAAGGGAATTTATGCGCGTACCTGCCCTTTTCCTGACTCCCCCACTGTGGAGCAGATGTGGCTCAGCCTTAAGTTAAACTCCTTTCAAGTTGCGATTGGTACTGCCTATAGGCCACCTTGGATGGACATAAACGTCTTTATTGTTGCCCTGTCCCAATCAGTCTGTGCGCTTGCTCGGCATAGCTATTTTGTCCTGTTAGGAGATTTTAATGTTGACATCACAAACAGTAATGATAGTAAAACCAAATTATTACAAAGTTTTTTGGAGACCATCAATCTTCAACAGAAAGTTAACTTGCCAACTCACTTTACTAGCCACAGCCAAACCTTAATTGATTTAATCTGCACTGATGCAGGGGTTAAAAATGTAAATGTTCTGCATATTCCTGACTTGGGAAATCATGCAGCTGTCTCGGTGGAGTTATGTATCAGAAAAGAAAAGCCCACTCCCTTTTACATCACATATAGACCTTACAAAGATATAGTTGCAGAACTATTTGAGAGGAACTTGAGTCAGATTGACTGGAGCTGTATTGAGGAACTACCTGACCTTGACTCAATGGTTGCTGCTTTCAATTCTTTGGTTTCACAATTACTTGAATTGCATGCGCCTCTCAAAACAGTTTTAATTAAAGAGCAATCACATCCTTGGATTACTGACACGGTTAAGAAGATGATGCGCACTAAGGATGAAGCTCATGCTAGATGGAAGAAATCTAATTATGAATCACATAGAATTTTTATAAGGAGATGAAAAGTGTGGTTACTAAGGCCTTATTTCAAGAGAAAAAGTGTTACTTTGATTGAACAGCACATTATTAAGAATATAAATAATCCAAAGATGCTGTGGAAAAATTTAAAGAAACATAAAGTCATAAAAAATAACAAAGATATACCTATTCCTTGTCTTGATCCTAATGTCATAAATAAACATTTTCTAAATGTGCCTGGTACATCAACTACTAGTATCTCTGACTTAACTTATTATGACTTTCACAGGCATGGCACATCAAACTTTTCTTTTTCCACAGTGTCAGAGGCATCAGTGGCTGATATTATTCGGAGTCTGCACTCTGATTCAGTTGGGTTTGACGGTATCTCGTTACAGATGATACTTCTGACTCTGCCGCAGTCCCTTGGTGCAATAACAGCTATAGTCAATAGATCTCTGACTTATTCTTATTTCCCAGATTTATGGAAAACAGCCCTAATTAAACCTATCCCAAAGAATGCGAGTCCCTGCAGTGTTAGTGATCTTCGGACTATAAGCATTCTCCCTTGTCTCTCTAAGATCGTCGAGAAGGTGGTAAGCAAACAGATGGTTAAGTACTTGGAATCAAACTCTTTGCTTCCCCAGGTTCAGTTGGGCTTCCGGAAGAAACGCAGCACATCCACAGCACTTCTTAATGTAGTGGATGATGTTCTATCTGCACAGGATAGGGGCATGGGTACACTCCTGGTTCTCCTTGATTACTCCCGTGCCTTTGACTGTTTGGATGTCCCACTACTCCTTTCCAAGCTAGCGTATTATGGTTTTGATGTTGCCACTGTTCGCTGGTTCCACAACTATTTGCAGAACCGCTCACAAATTGTTGAGATAAAGGGGGACAATGGTTTAGTTTCTTATTCGCACTGCAGGTCCTTATCCAGAGGTGTCCCGCAGGGATCAATATTGGGTCCGATTCTATTTATTTTGTTCACTGCAGATATATCTAAAAGCATAAAACATTGTCAGTACCACCTATACGCTGATGACGTTCAGATGTATATGAATTTCTATCCCAGTGATACAACTAGCTCAGTGAACAAAATTAATGATGATTTACTCAGTCTATCTGAATGGTCACACCGTTAATGGCTTGGTGCTGAATCCAGGTAAGACCAAATACATGATCCTTGGGTCGGGTAAACAGGTTTCCAGTATCTTGGAGTGTCACCCTAAAATTTCCATTGCTAACCAGCTGGTTGAGATGGTTACAGAGGCGAGAAATCTAGGAGTGATCTTCGAGTCCAATTTGCGCTTTGAAAAGTACACTTAAGAAGCTGTTCGAAATTGCTTTTATCGCCTTAAGCTTTTATACAAATTTCGACCCTTTCTCAGAGAGGACCTAAGAGTCAAATTGTGTGAGTCACTGGTCCTTTCAAAATTAAATTACGCAGACACTGTTTTTGGCCCCTGTCTGCTCGCAAGGACTGAGCAACTGTTGCAACGTGTACAGAATGCATGCGCACGTTTCTGTTTCTCCATTCCACCTAGAGCACACATCACCCCATTTTTAAATGACTCCAATCTTTTAAAAATGTGCTCTCGTAGAAAGCTACACTTTGCTACTCTGCTCTTTGACATTGTAAAAACAAAATTACCTGAATATCTATACAACAAACTAAATTGGGCAAAGGATAGTAACTCATATCGCACCAGAGCAGCTTCTTATATGATTCAGACTCCCAAGCACAGGTCGGCTGCATTTCGAGGCTCTTTTAAGTACTCAGCCTCCAAGTGTTGGAATAACTTGCCGCCTTCCATATGCACACTGAAAACAGGTAATACTTTTAGTAGAGCACTAAAGGCATATTTAATTAAATCACAAAATATGTCATAGTCTAGTAATTGAATTTTCTCCCCCAACCCTCCTCATATCCTGGTACTTACTGGTTTAGTTTACATGCTGGTCATTGAGGCGGTTTTGTTTTCACTGTATAATTTGCTGTGTGTGCACACTGTAAAGTAAAACATTATGTTTACAGATATTTTAAATCGACACTCTGACCTCACGCTGAAGGCGAGTCACATATTTGCACTGTTTGTTTTTCTCATTTTGTACGAAAGTACGTAAGTCGTAGTGAGGGAAACAAAATGGTGCAACATAGTAAATATACCTAGTAATTTCGTCAAACGGATGAGTGTAGGTAACCATAAGCCGGCATTTGTTTGTGTGAATCCTGTCGTAGTTAATTTAATTGTGCTAAACTGATATGTTTTTTGCTTTGTTTTTAATCTTATTGTTTTTTTTTATCTGTTTAGCCACTATGCATTTAAAGCTTGTTTTTGTTTTATTTATAGGTAAAATTATTAGAAAAATTGAAACTGTGCGCCATATTTCTGTTCAATGAATTTTTGTTAACTTGTTTGTCAGTGTCACTGTCAGTGTCTGTCACTGTCAGTCACTTCGTTCCAAATTTCCGGTCTGTGTTGCGTTTCGATGTTGATGATTGTTTCTTTGTATGCCCGTTTTGTAACTGTCAGTTTGATTAGTGTTATTATTATTATTGTTTTTTGTTTTATGTTGTAAACGTAGTAATTTGTATGTAAATATTTTTTTTATTCTCATGTGTCGTACCGCGATGTCACTACTGTGTTCAGCAGAATACCAGTGCAGCAGGCCCAGCTTGCTGCTTATACTGAGTTGTGCACAGTGTTGTCATCACACAACTGGGCGCAATGTACTGTTTTTTATTTCTTAATTTTTTTTTTTTTGTTTTATAAATTGTTCATTTGTGTGCTTGTTGTGTGATGTCAATAAACGTTTTTCAATTTCAATTTCAATACAAACAAACAATAATAATGGTGGAGCTCCAAACCAAAAGTCACATATCCATTATAAATGATTGTCTAAAAAATGAAGAAACAATATTACTCACAGAAATTAAATAACAAAATTTATTATCAGTTTATAAAAATCAACTCTAAACTTAATTTTGGGATAAAATCAAAATTATTAATTTATTGATACAAGCTCTAAAGGTTTTGAGATCAATTTTGTAAATGTTGCATTTTGGTACGACTAGTGTGAATTATAACGTTTTGGTTTGGGTGCATGGAAAAATTTTACTTTTTGGTGCGAACTACAGGTGGAAATGTATCTTTTTGAAATGAATCCCTAAAACGATCAACAGTTAAATAAATAAATAAACAATTTTAAAGTATTTCTTTTATTATATTAATTGTACCTCAAACAAAGAAATTACAAACATGCAAACAAATTACTTAAACTAAGGAAAGGTATTCCGAGCGCTTCTCTCTCGCTCTCTCGACCGTACAAAGGTACGCGTTTTATAGGTTTTATGCATTTAAAGGAAAAAACAAGTGAAATAAAAAATATGTGCTTTTACATACACTAGATAAAAAAAGTTTTCTTCTATTCGTAAAAAATTAAGTCTTTTATTAATGTATTATAGCTGACTTACAGCTCTTTTAAAAATCGAGTGAAGTACCAATCATGTTTTTAATGATTTTTGAAATTTGATGCAAGCGGATCGCCACATTTATATCTGAAATTAAAATTAAATGATTAGAAAAACTTGCATTCTATAGTGACACTGAAAAAGGTGTTGCTCATTAAACTGACTTTTCTGCTCGTTTTTCTTTTCTTACAGCTTGCCATTTGCTCGTTTTTTCCCGCTGTCCTTCATTTAGTTCACATATCGTACGCTCCATGGCATAAATTAATAAAATTAAGCAATAAAAACACAGGACAGACTCGTTAAATTCAAACTTTCAAAACATTTTAACTTTTTGACATTGAAGTGAGTAATGAATGACATGTAATATGCAGAGGAACCAACATTGAAAAATTATTTTTTTGTCTATAGTGGCGTAACGATTGTCTTGAGTTTAGAGGTTAATTTTTTTTTCAATACAAACAATACATATGACCTACTCCTGTAGGGCAAATAGTATTTCTGTTGTCTATTAAAAAAATAAGCTCAAAATTCAAGACAATCTCTTAAAGTAACCTATAACGTGACCTACAGGAGTAGGGCAATATTGATGCCGACCGACTGACTGGGGCAGCTAGTGACGTGCGGGGTTCACAAACACAACGAAGCCCCCGCCCTACACTCCTACAATTATTTCACTAAACTCAGGTAATATAATAATATATCACTAAACTTAAACCGTATTATAATTATATTCCTAGTGAGATCGTAATGAGTCGCTTTTGTATAACTATGTTACGGTATATAGGTATATCCCTAGGGATATAACTATATTACGGCTTTATCTATATCCCTACGACATGTACCAAACAAACTAAACAAACAAAATGAGTACCTAAATATCTCCCTAGGTTCTTACCTATTTTTTTATATGAACGTTTTTGGAGCGTTGATAATGCATCTAGTTTTACAAAATAACATTCTGCTTTTAAAAACTATATCCAATAGCGTGTCTATTAAGGTTTGTTTGTATCACATTTGACCTTCAAGAATTACGTCATCAGCCACAACTTCACAGCACTATTATAGCCATGCCATTCGTTCCGAATGAGTCGTTCGGTCGATGCTTAGTAGGTCAGTTGAGCTTCAGTCACTCTAAAGTTTGCTCCGTGTGCCGTGTTGTTGATAAGGCAGTAATAGTGTTCTGTGGTTATTGCCGTGTGTAGAGGTTATGGAGTAACAACAAAGTTTTAACAGCCTAAAGACCCACCTCATAACAAGTTTTATTATATACATATCGTGTTAAGAACCAACAAAAGTTTGTCACTCTACAAGCAGTAGACCAAAAGGTTAGTAATACTTTTAATGTAATAATCATTGTGAAACTTATGGACTATTTCGAATAATCGAATATTTCGACACTCGCGTTTATCATAATTGTAGGTACTTACATATAAATTTTATCTTTTTTTGAAAGTAAACAAGTGCAACCTAAAAGATTTTGCTTTGATCTGCTGATGTATGGTTAAGCGCTTACGTTTATCGACTGTTCGGTCATTCAGTCAACTTTGTTAATCTCATATGTTCATTGTGTACCTACACCTTCCTATATTTACATATTTACTGAAACTAGGGGATCGGTGATTCATCTAAGTATAAATAATAATCTAACTTTATAATAGACTTTATAATGTGATATAATTATTGCATTATTGATAACATTTTCTTAAATTTTTTGTACTTATATTGCATAATAATTTGTAATATAATAAGTAAGTAGTATAATAATATTGCATAATAAGTTAGGAGCCCACGCTAATTCTTTTATTTATTACGCTATTCTTTTATGTTCTGTAAAAAAACCATTTATTTATTGGATTTATGTGACATTTGTAAAATTATTAGTAGGCGTAGTAGTACTTACAGCCTACCTTTAGTTCCACTCCTGGGCGAAATCAAGTTAGTTAATCGTCCCTTGGGTGTCGTTAAAGGCGACTAACGGACTTAAGACTGCACATACATCCAACAGCATAGAGCGGCGATGGGCTCACCACCTGTCACACATCACAATGAGCACAGGTGCAGTCGCTATTTGGTGAAAAGTGGACTATGCTGTCCTCATTGCCTATATTCTCTGACTTACCCTTCGGGGATAATAGTCGTAATTTGTATGTATGTAATGACCACTTGCTCTTGCCAAATGCGGGTTACGCAAACCCGGGCTGGCTGGCCGGAATTCAACCTAGGACCACCAAAAAGATGAGGGCGCTTTGCCACTCTGCACCGAAGCGTTTAATTGTTTAATGACATCTTCGAAATGTTGGTTAATTGATGTTGATTTCTTATTTTATACACTATAACGGTTAGTATAACATCCAGAAAAGAGATGTAAAATCCCGTCAATATAACTAAAGGTCATTTGAGGTTTACACGTATTACTACTAGACAAGCTTCGAAATGCAGGAATCAACTGTTTCATCAATATAAAATATTAAAGTTGTATCTGTTAAGGTATGGAGCTGCTGTTTTGTGATACAAAAACACATTAGGCAATTCTATTCGTAATCAAAGTAACTATCGTAACTACTAGTACACCACCTTTCAAAATGTTAAGATTTTCCAAAAACACTCAAAATACCTCTAAGCACAAACTAACGAATTTTCTTTTTTAATCTACATACTCGTACTTATAAGAAAAAAATGAATCGCCAACAATGTGTTGCTAAGCGTAAAACTCGAGAATGGCTCGACAAACTTGGCCGATTCTTTTCTTGTTGTGTTAGTAATAAATAGTAAAGACAAAGTTTATATAAAAAACAATTTTTGGAAATCCATCGTGACAGACCAGACTGAGTGCTCACGCGGACGAACTAGGGGGCGGGCCGCTTGTATATATAATAATAATCATGTGTTTCACTAATTATCAAATAAATAATAACTTTCTGTACAAACATTGCTTTTGAAACATCAATGTCCTGTCTGAGTAAATAACATCGAACAGCCCAAATTGGACCTAGGTAGCTTAAAATTTGCAGGCAAAATGCACTTTCATCTCGTATCTAATGCAAGAGATTAGAAAGGACGTGATTGTTTACGAAGACAAAATTGCGTATAATTAAACTATGTCATCACAAAATTGCTCTAATGGATACTAGACATAGATCAATGAGTAAAAATGAGATATTTTATTTCCAGAACCAAGGTAAAATGTCTCCAATGGAAATAAAAGGGGAAACACTCGGTCAAAAGCACCGCTATTACAATAATATTGTGAAGGCAGCCGCGGAAGATGAGACGTATGTCCTGGAGGAAATCAACTATGAGGATTCGGACGCCGCGAACCTGCTGAAGGTGGAGGTGGCGTGCGCGCGGCGCGACGCGGCGTACACCCTGCGCGTGCTGCGCGGCGGCGACGCGCTGCTGGTGGCGCGCGCGCTGCGGCGCGGCGCGTGGCTGCTGGCCGACGCGCACGCGCACTTGCTGCGCCCCGACCACCTGCACGCGCACCTGTTCCCGCACCTTAACACCCGCACCATGAATAAACTACTGCTCTTCATCAGACTCAACTTAAAAAACGAACGGAGAGTCGATGAATTTTATAATTACTTTATGGATGACTTCAAATATGCACAAAAGTGGCTGTACCATTGTTCGGTTAAACTTATATTAAGCGTAATTAGAGATAAAGCAAAATATTTAAACGAGGAAACAATAAATCGATTAATTAAAAAATCCTTTGTAGTCTTCAAGGCGTTGTGTAAATCAATGCCCTATGTTTTACGAAGTGGTAATCATTACGTATACAGTGACACTGATATCTATTTCGATCTAATCAATTCCTTCGAAAAGTTCTACGTTCCTGAAATGGGGAAAAAAGCAACACGGCTATTATTGCAGAAATATCCTGAAACAATCATAGAGAATTTCGATAAGTACTGTCGCATAATTGATTTATCTGCCTTAGCAGAACACCTGCAAGAAAATCAGATTCAACATTTTTTGTTGAAGCAGAAACAAAGCAATCAACATGAATTAAGTTCGTGGGTCAAATACAGACACGTTCGACACTTTATTAAACGTTTGCCAGTTGAAGATAGATTCAAGTTTGTAAAGGAAACATTCATGGAGCACGAAAGAAAAATTATACTAGAAGACGATTCCCAAAAAGAGGATTGGGAAACCGTTGTATCGGGAATCAATTTAAAAACACACTATTACCGTTGGTACCGCTACGCTCCGTTTGCTACTGCATTTTTCGAAATACAAACATTGTTGAAGCGGGAATCATCTCCAGGAGAAAGGAACGCCATGTTAAGCGTGTTGATTAAGTGTGCGGCTCGTGACTTACATAACGTAAAAACCTTACTGCAATTTTATCGAAAAAAGTTCATTAGAGAACCATTCAGGTACAAAATTCACTTTGTGAACACTCTTATTGCTCTTACGAAAACACACAAATATGATGAATTAACTTGGAACATTCTACATGATATATATTGCAGCATGGACATTTATTTGGACATAGACAACAGCAAGACCGTTTCAAATTGTGTCCAATCAATCGTTGTTTACAAAATTCTTCACGGACAAAACATCCCACAAGTGATAGAGAAAAAAATTACAATAATAGCTTTCAATAATCTATCTCAAAAGCTTAAGCCCCTTGAAAACGACAAAGTATTTACTTATCTTTACAACTACGCACTGAACAATTTGAATAATATTAACATTAACAGTGAGCTGGACATGGTAAACGCTGTCAAAACAACCAACGAAGTGTTTTCATTTGTAGAAGTTTGGAACAGAAGTATAGCTAGCTTTCCAGCACTGTCAAAAAAAATCAAAGACCTAATTGAGATAAAAAAACGAAACAGTTCCTGGATTATCGATTTATCGATTTTCTACAAGGACCACAAATCGTTTAGAAGATACTTTTTTAAGATGTCGTTCGACTTGTGTCCAACTGATGAGACATGTGTGAATGCACTTAAACATGGCCCGGATCTGTTGGCGCGTTACAAGAGTGAGGTCGAGGTGATGTGTTCCAAAGACACGGTGCCTATGAAGCTGACGCTTAGGAAGCTGCGGCTCTTCTGGCCAAATACGATAGCTCGGCAATGGGAAGACTTCTACCTCGGGCGGTTGATGCAACACATCGGGCAAAAGGCCATTATAAGAGGCTTGTTCAGTCTACAGCCACGTGAAAAGTGTATGATTCTTATAGAAACATACGTTCCGCAGTCAACTAAAATCAATTTTAATGAACAATCTAACAGTACTGAATTAAATCTGAGGAAGAATATCGCACAGCAAATGCATTTAATTCGCCCTCCGATAGATTTAGACACGGTGTTATTATATGCGAAAGGTGATTATTTGCGGTTTACGGTTCCGTCGCTAAATACTATTCTGCAAAATATGAGTCGCACTCAAGCTGTTCCATACGTACATACCTTGTTAAATACACCTGTCGGTCTACAAAAACATGGAATACGGTTTGTACTCTCAAAACTAAACGTAACAGAACTCAGAAAAGACCTACTAAACTTGTGGAAAAGTTCTACAAATTCTTCTATTAAGACAGGTTTATATAAACAAACATATAAACGTCTCTGTAAGGAAAAAGAACCTTCGAGAATTGAAGAGTTATGGGAGTTATTGTGCATATTAATTGAAAACCTGCCGCCAAATAACAAAAGACTGATCTCTAACAGATTTAACAAACTCGAAGCAATTCCTTTACTTGTAAGACATAAATTTTTCATGAAATGTTATTTATATCTTAAGAGTTACCCAGTGAAAACAGAAGATGAAATGCTGAACTATATTGATCAAAACATGGATATGCTAATCCACTTGGAGATGGGATTCATGGAAGAGGTGTTGCTGAAAGCTTTCAGAGAAAGCATTATCGGTGAGGTCGATTATCGTGGTTCTCATATAAATATGAGAATAATTACTGCATACGTAATAAGCAGTAACAGTGAAGAAGATCAACTTTTGAAATACAAAACATTCCTGGTCCCCGTTATGGAACGCCTGTTTGCCCTACGGCATGTACGCAAATATAGAGAATTATTTTTTAGAGACTTGTTCATGAGATTGTTGGAACATTTAGTAATTGATATGAGAAACTTAGTCATCAGGAAAAAGTTCATTATTCCAGTACAGCTGTTTAAGCATATACAAATATGGATTTTGAACGCATTTTCCATAAAGGAAGAATATAACTTGATAACATTTTGGAATATTGTAGTTTTGTTTATTGAAAACTTAGAAGAATTTTCGAAACAAGAAATATTTGAAGAAACAGTATTAAGCTTGATTGGTGCCCCAACTTACTGGATGGAAGACGAACCAATGTGGGATCAGATTAGTTCTAGTATGGCACCTTTCTTTGGGGCATCTTTGCTAAACTATTTCAAACGGGATATCTCGTCAACTTATCCTACTATGTTTGCTTTTGCATCAAAATCAATAATGGACATATTTGTAAGTTTGTATGTTCCTTACAAAAATTGTTACAAAATTCTTAAACATATGTTGTCTGATGAGAATGCTGTCAATTGCTACTATATCGCAATTGGTGTGCTCCGTTTTATGTACCTCACCGCTCAATACACAAGCAATAACTTTGAACTAAATGAAGACTTACATAAAATAATGCTATCGCATCCTTCAATGGAGGTTAGGATTCTTTATAACCAGTGTAACATTTGTAATCCATTTGTGTCGGATATGTTCAGCTCGAGTTGGTGTCGACCCGGTTTCACTGACCGAAGATTTTCGTAGAAAAGGCGATGATTTACGTATAGGTAATTCAAATGATTTTGTTTTAAAATAGAAAAACATACTTACACAAAAAACAAGAAACTTTACGTGTACACTTTAAGCCTTTTGGATTTATAAAATTTTTAGCTCCAGATTTGTTAAGTTAGGTTTTATCATTTTGTAATGAGTTTTACGTTTTACCTAACAAAGATTATTCATATTGTTATATAATATATATTTTTAACGCTTGTTGGGAACAAATTACAACTTGAAAAATTTTGAAAAAATTTCCACGAGCAGGATTCGAACCCTCAGCCTTCTAACATTAAAAATTATATATAATTAATAATAACCAGAATAAAAACTATTCATATCTTCCCCTGTGCGTTTTGTAATAAACGTGTTTATATTCGATAGCGTGATATTTGGAATATATTACAATATAACACATTTTTTGCGGATGAAACTCGCGTTTATTTACTCCATTTTTGAGTTTTATTTAGTCCTCACGAGGTCTTCCTGTGACCACGACCACTGTAAATGGTTCGAAGCGTCAGAACTAATTCATAATAAAAAAGTGTTTTATTTTTATTGTGTACCTTCTAGTGTTCGCGTAAACCTTTATACTCGTATTTGACTTTTTATCTGCCAGCTAAATATTAATTATATGTTATAATAATTGTGGTTAACTGTCTCGTAGTCTGTATCTGTTTATTTCTCCGAAATAATTTTAATTAACGAAACAGGCATTCCAATGATAAATATAATCATCGCTTAATTGATGACCTGTATTTTAATTATTTTTTCACGTGTGCTCACATAAAGTGTGATGATAAGTGAATTATTAATAATGGAGTTTAATTTTCTTGTATATGTGTTTTATTTAATTCACCGTAACTTATAAACACCTTGGACTAATGATATTGTTAGAAAATACCATTGCCTTGAACGATTGATCGATCGATTGATTTAAATGAATGTGGTAATTGTGAATTATTCTTAGAATATGCCAAGCAGTATAGGTTTAACTTCTCTTTGAACAAAAGTCTTAGATAGGTACCGATATATTTGTAGATATTTTGCCTGTCAAACTAATGAGATCTAGTACTTATTTATCTTTGTTATTATCATTTGTTATCACAAAAGTGTTTAATTGTATGATAATCGTTGCGTTTGTTAAACAATTTTTGCAGCTGTTTTATATAGTAAGTCTTTATTAGCATATTTAAAAGTAAATAAATATAAATACATATACTAACCATTATAATCGCTATATGATAACAATGTAACGTGTAGTACACAATGTAAATTAAAGAAATAAACGAGTGCGAATAAAAACATTTGTTTATGTAATTACTTATATTAATTTATACAGTAACATTCAGGAAGTTTTAATTTTTTATTGGATGTAAATACATTCCAAGGAGCTTTATACCAAAATTCTCGTTCTTACTTCATTGCATCATTTTTAATTATTTTGATTCCTTGACCATCACATCAAAAATAAGACTTGTCTTGACATTTATTTAGTAATTTATTCAAACCATCTACACCAATGCAATCGTGACTATTATTTATTATAGCATTCTTATCTAAGTGCGATTTTAATTACAGATATTACACAACAGCATAGAACAATAAACCCTCAATTTTTATTCATCATCATAATCATCATCATTAGCCTATACTCGTCCACTGCTGGACATAGGCCTCTCCAAGAACACGCCACTGAGCACGATCCGCGGCCACTCTCATCCAGCTCTTGCCAGCCACCTTGCGAAGATCGTCGCTCCACCTTATCTGAGGGCGTCCCACGCTACGCTTGCCGATACGCGGTCTCCACTCCAGAACTCGTCTACCCCAACGGTCATCGGTTCTGCGACTAATATGGCCGGCCCACTGCCACTTCAGCTTGCTAATCCGGTGGGCTATGTCGATTACCTTGGTTCTCTGCCGGATCACCTCGTTTCGAATACGATCCCTCAGAGAAACACCGAGCATAGCCCTTTCCATAGCCCGCTGAGCAACTTTAAACTTGTGAACCAGCCCTACCGTCAGTGTCCAAGTTTCGGCTCCGTAAGTCATGACGGGTAGGACGCACTGATTGAAGACTTTTCGTCTTTAGACATTGCGGAATTGGTGACGGAAAGACCCGACGTAGTTTCCCATATGCAGCCCAGCCCAGCTGTATCCTTCTTTTGGCCTCTTTCTCGAAGTTGTTCTACCCATCTGTAAAATTTGCCCGAGATAGACGTATTCTTTAACAACTCCGAGAGCACTGCCTTGTATTGCAATCGGTTCCGGGACGACACGTTCGTTGAACATAACCTTGGTTTTGTCCAGGTTCATCCGCAGACCGATTTTTATTCGTTTTAATGAAATTAAGGGTGAGTTCCACCCATGAAACTGAACAACTTTCCCCAAGAAACCTATGTGCAAAAATGACAATAAAATTTCGACCTCCCATACTATTGTCGTCAGCTGATCGTTTTTGTCATATTTGCACATAGGTTTCTTGGGGAAAGTTGCTCAGTTTTTATAGATGGAACCCACCCTTAATTTAATTAAAACGAATAAATATTGAGGGTGTATTGTTTTATGCAGTTGTGTAATACCTGTAATTAGGGTGTACACACATCAACAGAATCTTGGGATATTTCATATTTCATCAAATATCTAAAAATCTATGAAGAATTTTCTGTTAAAGTAAATGGAAGAATGATAGGTTTTTAATAAAAAATAAAAAACTTTTCGTGATTTTTATGTTTTTAATAAAAATGTATTTTTTTTAATCGCCGTAGAAAATTAGTATGGTAAAAAAATTAACTCTTCTTATAAGGTACTTATAATTAAAATTGTTTTTTTATATAATGAATTTATTAATAATCAGTGTTGCCACCTCTTACGTTAATTACACATCGGCATCAATTGTTCATACTTAAAATTGAATGGTCAATGTCTTGCTGCGGTATGACGTCCCATGTTCTTTGCATGTGTTCGTAAAGTTGTTGTTCCGATGTCAAATTTGGCGGAAAATCGTTCAAAGCTTTTCGTTGCAACATGTCCCAGGCATGCTCGATAGGATTTCAGTCAGGTGACTGTGCAGGCGTGAAGATCGTGGTCTCGGAGAGCGGCTGACACCAACCGCGCCGTATGGGAAGGAGCATTATCGTGCAAGAGTACAAATTCCTGACCCATTTGGATTCTGTGTGTGACAATAACAGTCTCTACTACCTCCTCGTAGTATTTTTGTGCAGTCATGCTGCCTTGTATCCAAACGAGCTGGGTTCGTCCGCCAAGACGAATTCCTCCCCACACCATGATTGTTCCGCTTTGGTATGAGTGGACCTCCTGAGCCGGGCCGTAGACGGCTTACTTTCCCTGGAGTTCTCCAAACGCGTGTTCTTCGTGAATCCGGATGAAACCCAAACCGGGACTCATCGATGAACAGCACCAAAGACCATTGTTCGTCACTCCATGGTAAATAATCCCAAGCCCACGAAAGCCGCCGACTGCGATTGCCGCGTTGCAATGCTGGAAAACGTAGCGGTCTTCGAGCATGAAGATTAACTTCATGCAATCTCCTTCGCACGGTTTGGTCGCTTACCAGTAGCTGGTGGTCCTCCTGGAGCCTATGTACTAGTTGCATCGCTGTGATATTGGTTTGTCTTCTGGCGGTCATTTGGAGAAATCGATCCTGTCTCTGCGTAGTTACACGATATCTACCCGTGTGCCGTTCAGCCACATCCCTAGTTCTGCGATAACGTGACCACAATCTTGATATCACGTTTTGGCTTAGAATAAAAACGCTATAGAAAGATAGTCTTCATACAAGCGCTCTGTCAAAAATGAAGCACTAAACCGATTCACACACGCGTGACGTGCGCGCATGGCCGTGATCTGCTGTCTCTTTCCAATTCTATGAATATGAAAGAGACAGCACTGCGGCAGCCGCTGCTACCGATGCTTTAACTTAGAGAATCACACTGCAGTACGTTTATATTTTGACCTAATTAACTACAAGATACTATGAAATACTGAAAGCTTACCTGTGAAAAGTGATGTTATTACACTTCTTTTGTTTTTCAGATGTGTTGTGACACAATTTAATTGCACAAACCGTCATTTTTTTTTGTTTTCGCGAGACACGTTCGGCGCGCTGTGACATTGAACACTACGGAGCGGTCGGGCGTTTGGTGCCATTTCTGGCTCCAATTAATGTGCTTCAAAATAGGCGCGCGAACTTGGTTTCTATAGCGTTATTATTCTAAGCGTTTTGGCAGGTGTGTAGGGCCTCGGCAACGACGCGTTGAATGGCACTTTTAATTAAAAAACAAAAACAATTTAAGCCCTTTTCATTAATTAATATTATTATAACAATTTTAATTTTCCTTGACGTAATGATTATTAACAATTTTGCCGCCGTATTTTGTTTTTTTGCCTATTAACATTTTTAAATTTTGAAAATAGAATAAAGGAGGTTTCAATCTGTATAACTTATATGTCGCAGGGATATGATTAAAACAGAGATTTGGTAAATTCCCTGAGTAATTTGATCAAATCACGGAGGATGTTAAAATAACAACACGATTTTATCATTTCCCTAAACAAATATAGGAATTTGAAGAAATACCAGAACTGATTCCGTGAAATGACCAAAAACACGTGACCTACAGGAGTAGGGCAGCTAGTATTTCTGTTGTCTAATAAAAAAAAATTACCTCGAAATTCAAGACAATCGCTACGCTGCGCTTCGCGATTGTCTCAAATTTCAGACCTATCACGTGACCTACAGGAGTAGGGCAATTTATGTTCTAGTGGTGATTTTTGAGATCAATGTTACACTACTACACTTACTAATAATTATAATAATGCATGTAATTACAAATAAACGACGTTTAAAATACAATACAAAAGATTTTTTCAGTTCTGGTATTTGTTCAAATCCCTAGATTTGTTTAGGGAAATGATAAAATCGTGTTGTTATTTTAACATCCTTCGTGATTTGATCTTTTTTCTTATGGAATTGATCAAATCTCCGTTTTTAACATATCACTGCGTCATATAAACTTTTTATGGAAACTAAAAAGATTTTATACTATAAAGTCGTAAATAATTTAGGATTAAAATATCCCTAGATTCTGTTGATGTACGGTCGAGGTCACCATCGCTTTACCACTTTGCAGCGATTTTCGTATAAAGCGCTCTGACCGCCCGGGTACGTGCCCGTACCAAATAGACGACGACGCGGTGTGCAAGGGAATTTGACCTTTAGACTGGTAAAGCGACGGAGTCCCCCATTGTATGTATAATGACATAAAAAAATAACATCAATGTTTTATATTTTAGCGTTTTATTAACGCTTAAATATACTTAAGAAAAATTTTAAACACTGAAAAAAGACGACAACCTCAGGCGGGTATCGAACCACGCACCTTCCGCATTCCGGGCGGCTGCCTTAACCACTTGGCTACCGAGGTCTGGCTTTCAACCGTCGAAATTTGTCAGTGCTTGATGCTTATGTTTTTAGTCAACATTGCTTCATCAAATCTTAGAAGTTTTCACCTCTGAGATCCGAAAGAAATATTTTTACAAATATTTTAACATTCGGTTAAGATGAAGCTGCGTTTATAGATTAATGTTTTATATTTTAGCGTTTTATTTATTTATATTTTATTCTAAGATTTGATGAAGCAATGTTGACTAAAAACATAAGCATCAAGCACTGACAAATTTCGACGGTTGAAAGCCAGACCTTGGTAGCCAAGTGGTTAAGGCAGCCGCCCGGAATGCGGAAGGTGCGTGGTTCGATTCCCGCCTGAGGTTATCGTCTTTTTTCAGTGTTTAAAATTTTACTTAAGTATATTTAAGCGTTAATAAAACGCTAAAATATAAAACATTTATCTATAAACGCAGCTTCATCTTAACCGAATGTTAAAATATTTGTAAAAATATTTCTTTCGGATCTCAGAGGTGAAAACTTCTAAGATTTGATAAAGCAATGTTGACTAAAAACATAAGCATCAAGCACTGACAAATTTCGACGGTTGAAAGCCAGACCTCGGTAGCCAAGTGGTTAAGGCAGCCGCCCGGAATGCGGAAGGTGCGTGATTCGATTCCCGCCTGAGGTTGTCGTCTTTTTTCAGTGTTTAAAATTTTACTTAAGTATATTTTAGCGTTAATAAAACGCTAAAATATAAAACATTATTCTATAAACGCAGCTTCATCTTAACCGAATGTTAAAAAAAAAATAACATCAAATTTTGTGAAACTAAAATCGATTGTGACACTAAAAAATAAAACAAGGCGATAAAAAGTAATAAAATCAATAATGGATACTTATAAATGTAAATTCCGTTAAGTATCATAAAAAATAATAAATTATAAAACTTACAATAAAAATCTTAAAATAAATAAATATTATTATTAATAAAACTAAGTGAAAAGTTAACTTAGCTAACATTCTTCTTATATCTAGACAAAGCATCTGAAAAATGTCTACGCTAACATCAGCAGAAAGCAAATCAAGGGAAAATGACAGCGCTTTGTCCTTGAGGGCAACAGCATGACTTCTTGCAAGCTCTTACGTTACGTTACTTATGTTTTTTTTTTAAATACCTATCCATTTTTTTCTTTTACTCTTACTAGACAACTATTATCTCATCAAAGACTTCCTTTCGAAACATATATTTTTAACATATTATCGTTCCTTCGGTATTTTTCTTTTTGTTTTTTATACCTTTTATAGCATGCACTTGTTTTATTTTTCAGAACTACAATGGCTCCGTTGGAACTAGAAGGAGAGACTCTTGGTCAGAAGCACCGACATTACAATAGCCTTGTAAAGGCAGCCACGGAAGATGAGACGTTTATCTTGGAGGAAATTAACTATGAGGACTCGGACGCCGCGAACCTGCTGAAGGTGGAGGTGGCGTGCGCGCGGCGCGACGCGGCGTACACCTTGCGCGTGCTGCGCGGCGGCGACGCGCTGCTGGTGGCGCGCGCGCTGCGGCGCGGCGCGTGGCTGCTGGCCGACGCACACGCGCACCTGCTGTGCCCTGACCACCTGCATGCGCACCTGTTCCCGCACCTCAGCACCCGCACCAAGAACAAACTACTGCTATTCATCAGACTTAATTTGAAGGACGCTAAACGGGTTGAAGATTTCTTTAATTATTTTAAAGACAGTTTTGATTCCGCCCAGAAGTGGTTGTTGCATTGCTCTTTAAATTTTATTGAAAATATTATTATGGATCATGGAAACAAAATAAAAGCTCATTTAAAGTCGCGGCTCTGTAGAAAATCGTTAAAGATTTTGAAATATTACATAGAAAGGCGCGACGTCAATCTTATCAACCCGCCATTATATCTTGTACAGGACCAATTCCAAGAACTTGTAGAAATTTCAAATAATAGATATTATGGCTCCAACGTAAAACTGAATAAAAGATTAACGAAACTTTGGTTGAGACAAGATCCCGATGAGATTATAAACAACTTTGAAAAGTATCACAGCAATCTTCACATGAACACTTTCACCAAGTACATGAGAAAAAAAGACATTAGATTTTTTTTACTGAAACTTAAAGAAGATGAAGCTCATAATTTTTTTACATTCGATAACGTCAAACCCTTTATAAAAAATATACCTGAGGATACTAGATTTACATTTGTGAAAGACGTGTTTTTAAAGAAAGATGAAGAACATTCTACCACACATTCGAAATTCCGGCGTTTATATGAAGCATTTGACACCTCAAAACACGACTTGATTTATCGCTGGTACGAGTTCGCGTCGTTTGAGGTAGCTTTCAACGAATTAAGAAATAAGATTCGATATCAATCATCCCCCCTAAAACGTTGTGCTATACTAAGCATAATACTGCAATGCTCTAGGCGACACCCTACAAACGTGCAAACTTTGCTGGAGTACTACCGCGATAAACACATTAACGAACCTCTTGAGATGAAGTCACAGTTTCTGAAAAGTGTGCTCTCCTATATCAGCCTAAGCAAGTTAGATAAAGCCATATGGCATGCTCTTAACGATATTTACTCAAGTATGGAGCTTGATGTAGATCCTGAAAATAACTTTCCGTTTTATGTACCATCTATGATTGTTTACAAGATTATCCATGACGAAAACATTCCAGCAATTCTCGAAACTAGAGTGGACTTCAATAATTTTGACGATTTGATGGATAATCTTGATAAAAAGGATAAGGAAAAGGTCTTCACCTATCTCTGCAATCTTGCTATCACAAAGTTTCATAAAAAAACAATGAGTAATATCGATGATTTGCGAACTACGATTAACATCACGAAAGGTTTAATAAAACTCTTACAGTGTTATGAAAAAAATAATAGGTCGATCATGTGTCCCATAATAATGATTAATGAAATAAGAAATATTACAAAAATTACTAAACAAAATTTCTGGGATGTTGACTTATCTGTACTGTATAATAAACAAAAGTCAATAAGAAGACAACTGTTTGAAGAATCTCTCATGCTATATCGGAGTGATGAAGTATTGGTCAATGCATTGAAACATGATCCAGGCCTGTTGTCGCGATATCATGATGAGGTAGTGGCGACATGTTCTGACGACACACTATCCCTTAAATGTACGCTCCGTAAGCTGAGAACCTACTGGTCACAAACCAAAGCCCAGGAATGGGCCGACATGTACTTTGAGCGCCTGCAGAAGCTCCCGGATTCCAAGGCTGCTGTGGAAGGACTTTGCATACTCCTGCCGCGCAAGCAAGCTTTACCTCTTTTGATAAATAAGTATGCTCCCACAAAGGCTAAAATCGATTGGGATACTGATTCTCAAAATATTAATGTAAGAAAACATATTGCCAAGTACATGTATCTAGTTCGCCCACCTATCGACTTAGACGTACTGTTATTATATGCAAAAGGAGACTACATGAAGTATGCGCTTCCGTCTCTTAATTCTTATTTGAATAACATAACACATAAGACTGCTTCTGAAAATCTCCTTAAATTACTAGGCAGTCGTGGTCCTCTTCCAAAATATGCAATAGACTTGGCATTATCTATATTCAAGTGCGGTGACTTATATTCACTTAAGGAGTTTGAAGCGCCTAAAACACTTCTAGTTAAAAAAATTTACAATCTATTGATCAAAGAAAAAGTTGAATCAGTTGCTATTAAACTTTATCGATTACTCGATTTCTTTGTAGATAAATTATCGTATGAAGAAAAAGAAATAATGTACTTAATAATGAGAGGTGTATACAAAATGCCTCAGTGCGTGAGACCTATGTTTGTAACAAAATTTTATACATTCCTAGTGTCTACCCCCCAAAGGCATCTTAAGGAGGCCAGTAAGAGCACAAAATCATCATTAAAATATGAAATAGGAAGATTTTTCTATCAAATGGAACCAAACTTTATTGAAAATTTTGTTCTAAAATCGTGTTTCGACGATTTGTTTGAAAACGACGTTCATAACACAACCAACATCATGACATTGCATTTACTAAACAGTAAAACGGAAGAAATTCAAGATCAGCGATACACTAAGGTATTAATCCCTGTATTAGAACAATGCTGTACACTCTGGAAAGATAAAAAACAATACAACGTAAAAAAACAGTTTCAATATTTCCTACGACAGTTAGGTGAAAGCGTTAAATTGTGTGTTTTAGCAAAAAAATGCATTGTGCCCGTTAAGTTGTACAGAAATATGAAAACTAAAATTGAAACGTCACTGCTACTAGAAAATAGTTTTCCTGACGTGGTATCTTTGAATTTACAAGTCATTTTCTTAGAATGTTTAAGTGACTACTTCAAAACCAACAATCATGAATTTGAAGAAAGAGACCCCGAAAAGAACAAAGATTACTACAACGCGATATGGTGCAATATTTGCTCTGATATAGCGCCTTCATTTGGACAAAAGTGCTATAATTATGTGAAAACAATGTTGTCGAACAGCTCTCCGTTATTCTATTACGTCTCTGTAGTCATTAACGGGCTTTTTCATACGTTTTTGTTAGAAAATAAACCCAAATTAATTGTTCTTCGAACAATTCTCAGTGTCTCTGATATTAACGATACCGCAATCTATTGTGTGGTTATTGACTTATTGCGAAAAATAGATCACTACGGCAACATAGATACAGTACAACATTTAATAAAGGAAGTGTGTGATATTATACAAGCAAATTCTTCGGAGGAAGTAAATTTACATTACTACGCTAACTATCTGCGACTTGATGGTTATTAATACATTGAAGAGACTTGCAACTAAAACTTAACCATAATAATGCAGGATAAATGTTTAAATGTAAACTTTGTGTTTCAAATTGCGGAATATTTACGTATAAAGGCGATCCGCTTCCGAGTTAGTTTTATGCGTACCTACCATATAGGTACGCATAAAACTAACCAGTATAGGTTAGTCTGATAGGCCAGAGCCAGTTGTTTTACCACTACCTACTTCTTTGACAGAATTGAAGCTTGCTTGCATGTTGCTTAAATGCAAGATCATTTTATACAACTGCCCTTAAATCTTATTCTCTTATCTCTCGAGCTCGAGCCATACTCGAGTTTTGCGCTTAGCAACACATTTTGCAATTAATTTTTATTTATATTGATTATGTATTTTTTATTCTACATTTTTATTAATTGATATTTTAATTTTAATGTACTTACCTGTTTGGATTTTTTCTCCAAAAAAATATTATTATTTTTATTATTATAATAACTTACAGAAAAGGTTATATGCTTTGTAAGCACAATTTGGTTTTCAGAAGGGAAAATCAACTTTTCAAGCTATGTTTGAACTAGTAAATATATTTTACAAAACACCAACAAAAATAAATATACTTCGGTTTTGTTATTGGATATGACTAGTGCATTTGACCTGGTATCGCATGTTCGCCTACTGTCTGGGTGGGGTGGGTGGGTGGGTTCCTGTGCCTATCCATCCATCCATATAAAAAAAACAAATTTAGACGATTCAAAACGCTTATTTTAAGCTTACTGAATAAAGTTATTTTGATTTTGATTTTGTCAAAACTAGAACGCAGTGGTATTAGGGGACCAGCTTTAAAATGGATACAGTCTTACTTGGAAAATCGACTTCAGTATGTGGAGATATCTTATCTTGATAGTTATAATGTTTCATAAGTATGTAGATCAAATACTAGAACAAATCGGCTTGGTGTGCCACAAGGGAGTGTGCTTGGGCCACTTTTATTTCTACTTTATATAAATGATCTACCAGATGTTGTGGCACACAAAACAATCCTTTAAGCAGATGATGTGTCTGTCGTTGTAACAACTGACAAAAAATGTACTCTTGACATACATAATATTGATATTTATAACACACTGACATGGCTAAATAGTTGGTTGACAAATAATAATTTAGAAATAAATCTCACTAAAACAAATTTAATAAATTTTAATAACTTTAAACACAGACATGTTAGTATAAATTACAATTTATACTAACATGTCTGTGAACAATTTATACTAACCGCCATAGTGAGAGCGTTCGGCATAGCGTGGTAGCGCTGTGATGAACGCTTTCACTTCTTGGGCTTCACTGGCTGCTTTTCATCAGGCAGAGTGAAGCCATTATGGCGTGCCACAATAAAAATAAAAAAGAAAAAATATATATCAATTAATTACTTGTAAAAATGAGGTTCTGTTCTTAGGAATCACACTAGACTCAAAATTGAACTGGCACACGCACACAGATAAAGTGCGCAATAAAGTGAATTCGTTTTCATACGCCTTGTATAAATTGAGGAAAGTTGCTAGCAAGGAAACATCCATAGTTGCATACTATGCATACGTAGAGTCGATACTTCGATACGGTGTCATATTATGGGGAAATAGTGTTGGTGCTAAAAAGTTTTCATTGCTCAGAAGCGATGTATTAGAGCATTATGTGGCATTGCTCCTGATACATCATGCAGACCGTATTTTATGACGTTAGGCATATTAACATTAGCTTCCATTTATTTAATGGAGATAGGAAAATTTGTGAAACTGAATTTTAAGTTGTTTACTGAAGCAAAGTACCATTATAGGACTAATTCCAGAAACCCACATAAACTCATATTAGACAGTACTCCTAGAACTGCATGTTTTCAGAATAATTGTTACGCAATGTGCATAAAAATTTATAATAAAATACCAATACATATAAAAGAACTCCCATATACGAGATTTAAGTTGACATTTCGAAAATGGTTAATACAAAATACATTTTATACTATTCATGAATTTATAAATAACAAATGTAATGCTTGAAAATAATCTTGTGACATGTATACTTAATTAATTCTAATTTCATTTTATTTATATTTAATTTAATTTAATTTACTATTTGTATGTTAGCTAAATGTGCGATTCTGCATGCAATAAATTATTTGAAAAAATTATTATTTGAATTAAGTATATTATTGATACACTGAAAATGTCGTGAGTTTTTTTTAAAGATTATTATCATGAATGTGCGTCTATCACATTAATAATAGTCCTGCTAACCCATCCCGTAATCTAAAATGACTGTAGGAGTGGGTTCACGTCAGTAGTCTAACGGAGGATTAAACTACGATTTATTCCTCCGTTACGCTCGGCTCCCGGCGCCTCCAGTTTAGCAACGATTCGATCATACAAACTATAGATACACGATTGCTGCTTGAAAAACGGCACCACGAAACAAGGCATAAATCAAAAATATGCCTTGTTTTTCTATCAAAATTTCGAATTATAGCTTTAATCTAGCGAGCCTAAGTAGGGTTACCTCATTTAACTTCGTGACAAACTTGACAAAGACATTTGAGTAATAAAATACCAATAAATTATTTATTAGTTTTATTAAGACTTAGCCATAAAGTTACTAGGTATACCTAGCGGAATGTATAGTAACTTTATGGACTTAGCGTAAGTTAATCAGTCTCTTGTGGAAAACATAGGTCTAAATAATCTCAGCCTTCTAATCTACTTTAAGATCTATAACCATTTTACAACAGCAAGTCAACCGTCCGTGATATCCACTAATGTAATGACGGTATAACAGAAAAAGACAAAAAGGAAAAAAAAAACAGAAAATTACTCACTATAACCTAGAAGAAAAGACAAGAACGTTCATACAAACCATACAAACCATTTATTCAAATTCTGGAATGAGACCTAACGTTCGCTGCAGCCGCTGCAGCGCATCAACATGTCGTTTAATCAACAGACAGACATCGCAGCGCCAGATCGCCGATCGGTCAAAGACAACGTTTATGATGGCGTCTATGATTGTAGAAGCCGCGGCAATAGTGAATAAAACAAAATTATTATGGAATATAGTTTTTTGTTTAACAATTCTTGCTTAATTCCTAATATATAAGGTTAAATTTTATCAACTGCAAATGTTTTGACAAAACTTCTAATTACACCAGAGAAATAAGGCCCTAACATTAAAAAAAAAAAAATCAGGCTAGTTTTTATTTTTACTTTTCCTAACACAATATTTGTAATATTTTTTAGAGCACCCTGACATTAATTTTCATTCATAAATAGTTTTAAAACATGGCTTCTTCTTACCGCCCGTCTCTCTCATTTCACTCTTTCTGCACTCTTTCCTCATTTCATTCATATCATAAGTTTAACTGTGGCGGCCGCGGCGCGGCAGTGCAGTAGTAATGCACCGCTAAGCGCTGTAGGTACCTACATTATTCTGTGACATCGGGATAGACTCCACCACAAGCAACGTTACCCAAAACTATCACACGTAACACATGTTAATACTCCGCTGCGAAAAACAAAATCCACCTATGCGCTAATTTGGCGTATTTGAAATTATTAAAAAAAAAAATACAACTTTCACACCATTCATTCAGCCCTAAACTGAGCGTAGGCTGTACTATGGAGACTGATAACAGATAAACATACATAAATACTAATAAACATCCATAACTTGGTCACAAATTGCTCGTGCTCATCACACATGTGTTGCTAGCTGGATTATCGTGGGTTTCGCAGTCAGGGTCGCTGACCCACACGACCACCCGGCCGTCATTTTTAGTTATAGTTACACAATTACAAACTACCTACCTAGCACGATTAAATTCCAAAAAATCGGAGCGAATCCGTGTAGAACTTAAAATTAATTTACAATACGGTTCCGGACTGCCTATGTAAAGTAATGCGCGAAATAAAAATAATAGTAAACAGGGAAGGTAAGTACCTACTGCTTGGCTTCGCTTCAGTAGAAATGCACATAGTAAGTATAAGATGTGAGTACCTAGGTATTGTAAATAAATGAAACTCAAGATAATTGGTCTGTTTTTATTTAAATGCTTTAACTATTCACAACGAATTGACATCCCATCACATTTTTCAGGCTTTGGACTGACAAGTTAATACAATTCGTTAGTTTTTACCAAGATTGAAATAAGTAATGTAGCTATGTAAAGTTTACATTAACTTGGCGTGTTTAAGTATAAATTCATTGATATTTACAGATTTACATATTTACAAGTTGTTGATTACAGGTTCCAATTTACACATTTACAATTTTAGTCCTACCTAACTAAACCTAATCACATTAAATGTTGGACATATCGCCCTTGTTCACGCATAAACACTGTCTTGCACACATTTACACTAAAACTGTGTTGGAAGTGGTCCGGCCGAAACACTCGCGGATTGTACTCGCACCAGTAATGCACATTAATGAGTCCCTTGCGCTTAAACGTGCACTCATCCGTCCACAGCACGTTGTAGGTAGGGTTCCGCAGCAACCAACGGCAGAACTCGACCCTGGGCGCGTAGTCCTCTGGCAGCAACTCCTGGACTCGAGTGAAGTGGAAGGGATGGTAACCTTCGCTGCGCAGAAGCCGCCACACGTAGTACTGGCTTACGCCAAACACACGGGCAGCGTCTTCGGTGCTCGCCACTGGGTGCCGGTGGAAGAAATCCAGCACGTGCTCCTCAAGACGCACTGGGTATCGTGGCCTCCCAGAGTCGAGGTGTGGCTGGAAACTGCCGCTCTCTCGGAAGCGCTGCACGGCTCCAAGTATGGTGCGAATGATAATTATTCGTCCGTATCTCTCGCCGTACAGTACTTGTGCCCGCAACATAATTTCACCTGCATCATGGTAGCTATTCATGTACTCCTGTGATGAATATCGGTACGGCATTTTAAAAACTTTCGCGAATACACCTGCGACTGCAATTAGCTTAGTGCGATAGGTATGTTTTTGGCGAACTGACGATCGCCCCACCCGCCACGCGCACGCGCCGGCGGGCGGGCGGCACGGCCGGGGCGCGTAGCGGGCGGGGGCAAGGGAGGATGGCTTTCGCTCTCGCTCGCTCCGCACGTAGTAAGCGGTGCGGTGGTGGTGTAGGCATTGCGGTCGGCTCCTTTGAATGAAACTACGGCACGTGTAAGCGGTGTAGGCATTGCAGTCGGTGTCTCTGTCGGCTCCTTTGAATGAAACTACGGCACGTGTAAGGTGTAAGCGGTGTAGGCATCTTCTGTTTCGGCTCGTGCCGTGCGTAAGGGCACGTTAGGGGTGTTTTATTTTACTTTTTAATCGAAATGTCTTTTGGCGTTTTCCTTGAAAACTAGCGTATAAAAATTTAAGGTTTTTTCATAAAAATAGTTTATTTATGCTGTTTAATTTATCCTTAAAAGATTTGCAGTTGATAAAATTTAACCTTATATAAGATAACGGGCGTTAGAAAAATCTTAATATTAGTAAATATTAAGAAATATAAAAAAGTAGTTTTAATCTCATTTTCGCACTGTGCTCTGGCTGATTATAGTATACCAGCGGGGCGGTTCGCCCCAGCTTCGCACGAACGTAATCTGTGGCCTTCCCGTCATGGTTTTTTTTCCTAGCAAACTTTGTCTTCACAAATGGGCGATTTTCTGATAGCCCAAATTAAAAAGTAAAAATTAGTTCAAAAACACCCGATAGATGTCGTTTTATAAAAGCCGTACCTACCTAAGGGCTGTAATAAATTCTACAGTTTTACTTGTCTACCAAAAGAATAAAAAAATAGTAAGTCCTTACCTATTTATATTCAGGACATCCAGAACCTATTTCTATTTTGGAATAGAATAAATATTACGCAGCCATAAACGTGCTCTTCATGAACCCGCCTTTTACCATGCGCCATACTAATCTATGCTAAGCGCCATCTATGAAGTCATTTACGAACCAATTTCTTTTTTTTTTGATCTCGGAAAATCGCCCATTACAAACACAGTAAAACGAACATTATTAATACGACAATTATTGAATTATTATTGCGTCTTAACCTATAATAGATATATTATGTAGCTCGCAACTTTTTAAAAATGAAATTGATTTAATTTTCATTTCAGATGTAAAAATAATAGTATCAACTTCGTTTATTCAGTTTATAAGGTGACTGCTAAAAACCGCAAGAAACTTCAAGGGCTGGTCAGGTCAAGTGTTTTAAACATGACAAAAAGGAATTCGTGTTTTTTTTTCAATATCATATCATATTCAATAGCATTAACATAAGAAAAATAAAATGAATCAATTAAAAATAACGATTATTTACAACGCGCGGGCAAGGAGTTGACCCGTACGCCTTAGTACCTACGTTGACGGGTCAATGGCCGGACGTCTGTTGACCCGTTCGCGTTAGTACCTACGTTGACGAGTCAACGGCCGGCCGGCCGTCGCCCGCGCGTTGTAAACAATCGTTATTTTTAATTGTTTTTAGCATATTTTTCTTATGTTATTGCTTGAAAATAAATTAGATACTCAAAGATTATCCAATTAAAATACACAGAATGAATTATTTAATAAAAATATCCATATTTACAAACTTTCGCGTTTATAATATTAGTAGGATATTAGGGTTTGTAGACAAAAATACCACAGTTTATGCATAAACTCCTATTAAGTCTATTTTTGACATATTATGTAGAGCTCTAAGCGCATCCACGTGTCTCTAGTGTCGATAGACATTACAGAAAATGAATAAAACACGAGAAAACGGGTCGAGAAGTTAGAGTTCTCATGTTGCGTTGCGCATGCTAGGCCGTCAGAAAAGAACGCAGGTGCGTTGCCGAGGAGTAGGTAGTAGGAATTGTGGAATGGTGGGGGGAAGATGACACTACGACCTACCGGACGAAACACTACGACCTACCGGACGAAACACTACAGCAAGCGAGTGCCATTGCTTAACGCCGACTTTTTTTTTTTTTTTTTTTATATAAGAGGGAGGCAAACGAGCAGGCGGGTCACCTGATGGAGAGTAATCACCGCCGCCCATGGACACCCGCAAAACCAGAGGAATCGCAGACGCGTTGCCGGCCTTTAAGGGAGGAACGCCGACATTCCGTAAGAAGGTAGTACACCTGGCGAGCCGGCCCCATGCGTGCTGCAACGACACTACATTTAGCACCACGGGTCAGGTGTCGGGTCTCAAGGGTAAAATGTATCTAGGTAAAGGGTAACAAGGGTTACTTCTGTATAAAGCTGTGGTTTCTCCGCAGCCAAAAAATGACGTCCTGAATGGGTTAAAAAGGTTAAAATCATGTTTTGGACCAATCAAATTGTTTTATTATTTATTTTATTGAATAAATATGTTTTTTTGTTTATTTAGAGGTTTTTAATCGGTCGGGAGCATTTTGCGTTTTGAGTTTGAAACCTACAGACGCGAGTGTAAATTGAGCATTAGAAAATATAATTGGTTAGAAATGTCAGAAACGTAGTGACAAACGTAAAGCTACCCCAGCTTTACCCAGAGACCCCCTCTGCCTACTTTTCCGGGAAACGCGTGTGATGGATTTCTATGTATACAAAATAACACCTACTATCTAATAAATATCATTACATATTATTTATTGTTTACAATAGTTACTTATAAGTATAACACGCCTCGGTGGCCGAGTGGTCAGGCGCTCGGCTCGATATCCAGAGGTTCCAGGCTTCAGTTCCCAGGTCGGCCAAAGTGTGTTTTCGGATTTTCCGAAGAAAAGCCCGAGTTTGTGATCACCAGCCCGAATTTGGCAAGCGTGGTGTTTAGTTAAGCCAATACCCATCAGTTATAGCGATGACTTGATTTCAATTGGAGGCCTTTAGTAGGCCCTGCAGTGGGACAGTAGGTATAGATACAATGATAGAGGCCTTTACCCTACAGCGGGACAGTAGGTGTAGATACAATGTTAGAGGCCTTTACCCTACAGCGGGACAGTAGGTATAGATACAATGATAGAGGCCTTTACCCTACTGTGGGACAGTAGGTATAGATACAATGATAGAGGCCTTTACCCTACTGTGGGACAGTATACAGGCTGTTCTTTACTTTTACAATATTTACTCTACCGGTCACTGTCTATTATTGTATCACATTGTAGCCTTCAAGAATTACGTCATAACTTCATAGCACTGCACTAGCCATTCGTTCTGTATGAGCCGTTTTATCGATAATAATTAACTCTTATCAGCTTTGCCAGAATGTTACTTACGATTTTTTGACGACCAAGAGATATTTTAGCATAGCTACTAAAATATCAAATCGCAAGATATTACTGAATTAGTTGATGATATTAGTTAAGTACTTACATTTTAGTGTTAATAGAAGACACAAAAAAAACCTATAATAATGTATTGTTTCTTTTCTCGTGAAAATGCTGTCTCATGTTACTTTTAACTATCGATACATTATGTGACGATAGTTAATTAAAAGTAACAAAAAAATCTAAAACTAAAATTCAGAAATATCTTGCAATTTAATATTTTTGTACTTCGCTGTGCTAAAAAATAATGTGTCACACAAATAATTTATAAATATGAGATGGCGGTACCTAGCTTCCACCATTAGCCCGGCGGACATAACAAGCTCTGCCATCAACCAGACCAAGTACCTACAAAGAAGTATCCCCCCGCTGGGAATAGAGTCCGGGATCGCTGGGTCTAATCCCGGTGGCTCACCCACTATCCATCTATGCGGGAAGGTCTGTCCCACGCAGTGAAACATTTATAGGCTGGAGATGATTATGATTGTAGGTATGTTAGTACAGAATAAAATGTAGAATTACTTTTGTGATAGATTTTTATTTCCTAATACGAAATGTTTCTAAGGACACTTTTGATTATCAAGAAAACAACTCAAAAAATCATAGACTTAACGAAAATGTTAGCTAGGCCCCTCACCTACACACACACACGTAAACAAGGTGTAGGTGAGTATAACGCAACTGAGTATGATGACTACTGATTCCGAAAGCATCTAACAATCCATCTTGTATGTTATCAAAGTATCATTGTAAATTGTTCGTTATTTATAAATGTCTAACGGCCAAAATTCATAATCAATCTATGGATATGTTGTTTAGCTTACTTGAGTTAGTTTGAAATAATTATTAGTAAATCTAAATAAAATTTATAATTCTAGAAAGCAAAACAACATGATAATATAATCGAGGAACTGAGTAGTTGTCCGGGCATTGAGGTACTTACAATAAACTGTCCGGGCCACTTTTCAGTGATATTTGCTTGCGCTCTTTTCCGACCACGGACAGTAGCGTGCGCGTAGATTGATTAATTAAGTAATTAATTTCAGCCACTAAAGAGCAGTTGATTTAACGATTAAACGATCTAAACTTTACAAACTTTACACTATGGTGGTTAGTAACAAAATGAAAAAAAATGTAGTAAATACCTACTAAGTATAATTTTCAAATTTTTTCAACTATTTAATTTTTTTCATATGATCATACTCAATCATAGGAAAAAACTGTGGCTTGAAGTTCTGTTGTGCGTACTTGTTTGCTTAGTAAATGTGTGAATAAATAAATAAATAATCTATGTAGGTAGATACTCGCATTTGTTTTTTTACATTTTTCTTTTTATTGCACTAGTCTAATATAAATAAGGTTTTAATAACTCAGTTGACTTAAAATACAAAAAAAATACAAAATCTTGAAAGGTTAGGTACACAAAGAACGATATAAGTTGAAATACCTACGTAAATGCCTATTCAAACCGATCCGACCAAACCGGTCGATCTAGCCGCGGAACTTTATACTAAATACCTGAGCGAAACCGCGCGGAATACATACTACATCCAAACGAAGACCAACTTCCTTTTGCTGGTGGAGCAGTTGGAGTCGCGCCACAACACCAGCTTCAAAGCAATTGTGGTGCGAGTCCCATCAGCAAAGTTGGATGCCTTCATAAAGGAGGACTTCTGGCCGTAGGGAGTGGTTTATAGACGTTTTCGTGGAAGAATACCTATAAGTGCCACCGATACGACACAGAAAATGTCCTAATATTAATTTACTAACATAGTAACTATAAGTTTTCATATTTACTAACAAAATTTTATTATTGTATGTATGTTAGTCTGTAAGGTATTTATCTATGGGCCTGCGTTGCCTGATAATAAACGAATAAATAAATAAAAAAAACTATATATACCTTTACCCACAGCGGAAGCGAATACCGCTCAGGTTTGAATAGGCCTTAATAATAATAAAACAATAAGTATAAATGTACCTTGCTATTCTTACTTAAATACACACAGAAAAATGGGGCAATAATACATTTTATTTTTAGTTTAGCCCAAGAAACAGCATACTAATACGAAGTAGGTAGATTTATTTATGTATATGAGTCTTTCATTAAAAAGGATGTAGAACGCTGCTCATAGTTAACTACAGGTTAAAACCACTACTGCTAGACAGTTTCACTACCATAACCGTGCCTAAAGTATCCTATTTGTGCGAAGTTTATAGAACACTAAAGAGAATATCTTTAAATCTTATAACATCTACAAAGAATATTTAATCAAATTCAATAATATTGGGGCAAGGGAATATGGGTACTTAAGTCTTAACACTGCGTTTAGTGTATAATATTTTGGAGAATTTAAAGCACATTATTAGTTTCGTTACTATTCCTAACTAAAACTATAAATGCGAAAACGATTTTGATGGTTTGTTACGCTTTCACGCTTAACTACTACTTACGGCGGTTTTGATGAATTTTGATGTAGAAATAGTGAAGGCCCTGAAGAAGGTTATATATTTTTTTCTGCGAAGAAAATCAAAAGCGATACCGTGGTCAAATTAGATAAAGTAAGTAACAACTATTTTTTGACGTCGTCTTCATCATCTGAGAGTGGACAATTGATTTCGTAATTGGACATATGTATTTTCACTTCAGGTGCGGTGATCGATTGTAATTGCCGACGAATTTCTTTTTTATGAACTTTAGTTTCGTCGGAATAGCCTAAATAAACCATTGAATCAATCACTACGCAAGCCACAGTCGAGGCTTTCCCATCAGACAGCAAAGATTTAATGAATAAAACCCGATCCATCTCACCAAAATACAAGTTTGAACACAAATTCATCACAGTCCTTACGACGGCGGTGTACAATGCTGGGTATTTGACAAGGAAAGCGTCTTTCTTCATGAAATTTGTACACGCCTCACCGAACGTTGTTGCTATTTTCGAGCAAATTTTCTGCCATAATTTAGAACTGTCATCGCCTCTGCCGTACGGCTGAATCACTTTACTTCCGTCTCCTTGAACGTCGCCTAAACATTCTCCGTAAATTTGTGGGTTCTCCTTTAAATACTTTTGAAGTAACTCCACGAACAACGTAGCTAGGTCCCAATTCATTAACAGCTCATAGTTCTCATCAACTGGCAAATTGTCCTTCAGTTTGGCTTGTATGGTTTGAAACAATTTGGCGGGAATGACATTTTGTTTCGAGGCGGTCTGCGACGTCAAGTTACGAATGAAACTCGTAACTATATCTGTGGTTTTATTCTTTACGATACTGTTGCCCTTTACTCGCTGTTTCCAGGATGCAAAAGCTTTATCCAAAATTGGTACTAACAGTTTTTCGTACCGCAAGATTTGTATTTCTTCAGATTTACAAGCAAGAATATACGAAGTTAAAATATTAATTAGGACCTGATTAACACCACCAAAATCATGTAACTTTTTTCCTAGTGGTTCTAATAAGATATCTTCGACAAAATTTGGTTCTAGTAGATGAATCAGCTCAGCAGCTTGATCTTCTAACAAGTTATGTATAATATTATGAACCTTAGCTTTTGCAGGAAGCGATTTTAGGTACAAATAGCCTTTCATTAGGAATGATGGTCTAACTTCAATTGGCACATTTCTTGATTTCCCAAATGTATTGTAAATTATGTTATTTTCTTCTGTTGTCAAACTGTCAATATACATGCAAAACAGTTCCCAAATTTCTTTAATAGTAGCATCATTTTTTTCTTTGCAAAGAAGCTTAAACGTCTGTTGGAATAGAACGGTTTTGATTGAGGAATTTTTGGTGTTTTTCCAGAGGTTTCCAACAGTTTCTTTAATGTCACGAATTGCCAGTTTTCTAAAAATAGCGCATATGCCGTGTTTTTGTAATGAGACGGGTGCGTCTAACAATCTTGTAATGTAGAACGAAGTCTGGTCGGAGCTCATGTTATATAAAACGGCGTTAAGTGATGGTAGAGCGTGCCACAAATAATCTCCTTTGGCATATAACAGAACGGTATCCAAGCTTACTGTAGGACGAACCAATTGCATGTTTTTAGCAATGTGGTTTCTTAGGTTCAGATTCAAATCCTTGGAGTCATTCCAATCAATTTTACTTTCAACGGGGGCGTATTTTTCAATCAAGGGAACAACTTTATCTCTTGGTATAAGTATGCAAATACCGCTTACCACAGATTTTTGTCCTTTAGATTGTTCAAGGCGTTTGAGATAGGAATCAGACCACTGTTGGGCGATAGACTCTGCCCAATAAATACGCATCTTTTGAAATACGCGCTTCATCGATATCGCATCGTCATTATTGATGGCTTCTACTTCAGTCTTATAGCGCGACAGCAGTCCAGCGTCATGCTTTAGTGCGTTCAAGCACGCTTCATCACTCGGATTCAAAATTAGAGACTCCTCGAACAAATGTTTTCGCCACGTCTTTAGTGCGGTGTAAAGACTTGCCAAACTGATTTCCCAAGAATTTTGTCTCTTTATCTTAATCAGTTCTTTGATTTTATTTATAAGAATTGGGTAATCAATTATGTCCTTGTTCCAATCCACCAATAAATTCAAAAAATTGATAATTATCTCTACTGCCGCCGTCATTTCACTTTCCGATGTAATCTCTTGTTTCTGCAGTGTTTTCGTGAGATGATCAAAGAGGTACGTAAAGATTTTATTTTTCTCACTTTCATTTAACTTCTGACGATAGTGCTTGAGGGTGCTGAACGTAAACTTCTTTTGTATTATTTCTGGGATTTCCTGATCACGAAGAACATTGTACACGACTATTGCTTCAACACAATAAGGGACACTGTTGTCCGACTCCATGTTAACTTCCATACTTGTAAATATATTATTTAAATAGTTCCATGTTATGTCATCAAGCTCGTGAACTTTACTATGCGACAGGAATGTGTTAACAAACTGAACTTTAAACTTAAACGGCTCATTTATATGTTTCTGACGATAAAATTCCAGTAAAGTATGTAAATGTTGCTGGTTAGATCCAGCGCACTTTATTAAAACAGTTAAGATGGCATTTCGTTCAGCTGGCGATGATTCAACATGTATTAGTCTTTTTAAATCAGTCATTGCGGTATTGAATGGAATATAGCGGTACCATCGATAAATATGAGCATTAGTGGCTGGTGCACGCGTTCCATAAGACGCCCTCTTGGCCATACCACAAAGCGGTTGGAACTGCCCTGGGTAAACCAAATCGCTTTCCTGATCACATTCTGGTGTATTACTATCTTTGTCCATACTCAAAGATTTAATGAACTGGAGTCTACTTTCTTTCGGAATGTATTTCAAAAAATGTTTAATATTGTCAAACTTGAACCAGTATTTTAAAGCGACATTCTTTTTCTGCTTCAGCAAAAACTCTTGAACTTCTTCGGATTTCAAGTTTTTTACAAATGTAGGCATATGGATACTCTGACAGTACTTCTCAAACTTATTGATGATTCTATCGCGACTATTATTCATCAATAATTGCGTTGCATTTTTCTTAAAATTTGGTTTACTATAATCATGGACAGAATCGAAAATATCTAAGTATTCATCACAGTGGCTATGTAAATAAAACATGGTGCATTCCAGGGCGTCTCTGTGGTAATATGCAGAATTGTTTTCGCAATATGCTTTTAAAATATTTAACGATTTCTTGCACAACCGCATAGCTAAACATTTGACAACAATCTTATCTACCCGCTCAATCACAAATTTTTCTATTGTAGCGACCGAGCAGAGGGGCAACCATTTCAGTGAAATGTCTACATCATTTTTGTAATAGTTGTAAAAGGCTTCGATGCGACCTTCATCCTTCAAATGTTGTCGTACAGAAAATAGTAGCTTGCTTTTAGCTTTGGCTGTCATTGTAGGGAACAGTTCCTTATTGAGATACTCAGGGTTGATGATGTGAGCATACTGTTCTTCGGTGATCAGCCACACACTTTGCTTCACCGTGCGTGAAACATATAACATATCTGTGCATTTTAGCACATCGAGAATGTACGGGATGTCTCTTCTGGCGCAAGCAAGGTCTATTCTCAGCAAGTTGTTTGCATCAGGTTCATCGTAGTTGATTTTGTCCAAGCTTAGACTTTTGTCAGCTATTGCCGCCTTCACTTGACTGTTGTAGTGTCGGTGCTTTTGACCAAGAGTATCCCCTTCCAGCACAAGCGGTGCCATTGTTGTTTCTGTAAAATACATATTTATCGTCAATCTAAAGAGGAAATAACGGTTTAGTTTTTTTTTTAAATAATTACACAAAAGAAGATAAACTATCGCGTTGCATTGCATAGTTTCGTCGTGAAACGTCAAGCAGTAAGTAGATATGTACTTACTTACAAAATTAATCGTGTTAGGTCCCGTTAAAATAGTTTTAATACAAAAGAAGATATTTAGCAAACACAAAATTTATCTTTTTAAACAATGAGTAGTCTACATCTCAAGTGATATATTGCGTGACCAACGTGATTTTGAAGCCTATGCAGGTCTATTCAAGTAGACACAATGAACATTATTTTAATTGACAATTATTAGTAATGTTAATTTAATGAGTAGGTAGGTAATAAAATAAAAATCTATACAAAAAAGAATATTTTTTTGAAAATTTGTCATGAGTTACAGGGCGACCACCGCGGACGAAGTCGCGGGCGGGCCGCTAGTTAAAAATAATGAAATAATTTAATTAAGTATGAAATTATTTTTAATAAAAATAAACTAAATTAAAATAACTTTAGTTTGAAATTCTAAAGTTATTGTTAAAATAAAGAAATAAACTGCCGTTTCTAAGTATAAAAAATAATTAGGTGCTTTTTTTGATCCATTTTCATTCTTTCTAAAAATATACTAAGGTACTCACTTATATACGAGTGCGCGCGCGTGTATGTGTTTGTGTATTAGTGTGAAATTAATTTTGAATTAGTACGAAGTAACCTTGGACCCTAGATAATCATAATTGATTTCACTTAACAAACATTGATTAAGGAGTCATGGATGTAAAATGTCTATGATGCTTGACTTTTAATAAAAGGTTTGTCTATCTAATGTACGAGTATATAAGTAGGGGAAGTCAGCTCAATGCGGCCATAGAAGGCAAAGCGGCCACACCCAATTTTTTTGGTAACTAAAAACGATTGCGCGACGTTGCCTTTGTGCCATTATAGCCAACCTCCCGCCCCGCACCAAGCAGTCGTTCGGTGCCGATTGGAGTAAACTCGTTGCCGCGGCGACATGTGCAAGGAATTTGTGCATTTTGTTAAAAAAAACCAGGGAAAGTTCAACCTGTTTTGATCAAACCTCTTCAGAATTCAATCTTTTTATTACACGTCTATTGTTACTTACCTATTTGGCTTTGAATGTGTAACATTTCTTCCGACATGGGATAAATAATATGAGCTGAGTTTATTTTTAAAACAAAATGGTGGAAAAAGGTAAAGCGGTCCGGGCAAAGTGGCCAATTAATAAGGGCAAAGTTGGCCGCTTTAATAATTTGTTTTTGTGTATTACGAGTACTTATGATTAGAATGTTTTATAATTTTTTTGATTTAAGTACGAGTATTAGTTAGTGGTTGACTACAACTACAAAAGAAAAACTACTCAGGGGGAACTTTTGGTACATGGATTTAAGTAAAAAAGTATGAAGACTGAAATTATTGTTCCATTTGAAACTTTATTAGTTACTTTTTGATTTTATCTTAAATAAAGCTTCTTTTTAATTTTTAGTGTTTTGTTTTTTAAAATTAATTTCTTGTTACATTTAGGCATGACCACTTTGCCCTTACCCTTATGGCCGCTTTAAGCGGCCAACACGGGCAAAGCGGTTTTTTGACTAGTTTTCGTAATTTACAAATTAAAATAAACCGTTTAATTTTTTGCAAACTGTGCCTACACGTTATGAAAGCTTATTAAATTCCCTTTCTTTTGATATAAAAATCTTTTTTTAAATTGATTTTATAGTGGTATTTTTTTAAAGTCAAAGTTAAGGTGGCCGCTCTGAGCTGACCTCCCCTACATAAGGTAGCAAGAAGTGCTAACTAGCTGCACTAGGATAGCATACTTGATTATATTGTAAACTTTAAAAATACTCCCTTATTTTTGAATTACGTACTATACATATCTTTAAGAACTATTTTGAAAAAAGTAACAGCTGTTCCATACATTATTTATTTTTTATTTATTTCTTAAAGGAAACACACAGCTTCCTTAACATTTATGACAAGTTAACAGTGCAAGCCAATACAGTTTCCATGTAAGTGTAGCAGACTAATAAAATGCTATATAAAACAACAATATGTTAATCTTACTTACCTAACTTACTCAAATCGAATGGAACAGCCATTATTTATATTTCAGAATTATTGGTCCCATTGCCTGCAATTGAGAAGTTCGTCTTCAGAGAAAATGATCGGCAGTAACTTCATTAAAGTTATCAAAGTAATAAAAAAAATATAAGATTGTATTAAATCAATGGCGTATATTTGAAGTACAGGTGGTGGTTTGGCGTAAACTACGCCAAAATAAAAATATTTTCCCCAATAAACAGTAGTATTTTGTCATTGGTTTAGATTTTAATTTTCAAACAAAATATTTTTTTTATTTTTTAATTGGCAAAAACTGTATCATACTGTAGATGCCTTCACTCACACGTGCGACGACTGCATTGTGGAAGTCGCTGCACTCACACCGACGACTGCGACGATTTCCACAATGCGGTCGCTATGTGTGATTTCATCGAGGCATCATAGTCAATAGCCAAAATATATATATTCAATAAACTCAATTAATAATTACTTTGAAACGACCAAATATTTTTAAACCTACCATCCATTCAAGACATCATTTTTTAACTGTGGCAAAGAACGGGCGCACAGAAGCAAAGACATTTACAAAAAATATATATATATTATATGTCGTTACCAGGTTAATTAAATATGGTGCTCTATATAAATTAATTATAGACAATTAGAAATAGGTAGCTGTTGGAGTACTTGGAGCATTTCAGACCCAAGCTGTTTTGTCTTCTGTATAATCTGACACTTTATCCTAATAAGCTTTTTTATAAAGCCTTTCTTTGATTTTCATTTTAAATTTATCAAGATCTAATTTCTGAATATCATTTGGTACTTTGTTGTATTATCGTACACGCAGACCCATAAAAGAATTATTTATTTTACATCTAATAGTATGATGCAGTTTATTCCAATTAAATAAGAAATTATTTTGTTTTAAATATTAAAATCTAAACCAATGACAAAATACTTTTACTTTTTATTTTGGCGTAAACTACCGGTACTTTAAATATACGCCATTGATTTAATAGCAACTTATATATAACACTTTTTACGGATCAAAACTCGCGTTTAATTTACTTACTTACTACATACATAGTTTTTTATTACTGACGTTTCATGTCCACGGACCCTGTAAGGGGTTCGAAACGTCAACACGTTTTTTATCGTAAACTAGTTAGGTACCTACCTACCCTAACTACTTCTCTCAAATCTGAATAAAAACCACTTTTATGGTAAAAAACTTAAACATGAGTGTAGTGATTAAAAGTTACTTACTTATATGTTGTTTGAAAAAGGATAGGTATACTTTAGGTAATATTATATCTATATTAATTAATTACTTACTTACTTATATCTATTAAATCTTAATTAATAATTAATTATAATATGAAATTAAAATAACCCGTAATTATTTGTTTATGTACCTACCTACATAAATTCCTGTAAACTTTGTCCACCATTTGTCTATTAATCTTCCATCCAATATTCCATCTAATTTTGTGTAAGTAATGTGAGATGCTTTAGAAAAATTGAATTTGAATTTGAATTTGACCATCTTAAAAAATCTGTCGCCATAACAACAATGTTGGTAGCTTTCTAGTAATCCGATAGTTAGAGATAAGATCTAAATTCCATTTAAAGTGCGCTTCCAATTCTGTGGCCTTATTTAAATCGAACTGAATACCTACCAAACGAGACAAAAGCCAAGCGTCTCCTAGTTAGTAATAAAAAAATTCTCATAAACATTTGTTAGGCACTTGCCTATACTAAATTCCTCCTTATCTATCTGCCTGCTAAAGCGTATTCATCTTCATCAATGACTAAGAAAAAAATGTCTATGCGAAGAAACCACTTTAAGTAATATTATGAAATACTTAAATAAAATATGAGCATCATTATGTCCGTTTTGTACACAGACCACATGGTATGTGGTTTTATACAACGATTCAGAAGATACCAAAGATATTAATATAACGCGGTACCTATAAAAAACTTTTCATAGAATGTATAGATTCACCGACTAACAATAATTACAGTGAGTGGGTAAGGATACATGACGTCAATCTCTGGGGAATATTAGAAGTTTTACTGATTTTAAACGTCATTGTAGGTGAAAAAAATGTTGTACTTACCACTTTAGCCAATATTTTATTACTAACAACTCGTTTGTTTCACATAGAACGTAGTGTCCATTCAATTAAATGAGATTTCCAATTTTGTCGTCGGCCGGCGTCAGAACGAAATGTGAATCACCAAGAGTGTGGTGTAGTGTAGAATAGTGTAGATAAACAAAACCACGAAAGGAGCCGAAAAAGTTGACAGTCCAGTAGAGGTGATCGTTATATTAGATAACGAATATAACGATCACCTCTACTGGACTGTCAACTCAACAAAAATATAACGTTATAAAGATATAACAATAACGCATAATATTTATTTATAACACTTTCTGCTATTTTCCAAATAAAATAACTTTATCGGTAAACCAACGCCATCTAATTTCGTCGGTGTGTAAACTCCACGGTAGATTAGACAGTTGCTTTCAGACGGTAGCGACTCCTATTTCCTACGAGATGTTCTATTATGCATCACAATAAAAGTTGCTTTTAGTCAAGAAACCCTAATTTTGGGACTGTTTAACCGACCTATTCGTAATATCGTTGTCTTTAGTTTGACGTATGATCTACTACTATGGATTCTATGACGTGACGTGATACATAAGGCCTAATATCCTAAATCAACAAAATTTTATTCAATTCGTTATTTTTACTGCTATCTATTACTAGTAATAATCATACAAAATAAAATCAGCGGAGTGAGTGTAACGTTCGGTGTAAGAAAACGTGCAAATCGCTTTGTTTTTGTTGATAATACTAACGTTATTTTTTGTAAATGCCACGTGTTGGAGAAATATTGTTTAATTGTGAAGTATACTTACTCACCTTGGTCTTGGTCTTTTAGACCATGGGGGATTTTGTATAAACCCTGTCCCCACCCTACAACAGTCATAGGATACGTGTCAATTTGTTCATTGGGACCCAAAGAAGCCTAAAGTACCTGTGTTAGTTGCAAAAAGTATTGGGTTTATTTTTAATATAAAAAAAATTTTTGGCAAAAATGTATTTACTTTTAATGTAAACGTTGCGTATAAAGTTCGTCTCAAAGTGTCTCTGCGGTGGTGGTATGTGCGTCGGGTCATAACGTTACCTAAAACATGGTTGAGCAAAGCGCTGGCTGATTCACCTAACATACTCGTACACGGGTACCGCCTGTGGAGGCTGGTCTGCTCTTGCAATCTTATTTTGTTGGTAAAAAAAAATATTTAAAAACAATATATTTTTTAAAACTTAAATCCCTCGTACTCGTATTTGAACAACGTCGCCATAGTAAAAAAATATCTATCCTACTAGACCTTTCAAATGACACTAATTTCAAATCTGTTGGATGGTGGGGACGTTTCTTCCCATGGTCCTTTAAATAGGTTCTAAGCGTAACCCACCAATCGTATTATAATAAGTAGAATAGCACATCACAAATAAGAATCCCAATGGATCAGCGATTATTACGAAAAACCTATTTTTAGGTGTTATATTATAGCAGTAAAAATATTGATATAGCATAACGTTATGCTGTATTTTATGAATATAGCAGATCCGCATCCGCACCGCACACCTCTAGTCCACAGACTAGACTAAAACGTGTGAGTGAACTAGTGAATGAATAATGGTTGGACGAATCGATGCGAGCGGCGCGATTCGACCGGTCAATGTCCTTGAACCGTGGTGCGCTTAGAAAACATTTATTAAAGAAGAAGACTAGAAACAAAAAAAGGGTACGTTTCAGCGCCCTCTAGGAAATTTCCCATACCAACTTACAAAGGCGGGAACAATTGAAAGCATAATCTCACGTAATAAATTTAAATTGTGCGTGAAATATCATGCTTTCAATTCTGACGCCAGCTTAAATGTAGTGTTATGGCACGTTGTGGTTAAATAAATAAAACCGTTGTTATGACTAGTTATATTAAGACCATAGTGCTTGCTTACAACAATGTAGTACCTATACTTTTCCCATGCAACATTTAAACTAAGCACTTGGGTTCCCAGGAACAAGCTGCTAACGGAGCGAGCGTGTTTGTATCACCAACAGGACGTCTCGCTCAGACGCTTGGTCAGCATTACAATGTAGTAGCATACCAAGTTACATTTAGATTAAACATTATGTTTAATCTAAATGTAAGCCATCGTCAGTCGTACGTAGACGATCAAACTCACGCCACGTCTAATCTCGCCTAGTTAAGCTGTTAGGAATAGAATATTTTAGTTTTTATAAAGACAATTCCGCAGCCGGTAGTATTGCTAGCTGTAGTTCGTGTTATATCCATTCGTAAAATCCGGATTTGTCGCGCATACTGCCGTTGTACGTGTTAACGCACAAGAAGCAATCCACGAACCAAAGAAATAAGTTATTGTCGCGAAGTGAAAAAGAAAATGATGGTGATTGGCCATTATTCCTGTGAATAAAATCCTCCTACACATGTAGGTACAACGGTATAGCATCTACCAAGTCATATTAGCAAAGTTCGTTTATTGTTATAGCATCTAACGATATATACGATATATAATTATGTACAGTCACGAGCATTAATGTATACACATTTCCACATTTTCTAAAATATGTAAACTAATAGCATTTTAAAAATATTTACTCAACAATGTGTACAAAATTATGTAACCATCAAATTGTGCTGAAATTAGGTATACGTTGGGTTCACATTAATGTAAACGATACATAACCAATAACAAGTACTCACTATGTACCTATATAAATTTTTTGAAAACATGAGAATATCTATAACATGTATACAATTTCAACTTTAAACTAATTTGGAAGTGGAGACTGTTGGCTTAAATATCAAAAATATGTATCCACAATTCAGTTTCAAAATTATGTAAACAAACTGTAAAAAGTGTATTTTCGTTAAAAACTATAATAATTTTTTACAATTATGTCTGTTCGGGTGGAATTTTGCAAGTCAATTTTGATCAACTTTCAGGTTACCGATTAAGAAATTTTGTAAACATGTGTGAATCGCTTGATAATGCAATATTATGACGTGGTGCTGACCTGATGTTGCAGCTGGAAGGTGGCCATAGGAACTTTGCTTCGAAACAACATAATTTCATTGAGTTTGTGCTCGTTTGAATCGTCTTGACGAGTATTTTGTCTTTCAATGGTAACCAGGGTCTGATCTGATGATGGAGCTCGAAGGTGGTCCTAGGAACTCATCAAAGAAACGACTCCACCCCATCGAGTCTCGGCTCGTTTGATTCGTCTTGACAAGTACTTTGGTGCTAGATGGTAATCAAGGTCTGATGATGGAGCTGGAAGGTGGCTATAGCAACTCAGTAATTAGGCGACACAACCGCGTCCAGTTTGATTCGTCTAATGGGTGGACCGTTTTGATGAGTGGTGAGTGGTGGTGCTTTGGTATTGTATACACGTTCAGTGAGATGAACAGATGAAAAACGTGTCCAGGGATAACTAAAAAAATTCTATTCTAAAATTCTAAACTATTTTTAAAAAACAAGCTTTTATTTAAATGCACTAAAAACAATAAAAACTTTTACTATCAACTTATAACGTCATTCATTACACAATTAATATGATATAAAAGGTTGTCGCGAGATATACTACATACTATATAATTATGTGTAAATAAATAAGTAAATCTAATGACTTGATTTGATTGATTTTAATAGTTAAAATCCTTTTTAAAAAACAAGCTTTTTTTTAAAGGCGCTAAAAACAAAAAAAACTTTTACTCTAAAACTTTTACTTCCAACTTATAACGTCATTCATTATACAATTTATATGATATAAAAGGTTGTCGCGAGATTTACTATATACTATACATATAATTATGTACAAATAAGTAAGTAAATCTAATAACTTGATTTAATTGATTTTAATAGTTAAAATTAATCAAATCAAGTTATTAGATTTACTTATATATTTACACATAATTATACAGGGTTACAGATTGATAAGACCTATATCCTTTAAAGGGATGTAGTTTCCATCATTTCTGACTGATTTTTTTTAATAGACTTTTTTTTTAATATCGAAAAAAGAAATAACATTTTATTCTGAATTTAATTATTTTTATACTGTTCATCGTCTCCTACGATTTAGTTGGTACAACTACTTGCAAATTTAGTGTTCAGAATAATTAAGCAACTCATCTTCTACACAAAAAAACCAAAACTAAATAAGTTAGAGGCACACAACACAAAAAGAGGATAATAGACAAAAAACGGAAATTTAAAAAGAAAATCTTCAAAGTACTGTAATTTGAAAACGGTTAAGTTTGGGTTACGGTGTTTAATAGTTAAATCAGTCAAAAATGATGGAAACTACATTCCCATAAAGGATATAGGTCGACTTAACCTTTAACCCTGTATAGTATATAGTAAATCTCGCGACAACTTTTTATATCATATAAATTGTGTAACGAATGACGTTATAAGTTGATAGTAAAAGTTTTCAAGTAAGAGTTTATTTTTTATTTTTTTAGCGCATTTAAAGAAAAGTTGTTTTTAAAAAGGATTTTACTTTTAATTTATTTTTAACTTTTTAGTTATCCCTGGACACGTTCATCTAACTGAACGTGTATACAAAATTTCTTCACGTTCACCAAACCGGGTGCGTATCATTTCATATAATGACATATGAATTAATTACAAAGGACATAACGTTCATTGGATATAATTTTTACTTGATCCATATACACTTCCCATAACATTACGTAAACCAGTCATTTGATATAATACTCATATTCTATAACAACTTTTTCTCTAAAGCTATATTGGGATAATAACATATTCTATAACTTCATTTAATATAATTTTTACTTAAAAATAAAATTAGCATTTTAACCCCAATTTGATTTTAAAAAAAAATTAAGACGTGTTTTTGGTAAGGTTGTGCCACAAAAGTCAGTGACAGAAACGAATCGCGGCAAAACCGGCTTCACGTAGATTTGTCTGCCCTACGCTAGAGTGTAATTTAAGCCCACGTAGGCGCGGAGGGGCGAGGCGGCCCGCGAGCTGAGGAGCAGGTGGCTTTAACGCTCAATGCCGTGGCTGAGGCTGGCCGGCGGAGCCGGCTGCTGCATGCTGGCTTGCATGCTGCGTGCTTGCTTGCATTCTGCATGCTTGCTTGCACGCTGCATGCTTGTTAGCACGCTGAATGCTTGATTGCACGCTGCATGCTTGATTGCACGCTGCATGCTTGCTTGTACGCTGCATGCTTGTTTGCATGCTGCATGAATGCTAGCATGCTGCTTGCTTGCTTGCATGCTGCTTGCTTGCTTTCTTGGATGGTGCCCTTTAGGTCTGAGTATTATATGAATAATGTTTTATACCATTACATTATTATATCAAGTTTTATTATATCATATGGACATTATATCACTCAAAATTTTAGATTCTAAAATCATATCTAATGTTTATTATGTCAAGTCAGTTGTTATATCAAATGAAATTATATAAAAAAAAAATGCTTTATTAAATAAAAGAGTTACGTACTTACATTACTTATTACTAGTAGTCCCCAAACTAGGTAATCCTGTCTATGGGGACTTACATTTGGTGCTAAATATGTTTATCTATTGCTAAGTGTACACTAAAATATGTGATTGTAACCATACTAGTAAAATCACTTAATAGGTACCCACAAATTATAAATTATACGTTTATACGACGCAAACACTGAAGGCTGGCCCGATAACACCCACCTCAGAATACCACAACTTACTTTAGCCCTGCGTAAGAAATTCCTTACTTGGGATCAGTGTCAGTCCAGGAAAGTGATATTAACACTGCTAAAGGCTCTATATTATCGAGGATTTGTCAGTAACAATTCTGTTTCGTTATAACTTAGAGAAATTAGCCAGTTACTTAATATAGATTTAGCAGTAGTTGGGTGGCTACATTTAAAGTCACATTTACTTACTGCCTTGTTATAAATAAATGGGTAAAGGAAGTCGCTGTGTTTTTTAGCAAATGTGGTGAGAGGTGGTGGCACTGGGATTTTAAATACACGTCTTTTAAGGAGATTTTTATAATCATTAGATTTGGTAACTACTTTATGCGTTGTCAGCACTGCTTTAAGGATATACAACTTGCGAACACTCAGAACATGACAATCTGCGTAAAGGCTATCTGTTGGGTAACGACGTGGAACATTCAGCATGACCTTTAGCACCGCTCTCTGCGCTCTCTCAATCCGCAACATGTAGGATTTATCTGTCCCACCCCAGGCCGATATGCAATAACCTATGACCGACTGACAGAGACTAAAGTAGACCATACGGAGGACTGATGTGCATGCTACACCACGGAGCATATACATTATGTTTATTACTTTGCGAACACGGCTCGCCAAGGCCGATATGTGTTGGTGAAAGTTCAGGTTGTGGTCAATAAGTACCCCGAGATACACACCCGACAAATACTGTCGCATGCACACGCATATGAAATTAAATATATATTAAATGAACGTTAGATCATAAGTATTTATATCAAACATTACACACCTCCTAATAACTGAGTTCCTACGGCCACCTTCCAGCTCCATCATCAGACCCTAGTTACCATCTAGCGCCACAGTACTCGTCAAGACGAATCAAACGAGCCCATACTCGATGGGGTTATGTCGTTTAATTACTGAGTTCCTTCCTATGACCATATTCTAGCTCCATCATCACACCCCGATTACCATCTAGCACCAAAGTACTCATCAAGACGAATCAAACAAACCGAGACTCGATGGGGTTGCGTCGTTTCTTTGCTGAGTTCCTAGGATTACCTTCTAGCTCCATCATCAGATCAGACCCTGGTAACCATTGAAAGACAAACTACTCGTCAAGACGATTCAAACGAGCACAAACTCGATGAAATTATGTTGTTTCGAAGCAAAGTTCCTATGGCCACCTTCCAGCTCCAACATCAGATCAGCACCACGTCATCATAATATTGCATTATCAAGCGATTCACACATGTGTACAAAATTTCAGCTTAATCGGTAACTTGAAAGTGGATCAAAATTGAGTTGCAAAATTCCACCCGAACAAAAGACATAAAAGCTTGTAAAAAAATATTATAGTTTTTAACGAAAATACACTTTTTACCGTTTGTTTACATAATTTTGAAACTGAATTGTGGATACATATTTTTTACATATTTTTGATATTTAAGCCAACAGTCTCCACTTCCAAATTAGTTTAAAATTGAAATTGTATACATGTTATAGATATTCTCATGTTTACAAAAAAATTATATACATAGTGAGTAGGTACTTGTTATTGGTTATGTATCGTTTACATTAATGTGAACCCAACGTATCCTAATTTTAGCACAATTTGATGGTTACATAATTTTGAACACAATGTTGAGTAAATATTTTTAAAATGCTATTAGTTTACATATTTTAGAAAATGTAGAAATGTATATATATTAATGCTCGTGACTGTACAACGGTGTGGTATAACATCTATTGAGTTATATTATACATTCTGACCTGTCAAAAAAGTTTCGGGAACGGATGATTTGTATATGATTCCAAATTCAATTTTTTGTTTTTTTTTGTTGTTAGATTGGCACAACTGTTATCCATTTTGGCGCGGAGTTTGAGTTGCATCCATTGAGGTACAATAAACTAGAGAAGACACCGCGAAGCAAGTTTGTGCGCAACTAAGGTGCGGCCGCAAGGTCCACAATCGCTTGAATCACCCACAACTACTGAGGCGTTTGCAGCGAAAGTGCGGCCGGGAGGCCGCACTTGAACGGAACACAGCAGTGGTGAGCGGTGTCTTCTCTATACGTAGTAATAATAGCTCAATGGTTGCATCTGTTATTTAGATTAAATACAGTGCTGTTTTTAGTAAGTTTATATCTAGTGTGTATTGCGAATTTCATAATGGCACAGAATAAATAATAGTACTACGATAATGGATAAAAACATCGAACAAAGAGTTTGTCTTAAATTTTGCGTTGCCAATGGAATTTCGTGTTCGGAGTCACTGAAAATGTTACAGAAGGCTATATCAATAGACTTTATCAAAAACACGTGCTTCTTATAGTGGTACAAAGCGTTCAAAAGCGGTCGAGATGTGATGGAAGATTTGCTTCGCTCTGGTAGGCCATCAACGTCTTCAACTGAAGTTATCATCGCAAAAATGAAGGAAATGGTGACTGAAAACCCTCATTCAAGTTTGAGAGAGATAGCCGCTGAACTTTCTGTGTCTCACGAGTCGATCCGTACCATTTTAAATAATCACTTGGGTATAAAACATGTTGCCAAGTCAAAGTCATGTTGACTGTTTTCTTTGACTGTAGCGGTGTTGTGCACTCGGAAGTCTTGCCGGAAGGTCAAACGGTAAAAAAATAATATTATTTGAGCGTTATGCGGCGTTTAAGAGAGCAAATTCGACGAAAAAGGCAAAATAAGTGGAAAGAAAATTCTTAGATTTTGCACCACGATAATGCGCCTTCGCACAAGGCCATCATTGTGAACGAATTTTTGACCAAAAACACAACAAATACCATCGAGCAACCACCTTATTCAACAGATAAGGCTCCAGCCGACTTCTTTTTTTTCCTAAACTCAAATTACCACTTCGTGACACCCGTTTTCTTTCGGTAGAAGACATAAAGGAGAATCCGCGGCAAGAACTGAACTCAATTCCAGAAAAAACGTTTAAATTTTTTTTTATGATAGGATTTTTCGTTGGCGTAAGTGTATCGTTTCTGAAGGAGCATACTTTGAAGGCGATAAAATAAATTTAGATGAATAACTAACATTTTGTGTTTTATTGATCTTTTCCCGGTACTTTCTTGACAGAGTAGTATATATTATGTTTAAATATTGTTACAAAATCTAACGATATACAGTTCTGTACAACATCAGGGAATTTTCAGGGAACTCAAAATCCTTACTGTCCCAGGGATGTATATTTTCGAAGCTTGCATATTTGTTAAAACTAATAAACAGTTATTTGAGCGTAAAGAAACATTTTGCAACTTCAATACTAGGTATCCCAATAGACTTGTTCAGCCTGCTAGGACAACTTCTCTTTATAGCCGAAATGCGTACCTACTGTATGGCAGTTAAGATTTACAACAGATTACATGACGAGATGAAAAATCTGCCAATAGTTAGTTTTAGAAGTAGATTGAAGAATTGGTTAATAAATAACAGTTTTTATTGTGTTGATGAATATTTCCCTCAGGACGACTTCGTCAATAGCTTTAGACCTCAGATTTAGCCAACCCAAATATTTTTGCTTTCTTATTTGACAATTTTATTAACTAATAAGACATACCTACATGACTTAATGAATTAATATATATTTATAATTTTAATTTATTTGACTTATTTAATTAATCAGTTTTTTATTTAAATAATTAATAAATAGTAATAAATTTTGCATGCCAGAGTCTGGTGACTAGTGTGATTCGAATTTTTGTAACAACTTTATGTACTACTTTTCAAGCAAAATAAATCATTTGTATTTGTATCAATCGGCCCACCTAGCATTTTAAGTTTTGACGGTCGTTAAACATAACTGTTAAATTAAGCAAAAAGTTTTACGTAGTTTTGAAGCTGATTTATAACAATCTTTTTCGTGTGTTTTATTTAAATTTTGAATTCAGAATACCTACTGAAAAACAAGAATTATAGCGTATAAATCAAGCATGCGCCTTAGTGAAGGGCAAGAGTAGTATTGATTTTTTTAAAGAAATCAATCGTTAATCACTTTTAAAAATTAAATTATAAGAGGTATTGCCTCCTAACTAAGGCATCTGCGACAGCCTTAATGCGATTAGACATAGAATTAATTAGTCTGACTATGAAATTCTGTGGTATCATCTCCCATTCCTCTTCTATGGCAGTTTTCAGCTCCGGCATCGTTTGTGGGGCTGGTTGGACTCTGCTCTAGACACTGACGAATGTACCTGTGACTATCAGTCCACTAACAATCACAAGTTCGGTTTTCGCATTTGCGGAAATTCCTCCCCAGACTGTCCATGACCCACCACCATAAGCAACCCTCTCTTGTATGCAACACTGAGCGAAACGCTCTAATTGCCTTCGGTGCACCTTCTTTCTTCCATAATTACCATATTAGTTACGTGAATAAAGATATTTTGAATTTTAAATACTTTCGATTACTTTCGGTACCTATGTAATTTATCTATTATCGAAACAAGTGCAATGTTTAAAAAAAATATTTTTATATATTTAATTAATCATAATACTGGACTGAAATTTTTCAGCCAACCAATATATTTTTTAACACATTAAATTTGATATAAAATACTTTTCATCCATTAACCGGCTCGGTGAAGGTCGTTGTATACTCGGATCCTCTACTATTAAGTACCTATCATAATATCAATTCTACTAGTCACCTACAATTATTTAGTACCTACTTAACATATTATTACAATTTACTTGTACCTGCACCTAACTTGTGCTTGCACCTACATAGCTTGACAACCTTCGTGGTCAAGTGATTAGCACGCCGGGTCTGGCGTCGCGCCATCTCTGAGGTCCCGGGTTCATTTCCCAGTCGGGTCAATTTAGAGAGACTGTTTTTCTAAACTGATTTCCAGTCTGGGTATTTTTTCTATGTTTACGTATATTTATCCGTTTTCTTACCATATTAACGAGTTTCAAAAGAATACTCATCTTGGTCTAGCTAGATAATTGGTGTGAGCGTAAATAAATTGAATTTGAATTGAATTTAGGTTGATTTTAAAAATTACTTACTACATTGTCGTATTAAGGTAGCTTTCAATACATTCTGACAATTTTAGACAATTTGGTTGGCACCGACTCCAAAAATAACAATAATTGTACCAAATAACAAATATTGTCCTAAATTGATTGTCTATCTAGTCAAATTTTAAAAGCGTTTATTTGTCTTTTTAAAAACAATTACAATTATTATATAAAAAGGATATATTTTCTAGAGTGGTCGAATTTGAGACCTTAATAACTAAACTTATATTTAAATGAAGAGGTCTGATCGATTTGGAGATTAAGACGCTAATGAATCGTCGTTGCTACCTCTCCGGCAATCCAGCTCCGTGCGGATGTTTGGATTGCTTGCCTGGCATCTCAGAATTACTCAGAATACTATTTTGTCAGCCCTCTTAAGCAAGCGCTGAGTGACTGGTTGATAGGCCAGAGGGTACCATAACTCCTCCCTCCCTAAGAGCAAAATTATCAGAATTTTCATTATTGGAAATTTCCTGAAAATTTTGTATAAAATATATAATTTTAAAACGAAAGAAATACAATAAAACTGTTATAAAAATCAAAGTTATCAAACTAAAGGCTATAAAAAACGTAAAATGTAGAGTCTTTTTCTCTAAAAACCGCACTATCGATCACTTCATTTTGTTTTTTTTTTTTATATAAAAGAGGGAGGCAAACGTACAAGCGGGTCACCTGATGGAGAGTAATCACCGCCGCCCATGGACGCCCGCAAAACCAGAGGAATCGCAGACGCGTTGCCGGCCTTTAAGGGAGGAATAGGTTTAAGGAAGGAATAGGAATTGGGAAGAGGGGGGGGGGGGGGTGGGGGAGGGGCCTCCGGAACCCTCACTGGTCGGACGAAACAACAGCACCAAGTGCCATTATTTCACGCCGAATATTAGTAAGAGGGTGGTATTACGCCGGGCGAGCCGGCCCAATGCGTGCTGCAACGCAGCGTGGCTCTACCACTCAGTCAGTGTCACTCATTTAGCACCACCCAGGGGTCACGTGTAGGGTCTCAAGGGTAAACCTACGGACGCGAGTAACTTTAACCCCCAAAAGTTTTTTAGTACGTGTGACATGTATTTGACCTCGTCGAGCTTCACATCGTTCATGTTAACCGTACGCGTGCACTCGATACGTCTACATTCGTAGTCATCGTAGCACGTAGCCACGGTAAGTTGATGATAGGTAGCGGCGCGACTCTATCGCTTTCCTCGTAGTGTGGCTGCTGATGCGTATGCCTTGTATATTCAATTCGCAGGGCTCGTCCAGGGTTATCAGGTAAGTTCCTTTGACAGGATAACGGCTAGCCTCGTCCTTGCAATGTTCTTCTATTGTAATTTGCTGTTTAGTATATAAAATCCAGCTTTCAGTATCGATTTTCTGCATTCTTAAGTATTCTATTTGAATCTGGTGTTGATGACAGCGGCTAGCGTTGTTATCGAATTTCATCAGCTGCTCTACGCAGGTAAGTTTAGGATACATTGCTTTATTTTCCTCAGCACACAGGAAGAAGTCTTCGACAGTGAGGGCAGTACATGGTCTCTCTATCGTTAAATATTTCGAACCTTTTGCCATAAGGTAAGGGTATTCAGGGAATATGGTTAGGGTTTTATTTTCAGGTTCAAGGAAAACAGGCAAGGAATATAATTTGAAATAATTAAATGTGTAGTTATCGACAAGCGGTACTTCCATAATAATTGTGATCTGTTGTTTTTTATTGTTGTTTTTTAAAAAAGTGACACTAATCTCCAAAATGTTGGATAGCTTTATAAATACAACCGAATCTGTGATTAATAATTCAGTAATACTAGATGCAAGACTTAAGAAGTTGAAGCCATACTTAAAGATTTAATAATTAAAGATAACAACGCACTATTTGCTTCCTATGTTCTAGGATTGTATAGCCTTATTCTAAGTAACTTTCGTACTATATATATTAAATTAAGTGCAATAGAAACCGCCTTAGCATTTAGTAGAAACTCCAAATTACATCAGTCTTTAGTGAACTCTACAGAATTATTAAGTCATTTAAAGTTAATTGGGATATGGAAAATTAGTATATACTCCTACCGAGATTAATTTAGTAAAAATAGAGGAAACTATTAAAGTAAAATGTTTTACAAAAAGTAGCCTATGTACCTAACTACATATTTGGTCCTTCAGCTATATGTGCAAAAAATCATGTCGCTGCGTTGCTCCGTTTCGAAGTGAAAGACTGACAAACGAACAAACTTGCTTTCGCATTTACAATATGGATTTACAGCCGGAGTGGATCTCATTTGACTTATGGCTATAAATACCAAAATCGCTATAGGTATGCCAACAATATTTGGGGAGTGCCCTCAATTCCTCAAGGATCACATCATCATAACTGGGTTCCGGTACTTGCTTTCATTCAAAGTCAAATTATTTATTCAATGTAAACCTTTACAGGCACTTATTGACGTCAATACTAATAATAATAAAAAACAGTTAACTAACTTATAGTTAAGACTTATATAACAACTAATCTAACGAGCTTATAGTCTGTGCCAGATAAATGCGCATCGCTACCCCCAGTACCACTGCACGCCGAAACAAAATCGCGTCGAACCGAAATATATAAATATTTGCTTCGTCATAGTCACTTAACTATCTTAATCGAGATATCTTATCGCCACCCGTGAAATACTTATTATTGAGGAGTTCCAGTGGCAATCTGTGGTCTTTTTCATCAGTTTTACTTCATCAAATGATACTTTCTGAATGCAAATGCTTGACTTATTGCTAAAAATACCTAAATTGCTAAAGGCATGCCTACAATATTTGAGGAGATCCCTAAATTCCTCAAGGATCCCATCATCAGAACTGGATTTTGATAAAAATAAGACCAATCTGGAAGTATATCCTATCAAATAAAAAAAGAATTTCAGAAATCGGTGTATGACGGAGCATTATGAGGTACTTAACAGACATTTAAAAAAAACATATTATTACAACCGAATTGAGAACCTCTTCATTTTTATTGAAGACGGTTAAAAAGAGGACAAATACTCTATTTTAAAGTACGGATGGAAACCCTAATCGCACTCCTAGATGAAAATCAACCCTAATCGCACCCCTAGATGAAAACCTCACTAATTCAAAAAAAAATAAACCGACTTCAAAAAAACACAAATAAGATAAAAAAAACACAATCAAAAACTCACTAAAAAGCAAAAAATAAACTTAATTTACACTAATAGATAAAATTAGCATATGTATCTACATATTCATGATTATAATATATAAACAAACAAAACCTACCTTACTTATGTTACCTACTTATAAACACGTATTTTATATTCTACAAGTATTATACTATAACCTATTTTTACAAAATATGAATTTTTACATATGTGATAATTCTTGTCTAAACCTATTACTTACCTATTAATCTATTTAAAATATTAAATGTATGTGCTACCTATCTGTCTGTTTGAAGTCGGTGCCAAGCCATAGGTATGTTGCATGCAGAGTGCAGAGTGGTGCAGGCAGGCCCGCTGCAGTCGGACGCAAGGCGCGAGTGCGTGTGGGTGGGCGGTGCTCGCGCTGAGCGATCCAACTCCAACCCAAAGTGGCAGACACATGCGGGCAGATGTCGTTAACGGTCGCTTTGTTTGCTATTAAATTTTGAAGCGTTATTGTTGTTGCTGATAGATTTCTATAGTTTGAAAGTTCCTTACAGTAGTTTTTGTTGTTGTTCTCTGTCTTTGATAATTATCATTTTTTTAATGTCATTAGGATTTCGGTTTCGTTTTTGTTATTAATTAAAATTGTATATTTTAAATATAGGTATATTATTTTTCTTCTGTTTGTGCTTGGCACCGACTTCAAATAGACAGATAGGTAGCACATACATTTAATATTTTAAATAGATTAATAGGTAAGTAATAGGTTTAGACAAGAATTATCACATATATAAAAATTTATATTTTGTAATAAATAGGTTATAGTACCTATAGGTACTTGTAGAATATAAAATACGTGTTTATATGTGGTTTATATGTAGGTAACATAAGTAAGTAAGGTTTTGTTTGTTTAGATATTATAATCATGAATATGTAGATACATATGCTATTTTTATCTATTAGTGTAAATTAAGTTTATTTTTTGCTTTTTAGTGAGTTTTTGATTGTGTTTTTTATCTTATTTGTGTTTTTTTTGGAGTCGGTTTATTTTTTTTATAAATAATCTTTATTTTTCTATTTTTAGTGTTAGTAATAGGTACGTATAAAGTACAAATTCAGTCAAGTCGCCTTTACACATTCCACGCTATCGACGAGTTACTAGAGGCAGCTCAACAAACCGAAAACGACTACCATCTAACGTCATTCCTGCTGATGTTAATAACTGTGGCGGTTTGATGCACGCACTGAAGTTGGGTATAGGCTCCAGACAAGCTCCAGAGTTATGTTAAGACGTAACATTTCTGTTATTGAAGTCCTATTCAACGAGGCAATGGGGATCGTGTCCAAGTTTAAGTGGCCTGCCCTTTGCCGTGATCAAATAGAATCAGGCGAGTTGCCGGATTCAGTGTGCATAAAATTTGATGACGACACTATTAACACAAAAGTAAAAGACAGTGATGGGTTAGTGGCCATAGCGCCCGTATCAACAACATTCCAAGTAAATAAAGGGTACGGGGATGTTGAATAGAGAATGCTGCCGCTAATCCTCAGTTGGGCGGTAACGGTGCATAAACTCCAGGGCACCACTTTAAACAGAGCCGTGATTGACTAGGGCAAGAAATATTTTGCCAAAGGCCACGTCTATGTAGCACTTAATGGTGTGAAGGCACTGCATGGCATTGCTCCTGCAACAAAAGCTGGACGTCATGGACGAGGTAAGCGCAGTGTAAGTTTGCAAGACCAGCTTCAGTGGCTGTTGCAAAGACTGTCGGCAAGAGCGACCAGATGGTATCCCGGAGACGAGACGGGACGCAGAAGACCTTGCAGGAGATCATAACACTGATCAAGGAAACCGATCCTGATCACATGCCGACGTTTGTGGCGAGAGACCTCAACAAGTTGCCTTCCGTCACTTTCGATCATGTCGACGTCTGATGTGATGCTGAAATTTCAAGCATCCGAAAATACTAGGTCATCGATCGCCGGCTCATTTGTCAACAGTCGACGAGGGGCCTGCCTCGATACGTCTACGTCGAGCTGCAAGTCAGCAGTTTCTGCGCCGTATCCGATACGACCCGAGCCGAGCCGAGCGCCGCCGGCGCAGCTGTCAGCCGCGAGCGCAGTCTTTATGCCCCGCGCGCCTGCCACCAACGCCGCCGCCGCCGCCCCGCTGCCTACATCACCGGCCGTGACGTCGAATGCGCCTATCACGTGTGCGCCTGTCAACTGTCGACGCCGCGATTTCGCCGCTGTTGTTGCAGCCAATACAAACATACGGTCGCAGCAACCTATCGCCGAAGCAAAGGCCACTTTACGAAACGTCGCACACCCGGGCCAAGATCAGGATGGCTTCGTCGAGGTTCGATGCAAGAAGCGTTGCGCGAAATGGAACGATTAAGATTATTTTAAAAAAAGAAATCTGTTATTTTCTTATACTCTCCATCCAAATTTACAAGTCCCCCTTTCTCGTACAAAACACCCCAGTAACTGTGTAAAGCCAATAAACCAAAATAAATACAAGTTAATATGGGCAAGTACAAATATACAACTCATTAACCGTCAGGAGTTGAGGAATTGTACCTTCCATCATCAGCTTACCTGAATAACTTGATAGTACACAACTAGCTTTCTATAATATAATATATATTTAAAGAATAATTCCCTAACTCTTAATCGTTGAGGAGTTGTGTCTCCCATCATCATCAGATCAGCAATGTCATCAGATGATGACTACAAGAAGCACGTATAATATGATTATTGTACGTGCCTATAAAATTTGAAGGTTTCCCTCGATTTCCCTGGGATTCTATCATCAGATCCTGACTTGGTGGCAATAGGACCACCTCAGAAGTATGCTCCTTCAAATGTAAAAAGAATTTTTAAAATCGGTTCACAAATGACGGAGATATCGCTGGACATACATAAAAAAAAACATACACGTCGAACATAGAACCTCCTCCTTTTTTGAAGTCGGTTAAAAAGTACCTACTCATATTGAGATGCCGTTTTCGAAATACCGACATGAATACCTACGCGGAGCTAAAACTCACGTAACGATAACTTCGACCGTTGTCGAAAGATGGCGCGAAACATTGCTTTAGTTGAATGACCTCACGCTCGCTGGACGGGGCGGTGGCGGCGGGCGCGACGCGTACATTTATGAATAAAAATTACTCCGCCATTTAGAGATGTTTCCTGGCCGGTGTGAGGTAATGCCGTTTGCATTGTATCCTATTTCCTCTGTTCCACCTATCCCTATCAGTCTATTCCCACTGGTTTACACATTACATTTACTGTACTTTTGATGATTTTTCGAGGGAACAACCCATCGATCAAATGTACCATCGAAGAAAAGACCCGTCGAGGAAGAGATCCTCCGAGGTATTGACCTTACGAGGTAACGAGCCATCGGTAAAGTGTACCGTCGAGGTAGAGACATCGAGGTAATCACTACCGAGGTAACGTCATTCGAACTAGAGTATCAGACCCGTCCCCACTGGTGGAGATAGGTGAAAAAAAATCATATATCTCCACTAACTATGCCCCCCTGGTAGGGATATATGGACTTATTTTTCCATTATTCCCTACTAGTAGGGCCAAGTGGACGTTTTATTCTACATCACACTACTAATATTCTATATTAGAAATATCACGCTATCGAATATTGTAACCACTCAACCTGACCTATCTTCTAAACCTTATAATACATACACACATCATCGCCGCCTTTACCTTAGCTTAACTTATTATCTAATTCTTAAAACTAGTTAACCTAATTTATCTACAATCTAATGTTTGTGTCTGGAGGTTTTGTAGAGTGCGTAGTGTTTGTATGATAATAAAACCTTAGCATAACTTAATTCTAATTGTGATAACTTTCAGTCAAGCAATGTAATATTATAATAAATACTATTTTGGCCAGATCGTCTAGTGAACCCTCCGTTGTTAACCGCATTTAAGTAACTCAAGTTCTTTTCGTGAAAGTTTAGTAATTGGCTTAACCCTGTGTTAAATTATTTTCTCCTGACCTAATTACCTATCCGTCAATAACTAATATCCTAGATATGTATAGCCTATCAGTGACTCCGTCTGAACTGTGACCTAAATCCTTCACAGCAGCTGCGGGAAGGAATGTAAACCACTCAAAGATAATCTGATGATAGCTTAGCTTGCAGGTATTATTATTTATTAACAATAGCATTATACATAAAAAGTCTTGTGCAATTTACAAGCCCCATCCGCCGCTCCATAGCGTACTATACATCACATTGTTTAATTATAGTCCCGTCACATTGACTTTAATTTATACTTTATAGAGAGACTACACAACCTTCAACTTAATTTCATCTTATATGATGAACTATGTGTTAGCATTTTCATTCTTATTATTCCACATAAATCAATAGAGTTTATCTCAAGGCTTGCTATCATCCAAATATCCTTTTCACATTAAGAACTTAATTATTCAATGCAATAACTTATGTCTTATGATATCACTTATCGAACAGAGGTGGGAAGCCAGCATTCAACAGGACCCACTTATTTCTCTGATTATTGTGTCTATTATAAAGATATTACAATGTAACATTATTAACTGACTGTCCTTTTGTCTTATTAGAAAATTAGTATTCAGTTCTATAAAGGGTGGATAATTTATTCAAAGCCCACTTCAGGCAGTGGCTAAAATAGAATGCTATAAATAAAGGTAAAATTACTTTTATTTACTCTTAGTATTTATTATACAGATCTTATAAATCACCAACATAACTAGATTGTACTGGCTGCCTTGGCAGATTATCACATCTTAAGTTTATTAAAAGATGTTTGATTTATTCAATATCCTACTCATTTAGCAAGTGAAAATAAATAGAATACTATAATTTGAAGTAAAATTACTTTGTTTTACTCTTAGTGTTTATTATACAGATCTTATAAAGTACCAATATAACTACATTGTATTGGCTGCATTGGCAGATTATCACATCTTAAGTTTATTAAAAGATGTTTGATTTATTCAATATCCTACTCATTTAGGAAGTGAACTTAAATTAATTATTTTTCCATTAACCTCTACCCCTGTCTCTCAGACTGGGTGATTATTTAATAGCCTACTTAATCATTGTTAGTATATTTTTAGTAGGTAGTAAATCAGGTAATTATCCCGGTTAATAATTAAATCAATTATATTTAGAAGTTATCCTTTACTCGCCTTAATAGGTATAAAGCAGACTGTTCTATTAGCCTAATTGGTTTAGGTTGTTCCCAACAAATATTTCTATGTTTCATAACATTAGGAGCTCATAGCTTGTAAGGTCTTTGACCATTAAAGTGAATTCAAATGATATAAAGTAGACTGTATTATTAGGCTAATTAGTGGTTGTTATCAATCAATTATTTCTATGTTTCATAACATTAGGAGCTCATAGCTTGTAAGGTCTTTGACCATAAAAGTGAATTCAAATGCTTCAAAGAAATAACCTAGGTTCCAAACTGGTTTTAGTTGTTTAGATGTTGATGTTGTTGGGATGTCTATTTATAATACTTCGGAGTGTAGCAATATTAAGGCCGTATCGCACCTCAGGGAAAGCTTAAAATGCCTGTTTGGTCATTTCAGTATTAGAAATCAAACATCACAGTACAGTTATGCTTACTTGCTATAACCTTTTCGTATTTTCTTGTAATAGGAAACCAGTCTAGACTGTTAGGTACCCCAAAGTAATGATGGTTCAATATTACCACACTTCTGCTTATTATTTAAAATGAATAGTTAATTGGTAACAACTTTTAGGAAAACAATTAGAATCCTATTGGCCTACGGTAACAGATTACATGCCTAGATAGGTCCTTTCAGCGCTCCTAACCCACGTCACTTTATCGTAATTTCTATTTAGGCACCATAACTTAATTATCCCTACCTTATTAGTCGGAATTAATCCAGCCTGGCTTCGCGGCCTACGTACCTAGTTTATGTACGCACAGCGTGCACACACCGTGCTGTCCCCCACTACCTAATAACATATATAGAAACGCCTACCTATAGATTCCTACAGCCTATCTCACTTGAAATACCTATATTTTGTCGAACTAACAGTCCCTACTTGTATACCTTTGCATTCTAGGCCCAAGCCACATTTAACTTAATTTCGTGGTGAGTTGTGTGAGTCGCATTGCCCCTAAAAGCAATTGACCCCTAAGCGAACTATTCGTCAGGCCAGTAAACCCAGTGTGTCCACCTAACCCTGCACTGTATGTACGAAGATAGGCTCGAAATTGGATTTGGTTATACGTGCCTATCTCCAGCTAATTGGTGTATGATCAATCTTCAATTTTCACTAGAGAGACAACTGTCTCTCCCCCGTTACTCTCTCGAATATAGTGTATTATTTAGCGTTGTAATAGATAACGCTGACCTTATTAAATACAGTCAAAGGTCATCCTGAGCGAGGTCAGTTAAAATCATATTAGTTTTCGTTGCCACCGTGATGCGTTTCCACTAATATGACCCAGAATACTGCATTCTGTTAACAATTCGAGTTGCGATAACAATAATTTTACTTTAATAATCACTTTCTATTTCACAAACAATGTTAGTTAATATCGCAGCTCGAATATCACTTAGCGCGCTAAAATGGCTCGGACGCTCTTTTTCATGTATGAGATCGTTATCACCCGGCGACCTTGAATCGAATGCCCGTCTTTCCTACCATGACGCCAACATCTTCCAAAACCGCGCCACTTCGCCCGACATTCGCCCGCGCAAATCCATTTCCCTACCCTTCAGCCAACCGCTAGCCGTCTCGCCCAAGCGCCTCGACTTCACGTGTCTTATCTTTTGTTACATGCAAACTTCGTGTCGCTCCACGTGGAGATAACATCTCCCCTCTCTTTCTATCTTTTTCTCAACCTCTCGCTCGCTCATTGCCGCCGTCCCCCGCGTAAATTCTAAAGTTTTTCCATAATCCAACCAAATCTCTTTAGATAGCCAATATTACATGTTTGAACATCTAGATGTAGCCTTCCATCAACAATTCCCTCTTAATAAACACCCACTCAAGCCAAAAATCCCAAATTTAGTAAAATTATAAAAAGTTCCGTATTCAGAACATAGGTGGCGCCTGCCTGTATGTGAACCGGTCTTGCCAACCTACGCCGTCCTCCTCGAAACTCAAGTAAATAACGCACGCTAGACGTCGCCTCTGTCGCAAGGAACACGTTAGCCAACCCCATCAATCTAATCCATTGCCAACCTAACAATCCTACGTGAAACTCAAGTAAATAACGCACGCTAGACGTCGCCTCTGTCGCAAGGGACACACGGAACAGTCCCCGCGAAATTCAAAATAATGATAAGCCCCTAGTCTATTGACACATTCTTACTACCTTTAACGCAAAGCCACTTGTCCACATGTCCATTATTTTAAACTAGTTTATTTTTCCCTTTTCATGCTTATTATATTAATGGTGCTACGCATTAATATTAATTTTAGTGCTACTCCCATACATTCCTTACTAACGGACGAATACCATTCATTCTGTACCGTTACAGCATAAACACGTTTATTGCAAGATGTAAAGGGGAACATATGAATATTTTTTATTCTAGTTATTATTAATTAAAACACAACTAATTTGCTTTTTAATGTCAGAAGGGTGGGGTTCGAATACTGTCCGTAATTTTTTTGTTTTTTTTTTAAATTGTAATTTATTCGCAACAAGCTAAAATTATATAATATAACATTATAAATAACATTATCTTCGTTAGGTAAAACGTAAAACGCATAACAAAATTATAAAACCTATCTTAAAAAATCTAAAGCCTAAAATTGTATGAACCCAAAAGGCTTAAAGTGTAAACGTAAAGTTTGTTGCTTTTTGTGTATTTTTTTCTATTTTAAACGAAATCGTTCGAATTATACTTAAATCATAGCCTTATCTACGGAAATCTTCGGTCAGTGAAACCGGGTCGACACCAACTCGAGCTGAACATATCCGACACAAATGGATTACAAATGTTACACTGGTTATAAAGAATCCTAACCTCCATTGAAGGATGCGATAGCATTATTTTATGTAAATCTTCATTCAGTTCAAAGTAATTAGTTGTGTATTGAGCGGTGAGGTACATAAAACGAAGCACACCAATTGCGATATAGTAGCACGTGACAGCATTCTCATCAGACAGCATATGTTTAAGAATTTTGTAACAATTTTTGTAAGGAACATACAAACTTACAAATATGTCCATTATTGATTTTGATGCAAAAGCAAACATAGTAGGATAAGTTGACGAGATATCCCGTTTGAAATAGTTTAGCAAAGATGCCCCAAACAAAGGTGCCATACTAGAACTAATCTGATCCCACATTAGTTCGCCTTCCCTACTATAATAGAATGTTGGAGCACCAATCAAGCTTAATACTGTTTCTTCAAATATTTCTTGTTTTGAAAAGACTTCTAAGTTTTCAATAAACAAAACCACAATATTCCAGAATGTTATCAAGTTATATTCTTCCTTTATGGAAAATGCGTTCAAGATCCATATTTGTATATGCTTGAACAGCTGTACTGGAATAATGAAGTTTTTCCTGATGACCAAGTTTCTCATATCTATTACTAAATGTTCCAACAATCTCATGAACAAGTCTCTAAAATATAAGTCTCTATATTTCCGCTCATACCGTAGGGCAAACAGGCGTTCCATAACGGGGACCACGAATGTTTTGTATTTCAAATGTTGATCTTCTTCACTGTTACTGCTTATTACGTATGCAGTAATTATTCTCATATTTATATGAGAAACACGATAGTCGGCCTCACCACTAATGCTTTCTCTAAAAGATTTCAACAAGACTTCTTCCATGAATCCCATCTCCAAGTGAATTAACATATCCATGTTTCCATCAATATAGTTCAGCATTTCATCTTCTGTTTTCACTGGGTAAGCCTTGAGATATAAATAACTTTTCATGAAAAATTTATGTCTCACAAGTAAAGGAATTGCTTCGAGTTTGTTAAATCTGTTGGAGATCAATCTTTTGTTATTTGGCGGCAGGTTTTCGATTAATATGCTCAATAACTCCCATAACTCTTCAATTCTCGAAGGTTCTTTTTCTTTACAGAGCCGTTTATAAGTTTGCTTAAATAAACCTGTCTTAATAGAAGAATTCGTAGAACTTTTCCACAAGTTTAGTAGGTCTTTTCTAAGTTCTGTTACGTTTAGTTTTGAGAGTACAAACCGTATTCCATGTTTTTGTAGACCGACAGGTGTATTTAGCAAGGTATGTACGTATGGAACAGCTTGAGTGCGACTCATATTTTGCAGAATAGTATTCAGAGACGGAACCGTAAACCGCAAATAATCACCTTTCGCATATAGTAACACCGTGTCTAAATCTATCGGAGGGCGAATTAAATGCATTTGCTGTGCGATATTCTTCCTCAGATTTAATTCAGTACTGTTAGATTGTTCATTAAAGTTGATTTTAGTTGACTCCGGAACGTATTTTTCTATAAGAATCATACACTTTTCACGTGGCTGTAGACTGAATAAGCCGCTTATAATGGCCTTTTGCCCGATATGTTGCATCAACCGCCCGAGGTAGAAGTCTTCCCATTGCCGAGCTATCGTATCTGGCCAGAAGAGCCGCAGTTTCCTAAGCGTCTGCTTCATAGGCACCGTGTCTTTGGAATACATCACCTCGTCCTCACTCTTGTAACGCGCCAACAGATCCGGGCCATGTTTAAGTGCATTCACACATGTCTCATCAGTTGGACACAAGTCGAACGACATCTTAAACATGTGTCTTCTAAACGATTTGTGGTGCTTGTAGAAAATCGATAAATCGATATTCCAGGAACAGTTTCTTTTCTTTATATCAATCAGGTCTTTGATTTTTTTTAACAGTGCTGGAAAGCTAGCTATACTTCTGTTCCAAACTTCTACAAATGATAACACTTCGTTGGTTGTTTTGACAACGTTTACCATGTCCAGCTCACTGATAATGCTAATATTATTCAAATTGTTCAGTGCGTAGTTGTAAAGATAAGTAAATACTTCGTCGTTTTCAAGGGGCTCAAGCTTCCGAGATAGATTATTGAAAGCGATTATTGTAATTTTTTTCTCTATCACTTGCTGGATGTTTTGTCCATGTAGAATTTTGTAAACAACGATTGATTGGACACAATTCGGAACGGTCTTGCCATTGTCTATGTCCAAATAAATGTCCATGCTGCAATATATATCATTAAGAATGTTCCAAGTTAATTCATCGTATTTGTGTGTTTTAGTAAGAGCAATAAGAGTGTTCACAAAGTGAATTTTGTACCTGAATGGTTCTCTAATGAACTTTTTTCGATAAAATTGCAGTAAAGTTTTTACGTTATGCAGGTCACGAGCCGCACACTTAATCAACACGCTTAACATGGCGTTCCTTTCTCCTGGAGATGATTCTCGCTTCAACAATGCTTGTATTTCGAAGAATGCCGTATCAAAAGGAGCGTAACGGTACCAACGGTAATAGTGTGTTTTTAAATTGATTCCCGATACAACAGTTTCCCAATCCTCTTTTTGGGAATCGTCTTCCAGTATAATTTTTCTTTCGTGCTCCATGAATGTTTCTTTTACAAATTTGAATCTATCTTCAACTGGCAAACGTTTAATAAAGTGTCGAACGTATCTGTATTTGACCCACGACCTTAATCCATGTCGATTGCTTTGTTTCTGCATCAACAAAAAATGTTGAATCTGATTTTCTTGCAGGTGTTCTGCTAAGGCGGACAAATCAATTTTGCGACAGTACTTATCGAAATTCTCTATGATTGTTTCCGGGTATTTCTGCAATAATAGCCGTGTTGCTTTTTTCCTCATTTTAGGAACGTAGAACTCTTCGTGGGAATTGATTAGATCGAAATAGTTATCAGTGTCACTATATAGGTAATGATTACCACTTCGTAAAACATATGGCATTGATTTACACAACGCTTTGAAGACTGCAAAGGATTTTTTGATTAATCGATTTATTGTGTCCTCGTTTAAATATTTTGCGTTTTCTCTTATTACACTTAATATAAGATCCACCGAACAATGGTACAACCACTTTTGTGCATATTTTAGGTCATCTTTATAGTAATTATAAAATTCATCGACTCTCTGTTCGTTTTTTAGGTTGAGCCTGATGAAGACTAGTAGTTTGTTCTTGGTGCGGGTGTTGAGGTGCGGGAACAGGTGCGCGTGCAGGTGGTCGGGGTGCAGCAGATGCGCGTGCGCGTCGGCCAGCAGCCACGCGCCGCGACGCAGCGCGCGCGCCACCAGTAGCGCGTCGCCGCCGCGCAGCACGCGCAGGATGTACGCCGCGTCGCACCGCGCGCACGCCACCTCCACCTTCAGCAGGTTCGCGGCGTCCGATTCCTCATAGTTGATTTCCTCCAGGACATACGTCTCATCTTTCGCGGCTGCCTTCACAATATTATTGTAATGGCGGTGCTTTTGACCGAGTGTTTCCTTTTTTATTTCCATTGGAGACATTTTACAATGGGTCTGGAAATAAAATATCCCATTTTTAGTATACATCAAAGCAATTTTGTGATTACATAGTTTAATTTTCTAGCTAACGACTGCCCGCAACTTTGTCTGCGTAAATACCCAAATCCTTTCTAAGCTCTTGCTTAAGATACGATACGAAAATGCATTTTGCCTGCAAATTTTCAGTCACCTAGGCACAGAATAACTAGTAGTACTTCCGTACAGAAGGTTCACTTTCAAACTAAAGTCAAGTTTAGGTATAAAAAATTGCCTACTCTTACGACCTTTACGCGAAATTGAAACTTATCGTGTGACCCGAGCGTTCATATTCTGTTAAGCAACGCTGCTCTGATTGATTTGACGTCAGGAGCGCAGGGTTTCTACTCATGGATATATTTAGGTACGTATTATTAAAATAAATCAGATTTATTGTCCTTTATTTTATTTAGACGCCCGTAAACACAACAGTATCTTTTATACGGATTATAAGATCATTTAGTAGTCATTGTTCGGTGCGCAAAAATCACAGAAATGATCGTTCGTTTTACGCGCGACGGACGTCGGCGTCGGTCGCACAACGTGGAGCGTGCGAGCCGAGCGGCAACTACAGCCATACGCCTGCCCGGACGGCGCGCCGGCGGAACGTACCTAAACTGCGGAGTGACATCCCCTGACCTTGGTCTAGGTCCGATTTGGGCTGTTCGATGTTATTCAGTCAGCCAGCAGTGCGATTCTCTAAGTTATAGCCTTGGTAGCAGCGGCTTCCGCAGCGCTGAGAATTGACTCTGTCTCTTTTATATTCATAGAGTTGGAAAGAGACAGCAGATCACAGCCATGCGCGCAACGTCTATGTGTCGCCTATAGAATCGCATAGCTGGACATTGATATTTCAAGAGCAATATTTGTACAGAAAGTTATTAACTAAATATTACTTATTTGATAATTAGCGAAATACATGATTATTATTATATTCTACGGGAATGGGCAAATGAAATATTATTTTATTTTAAGTAACTAACTTTTAAATAATATAAAATATGTACTTAAAATCAATGTTAAATAAATGTTCATTAGGAGGGTTTACGCATTTTGGTTACCAACTTCCAAGTCGACATTTTTATTATAAACCAATCAGCCAAACATAATGAAACTTTGCATGCTTCAGTAAAATACAGGGATCTGAATAGTTTTTGAAAACATTTTTAAAAAACGTTTATTTATCTGAGTTATTGCGATTTTAAACTTTCTATAGTGGATTTTAAATCGCAATAACTCAGCTAAATAAACATTTTTTGAAAATGTTTTCAACAAACTATTTAGATCCCTGTATTTTACTTTAGCATGCAAAGTTTTATCAAAATTGGCTAATTAGTTTTTAAAAATTTCGATTGGAAGTTCGTATGGGAAACCGAAATGCGTAAACCCTCATAAATGTTTTGACAACTGCCGCGCGATCGCAAAAATAAAATATCATGTATCAATATCATAATAAAAATAAATCACATAAGGCTTAAGAATATGTCTTGTATTATAAAGAACAAGCGGCCGCTCGCGGTTTCACCCGCGTGGTTCCCGTTCCCGTTGGAATATCGGGATAAAAAGTATCATATGTATTAATCCAGGTTATAAACTATCTGTATGCCGAATTTCATCCAAATCCATTCAGTAGTTTTTACGTGAAAGAGTAACAAATATCCATACATACAAACTTTCGCGTTTATAATATTAGTAGGATAAGAATTGAACTTCAAAGCAAAATCAAACTTATTGTTATTTAAAAACAATTCTGCTTTGAAGTTTCAGACCTAGTAATTTAATTAGAGCAATGTTTTTATTCCTGCGAAATGTACAAACCATCACGCGTTTGTATTAAAAAATAAATTTTACTTTTTAGAAGGGGGCGCACTGCGGAATATCATTAGATATATTTTCATGTAAGAATTATATTGTTTCATGCGTAAAATTAAGAAAGTTGTCAAAGAAATAATAATATGTTTTTAGGAGTCATTAGATTCATGTATTGTTTGTTATTGTTTAGAGAATTTGTTTTAAATGTCAACAAAGCCACGACCTTGTGCAATGATCAGGCTAACTTCATCATCATCATCATCACCAGCCTGAAGACGTCCACTGCTGAACATAGGCCTCCCCCTTTGACCTCCATCCTGACCGACAACTCGCCACTCGCATCCACCGGTTGCCTGCGACTCTCACGATGTCGTCGGTCCACCTAGTGGGAGGCCTACCAACACTGCGTCTTCCAGTGCGTGGTCTCCACTCGAGAACCTTTCTTCCCCAACGGTTGTCGGTTCGTCGAGCGATGTGGCCTGCCCATTGCCACTTCAGCTTGCAAATCTTACGAGCTATGTCGGCAACTCCGGTTCTTTGGCGAATATCCTCGTTTCGGATTCTATCGCGCAAAGAAACTCCGAGCATAGCTCTCTCCATTGCTCGCTGTGTGACTCTGAGCTTTTCTAAAAGGCCAACAGTTAAGGACCACGTTTCGGTGCCATATGTCATCACCGGCAACACACATTGGTTAAAGACCTTTGTCTTTAGGCTAACTTACTGTTCTTTTAATGTATTTAACTGATTCAGCGCATAGTACAAGTGACATTTCACAATTTCGTGCAGGATCCCCTAAATGTATACTTACTTCTGTTAAAGATTCTTAACCTCAACATTTCTTTATTGCCAAAACTATCCAAAACTATGCGTCTCCTACAGGGGGGGGGAGTAGTAAGAGGGGTTAGAACCCCCCCCCCCCCCCCTCCTTCCACCCCGCACCCCCCAATTTAGGAGACGCGATTGTACATTTTTACCTTTTCTACTAATCATTTTACAAATATCACATAAATCCAGTAAAAAAATTGCTTTTTTCAGAACATACAATTAAAAGAAATAGCGTGGGCTCCTAACTTATTACTTATTATGTATGCAATACTCAAGTAAGTATTATTAATTACAAATTATTATGAAATATACAAAAAATATACGAAAATGTTATCAATAAAGCAATAAGTAATTATATCACGTATTGTAAGTTAGAAGATGAATCACCGATCCTCTGGTTTCGGTAACTATGTAAATAAATATGTTAGACAATTAACACAGATTAACAAAGTTGACTACATAACGAATGAGTTAAATAAATGACCGAATAGTTGATAAACGTAAGGGCTTATCCATACCTACATCAATAATCAAAGCAAAGTCTTTCAAGTTGCACATATTGTTTACTTTCCACCAAATAAAATTACTAATAAGATGATACACTCTCGAGTGCTGTCGAAATATTCGCATTCGTCCGTAAGTTTCACAATGATTATTACATTAAAAGTATAAGTACCTACTAACCTTTTGGTCTACTTCATGTAGAGTGACAAACTTTTGATTTGTTGGTTCATACACGATATACCTACATATAATTTGTTTGGTAGGTAATTTTTGCTATAAGCTGTTAAAACTTTGTTTTTATTTTTAACCTCTTCGGAGCAAGAATAGGCAGGTACTGAAATTTGACCGAACGAACGACTCATTCGGAACGAATGGATAATAGTGCTGTGAAGTTGTGTTGTGAGCATAAAGTTACTATACCTAGGTATAGTAACTTTATGGTTGTGAGCTGCGGCGGATGACGTAATTCTTGAATTGAAGGCCAAAATTGTGATACAAACAAACAGTATAGACACGCTATTGGCATAACTCAACTGGACATGGTTTTTTTTTGCTATTTTGTACAATCACCTTTGATCACATATAAAACCTAGATGCACAGTCAACGCTCTCAAAACGTCCACATAAAAAAGTAGGTACCTAGCGAGATGTTTAGGTGGGTAACTACAAAACAAAAAAACAACGCAAAAATAAAATATCACATAAAAAAAATAAATCACATAAATCAAGAGACTTAAGAATATGTCTTGTATTATAAAGAACAAGCGGTCGCTCGCGGTTTCACCCGCGTGGTTCCCGTTCCCGTTGGAATATCGGGATAAAAAGTATCATATGTATTAATTCAGGTTATAAACTATCTGTATGCCGAATTTCATCCAAATCCATTCAGTAGTTTTTAAGTGAAAGAGTATCAAACATCCATCCATACGTTCCCGTGGGAATATCGGGATAAAAAGTATCCTATGTGTTATTCCAGGTTATAAACTATCTACATGCCGAAATTCATAGGAATAACTCAACTGGACATGGTTTTTTTTTTGCTATTGTGTACAATCACCTTTGATCACATATAAAACCTAGATGCACAGTCAACGCTCTCAAAACGTCCACATAAAAAGGTAGGTACCTAGCGAGATGTGCAGGTGGGTATAACTAGGTACTCATTTTATTTGGTTTGGTTGGTACACAGACATGGTTGGTTTTATATCTAAGCTACTACTATTCCGCTAATAATTAAGATTAAGTATGGGATAGTGTATCCAGTTTTATATGTGATCGAAGACATACATAGAAATCCAACACACACACCCGTTTCCCTGAGGAGTAGGTAGAGATAAATAACAGCTTCCCGTTTGACACAATTCAGTATAATAAAAACAAAACAAAATTGTTATTCTGTGTTCATCCTAGTAATATTATAAACGCGAAAGTTTCTAAGTATGAATGGATGTTTGTTAGGTACTCTTTTACGTAAAAACTACTAAATGGATTTAAATGAAATTCGGCATACAGATAGTTTATAACCTGGATTAACATATAGGATACTTTTTATCCCGATATTTCCACGGGAACGGGAACCACGCGGGTGAAACCGCGAGCAGCCGCTAGTCTCAGAATAATAACGAAAGCATAGAAGGAGTCTAAATGAAATCGTATAGTTGTCCTATTTTTTCAAAAGGGTCATAAACATTGAAAGGAAAGAACAAAATAAGTTACTAAAAACGTCAAATATATTTTTGATAAATAAAAAAAAAGATAATATCGTATCTCGTCTCGACACAATCGTTTCTATCCGCTTTGTCGACTCATAACTCTTTTGACGGCATCCCTATTAATGACATTTACTCACGGTGTTACCGCAATAAAAAATAAGCTGTACGATGTTACCATTAACTAAAATACGAGCGCCTGAGACTCAGAACAAATATTGTCCAAAAAAACCTCGCCATTTTGCGGAAAGGAAACCCGGCGTTTTATGCTTATGTTGTGTACTGTTTTAATTTTCTACATATTTGACGTACCTTTATAGCCTCCAATAAGTGTCATGTGTAATAAATAATAATGAACACTGCATGTCCTTACATGCACTGCATTCGCATAGAAATAAACTAATAAAATTGTTTTTCGTTCCCTTGAACGTAAAACCATTTTAATAGTTTATTTCTACCCGAATTGTAACGACGTTTTTTTTTTGATAGTAATATTTAACCTTTTGAAAAACTATAGTAGAATATTTTTTTTAAGTGGAAAAAAGTCCTGAGAAGGGGTAGTCTCAAAGGGCAATTTTCCGAGATCAAAAAAAAAGGAATTGGTTCGTAAATGACTTCATAGATGGCGCTTAGCATAGATTAGTATGGCGCTTATTAAAAGGCGAGTCCATGAAGAACACGTGTATGGCTACGTAATATTTATTCCATTCCAAAATAGAAATAGGTCCTGGAGATCCTGAATAGAAATAGAAATAGAAATATATTTATTGCTGATACTGTGTACATTTTGCTGGTGATAATACAATACATGGGAATCAACAGTAATGCCCATTACGGGCATGCAACATTATTACGCTAAATAGCAACTTAACTTAATTATTTTTAGTATGAAAGTATTCATCTAAAGTGTAAAAAACATTATTTACAAGCCAGGTTTTTAAAGATGACTTTAGTAGATCAAGGGCTTTGATATTAGATGGCAGATGGTTAAAAACTCTTATGCTGGTACTGAAAGCACTCTTATAAAACATGTGATTATTTATCCTAGGAATACTTAGATTGTGCTTATATATATCGCGGACATTTTGACGCATATTGTTGCTTTCGAAATATTCTGGACTTTTTTTAACAAAAATTGATATTTCTAAGATGTAAATGTTAGCCAGAGTCAGAAAACCTTTTTCCTTAAAAACACTTCTAAGGGATTCATCTGAATACATGCTGTATATAATACGCAAGCATCTCTTTTGCAGAATAAAAGTTGACTGGACATTAACAGAGTTTCCCCAAAATATAATGCCATAAGTTAATAGTGGATAAACTTGTCCAAAATAAAATTTAGTTACATCTACTGAAGTTGTCTCAGCCAGTATAGAAAGAGCATAACAATAACTAGATATTCTTATATTAATTTTAGATACGTGTGCTTTCCAGTTTAAATGAGCATCTATAGTGACTCCAAGAAAATTAATTTCGTCCACCTCGTCTATCTTTGTGTCGCAGTCTGAAATTTTAAGTTTGTAGGAATTTGATTTATAATTTCGAAATTGAATGAATTTGGTTTTATTAAGATTTACATTTAAATTAATAGTATTAAGCCACGTGATAGCTAGTTGTAAAGTTTGGTTAATATTTATTTCGAAAAGGTTACTATTTCTTTCAATGTCAGGTACGAAAATTGTTGCATCATCAGCAAACATGACACATAAGTTTTTTATAATATTAGGTAGTTCATTTACATAAACTAAAAATAGTAGTGGACCAAGAATGCTTCCTTGTGGTAATCCTTGGGTTATCGGTTTTGATTGAGATTGCACTTCTTCAAAGGTTTTTTTATTTTTGTTGTATGTATCAATTACTGTTATTTGTTGTCTATCTTTTAAATAACTTTCCAAAAGTTTTAAAGCTATACCACGTATACCTAGGTTATCTAGTTTATTTAAAAGAGTATTATATATGACACAATCGAATGCCTTGGACATATCTAAAAATAGTCCAACACATGGAGCTTTAACATTTAACGATTCCCAAATCTCTTTAAGAACTTTGTAGATTGCGAGCGTAGTGGATTTTTTTTTCTGAAAGCCAAATTGATTTTTGTTAAGCAAATTATGTTTATTTAGGAACTCTAAAAGTCTATTGTAAATGACTTTTTCAAAGATTTTAGAAAAGTTGGACAGTAATGCTATTGGTCTGTAATCATTAATATTTGTTTTGCTTCCTTTTTTAAACAGTGGTTTTATTTTTGTCAGTTTTAGTTCCTGAGGAAAGACACCAGTCTCAATCATTAAGTTCAGAATATAAACTAAGGGTTTACTAATGAATTCTAAAGATATTTTGATTACTTGAATCGGGATGTTATCATAACCACAGCTCTTTTTGTTTTTTATACTCACAACTATTTTTTTAAGTTCGTATGCATCTACTGGTGTCAGAAATATGCTATGTTGATGTAAAGCAGGGAGCTGATTTTTTCTGTCCGTTTGGGTACAAATATTAGAGTTAGCAAAATAGCTATTGAAAATTTCAGCAATACAATTTACATCTGTGACGACATTATTATTAACTAGAATACTACTTAAAGTGCTTTTAAATGTATTTGGTGTGGAGTTTGCTTTTTTATTAGATTCCACGTTGCGTTATTTTTGTTGCTGCTTTGATTTATAAATGAAATGTTAAATTTCTGTTTTGCTATTCTTGTAACAGATTTTAAGATTTTGCAATATTTTTTGTAGTAAGGTATAAGTTATATATTATATATATATATTATATATATTTATTATATATATTATATTTTGATGTAAAGTTCTTTTAAATTTGCTTGCTCGATATATTCCTTTTGTCTGCCAACTTGGAAACTTTTTATTGTAAGAAACACTGCATTTTTCTACTGGTGTACATAAATCGTAAAATAACTTAAATAAAGACATAAAAGCATTACAAGCTGACTCAACATCATGACACAAATAAACATCAGAGAAACTTAACTGAGACATATAGTACAAAAAAACATTTATATAATTATCTACATTTCTTCTGTAGACATACCAGTATTCTTCAGTGAAGCCTTGATTACAAGGTACATTTAGTATTTGGCCAGAGTGATCAGATAATCCAAGGTGAACTACTTTTGAATAATAAGTTTTTAAATTAGTTATAATATTATCTATGCATGTTTGTGACCGCATTGTTATTCTATTTGGTTCAAAAATAGTTAACTTTAAATTATATTTCAATAAGGTACTTTTGAATAACTGACTTTTTTTATTATTGTCAAGTATGTTGACATTAAAATCACCTGCTATTATAACTTTCTTTTTTGTATATCTTGAAAGAATTGTTATTTTGTGTAAAAGCAAGTTAAGAGATTTTATAAATACATCAAAGTTGGAGTCGGGAGTTCTGTATAAACATATAATAATATAATTCAATTCTGGCAATAATATACCGCAACATTCAAAATTTATATCCATGCTCAATGAATCTATACATTGTAATAACTTATAATTTATCTTATTCTTAATATATATACAGACACCGCCTCTTGCTTTATTTCTGCAAAAAAACGCAGCTATTTTATACCCTGGTACTTGAAGAAAACTAACATCTTGGCATTTAAGGAAAGTCTCACTTAAGCACAAAATATCTATATTTTCTGTATACAATATCATCTCTATCTGACTCAGCTTAGATCTAATACCCTGTATATTTTGGTGAAGTATATTTAGACCATCTTTATCAGAAAATAGCTGAGTATTTTCTTTCGTACTAGTATTCTGTATAGGAACGAAAGGACTGGTTTGTTTGTTGGACTGGACTAATAGGGCAGGACAATATTTGATCGTTAGAATTTGTTATGTATAAGCCATAAAACGATTCATTTTTTATATCTTACATTAAATTGTTTATGTCGCTTAAAATAACTTGAACACCATTAATGTTTATTTTACCAGTGTATCTTGAGAACATACTAAAAGAATATTCTAGATTTTTATTAGAATCTAGTACAAAACAATATTGGTTAATATTATTGTCCCTATTCAACAAATCATTAAACATTTCAATCCTTTTATTAAAAATATTTGATTGATAACCATATTTAAACGACGGTACACATATTATAACGTTAGTATGCTGTACAGATAAGATTCTTTCCCTTAACATCTTAATTAAATCATTAAAGTTCTTCGACACAATGAAATCAGTGTCACCAATCATTAATATACAAAAGTCATGAATCGAAAAGTCTTCAAATTTTGACTGCAATCCACTTGACAATTGATCAATGCCACCTCCCGGTTTCCGATAGTGACAGAAAGCACTGTGTTCAGAAAAGTTATTTCTTATGATCGAAGAGGTATCATTGCGATTATTACTACTAATTACGCATAATTTTGGACATACGTTATTATGTTTTTTTGATTACTTAACAGTGTTAGTAGTTCTAAGCTTCTCAGTTCTTTTTACGTAAGTTGTAGTATTATTATTGTTCGCCACAAGAGTTGCTTTTATCGAACGACCAGTAATTAAGGATGTATCATCAGACTTTCTTGACGTAAAATCTTTTTTAGCAACATTTTTGCTCTTTTTATCGTGGTGGCTGTTTAACGGTGTAGAAACGCATGATCCATTTATTCGAATACTGTTATTAATATCGTCAATGCTAACAGTTTTGTATAATTTTATAATTTTTTCGTTGTCTTGGTTCTTCTTAATCAATTCGGCATTGTGGACATTCAAATTTTCTATTTCTTTATTGGCTATTTCTAACTCTGTTTGTAATCTTCTAACTTCGATTTTAAGTTCATTGACAACTAAATTTTCACTCATAGTAACATCTGGTAGACTATTGCAGCTTTTGTTTAGACTTTTGCGAAAGATAGGAGTGTCACTAATAGATAAAAAGGATGCCGACAAGTCATTTAGAGAAGCCTGCTTTTTATTATTTCGTAAAGTGACATTATCGTTTTCGTCCTCTTTGTCGATTTGCACTAAAGTCTCAAAAGAATTTGCTGTTTGTATGTTAATCTGCATGGTAGCGGAGTTAGTCTTTGGTTTAAATCTACAGGTATCGCATGTGCAGGTTTTTCTATTTGCCGGGGTTTATAAATAAAAATATTTTTCACCAATGCTTGTGCAGTCTAAATGGTAATATTTTTTGCATTCTGCACACGTTATAAAATCTCTCTCCGTAATTTCTTTTTTGCATTTTTCACACACTAGGGACATCTTGTGGTGGAGTTAATATTTACGATAAGCAATCAACACCCAAAGCAAAGTAATAAAGCACGCTTCAAATAGCATTCAATGCAACAAGCTGACGGGCAGAGCATGTAAAGTTTACTCTACAATATTCATAGATGGCGCTTCTTGGGTTTTTGTTCCGAAGTCACAGTCACACACACAGTCATAAAAAAGAAATTTCTTCAAAAGCGTGTAGGTGTTATTAAAAATATTATCACTGTTTCGAATGGTTAAATCACTGGTTTAAATAATCCAAGCGGCGTAGGATGCAAGCTAGGGACGAGCGTATAGAAAGATATTTAGTACGCTTGGGGTCAATGCACTCTACGTATAAAAGATGCTTAGCTGCAGTTGATGCGGGTGGCAGTTTTAAATATTTTAAATTGTTATTGTTTTTAACTTACGAACGGCTGGATGTCCATTAAAGATTTAAACACTATTTACAAACTTAGGCTGCACAGATTCTAATAATGTATTGCACTTGTCCTAGCAAAAGTTTTTAGAACTATTTTTGAATTATATTTACGGAGCACAATTAAACGCGGCCTCTCACAATGACGCCGGAACCGGAAAAATTTGTAAGTACTATTTTTTTATTTTTGTGATAGACAAGCAAAAGTGTAGAATTTATTACAGCCCTTACACAGCCTTTAGCACACCGACGCCGCGAACCGAGGTAGCGAAAACTTAGCGAACACGAAAATGCGGTAAATAAGCGAAATTCAAGCGGTCGTTTTCACACCTACTCGAATATCGCTTGTATAAATTTGTTATTTTCAACTCATTCGAATGCAATAATAATAATTCGTTTGAGCCAAACTGGTTTCTTTCCGAATCTGAAGAAGAAGAACTATTACTTCTTGTATCAACATTAAGAAAAAGACAAAATATATGGGTTTTTGAAATTAATCAAAAAAGAAAGAAGTAATTTTTCGCCATGCAACTTCTTTTTTATAAGATTTCCTATAATCTATATGCCCTATGAGATATATTTCTGGATAATCTCGAATTTCAATTATAATTTCCTCAGTTTCTGCTTCCGCCATCTTGTTTCGCAGCGATATTCTGTCCAAAAAGACAAACCACGTCGTTTCTCTCCAATAGGCGAAACTAAAGTGGCGGTACACCGGCGTCCGTGTGAAACATGTATCGCGAGTATCAGCGATACTATACAAACTGAGACGCAAATATAGGTAGTCACAGACGATAGAGCGAGACGCAACATACGCGATACATTTAAATGTGTGTAGACAGATTACCGCAATTTCGCTACCGCGGTTCGCGGCGTCGGTGTGCTAAAGGTAGGAACGGGTCGGCTTTCATAAAACGCCATCTATCGAGTATTTTTGAACTAATTTTTATTTTTTAATTTGGGCTGTCAGAAAATCGCCCATTGTGGCGAGGGAAAAGGAAATCATTAGGCTGGCCTCACACAGCCGGAATGGCTTGCTGAATTAAGAATCTTAATTTCAGACTCTGAATTCCGGCACCTTGACTCACACATTCTTAAAAATTCAGATTGATCAGTAGTCTTGTGACTCCCGGCCTAAGCAAACGTCTCCGAGACGTTAACCGCTTGCTGTTTCAACCAGGGTTGCTATTTGTTTTTCGCTGTTCCTACCAATTGACGTCCTCCTTGGTCAAGTGGTTAGCGCGCCGGGTCTGGCGTTGCGCCATCTCTGAGGTCCCGGGATCAATTCCCGGTCGGCGAGTCAATTTAGAGAAAACTGTTTTTCTTAATTGATTTCGGGTCTGGGTGTTTTTCTATGTTTATGTATATTTATCCATTATCTAGTTTAACCATATTAACGAGTTTCAATAGAAGCTTATATTGCTATCAAATTTTATAAGAATAAAATATAAAAATAAAAATTTATGGTAAATCCTGCTAAAACTGCTAAGCGTTGTTTATAAAAATGCACCAAAACTGCTATATTTACCTTTATAATTTTTAAGAAGAAAACAAAAAGCAACCCTGGTTGAAACAGCAAGCGGTTAACGTCTCGGAGACGTTTGCATATGCCGGGAGTCACAAGACTACTGATCAATCTGAATTTTTAAGAATGTGTGAGTCAAGGTGCCGAAAATCAGAATCTTAAATTCAGATACTTAATTCAGCAAGCCATTCCGGCTGTGTGAGGCCAGCCTTATAGTGGAAAACTGGTAACACTGTATGACAGTCATGTCATGACAGATGACAGTGTTGTCACTTGTCTCCTGTCTGTCTTGTCTGTAGGGACACGATATCGAATAGAAAATATCGATACTGTACTCATGAGTAGTATCGAATAAAAAGTATCGTACTCGTAAAAGTATCAAACCAAAAGTATCGATACTCAAGGTATCGAGTACTTTTTTAGGGCCTATCTATGGCCCTAAAAAAGTATTCTTCAATTAATCAATCTCAGATCGCCATCCATATATAGGCCCTAAAGTACTCGATACCTTGAGTATCGAAACAAAAGTTTCGATACTCAAGGTTTCGAGTACTTTTAGATTTTGTAGGTCGATATGTAGTACTCAATCGATCCAGTGAATCAATCCAGTGAATCGATTTACTGGATCGACTATTTCAACATAGAAAATCGAAATTCGATTTTTTCAGTTTTGTTAAGGACCATAAAATGATTTACAGCTAGTTGAACGTACTCAAACACATGTAATGTACAGAAATAATAGTTTTCCGCTAAATTACTTAGAAACTCACGACATGGCTGTGTGCTTAGTTTGCTTCGCTTCTTTTTAATAAATCAAAGCAATATTGTGAATACAAACTCTAAAATAAATCGATTTTTAAGATCTTTTAGGTCTCGATTTTTTTGTGAATAAATTAATGTTTTATATTTAAGCGTTGTATTAACGCTTAAATATACTTCAGTAATTTTTTTAAAACAATGAAAAAAGACGACAACCTCAGGTGGAAATCGAACCACGCACCTTCAGCATTCCGGGCGACTGCCTAAACCACTTGGCTACCGAGGTCTGGCTTTCAACCGTCAGTGCTTGTTGCTTATGTTTTTAGACAACATTGCTTCATCAAATCTTAGAAGTTTTCACCTCTGAGATCCGATAGAAATATTTTTTTACAAATATTTGATCATTCGGTTAAGATGAAGCCGCGTTTATAGAATTATGTTTTATATTTTAGCGTTTTATTAACGCTTAAATATACTTCAGTAATTTTTTTTTAAACACTGAAAAAAGACGACAACCTCAGGCGGGAATCGACCAAACCTATATTTTATGTCTTCAGTTTATCAAAGATTTATTCGATACGATACTAGCCAAAAAGTACTCATATAAGTTAAAGTATCGAATACAAAGAATCGAGTACAAAAGTATCGGTATCAAAAGGAAAGTACTCGATACCACAAAGTATCGATACTTTTTTCGTGTCCCTACCTTTTCTCTATGGTCCCTACTTGTCTGTCTGTTGCTGCCAGGCCAGTGCCACTGCCAGCAGGACCGTGCCGTGCCGACTGCCGTGCGTGACACTGTTTGTAGACGTTTTTAAAACTACGAAACTAAGGCATTTTGTATTTGTTAATTTTACTCGACTTCATTACACCAAATTATTTGGTACGATAAAAGTTTGTCATTCTACAAATTCTACAAGGAGTAGACCAAAGGTTAGTACTGTTTTTTAATGTATTGATAATCATTGTGAAACTTATGGAAGAGTAGGTAGGTACAAGAAAATTTCACGAATGAGTACCTATTTAAAGATAAATAATATTCTCACTTTAGATTATTATACACCAATACAATACGTGTGATATAATTATTGCACGTTTGTTATTGAATGTAGGTACGGTTATGATTGTATGAACTTCGCAAATTATTATTTTTACATAAAATCACGACTATGATCGCCGAAGAGTTAGGCAGAGACTAGGCAATGAGGACCGCTAAAGTAGTCCCCTGCCATAATCCACACACCAAATAGCGACTGCACATGTGCTCAGCGTGATATATAGTGAGCCCATCGCCGCTCTATACTGTTGGATGTATGTGCAGTCTTTAGTCCGTTAGTCGCCTTTTACGGCACCCAAGGGAGGAGAGGGGGTGGTAGTATTCTTACACCGCTATGCGACACAGTTACTAATCTTACTATTATTATAAACGCGAAAGTTTGTAAGTATGGATGGATGTTTGTTACTCTTTCACGTAAAAACTACTGAATGGATTTGGATGAAATTCAACACACAGATAAACCTGGAAAAACACATAGGATACTTTTTATCCACATATTCCCACGGGAACAGGAACCACGCAGGTGAAACCGCGAGCGGCTGCTAGTAAATAAATATATTTATTGGATACATGTGTAATTTGTTAATTTATTAGTAGAAGTAGTAAATAGCCTATAGATATACCTACTGTCCCATTGATAGGCAAAAGTCTCCATCTTTGAAATCAATTGGCTTCATTTCCACGCTTGCCAAATGCGGGTTGATTTAACACGAGCAATGTTAATTATTAAAAATTTGTTTTGTCAATTTGTTGTACTAGCTGTGTCAAGTCAAGTCAAGTCAAAATATATTTATTCAATAAACTCAATTAATAAGTACTTTGAATCGTCCAAATCTTTTTTAACTTACCACCCATTCAGGACATAATTTTTTAACTGTGGCAAAGAATGGGCGCAAGAAACCACAGCGCACAAAAGCAACGACATTTACAAACAAAAAAAAGAGTATGTCGTTACCAGGTCAATACAAAATATGAATTTAAAAATATAAAAAAAATGATGCAATACAAAATTACAATACAATGTAGTATCAATTAAATAGAGACAATTAGAAATAGCTGTTGGAGTGCTTGGAGCATTTCAGATCCAAGCTGTTTTGTCTTCTGTGTAATCTGACACTTTATAATAAGCTTTTTTATAAGAAATCTTGTGTTTAAAGGAAATTTTGTGGAATCACTTTGTCAAATGGAATTGATTAGAGGTCATCCGAGTTGAATGTTTTAAATTTAAAAGGGTCAATATTACATAGGGGCTTAATAAAAAAATAAAAATAGCATTTTCATTGAAAAACTAATTTTACAATGTTATTATAAGCCAAAGACATTAAACTATTAAATCTCTTTGTTACAAGCTATGTTAAGGCAAAATACACAAGTGCCTAAGCTAGTAGCTAGTGCTAAATTAATAACAAAATCTTAAATTTCAAAACTATAGCTACCCATTTATTATATAAATTAAACAATATTCATTCAAGATTAAATTACCTAGATATGATAAGAACAACATTTATTTTAAGACAATTACTTACTTAATAAGTTTTCTGTATTATTGTAGGACATATTAAGAAGTGCTTCTTTGAGTATGTTTTTAATTTTACAATAGCAATGATGATAATACCCAATTTTGCGTTTAACCTATTGTAAAGAAATGGACATAAGAACACTTAAAATCTAAAAGAGAAGGCATATTTTGTTCCTGCTTTTTGAGGGCAAACTATATATTTTCGTCTTTTGTTAGTACCTAGTTTCAGTGCTGTATGGAAGTGCGTTATGTTCTATCTGTACCGGTGACGTCACGGTTGAGAACTCACATAAAAATTTGGTAACACTACGAAACCATCTCCGCTAGACAGGTGGCGAGCTCACTCCCTGTCTATTCGTAATTAGTCGTACAATGCGCGCGTTTCAGCAATTGGTACTCGTACAGTACACAGCAGTGTACGACGAATTACGAATGGGCGGGGGTTGAGCGTTTGCCGTTTGTCTAGGGAGGCTGGACGAATATTTGCGATGTGTGTGTTGTGTTTCATTAACACACCATGTTTTATTGCAGAACGGCTCGGCCACGACCCCTGAGTCCTTTTTATAACCTTTGACTGAGACTTTCGTAGTATAACGCGCAATGGTACAAAAGCATACGCTCAGAGGCAAGGTCGCGGCCGAGGCGCAATGTCATGTTTGTCTGCATCCAAAAATTTGCTTTGATTTGAAAGTAACACAATGTAACAAGTTGAGGCCTTTACTTTAAATTACTTATAATAAATTGTTATTTTCTATTCTCAATGTTATTGCTGATCTAAATTGGTATTAAAATAGATTTAAAAGTCTGCTTAATAGCAGTATATACTACAACGGCAGTCAGAAAAGAGGTACTAAGCCGCGAACAATTACTGAAAGTGCTATTATCAACTGTTATTTTGCAATAAGGTTTGAGAAAGACGTTTAAATTTACTTCCATACAAAATAAACTTTTGGTTAAGTACGTAAGTACTAAGCTGCTTAAGAGCCATACCAATCTCGTACAGGGCAAGAGCTGGCTTTATCGCTGAAAGCGATCTCTTCCAGACAACCTTTGAGGTATAGGACAACAGAAAAAGAGCGATGGGCAGTGCACCAGAAACAAGCAAATACGTGGGGCGCACTAAAAGTTTCCAGAATGAATTAGAAAAAAATACTATTAAAGGTCAAAAATGAATTTATTGTTTCTTAAAATATTATCCCTTTGCGTAAATGCACTTTTTCATTCGATTAAAACAATTTTGAAAACTTTTGTGCCACTCCTCCGTGGTGACCTCAGAAACGTGTTTTTCATACTCTTCGACAGCCTCTTCTGGTGATGATAATCGTTGACCGCGTAATTGGTTCTTAATTTTTGGGAACAGAAAAAAGTCACAAGGTTGCCAGGTCGGGAGTAGTCGGGACTGTATGCAGGATGGCTCATAAGTTCTACGTTTTTCACCTTCAAAAATTCGTTTGTCTGTCTGGCCGTGTGGGATATAGCATTGTCGTGGTGCAAGATGACACGGCGTCACAGACCACTTATTGTGGTCTGTGCACGACGTTTACGGTTATTTTTATTGAGTTCGTCAATAATTTCCGGCAGTCACTATTAACGGTACGACGATTCTCTAAAGCAACAGTAGCCACGTGTCCAGTTTTATTAAAAAAAAGAAGTAATCATCCGCTTAGATGCACTTTTCACGCGCGCCGCTTTAGTTGGTTTTGGCTCATCTTGAAAGACCCATACGCTCGATTGCTGCTTTGTTTTGGGATCGTAGCAATAAATCCATGTTTCGTCACCTGTTTCTATTTCCCACACCAAATTTGACGCACCTTCGTTGAATCTGGTAAGCATGGCACTGCACCAAGTGACGCGGTCCGTTTTTTGAGCCTCGGTCAAATTGTGTAGGATCCACCGCGAGCACAGCTTTCTCACACCCAAATGTTTGTGTAGGATTGATTGAATTTGACTTATGCCTATGTCTAAGGATGCGCGAATCTCATGGTAGGTCACATGCCTGTCTGTTTCAATCATACGGCGCTCACTTAGATTAAAACAAAAAGCGTGTTTTAATCTAAGGGCGCACAGCATCGATGTTTTTGTTGTTCACAGCGGTGGACGGGCGACCAGCGCGAGATTCGTCACTGAGATTGACACGACCGCGCTTGAATTCTGCAAACCAGCAATAAATAGTCGTCTTGCATTGTGCTTCATCGCCAAAAGCAGATTGAAGCCGAGCGATGCTCTGTTGAGCTGTCAAAGGAGAATGTGTTTTTACTATAGGCCCTGGTCCAAATTTTTTTTGCAGCTCCCAGTTTTGAGACCACTGTGGATCGACGTACGCATTCGAACTTAGTATATGTAAAAAGACGCATCAAAATCGAACCCATAGTTTTAAAGTTATATTGAGTTATTCAAAACACCTATTTTAGTTAGGATTATTTTAGTGCATGGCATTTTTAGCTTTTATTGATCAAAAATATTATTATTTTACAGGCTATAGCTAATTGGCGACATAACAGTGACATGATAGAGTAGTGATTTAGACGAAAACAGGGGTCACATCCGGGTTTGGTTCTCGGTCGGGTTAGATTTACATTATTTAAAAATATGTTATACGTACATAATGAAAGGTATAAAGGCTATATAAATAAAAACCATATGTTCTTGAAAACATTTATCATCTAACAATCAAACAGTGGTTTTATAAATCATTTTCATCTATGGTGATACTACCTAGAAACTGTGCTGGATGGTCAATATCGGTATAACGTGTCCACGCTAAGAACCACACAATAGACATTATGTGAGCGCATGTGCCTACAGTACGTCTTCCACTCTTAGAAGAACAGTAATAATTATTTATAGCTTCCAACCCGCGATTGTCTGAGTTTACAAGTATATATGTATGATAAGTCCGGCTACGAGTATGTCTAGATTGTATTTTCCCTCTTAATAACCAGAAGTTATTGCCAGCGATGTCATAATTATTTAAAAAATTATTCAAATCGACGTTGTCTCTGTATACTTGTATGGTATAAACACCATTACGGGCGTGTTCGCTGTAATAACTCCTGGCCAGTTTTAGTTGGTAAGTCCCTAATGCAAACATAATAGTTCTTCTTCAGACAGTCGCGGAAAATCTCCTAGTGCGGGTATTTCGGCAGACATATTTTCAAACTGAACTCGTCGGCTGTTGAGGTTATGGTCATACACATATTGCGCCAGACGATTTTCAATAATGATTCTGTTGTTGATTCTTTCCACAAAAGCAGGGGCGTTTACATTATCAGTGATTGGGTCGTGGAAGGCATTTGTAATGGCCGCAGCATTCCTAAAATATTCTTGCATATGAGGAAGAGCTCTATTGAAATACTCCTGTCTGAATATCTTGAAATCTCTCTTGATGCGGCCATTCACTACTTCCACGACCCATCGACAAATCGTTAATAAACGAGAATTATTTGTGTCAGCCGTCGATAATTGAGTTGCGCCTCTTTCAACCGTTTTGGGCATATGGATATCATAGCCGCAAGCTTCCACATTGGGCACAGCATCTCTTAAACCTCTATCTAAAATAAGGACGTCTCCTTCTTGGAAGAACCAGTTAAACACGTCGTTGTTATGATTTACTAAATTCTTTAAAATACTAGCATCAGATGTAACGGCTTAATAAGGTCCTGTTACTTCTATTATATAACCATCGCAACACAATAAGAAATGGTTTTAAAAGATTTAAAAGAGCAATCCACAGAAAATAATCGCACAGTACACAACAATAAGCGGGAAGCGTTAAAGAAGGACTGCGCTGATATTATGCAAATAAAGTGCTAAGTTGCCTTGCCGTCGTAATGACAAAGAATCGCTGTTCATTCTAGGTAGGTACCTGGTTCGGCAAACTCGCGTGCTAGCTAAATATCTGTTCTAAAAAAGGTTGCTGTATGTGCATAGAAAGTAAAACATGAGCTTTTTTATTTTTATTTATTGGCTAATATCTAGATTTCTGCGGGACAGATTTTTTTGATTCCATAGAAGAAAATGTTGTACATGAGCTGATCTTTCAAACGAAACATGTGGCAAGCTTGGGGGCAAACTTTGATTATTTGGACCAAAAAAATCATTCTCCTTACACTTAAAAATTATACAACGAAAATTTTCTTGAGTTAAATCCATGTTATTGTAGACACGCAATTTTTAAAATGGCGCCACAGTGTAAAAGCAATTTACAGTCAGATGAAACTAACTGCATCTCAGAACAATAACTAAAGCATCTGAGAACTGCATTCAACAGCCAAACAGTTCCATTTTCGAATGTTGTAATTACTTTTTAAATATTGTTTATGTAAGTGGCCAGTTCTGGAAACTTTTAATTAAAAATGAAAAAAGCTCGAATTTATTTTTTGTCATTATTGTCATGTTTAAAACACTTGACCTGACCAGCCTTTGAAGTTTCTTGCGGTTTCTAGCAGTCGCCTTAAAAAACAATAACATATTACACTTTTATAGCACAATTATAGCTGTATAGATTAAAACAAAAAGGAAAGATACGGCATGCTCCTACTTGTAGTCATTCAAAATATAGTCTACATGAGCAAACACTCACACACGCACACCTATAAAGTGTAAATCGAGCAAGCGAGACAAAGCGGTAAGTTTCAACGTCAGCGCGAGGGAGTCAGCGAGTAGCGCGTTGACGTCTCGGTCGCTTTGCAACAGACGAGTACGTACGACCGATTCCGACGCCACTGCGGAGTAGCGTCTTTCTCTTTTTCACGCAGTAGAATATCCGCAATAGTGCGATGTAGCCTGTTCGCTTGGCAAATTGTGACTGAAGTGAAATTGTGCCTGTAGGCCTAATTTTGGCGGCTCACTCACGAGACGCTAATGCCGTATCTTCCCTTTTTGTTTTAATCTAAGATAGCTGTCCATAAAACTTCTCGACCTATCCTATAACTTCGGACCTGCATGCGCTACACGAGATATTATGCCGCGGACAATAATCTTTTCTCCTTCGATGGCGGGAACGACAAACTATCTTGGTTACAGTTGTCAATACTCGATAAAATTATGTTGCATGTTAAGCCGCAGTTCCACATTCGCGCGAGTCGCGAGTCGAATGGCGAAGCGAAGTGCGTGCGCGATTGTGTGAACGCACGCTCGTCATTCGCCTCGTGACTCGTCTCGCCGCTCGTGACGCTCGCGTTCGGAGCGGTTTTTTGGACGCGAGTCAAAGGGCACGAGTGACGAGGCGAACTTAGTGTTTACACATTCGCTCTCTCGCTCATTGTATTTTTATTTTTGATCAAGCAACATATACTGTATATTAAAAATTGATTAAAGTAACGACAGAATTCTAACATTTTGGGAACTTTACCAAGCTCAAGCAGTTATTTGGTTTGGTTTCCAAAACATGATCGACACAAAAATAAGCAAAAAATTATAAATTAATAATCATTGACACGCGGATGCTGCTAAAACGTAGACGTCGTCCATTCTTGCAAGTTAAAGTAGACAAGAATACACGCGAATGTGTAAACAGTCACTCGTCTCAGTTTAAGGAAGGCGAATGTTTCGTCGAACATATTTGCGAATAAACCAAAAATACCATAGACAAGCAAAAACGACTATTATTAGTTATGTCTATTTTTGACATATCGTTGGCTCTGCGCAATACCCAAATCTCTTGCGAACACATTTGAACCTATGTTTTTTTTTGGCTCGTCATAGTGACTGCATCCTGCCTGATGGTAAGCAGCCGATGCAGTCCAAAATAATGAGAGCGCACCCCACCGTGGAATAAGCACGGTAACGAGCGCACCCATTCATGACGGCATAAATGCCGTTTCACGCCCCGTTTAAAAGACTGGGAAACACATGCGCCGGCAAAGAATTCCAAAGCCGAATGGTCTTACAGAGGAACGACTTGCCAAACTTTTTGGTACGAGTACTGATAGTCTGTACAGTATGATGATGGTTCCTAAGATCAGCACGTGTAGTCTGGGAGAGGAAAGGAGAGGGCGGGATAAGATCAAAAAGTTCTTCAGAACACTCTCCGTAGTAATTCCAGTAGAAAACACTGAGAGAAGTAATGTCTCTATGCAGCTGGAGGTCCTCAAGGGAGGCTGTAACCTCAGCATCTCCAATTATGCGTACCGCTCGCCTTTGCAGTATATCAAGTGCATCGAGGAGGTATTTAGCGGAGCCGTCCCATAGATGGGAACAATACTCCATACTCGATCGCACCTGAGTTTTGTACAGCAAACAGCGCTACTCGGAAGTGAAAAACCGCCTCACATTATTGAGAATACCCAACTTACGGGCAGAGCACTCTCGATGTAACATTTTGGATTCAGTACCCGGCCGATGTCCATGCCCAGAATGTTGAGGTTCACCGAATTGGGTAACGGAGAGTTCTGAAGAAAGGGAGCAGTAAGGAAGGGAGTTACCTTGGACGAGAATGCACAAACCTGGGTTTTGCTAGCATTAAACTCGACCAGGTTTTTAGATCCCCACTTAGAAACACGATCGAGAGTCAGGTTCAGTTTGGCAACCAGTTCTTGCCTTTTCACCACGATATCGGCTTGCTTTGCCGCAGGATGTCCCAAGTACCGCTCATGCACCGTACTGTAATCCGCATAACAATGAATATTGTCCAAGGACAACATGTCATTAATATGCAGAAGAAATATAGTAGGTGAGAGCACATAACCCTGCGGCACTCCGGTATTGACTTTGTAGAACGCGGAGGAACTACCCTCACAAAGGACACGAATCTTCCGCTCTTCTAGAAAGTCTACAACCCAAGCGCACAAACGGGGCGGCACACCGAAGGCCGGCTACTTGGAAAGAAGGGAACGATGCCACACTCTATCGAAAGCTTTGGCGATATCAAGGCTAACTGCCAGGGATTCGCCATGCTTGTCCATCGCTTCACCCCACGCGTGACAAACGTACGCTAGAAGATCACCCGTTGATCGCTTGGGTCTGAACCCATACTGGCGATCATGGAGCAGCGAGTGATCTAGGTAGTGAATGAGCTGGGAGTTAATTATCCGCTCAAACACCTTGCACAGCAAAGAAGTTACAGCGATGGGTCAATAGTTGGCTGGATCCGAGCGATCCCCTTTTTTGGGAATGGGTTGTATGTTCGCCTCCTTCCAAGACACCGGCACAATACCGGTATCGTAAGACTCCCTAAACAATCGTGTCATTACAGGAGACAACTCAGCCGCGCATCTGAGTAGCACAATCGCCGGAACACCATCCGGCCTGCTAGCCTTCCGCACGTCGAGCGACCGCAGCACGGCACGTACATCACACTTGACATTACAACGATAGATTTAAGTGTAATTTTATAACTGGAATTAAAAATAATTAGACTTTATGTCAGTACGTCAATAAATAAAATTGTGCACGAATGTACCTAAAATCGAATGTATCGTAGAAGTTTACATTAGATTTTTTGGAAAATAGCAAAGAAGAATTCTTTTTTATTTCTACAGTCAATCTGACTCCTACAATTTTTTCATGTATTTCATTGTTTAAAACTTGTACTTACCCGTTTCTCTGGAATCGCCATCGCAAAAAACGACAAGTTAGCAGCCCACTTAGAGACCGTAATGCCTCGGTTTGTATTGAAGTAGGTAGTATTATTAAAATTTTGCGTGTACGATTCACTATTTACGCACAGTTTTTTCACATATAAATCACATTGATCCGAACTGTAGTTCTTAAGGTTCCTGCTAGCTTGACGTCAAGTTAGCAGCTTCACCAAGATACTCAAATATCTTTTGAGCCATAGTATCACTATTTATATGCTATAATACGTCACTATTTATACACAATATAATTCCGTGGTGAGGCTGCTAACTTGACGCTCACCAAATCAGTGTAGCAGACATCACCGTATTCGATAATAGACAGCATAAGAGATTGCGCTAGAGTGATTTTGGTGCTGGTCGGCAGAAAGTTACGCAGGCGGATTAGCGGGCTGTATATGCACCGAAAATCTTCATTCTAACAGCATCTACCTGAGGTCTCCACGAAAGGTTCTGGTCAAAAATAACACCGAGGTTGTTGACGGATTTAGAGTATGGGATTATTGTATCATCAAAAGTTACAGCAGGAAGTTGTCCAACATCGATCCTCCAAACGAAATAAGGACTACCAATAGTTTGCGTCTTGGATGGACTTACGGTCAAACCGTAAGATTTACTCCAGTTGTCAATTTGCGCTGAATCTGAATTTGTGACGGCCACAGCGCATGGGAGTTCAGATGAAGGAGCTTGTGTATAAATCAGTAGGTTATCCGCATATATGAGGGCAGTATAAAATACATGATATTGTTTTGGCAGACCGTCTAGTACGCGAAATAAGTGATGCTGTGCACATCTCGACTGAACGAGTTTTTCATATTTTGCATGATATTCTGGGCATTAAAAAGCTTTCTGCAAGATGGGTGTCGCGTTTACTAACAGTCGACCAGAAACGAAATCGTGTAACAGCTTCTGAGGAATGCCTAGGCATGAATAATCGCAATCTGAGTGAGTTTATGCGTCGGTACATAACAGTTGACGAAACCATCATTATACACCAGAGACTAAGCAATAGTCGAAGCAATGGACTTCTACCGGGGAACGTGCCCCAAAGAAGACAAAAACTGTTTGCTCGGCTGGTAAAGTGATAGCCACAGTCTTTTGGGACAGCCAAGGGGTTATTTACATCGATTTTTTGGATAAAGGCAAGACAAAAACCGGAGCTTACTATGCTGCATTGTTATATAGATTCAATAAAAAGTTGATCAAGAAACGACCGCATCTAGCAAAGAAAAAAAATCTATTTCATCAGGATAATGCACCGGCCTACTCGTCTGCAATCGCGACATCAAAAATTGTCGAATTAGGATACGAATTATTGCCACACCCTCCGTATTCGTCAGATTTAGCCCCCTGTGACTTTTCCTCTTCCCAAACATGAAAAAATGGCTTGGCGGGCACATATTCTCGTCAAACGAAGAGGTGGTAGCCGAAACTGAGGCCTATTTTTCAGGGTTTGACAAAAAATATTTTTATGATGGGTTGAAGAGGTTGGAACATCGCTGGACTAAGTGCGTAGAGTTGAAAGGAGATTATGTAGAAAAATAAAAAAATATACATGTAAAAAGAGTGTTTCTTCTTTCCAATGTCATGGACTTATCAAACCGCCCTCGTAGGTGCAAGGAACTTGAAATTGATTCGGAGATAGTATTTATAAATATAGAAAATAGAAATGGAGAGCTTTGTCCTCAAGACAAGCAGCACAACTCCTTGCAAGCTCTTACGTACCAACGATTCTTACTTTTTTACAATATCCATTTTTTTCTGTTACTCTTACTAGACATCCATTATCACATCAATGACCTCCTATCTTTCCTTCGGTATTTTTCTTTTTGTATTTTATACATACACACATACATATAATCACGACTATTATCCCTGAAGGGTTAGTCGGAGACTAGGCAATGAGAACAGCAAAAGCAGTCCTCTACCATAGTTGACTTTGCACCAAATAGCGACTGTACAGGTGGTGAGCTCATCGCCGCTCTATTCTGTTAGATGTATGTGCAGTCTTTAGTCCGTTAGCCGCCTTTTACGACGCCCAAGGGAACAGAGTGGGTGGTGGTAGTATTCTTTCACCGCTACGCGACACGGTTATGTATACTTTTATAGCATGCATAATAAAACTGGTTTTCTTTTTCAGAACTACAATGGCACCTCTTGTGTTGGAAGGTGAAACTTTGGGAGAGAAGCATAGGCATTACAATAGTCTCGCGAAGGCAGCCGCGAAAGACGAGACGTTTGTCCTGGACGAAATCGACTATGAGGACTCGGACGCCGCGAACCTGCTGAAGGTGGAGGTGGCGTGCGCGCGGCGCGACGCGGCGTACACCCTGCGCGTGCTGCGCGGCGGCGACGCGCTGCTGGTGGCGCGCGCGCTGCGGCGCGGCGCGTGGCTGCTGGCCGACGCGCACGCGCACCTGCTGCGCCCCGACCACCTGCACGCGCACCTGTTCCCGCACCTCAGCACCCGCACCAAGAACAAACTGCTGCTCTTCATCAGACTCAATTTGAAGGACGCAAGACGGGTTGAAGATTTCTTTAATTACTTTATTGACAATAATTTTGATTTTGCCCAGAAGTGGTTGTTGCACTGCTCTTTAGATTTTATTGAAAACATTGTCATGGAGCATGGACACAAAATAAAAGCTCATTTAAAGTCGCGGCTCTGTAGAAAATCTTTAAAGATTTTGAAATATTACATAGAAAGTCGCGACGTCAACTTTATCAACCCGCCATCATATCTAGTACAGGACCAATTCCAAGAACTTGTTGAAAGTTCAAATAGACATTATGACTCCAACGTGAAACTGAATAAAAGATTAACGAAACTTTGGTTGAGACAAGATCCCGATGAGATAATAAACAACTTCGAAAAATATCACCGATATGTTCACATAAATACTTTCACCCAGTACATGAAAAAAAAAGACATTAGACATTTATTATTGAAACTTAAAGAAGATGAAGCTCATAATTTTTTTACATTCGATAACGTCAAACCCTTTATTAAAAATATACCTGAGGAAACTAGATTTCCATTTGTGAAAGACATGTTTTTAAAGAAAGATGACGAAGAACATTCTACAACACATTCGCAATTCCAAAGTTTTTATGAAGCATTTGACACCTCGACACACGACTTGATTTATCGCTGGTACGAGTTCGCGTCGTTTGACGTAGCATTTAACGAATTAAGAAAAAAGATTCGATATGAATCATCCCCCCTAAAACGTAATGCTGTACTAACCATACTACTGCAATGCTCTAGGCGAGACCCTACAAACGTGCAAACTTTGCTGGAATACTACCGCGATAAACACATTAACGAGCCTCTTGAGTTGAAGTCACAGTTTCTGAAAAGTGTGCTTTCAAATATCAGCCTCAGCAAGTTGGATAAAGCCACATGGCGTGCTCTTAACGATATTTACTCTAGTATGGAGCTTGATGTAGATCCTGAAAATAACTTTCCGTTTTATATACCATCCATGATTGTTTACAAGATTATCCATGACGAAAACATACCTGAAATTCTCGAAACTAGAGTGGACTTTAATAATGTTAACGATTTGATGAATAACCTTGACAGAAAGGATAAGGAAAAAGTATTCACCTATCTCTGCAATCTTGCTATCACAAAGTATTGTAAAAAAACAATGAGTAATATCGATGATATGCGAGCTACGATTAACATTATGAAAAGTTTAATAAACCTCTTAGAGTGTTATGGAAAAAATAATAAGTCGATCAAGTGTCCCTTAATAATGATTAAAGAAATAAAGAATATTACAAAAATTACCAAAAAAAATTCTTGGGAAATCGACTTATCTGAACTGTATAATAAACAAAAGCCAATAAGAAGACAACTGTTTGAAGAATCTCTCATGCTATATCGGAGTGATGAAGTATTGGTCAACGCATTGAAACATGATCCAGGCCTGTTGTCGCGACACTATGATGAGGTAGTGGCGATCTGTTCTGACGACACACTATCGCTTAAATGTACGCTCCGTAAGCTGAGGACCTACTGGCCACAAACCAAAGCCCAGGAATGGGCCGACATGTACTTAGAGCGCCTGCAGAAGCTCCCAGATTCCAAGGCTGCTGTGGAAGGACTTTGCATACTCCTGCCTTGTAAGCAAGCCATACCTCTATTGATAAATAAGTATGCTCCCCTAGAGGCTAAAATTGATTGGGATGCTGATTCTAAAAATTTAAATGTAAGAAAAAATATTGCCAAGTACATGTATCTAGTTCGCCCACCAGTCGACTTAGACGTACTGCTATTATATGCAAAAGGAGACTACATGAAATATGCGCTTCCGTCTCTTAATTCTTCTTTGAATAACATAACTCCTATGAATGCTTCAGAAAATCTTCTTAAATTACTAGGTAGTCGTGATCCCCTTCCAAAATATGCAATAGACTTGGCATTATCTATATTCAAGTGCGGTGACTTGTATGCACTTAAGGAGCTTAATGCGCCGAAAACACTCCTAGTTAAAAAAATTTACAATCTATTGATCAAAGAAAAAGTTGAATCAGTCGCTATTAAACTTTATCGATTACTCGATTTCTTTGTAGATAAATTATCATACGATGAAAAAGAAGTAATGTACTTAATGATGAGAGGTGTTTACAAATTGCCTCAGTGTGTGAGGCCTATGTTTGTAACAAAATTATATACATTCTTAGTGTCTACCCCCCAAAGGCACCTTAAGGAGGCTAGTAAGAGCACAAAATCATCATTAAAATATGAAATAGGAAGATTTTTCTATCAAATGGAACCAAACTTTATTGAAAATATTGTTCTAAAATCGTGTTTTGACGATTTGTTTGAAAATGACGTTCATAACACAACCAACATCATGACATTACATTTATTAAACTGCAAAACAGAAGAAATTCAAAATCAGCGATACACTAATGTATTTTTTCCGGTATTAGAACAATGCTGTACACTCTGGCAAGATAAAAAACAATACAACGTTAAAAACCAGTTTCAAAATTTTCTACGACACTTAGGTGAAAGCGTTAAATTGTGCGTCATAGCAAAAAAATGTGTTGTGCCTGTTAAATTGTACAGAAATATAAAAACTAAAATTGAAACGTTACTCCCACTAGAAAATAGTTTTCCTGACGTGGTAGCTTTGAATTTACAGGTCATCTTCTTAGAATGTTTGAGTGACCACTTCAAAACCTACAATCATGATATTGAAGAAAGAGACCCTGAGACGAACGAAGATTACTACAACGCGATATGGTGCAATATTTCTACTGAAATAGCGCCTTTATTTGGACAAAAGTGCTATAATTATGTAAAGACAATGCTGTCGAACAGCTCTCCGTTATTCTATTACGTCTCTGTAGTCATTAACGGGCTTTTTCATACGTTTTTGTTTGATGATAAACCCAGATTAATTGTTTGTAGAACAATTCTCAGTGTCTCTGATATTAACGATACCGCAATCTATTGTGTGGTCATTGACTTATTGCGAAAAATAGATGACTACGGTAACAAAGATGTACAACATTTAAAAAAGGAAGTGTGTGATATCATACAAGAAAATTCTTCGGAGGAAGTAAATTTACATTACTACGCTAACTATCTGAGACTTGATAGTTGTTCATATATTGAAGAGACTAGCAACTAAATCTTAACTTGATGATGCTTAGGATAAATGTTTAAATGTTAACTTCGTATTTCAGATTGCGGAATATTTACGTATGTAGGCGATCCGCTTCCGAGTTAGTTTTATGCGTACTCTAGTACGATAGCCCAGAGCCAGTTTGTTGTTTTACCACTACTTATTTGACAGAGTTGAAGCCATGTGTGTAAAAGTTAGTAACAAAAACACTTAACCCCTATGTTATAGCTTGACCTCTGGCTTGACCGTCGTAAAGTCGACCTTCCTGATGGTCCGCGGGACGCGGGAGGGGAATGCGTTCGACCAATCAATCAAATGAATTCAGTTGCCTGTCTGCTGCCGCCGAAAGCAGAAAGACGTTGACAGTTAAACTTGACATTCACGGTCAGTTAAACTGATCAGTTCCCACTCACTGGCATCAAACCGGCCTTCATTTCTCGATCGAAGGGCAGTGTGACCATCTCAAAAATGGCGAATCTGCCCGACATTGGCAAAAAATCTGCCAATATCTGCCTCGCATGTACTTCTATACTTCTTATAAAAGGTGCTAGAAAAAGTAGCTGAAAAATTTAGCTACAATTTTCATAAAATTGTAGCTGCTTGGCTCCCAAAAATAGCTAGATCTAGCTATAAAGTAGCTAAGTTGGCAACACTGGCTCCGACTGATGGCAAACGGATGTAAGCACGAGCACTCACGGTCAGTTTGAACTGATGGCAAACGAACTGAAGCTTGCGGATTACGGTCCGCCCGGAAATATTCGTAGGTTGTCGTCAGTAAAAAAATTCACTTTAAGATTTCACACTCACGGTCAGTTTTTGGATGTACGTCAGTTTAACTGATCAGTTTAGCTGACGCTTTAGTTGGTTTCGGCTCATCTTGAAATACCCATACGCTCGATTGCTGCTTTGTTTTGGGATCGTAGCAATAAATCCATGTTTCGTCACCTGTTACTAAGTCCCACACCAAATTTGACGCACCTTCGTTGAATCTGGTAAGCATGGCACTGCACCAAGTGACGCGGTCCGTTTTTTCAGCCTCGGTTAAATTGTGTGGGATCCACCGCGAGCACAGCTTTCTCACAACCAAATGTTTGTGTAGGATTGATTGTATTTGACTCATGCCTATGTCTAAGGATGCGCGAATCTCATAGTAGGTGCACAGCATCGATGTTTTTGTTGTTCACAGCGGTGGACGGGCGACCATCGCGAGATTCGTCACTGAGATTGACACGACCGCGCTTGAATTCTGCAAACCAGCAATAAATAGTCGTCTTGCATTGTGCTTCATCGCCAAAAGCAGATTGAAGCCTGCGAGCGATGCTCTGTTGAGCTGTCAAATTACACTTAAAAATTATACAACGAAAATTTTCTTGAGTTAAATCCAAGTTATTGTAGACACGCAATTTTAAACGCAATAAACATTTTAATGTAAACATATAACTGTCTCATCTACACAAGTCGCAAGAACCATGCTGTCACTAAAATTAGACAAAGACAGATAAATAGTCATGCGCTGACGGGCCAGTGTTGCCTGCCATATGAATTTAACCCCAAAATAAAAAAAAATAGAATATTTTGAAAGCAGTTTTATAAAATACATCAATTTAAATAATACTATTATTATAAAGAGGAATAATTTGTTTGTTTGTTTGCATGTAGCCGATAAACTCGGGAACTACTGAATCGATTTTAATATTATTTTTGACCATTAATATGCTACTATTTTAACATAATTGAAACTATGTTAGCAGGACAGGGCCTCAATCACACTAAGCACCAACGATATTACCAAAACTATACCTTTACCGTTCAGCCGACTTCGTATAGCGCTATCGCATGTGTCAAACGCGATAGCACTGTGAAAGTACGTCTAACGACTACATTTCAGTTGTGGTTCGGTTGAGATTATTTAGCGTGATAGCCCCCTAGGACGCGATGCGTTTTCTGAGTGAATGCTTACTTAGTGCTTGCGGTGCTGCGGCCGAAATGTCAAGCAGTACTAAGTAGGCATTTGCTTGCAATGTGTGTCGCGTTTTATCCCGTTGACATAGTTTTAATATGATGTTTATATGTATTTAAGTATGGATATCCGTTAACTAGCCGCCATAGTACAAGCTTCGGCTTACTTTGGGGCTAGCTCATTGGTGTGATTGTTGAAATATATTTATTTATTTATTATTTACTTTACGAAGATAAAGTTGCGAGGAACAGCTAGTATTATTTAAAGAACATGTCTTGCTTACTAGATACATAAAAGTAAGAATAAGTAATGAAATAATCCTCCTGCCCCCGAAATTCTATCGTTTTCGCTAGTAAGAAGTAGTTAAATGTGTTCTGAATTACTAAACATAATTATTTTTTTTCATTTTGATAAGTTAAATAATTTATATGTCAAAAATATAGTCATAATCTAATTTTATGTAAGTATTTACTCATGCTGCATAATAAAATGTCACTATTTTAATGAAAAAAAAATTATAAATGTTCTCTTATAGTTTTTGCCCAGTGAATGGACATTTATTCGGCATATACAGACATTTATCGGGCATTTATCCAATGCACCCAAAACGCCCGGGCGTAAATCCATCACTAGCCATAATGGTAGTTTATTTATACAAACAGTAATCAAACTCCGCTATGAAGCAGTTATGTGTTTAGTCTCTTTTTTGTATGTTTTCATGCTTTAATCTTGTTTTAAATATTTCTTCTCACGGCGTCCTGCATCTTTAGGCACCCTGCAAAATTGATCATAATATTAAATATAAAATATAATATGATTATTAGATTATTAATTGATTAAATATACTACAAATTAATAAGATTGCATTAATCTTTTGAACGAAACTTATATTTACATATTATTATTTAAAATCGGAGGTTACAACTTCATCCATTGTTAATTTGTTTCTCCCATTAAAGTGGGAAACCAAAACGAGGTTTTTAATGGCAACACTGAACATTAATCACAATATTTGTTATTTAATTATTTTTTGTGTGTTTTTACGTCAATATCAATACATTTACAATGTACATACGTATGGAAAGTAATTCCGCTTGAGTTATGATGGTTCTGTGACCTTTAATCGCACTCTTTCACTATGCATTTACCCATTTTCCGTCCGGTTCAACCTGGCCGGCGTCACACTGAGGACTGAACTGACATTAACTAGGCATATGTCTGTGGCCTTATGTGAGGTGGCAACGCTTTCGCGCGATAATTGCTAATCTAGTGTATATTGGTTTAATGCTCTAAGAGTGTATATATATCAATGAACTTTGGTCAATGTTTTATTAGTAGTGTATTTTTTTTTATTAATTAATTTATGACGTATTAAAAAACTATCTTACTAGATCTTGTTCAAACCAACTTTCAGTGGGAGTTTGCATTACTTCATATATTTTTTTAGTCTTATCATTCTCTTATTTTAGAAGTTACAGGGGGGGGGGGACACTCATTTTACCACTTTGGAAGTGTCACTCGCGCAAACTATACAGTTTAAAAAAAAATATATTAAAAACCTCAATATCATTTTTGAAGACCTAAATGAAAATGAAATACGGTTCTGAGTTATGTATGAATGCAGTATTATTATTTTTTATTATTCTACAACGGGTAAGCGCTTGATCTTCATCTCACCTGATGGTAAGTGAAGATAAGGCCGAAGGTGGAATCGCGCTTAACCCGGAATCCTCAATTACTGAGGAACTGGCTATCTTATCTCAAACTGTCAGAACACAACAATGCTATAAACATCGTTGTTATAGCGACAGACTTAGATAAGATGGTGGTAGCTAGCCAGGCGGACTAAACGCAGCCCTACCACCAACCAAACCGAGCACACAAAGATGTACCTCCCGCTGGGAATCGAACCCGGGACCTCTGGGCCGGAAACCGGTGGCTAAAGCCACTCACACCGTAGCGAAAGCCACTAGACCAAAGAGGCGATTAATTATTATTTTCTTGTGACATAAAGAATAAGACTGCATTCATAATACTAACCACATTATTGTGGGATAACACACGAACGCTTAAACACTGTACTAAATCTGTTAATTAATTTTGAATGCGGTGGTGTATTTTTTATGTATCATTAATATAATAATTATGTTAATTATGTGCACAAACTGTGCGTCCCATATATAATAACATTAAAAAAATTACAATGAATTTTATTAGTTATACCTACTTACCAATTATTAACAATATTACTTAATTAAAACAAATTATTACTGACAAAAACTGCTATCGCAACTCCATGCGTCCCTTGTCCCTTGTTCCTTGGCCGGACGGGGCACGGCCCGTGTACGGCCCGTTGTAATGTCAGTTTGACCTTATTTCTATGGAAACTTATGTCAAACAATTTGTTATTTTAGTGACTCGAATTATTAATATCTTTTTTAGTCCATGTTTGAGCAGAGTTCCGACGTTAATGGTTATGGCAGCTAAAAGTTATGGCAGCTTTAAGGTCATATTTCGGGAAAATCGTAAAAAAGTTTAAAAATTAACTCTTACAACTAACTAACCTAACTAACCTTACCTCTAAACTTAGATTAAAACAAAAAGGGAAGATACGGCATTAGCGTCTTGTGAGTGAGCCGCCAAAATTAGGCCTAAAGCACAGACATGCAATAGAATTCTTCTATTATACGTCTGTGGCCTAAAGGCACAATTTCACTTCAGTCACAATTTGCCGAGCGAACAGGCTACATCGCACTATTTCGGATATTCTACTGTGTGAAAAAGAGAAAGACGCTACTCCGCAGTGGCGTCTGAATCGGTCGTACGTACTCGTCTCCTGCGAAGATGAACGTCAGGATTGAGGAGCCAACCCTAATTTTTAAATAAAAATCATACCATCAATTAGTAGTATAAAAAATAATTTTGTAGGACAAATTCTGGAATTTGTAGTATAATACTTTCTAAGGTACATCAATATAAAGCTGGCTCCTCAATCCATATAGTATGGATTGAGGAGCCACCCTAGAACTCGGAAAGTAATGAAGTTACATTTTTGAAAATTTAGTATGTTTTAGTAGGTATTTTGTAGGTTATCTACAAAAAATTTCAGTGCGGTACTGCCGAAATTAAATAAAATACAATTGTTTTGTTGTGGCTCCTCAGCCCGTATACAAAAGCGTAAATTCCTATGAAATTGATCCACATATTAATATATTCGAACTAATGGACAATTAGTAGTATGTATGCTTGAATTTGTAGTATAGAAATAAAATAGCAAGATTAAGTAAATTCGCTAAAAAAACACATTTCATCTGGCTCCTCAATCCAGACACTTGCATTTAAATAATTGACTGTATCTACCTAACTATAGAAGATAATCAAAAGCTTTATATGCCAATATTTAGTAGAAATTTCTACTAAATATCTATGTACAAAATAACATTGTACAATTTGGTCAAAGGAAGTTATGATGATTATTCGATATTCCATACAATTCACTATATAGGGTGACCATATCGATACTGGCAAAGAGAAAAAAAAAATGGTTAAGTACCCGTATTAAAGTAGCATATTGTATGTTTTGCTTCTTATGTACAAAACGTTACGCGTACGTTTATTAATTAAATAATTAATTATTTATTTTCTTTATTTATTTAAATAATAAAATGTTATGCGTACGTTAACTTAAAGTAAATGAGACAGCGTGGGAAAGCTTGTTCCCAGCAGTGGGACGTGTAAGGTTGTTGATGATACTCATGGGGTATTTCCGACTGCTGATACAATTGATTATTAAAATGAATACCTACAACTCTTCATACTCTAGTTTTTGAACACGACCAGAAATGCAATTTATGACAATTGCGGTAATATAGCATTTGTTTAAGTTTATACAAAACATAAACAGAATATTACTGTACAAATTGTCATGAAACTAACTTAGTTCTGGTAAAGAATCATAGATGGCTCTTTTATTTATTTGTTGATTCCTAAATCACGCAAACAGGTTTACATTCCAACAATTCTTAAGCAAAATGTAACACTTTAGCTAGCTTTCGATTACTACTAATAAACCATACATGTTTTTGTGGTTTTGATTGAATTCTCAACCTCGACCTTTTGATTAATTATAGTAAGTACTTACCTATATTAAATACTGTTGTAGTAATATAAAACTAACTAATTAACAAACTAAATATAAAAATAAGAAAACCTGAACTATTAGCATCATAGGATGTAAACTAAAGATTGCGTGAAAAGAGTGCTATATCGTTGTTGTTGCTGAGCTGACGTAAATTAACTGTGTCGGGTAGCGGTGATAGAATACTACCACCCTCTTGGGTGACGTAAAAAGGCAACTTTCGGACTAAAGACTGCACATACATACATCCAACAGCACAGAACGGCGATAGGCACATCACCTGTCATGCTGAGCACATCAGCACTCGCTATTTATTGAAAAGTGGACTATGGTAAAGGACTGCCTTAATTTGCTGTCCTTATTGCCTAGTCTCTGTCTAACCTTTCGGGGATAATAGTCGTGATTATATGTTAGTATGTGTTTGTACCAACTAATTAAGTTTTCATGGAACATTATCAAAATGCCAAGACAAAATATAGAAATTTGGAGTCATTTTTAAAACTGTAGAAAAACATTATCTTTTAAAGGAACTACCTACGACTAATTTAACATTTTTAAAATATTTTGAAGTACAACTTACGATTTTAATGAACCTTTAATAGAAAGGAGTGAAAATGTTGGTATAATATATAAAAGTCGAAATCACTTTCATGTTTAAATCTTCGAATTGGCAACATTACGCTAGAGCCGAGTAATAAGATAGAAATAGGTTCTGGATGTCCTGAATATAAATAGGTAAGTAAATACTATTTTTTTATTCTTTTGGTAGACAAGTAAAAGTGTAGAATTTATTACAGCCCATAAGTAGCCCAGCTTTCATAAAACGACATCTATCGAGTGTTTTTGAACTAATTTTTACTTTTTAATTTGGGCTGTCAGAAAATCGCCCATTGTTAAGTTCATAATAATAAATATTTTGTTAAAATGAAATGTAAAGAACAATTTGTCCTGTTTTCATTCATATAACATGGTCACCCTTAGTGAATTGTATGGAATATCGAATAATCATTGTAACTTCCTTTGACCAAATTGTACAATGTTATTTTGTACATAGATATTTAGTAGAAATTTCTACTAAATATTGGCATATAAAGCTTTTGATTATCTTCTATAGTTAGGTAGATACAGTCAATTATTTAAATGCAAGTGTCTGGATTGAGGAGCCAGATGAAATGTGTTTTTTTAGCGAATTTACTTAATCTTGCTATTTTATTTCTGTACTACAAATTCAAGCATACATACTACTAATTGTCCATTAGTTCAAATATATTAATATGTGGATCAATTTCATAGGAATTCACGCTTTTGTATACGGGCTGAGGAGCCACAACAAAACTATTGTATTTTATTTAATTTCGGCAGTACCGCACTGAAATTTTTTGTAGATAACCTACAAAATACCTACTAAAACATACTAAATTTTCAAAAATGTAACTTCATTACTTTCCGAGTTCTAGGGTGGCTCCTCAATCCATACTGTATGGATTGAGGAGCCAGCTTTATATTGATGTACCTTAGAAAGTATTATACTACAAATTCCAGAATTTGTCCTACAAAATTATTTTTTATACTACTAATTGATGGTATGATTTTCCTATAAAAATTAGGGGTGGCTCCTCAGTCCTGACGTTCATCTGCGAAGCGACCGAGACGTCAACGCGATACTCGCCGACTCCCTCGCGCTGACGTTGAAACTTACCGCTTTGTCTCGCTCGCTCGATTTACACTTTATAGGTGTGCGTGTGTAAGTGTTTGCTTAAGTAGTTGAGTAGGACTTTATTTTAAATGACTACAAGTAGGAGCATGCCGTATCTTCCCTTTTTGTTTTAATCTAAGCCTCTAAACTATAAAAGTTTAGTTAGGGGAAGTAAGCTTCAATAGATAGCAATCGGTAGTATATGACCTCCATACGTGTTTTTGCTGTGGCGGGTCCGGTACCAGTCTTCCTGCTAAAGGTACAGTCCGATTCAAATAGAATGGCGCCCGTGAAGTTAGTCACGAGTCGCATCGCAGTAGCGGATTTTAGGTGTCACCCCGCCCGCTAGCAGACCGCAACCCGCGGTGGCCCTCCCGCCCGCCCCTCGGCACCTGCGCAGTGCGCACTGCGGCACTCGCAGCTAAATTCACAACCGCCATCCTGATGAATCGAACTGTAAGTAAGTTCCTTTAACACTGTTGCCAGAATGCCCCAAATATATTATTATTACTTTACTCTTTGCCAGAATGTTACTTTTACGATTTTCTAAGGACCAAAATTATTATGCAGATAAATAAATAACATTGTTTATGCATAGGTACAAATATATCAAATTGAATGATATTACATCTTTGTGTTAAGATTTTTTTTTGTGTAATAAACAGTGGTCGGAGTAGGTATATTGATTTTAGATACTTGCGTCATGATATCATAACATGGACATGCATTTCTTCCGGAATGTACCGGAGTTTCCAAAAATTTGGTAAATAGAGTAATAAAATAAAAAACCATATGTAAGCAAACAAAATTGTTTATTGTTAATACAAATAATCATTATTACAGTTTTATTAAAAATAATTATTTTTAATCCTCATCGGTTACAAGTTCTACATTTTGATTTTCTGTCTCTATACAATTAAAATAAATAACTATAATTTTTTCAATATTTTCTAATTTTAAGCTATTTCTTTTAACATCTAAGATCCATTTGTAAGTGGAAAATGATCGTTCAACATCTGTAGATGTCAATGGAGCGAATTTGAAATAAAGTTTCTGATTATTTGCTACGCTTTTTTCAATACTCTCGCTGTATTCTCTAATTGTATCTAAATCTGGATTTCGTTCCATAACTGATTCTATTTTATTTTTTATATTCTCATTATTGCACTCGTTAAGCGTAGCCCTTACTTGATCAAATACTAAAAGTGAATCAGCTAGAGATAAATTTTGTTTTTGTAACTCTTTTAGGGCTAGTAGTATAATAGAGTAATTTTCTTCAATATATTTTAAATCATTTTCTAAATTTTGTTTTTCCAAAATGTTTTTTGCGTTTCGTATGGCTATAGCATCAGAACTGCTCAAGCAGGATAAAACTTCTTTTATTTTATCTAAATGTTGAGCGTAGTAAGATGCTGCCTGTAACCAAGTACCCCATCTGGTAATGACTGGTTGCGGAGGCAACGGTAAGTCAGGATATTTTTCTTTTAAAATGTTTACCCTACTAGGAGCCTTTAAAAATACTTTTTTAACATTTGATATAAGAATATCAACATCGTTGTATTCTGACCTTATCTGCTCACTTACACGATGAAGAGCGTGCGCCAAACATGTCACATGCTTCATTTCAGGTAAGTAATGTTTTAAATTTCGAAGTAAAATTCCTCTTGCGGTCTCTTAAATTTTCCTTGATGTACAGCGCCTTCAATGTGTTTGGTAATGTTGCCTCTATTCACAGCTTTCAAATGACTTTCACACTTTGTACAGTATATAGTGCCACTAGCGTTATCGTAAAGTAGCTCAGGATAGTGCAATAACCACTTTTGCACTGTTTCAGCCTTGACCTTTGCCATATTTATTTATATCTCACCTAAAACAATGATTTAAATTTACAATATATACATACACAACTGTAAAGTCGATAATGAAATTCTGTTTCATATAAAGTGTTTTTTTTAACTGAAGCGGTGATAGCCCTGCGGTGTGCGTACCGGACTCTCATGCGCTGTGATGATTGCTATAAAGTGATTTTTTTAACTGTTTCCAAGTTCTAAAACCTTCTTAAATAGTGAAAATAATTAAAACTTACCCGTACAAAAACAACTTCAAATGGGCCCAATCCAAGAGTAATAAATCGATGTCCGTAGTTATAAGCCAAATTCGTCGTTTTAAGTAGATTTCAGAAGACAGTAAACAAGCCAGGGTCAAGTCAAGATATTCACAACACATAAAATAAGCGCACTCCACGAACCGAAATAAGTGAGTGAGCCACTTGGTCTGGATGTCGGTGCGAGCGCATTGTTTTCGAACAAACAGTCAATGAGTCATCCTGGATACTTGATTCTAATTGGTCAGATGCGTTGAGCATAGAGATAAGAGGACAAAAGACCCTGTTTGCCGGATGTCGTGTGTTGAAATGAATATTATTATTATATCATTTTATACATGCTTAGGCTTTTACTCCAACACTTTTACTACAACAAGGTTTTTACACACCAGTCATTTTTTACTATTAAATTCTGGTCATCTACGCCACTAGCAGCATAGCGTTGAGAGTATTGATACATTTTTAACTAGTTTCATGTAATAATTTCGATGTTTCGGTATTTTTATCATAATAATCCGGAAACTCGGAGGAGTATCCATATTAACATATACGTTTGATGTCAGTGACCTTAATTCAATATACCTACTCCGACCACTGGTAATAAAGTCTTTCTCGCCATAAAATAATAAAAGTAAGTAAGTATTGAGTAATGCTACTTTTCTCGGTGAGCGTCAAGTTGGCAGGCACACCATGGAATTAGATGGTTTTGACTATGTCAAAAAATTGTGTATAAATAGTGACGTATAGCATATAAATAGTGATACTATGGTTCAAAAGATATTTGAGTATCTTGGTGTGCCTGCTAACTTGACGTCAAGATAGCAGGCACATTAAGAAATGCAGTTCGTATCAATGTGATTTATATGTCAAAAAACTGTGCATAAATAGTCGTATCGAATCGAATCGAAAGTCGAATCGTATACGCAAAATTTCAACAATTGTACTTCAATACAAACCGAGATATTACGCTCTCTAAGTGGGCTGCCAACTTGACGATTCTTGCGATGGCGATTCCAGAGAAACGGGTTGAAGTTCTAAACAAATAAATACATGAAAAAATTTAGTGTGAAATTGTGAATCTTTCAATATAAATAAAAAAAGAATTCTTTGCTATTTTCCAAAAATCTAATGTAAACTTCTACCATACATTCGATTTTAAGTACAATCGTGCACAATTTTATTTATTGACCTTAGATACTGACATAAAGTCTAATTAATTTTAATTCAAGTCATAAAATTACACTTAAATCTATCGTTGTAATGTCAGTTTCACGTTATTTCTATGGAAACTTATGTCAAGCAATTTGTAATTTTAGTGACTCGAATTAAAAGTCTCGGGATAGTGGCGGACGAGCGAGTTTCGCGGTGTCCATGTCTACAGCTTCCTCATTCGACATAGAGAAATTCTAAGCATGCCATATTTTTGTGCATATTATGTGCAATCAATCGTTTCAGTCCTAATTTTTGTGCCACCACAACTTCGTTACTATGAGTTGTTTTATGTGTGTAAGCTGGAGACACGTGTCACCAGCTCGCACACGCCCGTTAAGACAAACCAGTGAGGTTAGGGTTTTGGACTATAGCTAGAAATTTTGTGCATAATTTGTGCACTAGGAACAAAAAAAACTAACCATCACACTCAAATACTGTTGAAACTACGATCATAAAACTGTGTGCGAGCTGGAGACACGGGTCTCCAGCTCGCACAGCTGTATCTTCGTAATTGTTCGAGCTACGGTTATGAATTATACCACAAAATTTTGTGCAGAATTTGTGCATAAGGCACAAAAATTTTCAAAACTTTAACTCAAAAGGTTTTTGAGCTACGAACCGATAAGTATGTGTAAGCTGGTGACACGTAACACGGGCTAACACATGGTGAATTATTGTAACTGTCTAAGATAGTGCTTCGTTTTAAAGATCAAATAATACGTTATAATTTGTGCACCCACGGGGCAAAATTTCAAATCTCTGGGCCTCTTACTTTATAAATTATAAGCCAAAAACTGTTTTCCCGCCAAAAAAATCAAAATAATGGCTCGGAAGCGGCTAAGCGCGCCGTTGCCGTTCCGTGCGCTACACTATTGCCACTTTTAGACTAGGAGCCGTCTGTTAAAGCGATGCGCGACGCGACTATTTTAGTTTTACTATAGGTACCTAATAACCTACCCTACTTTTTATTTTAGATATCTCATACACGAATGTCTTAGTTATTTTTTGTTGTTGAGACAATTAAATAATTAGATTTGGCATAATGATAAACATTATGGAGGACTGCAGAACGACAAAATGGTTGCATACTTGAGCCTAATTCGATAAAGAACGGATGCTTTCCAGCAAACTAATCGCTATCGACCGTCACAGAATAATATTTAACCATTGAAAGTAATTTATTTTAATATTAGATTGTATTACTTCCCATGGTTAAATGTAAATAAATAAATAAAAATAAATGTACTCTATGGCGATCGGGGACTTTGCGATTAGTCTGCTGGAATGCCCCCAATGTAATGCTAGGGCCACATTATCGCGCTAGCGCGAAGATTTGCGTTGTCGCGAAACGTCTGGCCAAACCTCGGACCAAATATTACATGGACAGAGTCTTACGACGTTGCCGCTTTTACATACGTGTATCAAAGTAAAGTATTTGTATCTCTGTCTGTATGACTGTAGTGTGATATGAGTAAAAGAGATAGTGAATGTACGTTTGGCAACGACGCACTGTCGGTGTGAGACGTGTCATTTCATGACCGACTACTAGGTCAAAACATTGCTGGATTGTGCGAAATAATAGTGAAATATTAAGAAATCTTAGTGTTTGTGTTATTTGTGTAATATACAATTGACATAATGTCTTGTTCTGCTGTTTATTGTTTATCAAGAACAACAAAAGAAGGTGTGAGGGACCAGGAATTATCATTTCATACGTTAGTGATTTCTCATAATATGTATGCTTTACTATGAGTTTTTTAATAATTAAAACGGCAAAGCATTAATTTTTGCTAATTCTAAATCATACTATATCGTACACTATTCATAAGAATCAGGTTTTAAACCATAATTAAATGTAATTTAAAGGCTTTGTTTTTGGCATAATGATTAGTGATGTACGTATTTGTGTATCGAAGCTTTATCGATATTACTAATATTCTTTTTATTATTCTTTTTTTAGGTTTCCAAAATGCCCGGAAAAAAGACGTGAATGGGTTAAAGCTATTAGACGTGATAACTGAGAGCCTACAAAATATTCAAGGCTCTGTTTCAAACATTTTGAAAAATCTTTTTTTACAGTAAAATTTTAGCCTTAGTTCAAAATTGAATCTTAATAATATGGGCGGGAATATGAAAAGTAAAAAGTATTGCTCTTCACTTTACTACACAAATTATTATTTTTTATTTGTTTGTTATAATAATAATAATATATAATAATAAATCTTTCCTACAATCACACCAATTATCTAGCCCAAGAGAAGCTTCGAAGAAACTCGTTAAATGGTTACTAGACAACGGATAAACATACTTAAAATACTTAAATACATACTTATTATACATAGAAAACACCCAGACCCGAGACAATTTAGAAAACAATAATTTCTAAATTGACCCGACCGGGGTTCGAACCCGGGACCTCAGAGATGGCGACACCATGAAAACCGGTGTACAAACCACTCGGCCAAGGAGGTCGTCAATAGAAGGAGGCAAACGAGCAGGCGGGTCACCCGATGGAGAGTAATCTCCGCCGCCCATATATAGACACCCGCAACACCAGAGGAATCGCAGATGCGTTGCCGGCATTTAAGGAAGGAATAGGAATTGTGAGCGGGGGGGGGGGGAGGCCTCCGGAACCCTCACTGCCCGAACGAAACACAACAGCACCAAGGGCTATTATTTCACGCCGGATATTAGCGTGTTACCAGACCAATCGATCGATCGTCGATCGATGGTAGAATGGATTAGTCGACGTCGATCGATGTCGATCGACAATCGACCGGTAAAATGGATTGGGTGTTAAATCGAGCTGTTTGATTAGACGCACCGGCCGCTTCACTTTTCTGAGTGGTAGAGCCACGCTGCGTTGCAGCACGCATTGGGCCGGCTCGCCCGGCGTAATACCACCCTCTCTAATATTCGGCGTGAAATAATGGCACTTGGTGCTGTTGTGTTTCGTCCGACTAGTGAGGGTTCCGGAGGCCCTTCCCCCCCCCCCCCCTCCTCCCAATTCCTATTCCTTCCTTAAACCTATTCCTCCTCTAAAGGCCGGCAACGCGTCTGCGATTCCTCTGGTTTTGCGGGTGGGTGTCCATGGGCGGCGGTAATTACTCTCCATCAGGTGACCCGCCTGCTCGTTTGCCTCCCTCTTTTATAAAAAAAAATAAAATTATTTCGTGCCCAAGGATAATAATCGTAATATTAGATTATGTTTATGTTGATAATAATGAGTGATGATAATATGAACGTTTAAATACTAAATGATATTCCCCCAAACACCTTGGGAAGCACTTTAGATTAAGCAACACCGAAAAAGGGGGGAAGGGGAGGGGGAGCCAAAGTGCGAAAATGCATAGTTTTCAAGATATTTTTATTTTGAGGTTATTTTAGGTTATTTTTAGGAAAAAAAACAAATATTCTACTAAGTTACCATTACCGTACCCCCTCCATCCCCCTCCTCTCTACCTCCCTCGAAACTACTAACCTCGAAATTCATGACAATCGCTACGCAAAAAAAAACTAAAACAAAAACCGCTGCTTAAAATGTCATTTGGATAAAATAAGCGATCGTTGGCTTTAAAAAACGGCCGCATCCAGATTCTTCTGCGTTTGCGTCTCCGTAATAATAGTACGAGCAACATCGTACTGGCCAAGAACAACGAGTCCTTTTCTGAATACATTTCGCTGATGGAATTTAGCCAGGGTTAATCGATCAACGTCGACCGGCCGTCGATCGATGGGTTAGACGAACGGTATCCGTCGATTGATTAAAGTTACCACACCTATCGATCAACGTCGACCGACCGTCGTCGATCGATTGGTTAGTCAAACGGTAGGTATCCGTCGATCGATTAAAGCTACCAGACCAGTCGATCAACTTCGATCGACGTTGACCGATTCCGTCGATCGACGATCGATCGATTGGTCGGGTAACACCCTTAGTGAGAGGTTGGTATTTACGCCGGGCGAGCCGGCCCAGCGTGCCCGGCGTGCTGCAACGCAGCGTGGCTCTACCACTCAGTCAGTGTCAGTCATTTAGCACCACCCAAGGGTCACGTGTAGGGTCTAAACGGTAAACCTACAGACGTGAGTAACTTTAACCCCAAATTATAATAACGAACTAGGTACACACCACATTAAAGTGATTATATCGATATACTAGTCACATCTTTACTCACGCACACATGTACAGATAGAAAGCTGCACACTAACAAAATACGGACATGCTAAAAATCCAAAGACTCTGTCCATTGTGATATTTGGTCCGAGGGCCAAACACTTCGCGTTAGCGCGTTGTATCATGGCGTTGACGCGCCGCGCTGTTGGTAAATTGCCGCACATCAAGGATTTTTTCGCGATAAAATTCGTGAGGCCACATTTCCTTCGCACACTTTAGTTGACTGCGAGACAACTAGAGGTGTGAACGTGTTCCAAATACGACTATCGATATTATTCTGTTTCGATAATTATGGATTGGAGTAACGATAAAGTATTAAAAGTAATACAATATTACGAATTAATAATTAATAAAAATAATAAAGATGCAATAAATAGTAATTATTTGCCGACATGTAATAAAGCGCAATCACCTCTTCCATTTTTTCCGATAAAATTAGGAGTGGAGATACAAATCGTATAAGGTTACTGAAACGTATTTATTGCATCAATATCGTCAAATCCGATATCGATGCGTTATGAAACTATACCTATTTTGAAAAACACTATATCGCGTCAGGAATGCGGTGTGCGTTGAGATCACTATATTGTACGTGATCGAATTCAAGAATATTGTACCGTATCGCTGATATTTATTGAATTATCATTAATCTGTAGTTTTTAACAAACAAATGTGCTTGTAAAAGTTTAATAAAATAAAATTATTATAAACGTTCGATGCGTTCTGAAACTATATAGTGAAAAAAAACACGATATTGCATGAATTTTTAATAGTCTGTAGATATGGTCGATACTGTTATCACCGATATTAAATTTATGTAGCTATAGTTTAACACTTTGCAAGCGGGCATTTTATTACGCTTATCTTCCTGTGTGCCGGCCTTTTTCGTCATTATTGTAAATTCTATAGAAAAAGAACTATAATAAAAATTAATTTAATTGTGTTCTATCTAATCGTTCTGCTGCTTACCTATACTAACCTCCAGTTATGGCTTCTTTATGTAGATGTTGTCCATCCGCAGTAGATCACCTAGATTCAATAGTAGGCGTACCTTTGTTATCTTATGAGTAAGTACTTAAAGTTATTTTCAAATGCTAGTAAGTAGGTAGATGTTAAATTTTATATGTATTTCAAACCCAATCCACAGATAACGAAAAAAAAGATATTTTTAAATTACAAAACGTTTTTATTTTACCAGTAGTAAGTAATTCTTACTTTTTCTATTTACAAGTTAAAAAGTTTGCAAGTTATATTGATAACTTGCAAACTTTTTAACTTGTAAATAGAAAATAGAAAAAGAAGAATTGTCTTCTATGTGTTGATGGCTGACCGACCCCTTGTCAGAATGGTTGATGGTTTAGTTATCGTAGCGTAGTAACTGTTTTTTAGTTAACGTGCCAAAACTAAAAATTCTTCATCTCCTATGGGAGTACTTGTCAAGACGAATCAAACGAGCGCAAACTTGATGGGGTTGTGTAGTATTATTATAAAGTTCCTGTGTCCTTTTTCCGGCTCCATCATCAGACCCTGAACACTATTTCTCGATAAAGTACTCGTCAAGGCGATTCAAACGACCCCGAACTCGTTGGGGTAGCGTGGTTTTATTATAGAGTTCCTGTGGGCTTTTTCCGGCTTCATCATTAAACCCTAAACACTATTTCCCAACAGAGTACTCGTCAAGACGATTCAAACGAGCCCAAACTCGATGGGGTTGCATGGTTTCAATACCGAGTTCCTGTGGCCTTCTTCTGGCTCCATCGTCAGACCCTGGACCCTTTTTTCTAACAGAGTATTCGTCAAGACGAATCGAACGAGCCCAAACTTGATGGGGTTGCATGGTTTCAATACTGAGTTCCTGTGGCCTTCCTTCGGGTTCATCATCAGACCATGGACCTCGTCTAGTCGTCTCCCGTCAGAGTGCTCATCAAAACTAATCAAATGAGCCTGAATGGGGTTTCATGGTTTTCTTACAGAGATCCTGTGGCCTTCTTCCGGCTGAATCATCAGATCAGCTCAATGACACCATAATATTGCATTGTCATCCTGTTCTGACCTATGTTCAAAGTTGCAAGTCTAGCTCATCGGGAAGCTAGTATAAAATTGTTTGCATTTGTCGACAAATAAATAAACAAATAAACGAGAAAGCTACCTAATAAAAACGTGGTAATAAAAACATACAGGCAGACTAATTTTATCACTACTTATCATATTAATGAGGTTATTGTAAATACTTAAAACTAAGCATAGCGATATTTTATGAACATTCTTATATAAAATAGACTGCTTTTATTTTAAATTAACTAATTTCCTATATCAGCAGTCTCCTAGTCTAAAATTCTCGGTATAGAAACGAAACGATCGAGAGCGCAAATTAAAATGACACTAAATTAAGCTAGCTCTCAAGTTCAAATTCGATTGCAATAGTGTGACGCACGGAACGGCAACGGCGCGGTCGGCGCGCGTTTAGCCGCTTCCGAGCCATTATTTTAAATTTTTTGGTGGGAAAACAGTTTTTGGCTTATAATTTATAAAGTAAGAGGCCCAGAGATTTGAAATTTTGCCTCGTGTGTGCACAAATTATAACGTATTATTTGATCTTTAAAACGAAGCGCTATCTTATACAGTTACAATAATTCACCATGTGTTAGCCCGTGTTACGTGTCACCAGCTTACATATACTTATCGGTTCGTAGCTCAAAAACCTTTTGAGTTAAAGTTTTGAAAATTTTTGTGCCTTATGCACAAATTCTGCACAAAATTTTGAGGTATAATTCATAACCGTAGCTTGAACAATTACGAAGATACAGCTGTGCGAGCTGGAGACCCGTGTCTCCAGCTTATTTACGTTTTATGATCGTAGTTTCAACAGTATTTGAGTGTGATGGTTAGTTTTTTTTGTTCCTAGTGCACAAATTATGCACAAAATTTCTAGCTATAGTCCAAAACCCTAACCTCACTGGTTTGTCTTAACGGGCGTGTGCGAGCTGGTGACACGTGTCTCCAGCTTACACACATAAAACAACTCATAGTAACGAAGTTGTGGTGGCACAAAAATTAGGACTGAAACGATTGATTGCACATAATATGCACAAAAATATGGCATGCTTAGAATTTCTCTATGTCGAATGAGGAAGCTGTAGACATGGACACAGTTTCGCGAACGACCGAGAGATGGCGTGATTTTGTTTACGTGCGGTGAGCCGGTGATACGAGAATGGTGCGCGAAAAGTTTTATTTGTTTGTGTTGAAATTGATAAGCAGTGAGTACATTTGCATCAGAAGTGAAAGTGTTTAAATCGTTTAATAACAACCTACATTTTTATAGGTACGCAGCTTATTTGCTATTATGGTATTTACAAAAAAGATATACCTAGGTACGGTCGGGGTCGCCGTCGCTTTACCACTTTGCAGCGATTTTCGTGTGAAGCGCACCGACCGCCCGGGTACCTACGTGCCCGTACCAAATAGACAACGTGGTGTGCAAGGGATTTTGACCTTTAGACTGGTAAAGCGACGAAGTCCGCCATTGTACCTAATGTGAGGTAGATATTTTCTCAGTCATTTAAAACTTTTCATATTTACTACTTGACCAACATAATTAATCGCATTAAAGCTAGACGTTTATCATAATTGTTCAATGATTAACACTCTAAATATATTGCACTTCAATTAGTTTGCACATGGTCAGATTTTAAAATGGAATATCGAAGAAGATACGTTTAGTTTGTAAATTATTGAACAACTGTGATAAACGTCTAGCTGACATGCGCCTAATTATGTTGGTCGACTAATTACTTCATAGTAGGTACTTACCAAGCTAATCTTTCGTAAAGTTAACTAGGGTCAAGTATATTCCTAGTGCATTAAATGGTAAAGTTACCTGCTTAGTCTTTTATGACTAATAAACAAAGAATAAGCTACGAATAGTTATTCCGTGTTTTGTTCCTGTCATTTAAACGTAATTTTTAATTAGAGTAAAAGAGACAAAACACGGAATAACTATTCGTAGCTCATTCTTTGTTTATTAGTCATAAAAGACTAGGCAGGTAACTTGTCGGTGGTCGAGTAGTAAATATGAAAAGTTTTGAATGACTGAGAAAATATCTACCTCACATTAGGTACAATGGCGGACTTCGTCGCTTTACCAGTCTAAAGGTCAAAATCCCTTGCACACCACGTCGTCTATTTGGTACGAGCACGTAGGTACCCGGGCGGTCGGTGCGCTTCACACGAAAATCGCTGCAAAGTGGTAAAGCGACGGCGACCCCGACCGTACCTAGGTATATCTTTTTTGTAAATACCATAATAGAAAATAAGCTGCGTATCTATAAAAATGTAGATTGTTATTAAACGATTTAAACACTTTCACTTCTGATGCAAATGTACTCACTGCTTATCAATTTCAACACAAACAAATAAAACTTTTCGCGCACCATTCTCGTATCATCGGCTCACCGCACGTAAACAAAATCACGCCATCTCTCGGTCGTTCGCGACACTCGCTCGTCCACCACTATCCCGAGACTTTTAATTCGAGTCACTAAAATTACAAATTGCTTGACATAAGTTTCCATAGAAATAACGAGAAACTGACATTACAACGATAGATTTAAGTGTAATTTTATGACTTGAATTAAAAATAATTAGACTTTTTGTCAGTATCTTAAGTCAATAAATAAAATTGTGCACGATTGTACTTAAAATCGAATGTATGGTAGAAGTTTACATTAGATTTTTGGAAAATAGCAAAGGAGAATTCTTTTTTTATTGATATTGAAAGATTCACAATTTCACACACAATTTTTTCATGTATTTATTTGTTTAAAACTTCAACCCGTTTCTCTGGAATCGCCATCGCAAGAATCGTCAAGATGGCAGCCCACTTAGAGACCGTAATATCTCGGTTTGTATTAAAGTACAATTGTTGAAATTATGCTATACGTCACTATTTATCACTATTTATACACAATTTTTTGACATAGTCAAAACCATCTAATTCCATGGTGTGCCTGCCAAGTTGACGCTCACCTTTTCTCGTGAAAATGTAACTTTTTGAGCTGTCTCGTGTTACTTTTATCTGTCGACCGCTACAGTAACAACCTCGGACCAAATATCACAATGGACAGAGTCTTTGGATTTTTAGCATGTCCGTATTTTGTTAGTGTGCAGCTTTCTATCTGTACATGTGCGCGTGACTAAAGATGTGACTAGTATATCGATATAATCACTTTAATGTGGTGTGTACCTAGTTCGTTATTATAATTGGGGGTTAAAGTTACTCACGTCCGTAGGTTTACCGTTCTTTAGACCCTACACGTGACCCTTGGGTGGTGCTAAATGAGTGACACTGACTGAGTAGTAGAGCACGCTGCGTTGCAGCACGCCGGGCACGCTGGGCCGGCTCGCCCGGCGTAAATACCAAGATAATCTCACTAAGGGTGTTACCCGACCAATCGATCGATCGTCGATCGACGGCATCGATCAACGTCGATCGAAGTTGATCGACTGGTCTGGTAGCTTTAATCGATCGTCGGATACCTACCGTTTGACTAACCAATCGATCGACGACGGTCGGTCGACGTTGATCGATAATCGACGGATACCGTTCGTCTAACCCATCGATCGACGGTCGGTCGACGTTGATCGATTAACCCTGGTTAAATTCCATCAGTTTCTTTCGAAATGTATTCAGAAAAGGACTCGTTGTTCTTGGCCAGTACGATGTTGCTCGTACTATTATTACGGAGACGCAAACGCAGAAGAATCTGGATGCAGCCGTTTTTTAAAGCCAACGATTGCTTATTTTATCCAAATGACATTTTAAGCAGCGGTTTTTGTTCTTGTTTTTTTTTTGCGTAGCGATAGTCATGAATTTCGAGGTTAGTAGTTTCGAGGGAGGTAGAGAGGAGGGGGATGGAGGGGGTACGGTAATGGTAACTTAGTAGAATATTTGTTTTTTATTCCTAAAAATAACCTAAAATAACCTCAAAATAAAAATATCTTGAATATTGTATATGCATTTTCGCACTTTGGCTCCCCCTCCCCCTCCCCCTCCCCTTCCCCCCTTTTTCGGTGTTGCTTAATCTAAAGTGCTTCCCAAGGTGTTTGGGGGAATATCATTTAGTATTTAAACGTTCATATTATCATCACTCATTATTATCAACATAAACATAATCTAATATTACGATTATTATCCAGGGCACGAAATAATTTTTTTTTTTTATAAAAAAGGGAGGCAAACGAGCAGGCGGGTCACCTGATGGAGAGTAATCACCGCCGCCCATGGACACCCGCAAAACCAGAGGAATCGCAGACGCGTTGCCGGCCTTTAGGGGAGGAATAGGTTTAAGGAAGGAATAGGAATTGGGAGGAGGTGGGGGGGGGGGGAAGGGGCCTCCGGAACCCTCACTAGTCGGCCGAAACACAACAGCACCAAGTGCCATTATTTCACGCCGAATATTAGAGAGGGTGGTTTTACGCCGGGCGAGCCGGCCCAATGCGTGCTGCAACGCAGCGTGGCTCTACCACTCAGAAAAGTGAAGCGGCCGGTGCGTCTAATCAAACAGCTCGATTTAACACCCAATCCATTTTACCGGTCGATTATCGATCGACATCGATCGACGTCGACTAGTCCATTCTACCATCGATCGATCGATTGGTATGGTAACACCCTAATATCCGGCGTGAAATAATAGCTCTTGGTGCTGTTGTGTTTCGTTCGGGCAGTGAGGGTTCCGGAGGCCTCCCCCCCCCCTCCCCCGCTCACAATTCCTATTCCTTCCTTAAATGCCGGCAACGCATCTGCGATTCCTCTGGTGTTGCGGGTGTCTATGGGCGGGGGAGATTACTCTCCATCAGGTGACCCGGCTGCTCGTTTTCCTCCTTCTATTATAACAAACAAATAAAAAATAATAATTTGTGTAGTAAAGTGAAGAGCAATACTTTTTACTATTCATATTCCCGCCCATATTATTAAGATTCAATTTTGAATTAAGGCTAAAATTTTTACTGTAAAAAAAGATTTTTCAAAATGTTTGAAACAGAGCCTTGAATATTTTGTAGGCTCTCAGTTATCACGTCTAATAGCTTTAACCCATTCACGTATTATTTCCGGGCATTTTGGAAACCTTAAAAAAATAATAATAAAAAGAATATTAGTAATATCGATAAAGCTTCGATACACAAATACGTACATCACTAATCATTATGCCAAAACAAAGCCTTTAAATTACATTTAATTAAGGTTTAAAACCTGATTCTTATGAATAGTGTACGATATAGTATGATTTAGAATTAGCAAAAATTAATGCTTTGCCGTTTTAATTATTAAAAAACTCATAGTAAAGCATACATATTATGAGAAATCACTAACGTATGAAATGATAATTCCTGGTCTTTCACACCTCCTTTTGTTGTTCTTGACGAACAATAAACAGCTTAACAAGACATTATGTCAATTGTATATTACACAAATAACACAAACACTAAGATTTCTTAATATTTCACTATTATTTCGCACAATCCAGCAATGTTTTGACCTAGTAGTCGGTCATGAAATGACACGTCTCACACCGACAGTGCGTCGTTGCCAAACGTACATTAACTATCTCTTTTACTCATAACACACTACAGTCATACAGACAGAGATACAAATACTTTACTTTGATACACGTATGTAAAAGCGGCAATGTCGTAAGACTCTGTCCATGTAATATTTGGTCCGAGGTAACAACACAACACTGCACCTTATGTATGTTTTTGGGACTTCTTGGCAGGAAAGTGAAGCGTCATGAGTTTTGTTTTATTTTCTATAATTTGTGTTGTCAAATATTAATGTGAAATAGTGATGGATTATTTACTGATATGTGTTCGTGCAAGTGCTTAAGTGTTGACAAATAAAACAAAACAGTGCAACATCACTTTTCAAATTCCCTCAACTCAAGAAGTCCGTGCGAGATCTCAGTAAAGTCCCACATCTTTACTGGAACTCAAAGAGTTTGGGGGAATATCATTTAGCATTAAACGTTCATATTTTCATCACTCATTAATCATTATCGTCAGTCATCACGACTGAAGGACTAGAATCCATGGTCTACGATCTAAAAAAAATGAAGGTATGTTTTTGTTTTGTTCCGACCGACTGGTGGTGTGGTGACGGATAGGGATGTCGGAAATGAAAAAAAAATATCGATATATCGATACATCGATATTTTGAAAAATATCAATATCGGCCTCGATATATCGCGAAAAAAATATCGATATATCGGTCAAATTTTTCACCGGCTTTAAAAAAAGGAGAACCACCTGCTTTTTCTTAAAATCGGTTAAAAAATAATTTAGGTGAGCTTAGCCCAGTAACAAAAACAGATTTTTTTATTTTAAATTATTGTTTTAACCGGTTTACAGTTCCGCAGCTCATATGGGCCATAACAATTGATTAACCTATTGTTATATTTTTACGACAGTGAACCTGTTAATCATGCCGCCCTCTAAGTCGGCTCCTGTTGTTAGAAACCGCCATATTTACGGTAAAAGCCACTCTCTCTGACGGCACGGAGGAAGCCGTAGGTGTTAAATATTTCCGTTGCGTATACGTAGCACACATGCACACATGACATGAAGTTGATTGAAGCAACGCACTGACAGTGAGAGTTACACACTCACTACCACAGATTACATTAATGGAATTCAGCAACAATAAGACTTTTTTACATTTTTACGGCTTTGAATTCTAACCAATTTAAAAATTTAGATCGTGATGCGATGATAATAAATAAAAAATATCGATTTAGTTACGAATTTCGATATTGGTTATTTTGTATCGATGTATCGATATATCGAAATAAAAAATATCGATATATTGAACAAAAAATATCGATGTATCGATATTTTTTCAACAAGCCTAGTGACGGATTACGGAGACGGACGGACCGTAACCTAGGGATGTCGGAAATGAAAAAAAATATCGATATATCGATACATCGATATTTTGAAAAATATCAATATCTACCTACCTATCTATCTACCGTGACCGTGACTAGCGATGCGCGATTATGACTAATTTCATTAATCGAATTAACTACTAATACTAATCTCAAAAATCGAATACCAGATTAGTAATATACTAATTTCAATAATCGGATAAGTATTACTAATTAGTAATAAAATCGAACGATTATTGATATTGAAAGAAAGAAAGCTAAAATGTACTTTAACACCACAGCATAAGGCTTATAGCGGTTACTAAGAGAGGTCTGCTATAATCGAAAATGGCGACCAGTGTATTACACACAGCGAGAGGGGATCAAAATGAGTACCTAATTAGAAAAAGAAGTTAGTTACTTGCTTTTACACCACCCCAGCAACTGTTCTGTAGGAACAGAATAATATTACTAGCTATCGTAGCTAGTAATGCTATGCTAGCTAGCGTCGCAGAGCCAATGAATTTAGTTTCGTAATAACACGCGGGTCTTCTTTACTAAATTAGTTACTTACAGTATCATTCATTATTAATGAATGACCATTCAGTCAGTTGCAAAATTCTGTATTCGATAGTGGTTGATTCCTACTACACTACTAACTGATTAGCACCCGATTAGTACTGATTAGTAATTAGTAATGCATTTTAGAAGTAATTCGAATTATTCGAATGAATGTAATAATCGAATGATTCAGTTATTATCATTCATAATCGCGCATCGCTAACCGTGACAGACTAACAATTCGCACCTTTATCGGTAAAGTGTTACTATACAAAATTTTTCAAGAATTGAGATAACAATGCCATCTATAATAAAATTACGTAAACTATGAAATGACATTGACACCTCCTTAAAATACGTCCTCAAAAGAAAGATGGCGCCACTTCTTTCCGTTACTAAACAATAAAGGATAGAGTTTTTAAGGACAATATCGCGACTAAACCAATTGTAACGTGCTTGTTGAACAGTAGGACACAAGTTTAAGAGAAAAGTGTTAGTATTTGGATAAACACGGCTACAAGTTACAAAATAAGGTAATTTTGTTACTCTTTTAAGTGGTATAATGTGTCATTTTGTTTTGTCACAGTTTTCTTCTCATAATATATGCAGTAAACATTAAAGTTTTATTTGTAGAATGTTCCTTTTTATATAGTCACAGTTTACTTCTTCATATCAAAATATTTATTTAAGAATATTGATAACTAAATAGTGATGATTAGTTTAGTTTCATTTTTCCTTTAATGATATATGAAGTAAATATTAAAGTTTTATTCGTAGTGTTCCTTTCGAAGTTTGCAAAATTTATGTTCGTATTTAATTTTAATTATTTTTGGTTACTTTTTAATATTATTTTGATTCAGAGATTTGCCTCTCTATGAAGCATATTACGGGGGTTGTACTTTTGTTAATCTTGTGAGAAAATTATAACGTTTGTGTGTTGTTTTAAGTATAGATAACTTTATTGCATTTTATTCGATTTTCCAATTTATTTAATTCTATATGATATTAATAACTATGGGAAACATACCTACTTGTTGGTTAATGTGCGAAATATAATTAATAAGACTGTGAAACTAAACTAGTAATAAGTGTATGGATCTCATCTTTAATTGAAAATAAATCATTCAATTTAAATGTTTGTTTTTTTATTCGTGCTTAAATAAGTAGAAGAACCGCTTTTAAAACTGTTCAGAATTTGATAATCAAACAATATCTACAAATGAATTCGATTGTAAATAACATTGACTTTAGTTACACTATTTACTCAGTGATTTTATAGCAATCAATCATAATCGAAAAAAAATTAATACAAAAGTGTTACTATAATAATTAAAAACTGCAATAAATAATTGTATATCTAAACAAAACATATATTTTGAATTATATGCTGAAATATGAATAAATATTTATCAGATAGTCTTAAAATAATACTCTTAATACCAAATGCTTTTAGTTTATTTTCCAAAAACGGTGAATATTTCTTTAAATTGGCTCTCCTGTAAAATTTTGTATTTTCGCTTAGTAACAGTTTACCGATAAAGGTGCGAATTGTTTTCTGTGGTGGTTGACAGACATCGTGAGTTTATTATTAAACTATAGACGTTTTATCTAACTAAAAGCTTTATTGGCGTAAAAGTGGCGTGCGCTAAAAGTTTTTCATTCTACAAGGAGTAGACCACAGGTTAGTACTGTGCAATGTAATAATAATCATTGAGGAGTTTGATCTTTCCCACTAAGCAACTTTCGCAATGCCGGGTCGCCTGATGGGTGACCAATTAAAAACATCTCCAGCTCCTCCGTGCTTCGGAAGGCACGTTAAACCGTTGGTCCCGGTTGTTGTCGTAAGATGGCAATCGTTAAGACCCACCAACCTGCATTGGGTCAGCGTGGTGGGTTATGACCCAACATCCCCAGGTGCTCACGGGGAGGCCTGTGCCCAGCAGTGGGACTTTATGATGATGATAATGAATCATTGTGAAACTTAAACGAGTACTTACTATTTCAACACATCAGTGCTAAGATAAACTTATAATTATAGATAAGTAATAATCTCACTTTATACCTAATAATCAGTGGTCGGAGTAGGTATATTGAATTAAGGTCACTGACATCAAACGTATATGTTAATATGGATACTCCTCCGAGTTTCCGGATTATTATGATAAAAATACCGAAACATCGAAATTATTACATGAAACTAGTTAAAAATGTATCAATACTCTCAACGCTATGCTGCTAGTGGCGCTGGTCTCCATCTCTAATGTTGGCCGTATCCATTGTCTCAATCTCGCAAAAGAAAAGAAATCACGTCTTAAATTATTATTAGTGATTTTTTTTTGTTAATCTTTAAATATCTTGGAAACGGTGCGTCCTACGCTAAAATGGACGAAATTTTGTCCCCCCTTTATAAAACCCCCGTCTAACGCTAACCAACCATCACGATGGTACAATTATTAATAATTGTCGCTTTTTAATAATTATTTAGGGTAAGTAACGATTAACTAGTTTAGGAAATGTAGTTTATAGATTTGTTGGGCTTATTTCCCCTTTGGAACTCATTGACTCACTTGGCCGCACATTTGGTCGTTGATTGTAGAGGTTAAGTCACTCTCACACAGGCCGGTCAACGGATAGGTGACCAAAGCTTTATTGTTTCGACCTGTTGGCTAATGTTGAGCCGGCTCTTTGGCCTAAATAAAAGTGTAAGGCCTAAGTAAAAAATCAAAATCAAATGAACTTGTAACCGATGAGGATTAAAAATAATTATTTTTAATAAAACTGTAATAATGATTATTTGTATTAACAATAAACAATTTTGTTTGCTTACATATGGTTTTTTATTTTATTACTCTATTTACCAAATTTTTGGAAACTCCGGTACATTCCGGAAGAAATGCATGTCCATGTTATGATATCATGACGCAAGTATCTAAAATCAATATACCTACTCCGACCACTGCTAATAATAGACACCAAAACAATATGTGTGATATAAATAATGCATGTTTGATAAAACTTGCCTTTGTTTTTTGTATATTGCACAATATTATTAAATGTACGGTTAGGAGCACGCGCTAATTCTATTGATTGTATGAACTTTGAAATTCATATAAGTATTGTAATTTGTTAAATTATTAAGAGAAGTATAAATATAGCCTATTGATATACCTACTGTCATATCGCTGGGTAAAGGTCTCCGTCATTGAAATAATATTATGAAATCTGCTATGTAGAAACCATAGGCTAGTCTGTAATATGCTTGACTACAGTTAGAAAGGGATGGCGATATATGCGTTGAATAGCACCATCCCTTTCTAACTACTCAAGCAGAGATTTGAGTGTGAGTTTGGTTTTAGAATACGAGCCTTAGCCTACACCATCATTAGCACCCATAATAATATTTGTGTAGTTTAATAATTACATTAAGCAATGGGTAAGCGCTTGGCCTTCATCTCACTTGATGGTAAGTGACGATGAGGACGAAGGTGGAAGCGCGCTTCACCCGGAACCCTCAACCACTGAGGAACTGGCTATCTTATCTCTAACTGTCGAAACACAACTATGCTGTAAACATCGTGGTTATGGCGACAGACTTAGATAAGATGGTGGTAGCTAGCCAGGCGGACTAAACAGCCCTACCACCAACCAAACCGAGCACACAAAGATGTACCCCCCGCTGGGAATTGAACCCGGGACCTCTGGGTCTGAAACCGGTGGCTTAGCCACTAGACCATGGAGGCGGTTAAAAATATAATATAAATGATACTTACATATTCAGTAGGTATCTTTTTTGCGCAGTGATCTGATAGAGAATGTTTTAATGTTTTATATTTTAGCGTTTTATTAACACTTAAATATACTTTAGTAAAATTTTAAACACTGAAAAAAGACAACAACATTAAGCTACAAACGCAGCTTCATCTTAACTGAATGTTCAAATATTTGTAAAAATATTTCTTTCGGATCTGTGGTGAAAAATTCTAAGATTTGATGAAGCAATGTTGACTAAAAACATAAGCATCAAGCACTGACAAATTTCGACGGTCGAAAGCCAGACCTCAGTAGCCAAGTGGTTAAGGCAGCCGCCCGGAATGCGAAAGGTGCGTGGTTCGATTCCCGCCTGAGGTTGTCGTCTTTTATCAGTGTTTAAAATTTTACTTAAGAGAATGTTTTAGCATTAAGTTTGCCATTTGTACTTGATTTTGTGCAGTAAAGTATAAATAAATAAATATGTTTCACAAAATCCGAAACACACTTCCCAGCCCATGATTTAGAACCCAGAACCTTCGGTCGGATAAAGGAGCGGGCGCTTTGCCGCACGACCCCAGATGAGCTTAATATTACGTATACCTACTTATCTTGGTGCTTCATAATATAGATGTTAATTTGGAATTCATGGTAGTGGTAAGTAACCGTGACGCTTAGTGGTGAAAAAATACCACTACCACCACTCTTCCCTTGGGTGTCGTAAACGGCGACTAACGGACTAAAGACTGCACATACATCCAACAGCATGGAGCGGCGATGTTTTCAGCACCTGTCACGCTTAGCACGGGTGCAGTCGCTATTTGATGAAAAGTGGACTATGGTAGAGGACTGCTTTTGCTGTCCTCATTGCCTAGTCTCTGACTAACCTTTTGGGGATAATATGTAAAATGGTAGGTATGTAATATTCAGAAACGAGATGAAACATTGTATCTCTTCGTAATGGTACAAACAAGTTTCTTGCATTAATCAATAGCTTAATTATAAAAAAAGTTGCTATTAAATTTTGAATATAAACGATGTAAGTAACAATTAGCTAATGTATGGAAAAATTGTTTTGTAAAACAAAACTTCGTATTAGTTAGTATCACCCACCACCTCTCGATAGTTATAATTTTTTAGAGACTTACACAGAATGTAGGTAGAAATAAACTAATTTCTTTAATAAATAGGTTTAAGTATTTCGTTAATTATCTTTTATTTAAGTAATTTTTATTTCACTCTGTACAAAATAATGATTCCTTGTATCATCATTACATATTATAAAGTAAAGTCGCTGTTTTCCTCTGTCTGTGGCACCGCACTGTTCTCCTAAACGACGCAATGGATTTTTATGTGGTTTTCACTAAAAGATAGAGTGTTAACTGAGGATGGTTTTTGTTTATATTTTGTAGATATATTCTTTAAATGGCTGAACTATGACGGTCTCTCTAAGTTAGCGTGGACGAAGGCGCGGGCGGGCCGCTAGTAAATAATATAAACAAAAATATAACATTATCAATGTCTTGCTTGACTCGTAAATTATGATCAACATCGCACAGTCCAAACCTAGAAGAAATTTTGCACACAGCAGGTCCCTCTCATATCGTATCGTATGCAAGAGCTTAGACGGATTGGGCCTGACCTGAGCCATGGAAATTGCAGGCCATTTAGCAAGAAAATAAAACTATGATATCATAAAAGTACTATGACGGATACTAGACTCGGCTCGATTAGTAAAAATGAGATATTTTATTTCCAGACCCATGGTAAAATGTCTCCAATGGAAATAAAAGGGGAGACACTAGGTCAAAGGCACCGCCATTACAATAGTATTGTGAAGGCAGCCGCGAAAGATGAGACGTATATACTGGAGGAAATCAATTATGAGGACTCGGACGCCGCGAACCTGCTGAAGATGGAGGTGGCGTGCGCGCGGCGCGACGCGGCGTACACCCTGCGCGTGCTGCGCGGCGGCGACGCGCTGCTGGTGGCGCGCGCGCTGCGGCGCGGCGCGTGGCTACTGGCCGACGCGCACGCGCACCTGCTGCGCCCCGACCACCTGCACGCGCACCTGTTCCCGCACCTCAACGTCCGCACCAAGAACCAACTACTGCTTTTTATCAGACTCAACCTAAAAAACGAACAGAGAGTCGATGAATTTTATATGTTTTATAAAGATGACTTCAAATATGCACAAAAGTGGTTGTACCACTGCTCGACGAATCTTATATTAAGTGTAATAAGAGAAAAAGGAATAAATTTAAATGAGGACACAAAAAATCGATTAATTAAAAAATCCTTTGTAGTCTTCAAAGCGTTGTGTAGATCAATGCCATATGTTTTACGAAGCGGTAATCATTACCTATATAGTGACACTGATAACTATTTCGATCTAATCGATTCCTACGAAGAGTTCTACGTTCCTAAAATGGGGAAAAAAGCAACACGCCTATTATTGCAGAAATACTCGAAAACAATCATAGATAATTTCGATAAGTACTGTCGCAAAATTGATTTGTCAGCCTTAGCAGAACACCTGCAAGAAAACCAGATTCAACATTTTTTGTTGATGCAGAAACAAAGCAATCGACATGGATTAAGGTCGTGGGTGAAATACAGGTACGTTCGACACTTTATTAAACGTTTGCCAGTTGAAGATAGATTCAAGTTTGTAAAGGAAACATTCATGGAGCACGAGAGAAAGATTATACTGGAAGACGATTCCCAAAGAGAGGATTGGGAAACCGTTGTATCGGGAATCAATTTAAAAACACACTATTACCGTTGGTACCGCTACGCTCCATTTGATACGGCATTCTTCGAAATACAAGCATTGTTGATGCGAGAATCATCACCAGGAGAAAGGAATGCCATGTTAAGCGTGTTGATTAAGTGTGCGGCTCATGACCTGCATAATATAAAAACCTTGGTGCAATTTTATCAAAAAAAGTTCATTGGAGAACCATTCCGGTACAAAATTCACTTTGTGAACACTCTTATTGCTCTTACCAAAACACACGAATACGATGAATTAACTTGGAACATGCTTCATGATATATATTGCAGCATGGACATTTATTTGGACGTAGACAACAGCAAGACCGTTTCAAATTGTGTCCAATCAATCGTTGTTTACAAAATTCTACATGGACAAAACATCCCACCTGTGATAGAGAAAAAAATTACAATTATCTCTTTTAATAATATATCTCGGAAGCTTGAGCCCCTTGAAAATAATAAAGTATTTACTTATCTTTACAACTACGCACTGAACAATTTGAATAATATTAACATTAACAGTGAGCTGGACATGGTAAATGCTGTCAAAACAACCAACGAAGTGTTATCATTTGTAGAAGTTTGGAACAGAAGTATACCTAGCTTTCCAGCACTGTTAAAAAAAATCAAAGACCTAGTTGAGATAAAAAAAAGAAACAGTTCCTGGAATATAGACTTATCGATTTTCTACAAGGACCACAAATCGTTTAGAAGACACTTGTTTAAGATGTCGTTCGACTTGTGTCCAACTGATGAGACATGTGTGAATGCACTTAAACATGACCCGAATCTGTTGTCGCGTTACAAGAGTGAGGTCGAGGTGATGTGTTCCAAAGACACGGTGCCTATGAAGCAGACGCTTAGGAAGCTGCGGCTTTTCTGGCCAGATACGATAGCTCGGCAATGGGAAGACTTCTACCTCGGCCGGTTGACACAACACATCGGGCAAAAGGCCATTATAAGAGGCTTGTTTAGTCTACAGCCACGTGAAAATTGTATGGTTCTTATAGAAAAATATGTTCCGGAGTCAAGTAAAATCAATTTTAATGAACAATCTAACAGCACTGAATTAAATGTGAGGAAGAATATCGCACAGCAAATGCATTTAATTCGCCCTCCGATAGATTTAGACACGGTGTTACTATATGCGAAAGGGGATTATTTGCGGTTTACGGTTCCGTCTCTAAATACTATTCTGCAAAATATGAGTCGCACTCAAGCTGTTCCATACGTACATACCTTGTTAAATACACCTGTCGGTCTACAAAAACATGGAATACGGTTTGTACTCTCAAAACTAAACGTAACAGAACTTACGAAAGACCTACTAAACTTGTGGAAAAGTTCTACTAATTTTTCTATTAAGACAGGTTTATTTAAGCAAACATATAAATGTCTCTGTAAGGAAAAAGAACTTTCGAGAATTGAAGAGTTATGGGAGTTATTGAGCATATTAATTGAAAATCTGCCGCCAAATAACAAAAAACTGATCTCCAACAGATTTAACAAACTCGAAGCAATTCCTGTGCTTGTAAAACATAAATTTTTCATGAAAAGTTACTTGTATCTCAGAAGTTACCGCGTGAAAACCGCAAATGAAATGTTGCATTACATTGATCAAAACATGGATATGTTAATTCACTTAGAGATTGGATTCATGGAAGAAGTGTTGCTGAGAGCCTTCAGAGAAAGCGTTGATGGTGAAGACGATTATTGTATTTCTGAAATGAATATGAAAATAATTACAGCATACGTAATAAGCAGTAACAGTGAAGACGATCAACATATGAAATACAAAACACTCCTGGTACCAGTTATGGAACGCCTGTTTGCCCTACGGCATGTACGCAAATATGGACTATTAATTTTCAGAGACTTGTTCACCAGATTGTTGGAACATTTAATAATTGATATGAGAATTTTAGTTATCTTAAAAAAATGTATTATTCCAGTCCAGCTATTCAAACATATACAAATATGGATTTTAAATGCATTTTCTAGTATAAAGGAAGAATATAACTTGATAACATTTTGGAATATTGCAGTTTTGTTAATTGAAAAATTTGAAGAGTATGCGAAAGAAGAAAGCTTTCACGAAACAGTATCAAGCTTGGTTGGTGCCCCAACATTCTATTATTGTATGGAAGATGAACCAATGTGGGGTGAGATTAGTTCTGGTATGGCACCTTTGTTTGGGGCATCTTTGCTGAACTATTTCAAACAGGATATCTCGTCAACTTATCCAACTATGTTTGCTTTTGCATCAAAATCAATAATGGATATACTTGTATGTTTGCATCTTCCTTACAAAAATTGTTACAAAATTCTTAAATATATGCTGGCTGATAAGAATGCTGTCACATGTTACTATGTAGCTATTGGCGTGCTCCGTTGTATGTATCTCAAATCAAAATATACAAGCGAACGTTTTGTGTTAAATGAGGACTTAAAAAAAATAATGCTATCGCACCCATCTATGGAGGTCAGGATTCTTTATAACCAGTGTAACAGTTATAATCCATTTGTTTCGGAGATGCATGGCACGAATTGGTTACGTCCCGGTTTCACTGACCGAAGATATTAGTAGATTCAACGGAAAATACACACAATAAAGCAACAAACGCTACATTCTCACTTTGAGTCTTTGGTTCTTATATCTTTGGGGTCCAGTTATAATGTAATAACTGGACCTCAGTCTTTTGGGTCTAGTTATAACATAGTTAATGTAAAATTAAAAACGTTTGTATTATCTCAATTATTAATATAACCAGGTAGGACGGGACGACAAACCAATAAATTCAAAATATTTATTTCTTTATTGTATGTTTTGTAATTGACATGTTTTTTGTATATAAAGAACATGATACACAGAATAAATGAATTTTATTTTACCACCTACTAAGATAATAACTTATGTTATAATATTGTAACTCGCGTTTTATTTTACTGCACTTATATAGTTTGACGTTTCGAACCTTTTACAGTCTCCCTGTGACCACGGACCCTGTAAAGGGTTAGAAACGTCAAACTATGTAATGTAGTAAAATTAAACGTGAGTTAATCCGTAAAGGCTGTTCAAACCTGAGCGGTATTCGCTACCGCTGTGGGTAGCGGCAGCAAAAATACCGCGCAGGTCGCTCTAGCCGCGGAACGGCCGCTTTGTGCAATTCTCATTAGATTCCTAATACTGAGCGAAATCCGCGCGGCAACCGCGCGGTATATACCTTTACCCACAGCGGCAGCGAATACAGCTCAGGTTTGAACAGGCCGTATAAAGTGTTTCATTTCAATGTGTAGTGCTCGCTTAATCCTTAGAAAACATTTATATGTTATAAGTATAACACTTGTAACTTCACTTCACGCTCGCTGAGCTAATCCCGCACAGACGGTTGCAATTTATTTCCAACTTATATGTTCATAATAGTTAACGCATATATTGCTTGTGTTATGGTTCAATATAGACTACAACAATTAAAATTGATTACAATATAGACTACAAAAATTTAAATTTATTATCACAGTCACAGTTTTACAAGCATACAGCTGGGCAACGAAGGTACTTTCGCAGAGCAAGGGAGGGGAACCCACGGAGAAGCGGGCGGTGCGGTGCGGCGAGTGTCCCGCAAACAAGCGTAGTTTATGGGAGCTACCGTGAAAGACAGTCACGTGCGCGTACCTACTGCGTGTTTTAAGTAAGTAGGTACCTACTTGAACTTATTTTAAACGAAAAAATCGCACGCTTACTGTTTAAAAAACAACACACCGTCCGTTCGTCACTGTGCGGCACAATTGCGATAGCCGCATGCCGTTGCATGCCGAGATCGGAGCGCGTAGGTATGGCTCGCGCTTCGTCCGTTACTATGAAGTTACAATACTGTAAAGCCGGCTCCATACGCTTGGTGTTTGCCGCAAACACCGATCACTACAAACAAAGTCCGAAACATCGACCACAAACAGGCATCCTCAAGTTTGGCGAACGTGCTAGTATATTCCGGATCGGCAAACATGACGGACGACGAACTTGTGGCAGCTATTAGTTTCGGGTTGACCTATTTTAATCATAAATTTAAAAAAATATATGTATCAATGTTTATTATATATTTTAGCGTTTTATTAACGCTTAAATATACTAAAGTAAAATTTTTAAACACTGAAAAAAGACGACAACCTCAGGCTGGAACCGAACTACGCACCTTCCGCATTCCGGGCGGCTGCCTTAATCACTTTGCTACCGAGGTCTGGTTTTCACCCGTCGAAATTGGTCAGTGCTTGATGCTTATGTTTTTTAGTCAACATTGTTACATCAAATCTTAGAAGTTTTCACCTCTGAGATCCGAAAGATATATTTTTACAACTATTTGAACATTGGGTTCAGATGAAGCTACTGAATACTGATTGGACTTCTGTTGAGTTCCCCCAAAAAGTAATCCCAAACCTGATCCAAGCCGCAGCGTGCGCGTGGTATGCAGTCAGGTCAGGCAGGGGGTGGTAGTATTCTTTCACCGCTACCGACACGGTTAAATTATTATTCCTGTTATTTTTGTCAACGTTCCAAATAGGTCTCTCTTTTTTCACTGCCAATAAGAGCAACATATTAAGAGCTATTTCTTTCGTATATTTAGATTTTACAGATGATCAGAAATCTGTTGCTCAATAGTGTCCCCAAATATTACTTTTTCACTAGGTTAGCTTTTGCTGTCGGATTTTCAACCATTCGTGTCATCCTAGAATTCGGTGTCAGCTGATTCTTGAGTTAATTTGTTTTTTTTTCTGTTATTTATTTACCTTTATTCTATATTCAATCAAGGAAGTGATACACAGGGATATGATATAATGATGTATTTCGACAAAATATCAAAAATAGCTACATATCTAAAAGATACATCTATACTATTTAATTCAAATCAATTTAAATAATTTAACTCGAACCGTGGTCCATATTGTGTTAGTCACAATTACATTACATCATATCCTTACATTGTTATATTATATTATAATATTATAACATCACATTAAGTATATCAAATTATTATTATTAATACAATAAACATAAATTTATTTATTTATTTGTATTATTTGGGCGGGTGTGGAGCTGCATCCATCTATGTAGGAGCGGAGAGTCCCACCTATCAGAGAATACCTTCAGGATGCCGTTAGTGCTACCGCGAAGCCTGGCCAAAGCGGAGGCACATCGGTTTCTCATAATCGCTGCGAACTGCGAAACCATCTGTATGAGCGTCAGCAAACATCCCCGAGGCACTACATCGCCACGGTAACCCTAACAGCGCCCTGAAAGCGTTATTGTATTGGACACGCAGGTCGCTTAACGCCCGCCTCGTATAGCCAACCCACAGGCTGTACGTGTAAAAAGACTGACAGTACGCTTTAAACAGCGTTATTTTGACTGGTGTGTTACAACGTGCAAACCTGCGAGCCAGCATGTTACATCGGACTGCCAGCGACCTACGTTCTCTCAATGTCACAATTATCCATCAGGTCCTCGGTGGCCCAGTGGCCCAAATATTTAAAGTTGCTTACCCTATTTAAGAGGGTGCCGCAGAGTGAGACTTCAGGTATTTGTGAGTACCGGCCTTAAAAAGCGTAAACTCACTCTCTTCTTGGCGTTATATTTGAGCCCATGAGCCTCCGCATACGCCTCACACATGGACAAAAGCTTTCTTAATCCACCGATAGATGGACTCAGCAGCACCATGTCGTCGGCGTTACTAATATCATTTATACATACTCCATCAATATGACAGCCAACTCCGGTGCCACAGAGTCCACCAATCAGCTGATTCATGTAGATATTAAAGAGACGGGGTGAACTCAAGCCCCCCTGCCTCACGCCGCAGTCTAAAGTATACATGTCTGTGCAAGAGCCTGCCCATCTGACGCTATTCTTCTGATTAGCATACCAATACCTAAATGTAGATATAATCTCAGGAGGAACGGTTGTTTCATATTGTAGATTATGCCACAGCACATCACAACAAACTAGGTCGAATGCCCTCGACAGGTCCAAGAAACAGGCGAATACAGGCGTTTTTCTAGCGGTGTAGTATTGTACAGTCTGCTTGAGACTAAGAATAGCGGTTTCGGTGGAGAGGCCAGACCTAAAACCGAATTGACCGTCATGTAGCTCGACGTGCTTAGCAAGTTGTTTATCAAGCCTACTGTCCAGCACCTTAGCCATAATAGTAGCCAGTGATATGGGCCTGTATTGGAAATGTCAGAGGCATCTCCCGTTTTGTGTTTAATGATGGGAACTACGGTTGTATACATCAGGCCGTTAGATATACTTATAACTGTGACTTATGCACAGACTGTAAAACATTGAGCCCCCCCTTGGCAGATGAACCCCCGCATGCTTAAGGTGTTCGACGCTGAGGCCATCGTGCTCAGGAGATTTACCCCTTAGCATATGTCGGAAAATAGACGTTACTTCTTTAGATGAAAATCTCACAGAGAGGTCAACCGACCCTGCGGCCCCAGGACAGCAAAGCAGTCCTCTACCATAGTCCACTTTTCACCAAATAGCGAATGCACATAAAATGCTCAGCGTGACAGGTGGTGAGCCCATCGCCGCTCTATGCAGTTGGAAGTATGTGAAGTCTTTAGTACGTTAGTCGCCTTTTACGACACCCAAGGGAAGAGAGGTGGTAGTATTCTTTCACCGCTACGCGACACGGTAACTTATTTTAGTTAACGGAACCAATGGGTGATGGGGGCTTCTTCTTGTTTGCAGCTGTTTTGTGATATTTTTTAAAACTGGTGTATTGACAAACGTTAATATAAAATAATGGTGGATATTGACCGTCAAGTCTTTGTTAGCGTGTTTTTCAAATTCTAGCTATAGGTATTCTCTCGAAGCCCGTGGAAGGTTCAGAAAAATTGGGGGGCCTTTTCCTTTGGTAAACTGGTACCTATGTCGCTTACCATTCATGATTTTTATGAACACTCATTATCATACACACATCAAAAGTGTCTAGGGATCAACATATATTTTTGCAATAACTTTTCTCCTGATTGATATTAATTAAAATTTTCTTTAAGGATTCATCAAATAAAGTGTTTTCGTTTGTCTACAGTAACGATAAACCAAGTCATCTTTGCATTAATAAAGAAATTTGCCATTTTCCTAATAAAGGGATTTTTGACATTTGAACCACTAACATTAAAGTTCGAAAAAAAGACTGAAATAACAGTTTTCTATAAAATTTTATTGGGTAACTTAAACAATTAATAATCCGTGTTTCTACCGCGAACACTAACAACACAAGAACATCGGTTTGGCATACTCAAAATGAGTTCATCCAAATCACGCTGTGGAATGGCCGCCCATGTTCGTTGCAACAACAAAAAAAGGTCTTCTTGCGACTGGATACCCTCCATATTCGGCAGAGCTCTTCTCTGTAGCATATCCCATGCATGCTCAATCGGGTTCAAGTCTGGCGACTGAGCAGGCCAGGGCATGACATTGATGTTAGCTGCGGCGAGAGGCTGTCTTACAACTCTTGCGGTGTGCGGTCGTGCATTATCATGCATTAACTGAAATAAGGGACCGATTTGCACTTGTAGAGGAACGATGACGTCTGATACAATCGTCTCAGCATAAATTTGAGCGTTGAGGTTGCCTCTGATCCAAATCAACTCAGTTCTTCCGCCGATCCAAATACCCGCCCATACCATGATGGTTCCACCACTATAAGGATGGACTTCCTGGCAGGATTTTAATCGCTGTTGGCGTCCAGGGGTTTTCCAGTGTCGTATATGTCTTGTATCCGGTCTCATACCAAAACGAGACTCATCAGAAAAGCACACGAAACGCCATTGTTCTTCTTCTCAATTTCTGTGTTCAAGAGCCCATTGATATCGAATCCTACGATTGTACATTGCTATAGGTGGTACCCTTAGCGGTCTTCGGGAATGAAGGTTCACTTCATGCAAGCGGTTTCTGACTGTTTGGTCGCTAATTAAGTTCCCTGAAGAGTGATGAAGCCTCACGGCTAACATCATGGCGGTTATTGTTGGAGCCTTCGAGTTGTGATTTGAATGTATCGGTCTTGTCTCCGTGTGGTGCAGCGATACCGTCCTCCATGGCGCTCAGCCACGGTACCAGTGCTTCTGTAACGTGTCCAAAGTCGACTGATAACACTCTGACTTGTATTCAGAGCTAAAGCCACAGTACGTTGCCGGGAACCAGCTTCTATCATTCCCACGGCTCTGAGCATTTCTTCCCTGCTTAAATGACGTCGCCGCTCCATAATAACGTTGGTTTTAATCAGTAGTAGGGAAACAGTAGCACTAATAATGTCTTCAATGCGTTGTATGTTTTTATAGGGAAAATATTGACAGCTGATTTTCATCTTTTACTAGAAATTGATTGAAAGTTCCTGTTTCAAATTATGAAATGCACCAAAAAGGATCCATATAAATTTATAAAATCATAAATTTATTACAAAGCCACATCTCAATCTCAAGAAATCCGCATAAAAATGCTTGATCCCTAGACATATTTAGATTTGTGATTTTCTCCAATAATAGACTATAATAGCTCGTTAGATTAGTTGTTAAGTCTTAACTATAAGTTAGTTAACTGTTTTATTATTATTATTAGTATTGACGTCATTAAGTGCCTGTAAAAGTTTACATTGAATAAATAATTTGACTTGACTTTGACTTTGAATTTAATTTTTAATTCTTTGGACCCCTTCATATTTACTGTGGACATGTTGTAAGACGGCATTTTGACACTGTGGACATGTTGTAAGACTGGGCATTTTGACACTGTGGACTTTATGATACAATGGACATTTTGATACGGTGGACATTTTGATAGAGTGGACTAGATGGACCGAAAGGTTTATACAGATATATATACAGATGCATACAATGCATCTGTGTGACATAACGAACGCCCACCCAACGCCTAACTTCGTAATGCGTAACATCTCAACATGTCTTTAACTCTTTCACAGTTTCTGATTTAGACTAATTCCAAGTATATTGCGTATCAGTTTTACAAAGTACCACAGAATCATCAGCCTATGAGTGTGCTTAACTTTTCTCTATAAAAAGTAACTTTTTAGAGTCATCTTTTTTCTCATCAAATTTTTAGACATAATCTTTCTTTACACACGACTTACCTATCCTTCCTACGGTCTTCCTCTTCTTATTTTTATATCATGCCTACATAAACTTGTTTTTTTTTCAGAACTACAATGGGACCTCTTGAGTTGAAAGGTGAAACTTTGGGAGAGAAGCATAGGCATTTCAATAGCCTCGTGAAGGCAGCCGTGGAAGACGAGGCGTATGTCCTGGAAGAAATCAACTATGAGGACTCGGACGCCGCGAACCTGCTGAAGGTGGAGGTGGCGTGCGCGCGGCGCGACGCGGCGTACACCCTGCGCGTGCTGCGCGGCGGCGACGCGCTGCTGGTGGCGCGCGCGCTGCGGCGCGGCGCGTGGCTGCTGGCCGACGCGCACGCGCACCTGCTGCGCCTCGACCACCTGCACGCGCACCTGTTCCCGCAACTCAGCACCCGCACCAAGAACAAATTACTGCTCTTCATCAGACTCAATTTGAAGGACGCAAGACGGGTTGAAGATTTCTTTCATTATTTTAAAGACAATAATTTTGATTTTGCCCAGAAGTGGTTGTTGCACTGCTCGTTAGATTTCATTGAAAACGTTGTTATGGAGCATGGAAACGAAATAAAAGCTCATTTAAAGTCGCGGCTCTGTAGAAAATCTTTAAAGATTTTGAAATATTACATAGAAAGACACGACGTCAACCTTATCAACCCGCCATCATATCTTGTACAGGATCAATGCCAAGAACTTATAGAAATTTCAAATAATAAATATTACGACTCCAACGTAAAACTTAATAAAAGATTAACGAAACATTGGTTGAGACAAGATCCCGATGAGATTATAAACAACTTCGAAAAGTATCACCGCAATATTCACATTAACACTTTCACGAAGTACATGAGAAAAAAAGACATTAGACATTTTTTATTGAAACTTAAAGAAGATAAAGTTCGTAATTTTTTTACATTTGATAACGTCAAACCCTTTATTAAAAATATACCTGAGGAAACTAGATTTCCATTTGTAAAAGTCATGTTTTTAAAGAATGATGACGAACATTCTGCAACACATTCGAAATTTCAGCGATCATTTGAAGCATTTGACACCTCGACACATGACTTGATTTATCGCTGGTACGAGTTCGCGTCGTTTGAGGTAGCTTTCAACGAATTAAGAAATAAGATTCGATATGAATCATCCCCCCTAAAACGTAATGCTGTACTAATCATACTACTGCAATGCTCTAGGCGAGACCCCACAAACTTGCAAACTTTGTTGCAGTACTACCGCAATAAACACATTAACGAACCTCTTGAGCTGAAGAGACACTTTCTGAAAAGTGTGCTCTCCAATATCAGCATAAGCAAGTTACATAGAGGCACTTGGCATGCTCTTAACGACATTTACTCAAGCATGGAGCTAGATGTAGATCCTCAAAATAACTTTCCGTTTTATGTACCATCCATGATTGTTTATAAGATTATCCATGACGAAAACATTCCGTCAATTCTCGAATCTAGGGTGGATTTAAATAATTTTTGTGATTTAATGAATAATCTTGACAAAGAGAATAAGGAAAAGGTCTTCACCTATCTCTGCAACCTTGCTATCACAAAGTTTCATAAGAAACCAATAAGTAATATCGATGACATGCGAGCTACAATCAACATCTTAAAATGTTTAATCAACCTCTCAAAGTATTGTGATAAAAATATAAAGTCGTCCACAATTATTGAAGAAATAAAAGAAATTACTAAAGGTACCAAAGTAAATTCCTGGGAAATTAACTTATCTGAACTGTATAATAAACATAAGCAAATAAGAAGACAACTATTTGAAGAATCTCTCATGCTATATCGGAGTGATGAAGTATTGGTCAACGCATTGAAACATGATCCAGGCCTGTTGTCGCGATACCATGATGAGGTAGTGGCGATCTGTTCTGACAATACGCTGTCGCTTAAGTGTACACTCCGTAAGCTGAGGACCTACTGGCCACAAACCAAAGCCCAGGAATGGGCCACCTTATACTTTGAGAGCCTGCAGAAGCTTCCAAATTCCAAGGCTGCTGTGGAAGGACTTTGCATACTTCTGCCGCGTGAGCAAGCCATACCTCTTTTGATAAATAAGCACGCTCCCTTAGAGTTCAAAATTGATTGGGATGCTAATTGTCAAATTATTAATGTAAGAAAAAATATTGTGAAGTACATGTATCTTATTCGACCATCTGTCGACTTGAACGTATTGTTATTATATGCAGAAGGAGACTACATGAAATATGCGCTTCCGTCTCTCAATTCTTTTTTGAATAACATAACCCATAAGACTGCTTCAGAAAATCTTCTTAAATTATTACGTCTTAATCGTGATCCTCTTCCAAAATATGCGGTAGACTTGGCATTTTCTATATTCAAGTGCGGTGACCTATCACTTAGGGAGCTTATTGTGCCCAAAATCTATCTAGTTAAAAAAATTTATAAACTATGCATTAAAGAAAAAGTTCAATCAGTTGCTATAAAACTCTTGCAATTGCTCGATTTCTTTCTTGATAAATTATCCTACAAAGATAAAGAAATAATGTACTCAATAATGAAAAGTGAATACACCATGCCACAGTACGGGAGACCTATGTTTATAACAAAATTATATACATTCCTAGTGTCTACCCCCCAAAGGCCCCTTAAGGAATCTGATACGAGAACCAAAACATCATTAAAACATCAAATAAAGAGGTATTTCTATCAATTGGAACCAGACTTTATTGAAAATATTGTTCTAAAATCGTGTTTTGACGATTTACTTAAATACGATATGCAATACACAGCTGACATCCTAATATTACACTTACTAAACTGTAAAACGGAAGAAATTCAATTTCAGCGCTACACTAAAGTATTTGTTCCGGTGTTAGAACAATTCTGTACACTCTGGCAATGGCAAGATAATGAGCAATACGACATCAAAAAACAGTTTCAACTTTTTCTGCGGTTGTTAGGTATGCCCGTAAAATTGTGCGTCATAGCAAGAAAATGCATTGTACCCGCTACTTTGTACAGAAACATGAAAACTAAAATAGAAACGTCACTTCCCCTAGAAAATAGTTTTAATGAAGTGATAGCCTTGAATGTACAGGTAATTTTCTTACAATGTTTGAGTGACTACTTCAAAACCAACAATCAAGACATTGAAGAAAGAGACCCTGAAAAGAACGAAGATTATTACAACGCGATATGGTGTAATATTTGCTCTGATATAGCGCCTTCATTTGGTGAAAAGTGCTATAATTACGTAAAGACAAAATTATCGAACAACTCTCCGTTATTCCGTTATGTCTCTGTAGTCATTAACGGACTGTTTAATACCTTTTTGTTAGAAGATAAACCCAAAATAATTGTTCTTAAAACAATGCTCAGTGTCTCCGATAATAACGATACCGCAATATACTGTCTGGTAATTGACTTATTGGGGTTAATATTAAGTAATGGAGAACTACAACATATAAAAGAAGTGTGTGATATTATAGAAGCAAATACTTCGGAGGAAGTAAATTTACATTACAACACTAACTATCTGAGACATAAATAAGGGGGGTTAGGCGGTCAGCGAAAATTTGGATGTTGAGCGGTGCGGGGTGCGCGGTAATTCGCAAGCGCCATTCACATTTTAATCAAAAAGTTAATAAAAATGTTTAGTTTTTTGGAAATCCAAATCAGTCAAGAAATCGAAAAGGGTAAATACCTATGTGTTTATGATTTTATAGGAAATATTATTGTAAAACACGGTCGTAATGTGCATTTATATGAAATTTTTGTGGTAAATTCAGGATTTTTTTCTATCGAGCTAAATATTTTAAATAAAAGCTACTTAATAGATAACAGCCAATTTTTCCGTTTTCACCGCCTAAGCCTCTTTTTATGCAAGCATTGAAGAGACTAGCAACTGAAACATAATAACCACCATAATGTTTGGGACAAATGTTAAATATGTAAACTTTGTATCTCTAATCGCGGAATATTTTACGTACAAAAAAGCTCCGCTTTTAAGTTACATTTTACGGTGGTGAGCTCAACAATACCAACTGTTGATCGAAGGTGGCGAGAAAAGTAACTGGCTACATAACGGTGTGCTCAGGGCCCTTATTCTGTAAAGATTCCTTGTTTCAAAACCACGTCAATTCCTTAAAAAGTTACGATATCTTCCCAAAAACGTATGCGTTTGACGTTTGTGCGCGGTAAGGTTTAGGTGTGGAATCTATAGATTGCGATACAGAATCGGGCCCCAGGCTGGTTTCAGAGTCACGCTGACCGCCCGCGCGGGTGTAAGCGACGCTGGCCACGAGCTAGGTGTTGTCTTGTACCGTTCCATAGTGACGACGACGACGGTTAGGTAACACCCGCGCTTACCATCAGCGCGGGCGGTCAGCGTGACTCTGAAACCAGCCTCAGTGCGAGTTATTTTCCCAATTTATTCGAGAGAGTTGAAGTTATCTAAAAGTAGTGTCGAACTTGTATGCGGAGCTGTTTCTTGAACTTGAACCCGAACGAATAGTAAAACTAAAACAACTTACACTCAGCATTCTGGGCAGAACGCTGCAAGTACAGTAGCTTTTGCAATGGCGAATCAACGGATGGGAGATGTAATAAACATATCTCAACCTCCTTCGTCCTCCCCCTTCGGCACTACTCGGCAGGCACATTGAGCTGGTAATCCCGGCCGTAGAGTAGTCGCCAAAAGATTACCAGATTGGTGGTTTATGGCACGATCTCATATTGTATACCTATATATGCCAACCTGTAACTGTGTTGCGTAGCGGTGGAAGAATACTACCACCCCCTCTCTTCCCTTGGGTGTCGTAAAAAGCTACTAAGTAGATTAAAGTAAAGGCCTTCACACACGGCAGCTATAATATAAAGATGTATATTATAGTACGATACATCTCACTAAATCTTTCCATAGAAATCGTCAGGAGACCACACACGACAGCTATAAAGTATATTAAAGCTGTCGTGCTATATCCCGAGATGTAATGTACCTACATTAATATAAGTACATTATAGAGCTGCCGTGTGTGAAGGCCTTAATACTGCTCTTAGAGTGGATGGTAAGGCTGGACTGGTAAAGAGAGGAAGTCTGCGATAGTTTCATATATTTCTTGGTCTCGGGGTCTTATTGTAAAGCGTAACCAGTTTTTATTTTGCCAAATATTTTATATGTTGATAAGTAGAGTCGAGGAAGTTCCCGGTCAACCAAGTGGTCGTATATCACACTAATATTATAAAGGCGAAAGTTTGTGAGTGTGTATGTTTGTTACTTCTTCACATAAAAACTACTGAATGGATTAGGATGAAATTTGGCATACAGATAGTTTACCTATAACCTAGATTAACACATAGGATACTTTTTATCCCGATATTCTCGAGGGAACGGGAACCACGCGGGTGAAACCGCGAGCGGCCGCTAGTTATATCTATTGGCCATAAAGTTATGGCAATACGAATTCTCTTGCACACTATCTTGGCACGCTACTGTAAGCGGCGTTATAGGGAATCACTTCGCTACTCTCTAAGCGCAAACATCGTTAAAGCCTTGGTAGCAGCGGCTGCAACAGCGTTGAGCGTACCATTGGTGTCGAACAGCGTTGAAAATTATTCTTCTACCTAAATAATTTTCAACGCTGTTCGACACTAGCTCCGCACGGCTGTTTATTCCGTGTCAGCGATTACTTCCCAATTCTTATTTTTCCAAGCGAGAAATTTTGTGTACCTACCTACGCCTGGCGTACTCACCATGGAATTCTGTTATTTCAAGAATGCCAAAAAAACGTGTCCATGTCTACAGCTTCCTCATTCGACATAGAGAAATTCTAAGCATGCCATATTTTTGTGCATATTATGTGCAATCAACCGTTTCAGTCCTAATTTTTGTGCCACCACAACTTCGTTACTATGAGTTGTTTTATGTGTGTAAGCTGGAGACACGTGTCACCAGCTCGCACACGCCCGTTAAGACAAACCAGTGAGGTTAGGGTTTTGGACTATAGCTAGAAATTTTGTGCATAATTTGTGCACTAGGAACAAAAAAAACTAACCATCACACTCAAATACTGTTGAAACTACGATCATAAAACTGTGTGCGAGCTGGAGACACGGGTCTCCAGCTCGCACAGCTGTATCTTCGTAATTGTTCAAGCTACGGTTATGAATTATACCTCAAAATTTTGTGCAGAATTTGTGCATAAGGCACAAAAATTTTCAAAACTTTAACTCAAAAGGTTTTTGAGCTACGAACCGATAAGTATGTGTAAGCTGGTGACACGTAACACGGGCTAACACATGGTGAATTATTGTAACTGTATAAGATAGCGCTTCGTTTTAAAGATCAAATAATACGTTATAATTTGTGCACACACGAGGCAAAATTTCAAATCTCTGGGCCTCTTACTTTATAAATTATAAGCCAAAAACTGTTTTCCCGCCAAAAAATTCAAAATAATGGCTCGGAAGCGGCTAAGCGCGCCGTTGCCGTTCCGTGCGCTACACTATTGCCACTTTTAGACTAGGAGCCGTCTGTTAAAGCGATGCGCGACGCGACTATTTTAGTTTTACTATAGGCAGGTACCTAATAATCTACCCTACTTTTTATTTTAGATATCTCACACACGAATGTCTTAGTTATTTTTTGTTGTTGAGACAATTAAATAATTAGATTTGGCATAATGATACACATTATGGAGGAGTGCAGCCGTGCGATTCTCTAAGCTAAAGCCTTGATAGCTGCGGCTGCCGCAGCGCTGAGAAATGACTCTTTCATATTCATAAAATTGGAAAGAGACAGCAGATCACAGCCATGCGCACAGCGTCTATGTGTCGCTTAGAGAATCGCATAGCAGAACGACAAAATGGTTGAATACTTGAGCCTAATTCGATAAAGAACGGATGCTTTCCAGCAAACTAATCGCTATCGACCGTCACAGAATAAATTTTAACCATTGAAAGTAATTTATTTTATTATTAGATTGTATTACATCCCATGGTTAAATGTAAATAAATAAATAAAAATAAATGTACTCTATGGTGATCGATGACTTTGCGATTAGTCTGCTGGGGCATCCCAATGTAATGCTAGGGCCACATTATCGCGCTAGCGCGAAGATTTGCGTTTTCGCGACACGTCTGGCCAAACACTTCGCGTTAGCGCGTTGTATCATGGCGTTGACGCGCCGCGCTGTTGGTAAATTGCCGCACATCAAGGATTTTGTCGCGATAATGTTCGTGCGGCCACATTTCCTTCGCACACTTTAGTTGACTGCTAGACAACTAGAGGTGTGAACGTGTTGCAAATACGACTATCGATATTATTCTGTTTCGATAATTATGGATTGGAGTAACGATAAAGTATTAAAAGTAATACAATATTACGAATTAATAATTAATAAAAATAATAAAGATGCAATAAATAGTAATTATTTGCCGACATGTAATAAAGCCCAATCACCTCTCCATTTTTTCCGATAAAATTAGGAGTAGGCGATACAAATCGTATAAGGTTACTGAAACGTATTTATTGCATCAATATCGTCAAATCCGATATCGATGCGTTCTGAAACTATACCTATTTTGGAAAACACTATATCGCGTCAGGTATGCGGTGTGCGTTGAGATCACTATATTGTACGTGATCGAATTCAAGAATATTGTACCTTATCCCTGATATTTATTGAGTTATCATTAATCTGTAGTTTTTATCAAACAAATGTGCTTGTAAAAGTTTAATAAAATAAAATTATTATAAACGTTCGATGCGTTCTGAAACTATATAGTGGAATAAAACACGATATTGCATGAATTTTTAATAGTCCGTAGATATGGTCGATACTGTTATCACCGATATTAAATTTATGTAGCTATAGTTTAACACTTTGCAAGCGGGCATTTTATTACGCGTATCTTCCTGTGTGCCGGCCTTTTTCGTCATTATTGTAAATTCTATAGAAAAAGAACTATAATAAAAATTAATTTAATTGTGTTCTATCTAATCGTTCTGCTGCTTACCTATACTAACCTCCAGTTATGGCTTCTTTATGTAGATGTTGTCCATCCGCAGTAGATCACCTAGATTCAATAGTAGGCGTACCTTTGTTATCTTATGAGTAAGTACCTAAAGTTATTTTCAAATGCTAGTAAGTAGGTAGATGTTAAATTTTATATGTAGGTACCTATTTCAAACCCAATCCACAGATAACGAAAAAAAAGATACTTTTATTATTTTTAATAAAGCTATTTCAAATTTTTATTTTTTTATTTTATTTGTAGTAAGTAATTCTTACTTTTTCTATTTACAAGTTAAAAAGTTTGCAAGTTACCAATTCTTCTTTGTGTTGATGGCTGACCGACCCCTTGTCAGAATGGTTTATGGTTTAGTTATCGTAGCGTAGTAACTGTTTTTTAGTTAACGTGCCATAACTAAAAATTCTTCATCTCCTATGGGAGTAGTTGTCAAGACGAATCAAACGAGCGCAAACTCGATGGGGTTGTGTGGTATTATTATAAAGTTCCTGTGTCCTTTTTCCGGCTCCATCATCAGACCCTGAACACTATTTCTTGATAAAGTACTCGTCAAGGCGATTCAAACGACCTCGAACTCGTTGGGGTAGCATGGTTTTATTATAGAGTTCCTGTGGGCTTTTTCCGGCTTCATCGTCAAACCCTAAACACTATTTCCCAACAGAGTACTCGTTAAGACGATTCAAACGAGCCCAAACTCGATGGGGTTGCATGGTTTCAATACCGAGTTCCTGTGGCCTTCTTCTGGCTCCATCATCAGACCCTGGACCCTTTTTTCTAACAGAGTATTCGTCAAGATGAATCAAACGAGCCCAAACTTGATGGGGTTGCATGGTTTCAATACTGAGTTCCTGTGGCCTTTCTTCGGGTTCATCATCAGACCATGGACCTCGTTTAGTCGTCTCCCGTCAGAGTGCTCATCAAAACTAATCAAATGAGCCTGAATGGGGTTTCATGGTTTTCTTACAGAGATCCTGTGGCCTTCTTCCGGCTGAATCATCAGATCAGCTCAATGTCATCCAAATATTGCATTGTCATCCTGTTCTGACCTATGTTCAAAGTTGCAAGTCTAGCTCATCGGGAAGCTAGTATAAAATCGTCTGCATTTGTCGACAAATAAATAAACAAATAAACGAGAAAGCTACCTAATAAAAACGTGGTAATAAAAACATACAGGCAGACTAATTTTATCACTACTTATCATATTAATGAGGTTATTGTAAATACTTAAAACTAAGCATAGCGATATTTTATGAACATTCATAAATAAAATAGACTGCTTTTATTTTAAAATTAACCAATTTCCTATATCAGCAGTCTCCTAGTCTAAAATTCTCGGTATAGAAACGAAACGATCGAGAGCGCAAATTAAAATGACACTAAATTAAGCTAGCTCTCAAGTTCAAACTGGATTGCAATAGTGTAGCGCACGGAACGGCAACGGCGCGGTCGGCGCGCGTTTAGCCGCTTCCGAGCCATTATTTTGAATTTTTTGGCGGGAAAACAGATTTTGGCTTATAATTTATAAAGTAAGAGGCCCAGAGATTTGAAATTTTGCCTCGTGTGTGCACAAATTATAACGTATTATTTGATCTTTAAAACGAAGCGCTATCTTATACAGTTACAATAATTCACCATGTGTTAGCCCGTGTTACGTGTCACCAGCTTACACATACTTATCGGTTCGTAGCTCAAAAACCTTTTGAGTTAAAGTTTTGAAAATTTTTGTGCCTTATGCACAAATTCTGCACAAAATTTTGAGGTATAATTCATAACCGTAGCTTGAACAATTACGAAGATACAGCTGTGCGAGCTGGAGACCCGTGTCTCCAGCTCGCACACAGTTTTATGATCGTAGTTTCAACAGTATTTGAGTGTGATGGTTAGTTTTTTTTGTTCCTAGTGCACAAATTATGCACAAAATTTCTAGCTATAGTCCAAAACCCTAACCTCACTGGTTTGTCTTAACGGGCGTGTGCGAACTGGTGACACGTGTCTCCAGCTTACACACATAAAACAACTCATAGTAACGAAGTTGTGGTGGCACAAAAATTAGGACTGAAACGTTTGATTGCACATAATATGCACAAAAATATGGCATGCTTAGAATTTCTCTATATCGAATGAGGAAGCTGTAGACATGGACACCAAAAAAACTGTGCCCAAATAGTACCAAATAGTGCCGAAAGGAAATAAATAGTACCCTTATGGTTCAAAAGTTATAGACATAGTTAGGTGAGTACGCTAGGCGTAGGTCACGCCTAGCGTACTCACCTCAGTTTGGGAAATCTGCACAAACTACAACTTTAACTAGTATGTCAAAAAACTTTACCCAAATAGTACCAAATAGTGCCCAAAGGAAATAAATAGTACCTTTATAGTAAAAAAGTTATAGACATAGTTTGGTGAGCTAGGCGCCGGTTCTACGCCTAGCGTACTCACCTCGTTGCGCGAAAACAACCAGCAATGGCTCTCATTTCTATCTCAATAAATAGTACCGGAAATAGTACCCTCTAAGAGTGTAATTGTTATTTGACTTTTGCACAGAAAGTCATTAAATTTGATAGCAAACTTCTACATACATTGACATGAGGTACAGGCGAACTCATAATAATTTTAATATTATTAAATTTCGTATTATGAACCTACTACATATTACTTTTAGTTTTGTTGAAATACATAGAAATTAATAGAAAATTAATTGAAATTAATACGTAACGAGGAAGTTTAATATCAGTTATATAATTGATTATAATTATTTTTCTTATAAATAAGATCCATGTTTTCCAAAATATTGACTATCGTATTTTTGCCGGATTTCATAAAGTAAAAGCACCTTCTATAATTATAAGGAACTAGGTATTTGCCTTATGTCTGAAATTGAAAGCTCAATATTGTGCGAGAACAATCTGTTACTTTTGTTGATCATAGTGCAACTTATCGACGCGCGACAGCGATGCATCTTAGTATGAACAAGTTACAATAGATGGCGCTTATCACACTTCTTACTTTAAATACTTACAAACTGACCTGTATTATGAAAGTGCTAAAGATCAATATTGCAATTCACAACAATTTGCTTGATGCCGCGGTGGGAACGCATAGTTTTCGGCAACCGATTTTTTTAGTCGTTTACTTTGCCTTGCCACTGCAACCGCAAAGGTTTGCGAATACTTAGTTAATTTGTGAAACAATGAAAAAACTTGTGAATTTTGTTTCATTGTGATGTGAGTGATCTTTAAATGAGTAAGTACCTATGTATATTTCATCTGTAATAGCATTTTATGTTCATGTCGATATGCAGTTGATCTTTCATTAGCTAGGTAGTAGGTAGGTACCTACTCAGTTTGAATATATTATATATACTTACCTACAGAAATACGTTATTGTTTTTAATTAATCGTAGAATAACAAATTAAATCATATTCTTAGTTTTCTGGACTGTATAAAGTGTTTAACTGAGTCGCGTACTTACCGGTGAAAGAATACTACCACCCGCTCTTCCCTTGGGTGTCGTAATAGGCGACTAACGGACTAAAGACTGCACATAAATCCAACAGCTTAGAACGGCGATGGGCTCACCACCTGTCACGCTGAGCACATGTGCAGTCTTTATTTATGTAGGTATGTATATACAATCTATACAATCTGTATATTAATAAAAATCAATTGCCAAAATGTTTGTACGCGCATCACTTCAAAACGGCTGCACCAATTTGGCTAATTCTTTTTTGTTGTATTTGTAATTGTCGGGACAAGGTTTGTATAAAAATGAACATTTTTGGAAGTTCGTCACGGGGTAAGGGGTTCACGCGGACAAAGTTGCGGGCGGGCTGTCATTCACGATCAACAAATCATAAATAAGCAATGCTTGATACATAGATATAAGTTGGAGTGGGTCTCATTCACCCTCGACTACAAATTTTGTGATTTATAACAGTTATCACTTGATTTATAGTCGAAGTAAGAATCACCGCTAAAAACCAGTCTTCATATAAAAAAATCCGTATCCAAATCTAGGATATTTAGGAGCTACGGTGCCAAAGACAGACACACCAACCTCAAGACCCCCCTTTTTTGGCCACCCTTGGTTTACTGTTATTTTATTTTAGGTCGTCGTCTATTAATGAACTCCATAGTTATTCCAATCTTAATTCATTTGGTAATAGAAAATAATATTTTACCATTCACTGTGTTCGACTGTACCACACGTAATTTTTGTATGTAAAAGTTAGCTATCAAATTTAATGACTTTCTAGTGTAAAAGTCAAATAACAATTACACTCTTAGAGGGTACTATTTCCGGTACTATTTATTGAGATAGAAATGAGAGCCATTGCTGGTTCTGTTTTCGCGAAACGAGGTGAGTACGCTAGGCGTAGAACCTACGCCTAGCGTACTCACCAAACTATGTCTATAACTTTTTAACTATAAAGGTACTATTTTTTTCCTTTGGGCACTATTTGGTACTATTTGGGTACAGTTTTTTGACATACTAGTTAAAGTTGTAGCTTGCTCAGATTTCCCAAACTGAGGTGAGTACGCTAGGCGTAACCTACGCCTAGCGTACTCACCAAACTATGTCTATAACTTTTGAACCATAAAGGTACTATTTATTTCCTTTGGGCACTATTTGGTACTATTTGGGCACAGTTTTTTGGCATTCTTGAAATAACAGAATTCCATGGTGAGTACGCCAGGCGTAGGTACACGAAATTTTGCTAATTATTATAATGACAAATTCTTATTTTTGAAAACTCTTAATTTTGTTTATTCTTAATTTTCCGAATGCCTCATTTTCCTAATTATATATAGTACGAATTCCATTTTTTCATAGTAGAAAGTACAGTTAGATGTATTTTTAAATTTCATAATACACGACAGTTCAATTAAGGTACTTCATAGGTCATAGTATGTCTATGAAGTACGTAAGTTTACTATATCGCCTATTTGCTAAGAAACTCATTTCGTTAAAATGAATAGTCAATAGATTTGTCAAGTACAAAGGTCAAGTATCAACTGATTAACAGTAAATATCCTGTCATAGGTCTGAATTTCGTTGCATTGCTATTCTGGTGTTACCAAATTCACCTATTTTCTACTGCCTCTATATGTGATTTCCTGAAATGTGCACTTTTAATTAATTATCCAATTTACCTAAACCTATTTTCTACTGCCTATAAATGTCATTTCCTGAAATGTGTACTTTTTAAAAATAATGAAAAACTATCGTTTTTTTCGTTAATTGTATTAAATTAGACCAAAGGCGTAGTTGGCAAATTACATAATTTGACGAATTACCAATTAGTCTATTTTCTAATTTGTCGATTTGACCAATATCAGACTTGACCAATGTCGTAACCAACCAAATGCACACTTTTTATTATATACCCACCACCCACCACCACCTTTTATGTGATTTCTTGACTTGTATTTCCTGTAAGTATTTGATCTGTAATCAATGATAATGACTGAATTGTCCTATGATATTGCAATTTCCGATATAACGTAGGTACTTACTTTTCGATGTGGCGTACCGTAGCGTAGATGCAGCCATCAATCGATACATTACATTATTATTACACATAGATTTTCAGATAGTGTCCAATGTAAAATGTACCCCACATAAACGAAGTATGAATTTTGGGAATTGATCATCAAACGAGTTAGGAAACGTGCACCGAAACGCATTACCACAGCCTTACTGGTGCTTCTAATAGTGTGGCATTACCCTTGAGGATCGTAAAACCAGTCACAATTAAAAATAAATTGTTTCGCGACCGCCGGCGGTCTTATGATCCTTGACCTATTACATTGTCATGTGACTTGCCTGTTATAGTTTTATAAAAAAAGATTTAAAATATATAAATATCTACAATAAAATATACAAAATAAATTTAATCAAATGACTGTACAATTGTTAAAAAAATCGAATTCGTACTATATATAATTAGGAAAATGAGGCATTCAGAAAATTAAGAATAAACAAAATTAAGAGTTTTCAAAAATAAGACTTTGTCATAATAATAATTAGCAAAATTTCTCGCTTGGAAAAATAAGAATTGAGAAGTAATCGCTGACACGGTTTATTTTTATATTAGAAAGTGGCAAACAAGCAGGCGGGTCACCTGATGAAGAGCAATTACCGCCGCCCATGGACACCCACAAAACCAGAGGTGTCGCAGATGCGTTGCCGTCCTTTACGAAAAGGAATAGGGCTATGGAAGGAATAGGAATTGTGAGGGGTGGGGGGGAAGGGCCTCCGGAACTCTCTCACTGGCCGGACGAAACACAACAGCACCAAGTGCCATTATTTCCCGCCGGATATTCGTGAGAGGCTGGCATTGCCCCGGGCGAGCCGGCCCAATGCGTGCTGCAACGCAGCGTGGCTCTACCACTCAGTCACGGTCACTTATTTAGCACCACCCAGGGGTCACGTGTAGGGTCTCAAGGGTAAACCTACGGGCGCGAGTACCTAACTTTAACGCTCAAAATTATAGGGGTAGGCGTTATAGGGAATCACTTCTTTGACATTTCTTATACAGCATCGTTGACCACAGCCGTGACTGCAGCGAACGATGTGACGGCTGACTTAGCGCAGGACAAACACAAGCGGCGTCGGGCATTCGTATTTCATATGAATCGCATAGAAGCGGGGCGTGTACCTACGCCTGGCGTACTCACCATGGAATTCTGTTACTTCAAGAATGCCAAAAAACTGTACCCAAATAGTACCAAATAGTGCCCAAAGGAAATAAATAGTACCCTTATGGTTCAAAAGTTAAAGACATAGTTTGGTGAGTACGCTAGGCGTAGGTTACGTTACGCCTAGCGTACTCACCTCAGTTTGGGAAATCTGAGCAAGCTACAACTTTCATTAGTATGTCAAAAAACTGTACCCAAATAGTACCAAATAGTGCCCAAAGGAAATAAATAGTACCTTTATAGTTAAAAAGTTATAGACATAGTTTGGTGAGTACGCTAGGCGTAGGTTCTACGCCTAGCGTACTCACCTCGTTGCGCGAAAACAGAACCAGCAATGGCTCTCATTTCTATCTCAATAAATAGTACCCTCTAAGAGTGTAATTTTTATTTGACTTTTAAACTAGAAAGTCATTAAATTTGATAGCAAACTTCTACATACATTGATATGAGGCGAACTCATAATAATTTTAATATTATTAAATTTTATATTATGTACCTACTACATATTACTTTTAGTTTTGTTGAAATTAATAGGTGTATATACGTAACGAGGAAGTTTAATATCAGTTATATAATTGATTATAATTATTTTTCTTATATAAGATCCATGTTTACCAAAATATTGACTATCGTATTTTTTGCCGGATTTCATAAAGTAAAAGCACCTTCTATATATGAAAGCTCAATATTGTGCGAGAACAATACTTATCGACGCGCGACAGCGATGCATCTTAGTATGAACAATTTAGAATAGATGGCGCTTATCAAACTTCTTACTTTGATTACTTACAAGCTGACCTGTATTATGTAAGTGCTAAAGATCAATATTGCAATTCACAACAATTTGCTTGACGCCGCGGTGGGAACGCATAGTTTTCGGGAACCGATTTTTTTAGTAGTTTACTTTGCCTTGTCACCGCAACCGCAAAGGTTTGCGAATAGTTAATTTGTGAAACAATTAATGAAAATACTTGTGAATTTTGTTTCATTGTGATGTGAGTGATTTTTAAATATAATGTACCTATGTATATTTCATATGTAGCATTTTATGTTCATGTCGATTTGCATTTGATCTTTCATTAGCTAGGTAGGTACCTACTCAGTTTGAATATATTATATATACTTATCTACAGAATCACGTTATTGTTTTTTAATCGTAGAATAACAAATTAAATCATATTCTTAGTTTTCTGGACTGTATAAAGTGTTTAACTGTGTCGCGTACTTACCGGTGAAAGAATACTACCACCCCCTGTTCCCTTGGGTGTCGTAATAGGCGACTAACGGACTAAAGATAAAGGACATACATCCAACAGCTTAGAACGGCGATGGGCTCACCACCTATCACGCTGAGCACATGTGAAGTCGCTATTTATGTAGGTATGTATCTATATTAATAAAAATCAATTGCCAAAATGTATGTACGCGCATCACTTCAGAACGGCTGCACCTATTTGGCTAATTCTTTTTTGTTGTATTTGTAATTGTTGGGACAAGGTTTGTATAAAAATTAAAATTTTTGTAAATTCGTCACGGGGTAAGGGGTTCACGCGGACAAAGTCGCGGGCGGGCGGTCATTCACTATCAACAAATCATAAATAAGCAATGCTTGATACATAGATATAAGTTGGAGTGGGTCTCATTCACCCTCTACTACAAATTTTGTGATTTATAACAGTTATCGCTAGATTTATAGTCGAAGTAAGAATCACCGCTAAAACCAGCCTTCATATAAAAAAATCCGCATCCAAATCTAGGATATTTAAGAGCTACGGTGCCAAAGACAGACACACCTACCTCAGGACCCCCCTATTTGGCCACCCTTGGTTTACTGTTGTTAAATATGTACCTATTTTATTTTAGGTAGTCGTCTATTAGTGAACTCCATAGTTATTCCAATCTCAATTCCTTTGGTAATAAAAATAATACTTTACCATTTACTGTGCTCGACTGTACCACACGTAATTTTTGTATGTAGAAGTTCGCTATTAAATTTAATGACATAATGACTTTCTAGTGTAAAAGTCAAATAAAAATTACACTCTTAGAGGGTACTATTTCCTGTACTATTTATTGAGATAGAAATGAGAGCCATTGCTGGTTCTGTTTTTGCGCAACGAGGTGAGTACGCTAGGCGTAGAACCTACGCCTAGCGTACTCACCAAATTATGTCTATAACTTTTTAACTATAAAGGTACTATTTATTTCCTTTGGGCACTATTTGGTACTATTTGGGTACAGTTTTTTGACATACTAATTAAAGTTGTAGCTTGCTCAGATTTCCCAAACTGAGGTGAGTACGCTAGGCGTAACCTACGCCTAGCGTACTCACCAAACTATGTCTATAACTTTTGAACCATAAGGGTACTATTTATTTCTTTTGGGCACTATTTGGTACTATTTGGGTACAGTTTTTTGGCATTCTTGAAATAACAGAATTCCATGGTGAGTACGCCAGGCGTAGGTACACAGCGGGGCGCGGGACATATACATGCGGCGGCGTGGCGCGGGCACATGAATAAATACCCTACAGAATGCAAGCTGCCTGTAAGCGGCCCGCTGTAGGTGTACTCATACATAAGCGCGGCGATGTGTGCGTGACCTCTCACCGACAGGTTCACCGACGCGCCGCCGTGGTAAAAACTGGTTTGTGCCGGTTCAGTTGTGGTATGCCGGACAGGGCCACACGTTCGCGCGCATTAGATGAGATTCAGTTATTCGAGTGATTTAGTTTACGAATTTGGGATTTTACCATTACAGTGTTTTAAATATTTATATTCATAATCAGGACTTTTATTCCCGAAGGGTTATTTATTACAAGCTCTTATTTAACTTGCAATGTATGTAATGTATGTACTTATCTTTTGTTCGGGTGGAATTTTGCAACTCAATTTTGAAGCAGATATCTTCAACCGGTTGTGCTGAAATTGTAAACATGTGTAAATCGCGTGACAATGCAATATTATGATGACATGGTGCTGACCTGATGATGGAGCTGGAAGGTGGCCATAGGAACTTCGCAATGAAACGACACAGCCTCATCGAGCTTGGGCTCGTTTGAATCGTCTTGACGAGCAGTTTTTCTTTCAATGGTAACCTGGGTATGATGATGGAGCTGGAAGGTAGTCATAGGAACTCTGTAATGAAACTACGCAACCCCATCGAGTTACGGCTCGTTTGATTCGTCTTGACGATTTCTTTGGTGCTAGATGGTAACCAGGGTCTGATGGAGCAGGAAGATGGCCATAGGAACTCAGGAATTAAACAACATAACCCTATCGAGTATGGGCTTGTTTGATTTGTCTTGATGAGCACTGTGTTGCTAGATAGTAACCAGGGTCTGATGATGGAGCTGGAAGGTGTCCATAGGAACTCAGTAATTAAACGACATAACCCCATCGAGTATGGGCTCGCTTGATTTGTTATGACGAGTTCTTTGGTGCTAGATGGTAACCAGGGTTTGATGATGAAGCTGGAAGGTGGCCATAGAAACTCAGTAATTAAGCACATTTTTGATGGGTAGTGGTGGTTTGGAAGACGTGAAAAAATTCTGTAGTATACCTACACGTTCAGTGAGATGAACAGATGAAAATTAGTTATCCCTGGACACGTTTCCAAGGACAACTAAAGAGTAACAATTAATTTAAAAGTAAAATACCTTTTTAAAAAACAAGCTTTTATTTAAATGCGCTAAAAAGAAAAAATAAATTTTAACTATAATAACAACTTTTATCGTCATTACACAATTTATATGATAACTAAGGTTGTTCCGAGATTTACTATATATAAACAAGTAAATTAAATAACTTGATGCGATTGTTTTTAACTATTAAAATTTTCAATCTATGAAAATACGAGTACATAAATCTCGCGACAACCTTTTATATCATTATAAATTGTGTAATGACGTTTTAAGTTGTTAGTAAAAGTTTTAAAGTAAAAGTTTATTTTTTTCTTTTAGCGCATTTAAATAAAAGTTCATTTTTTAGAAAGGTGTTTTTATTATTTTTTTATTATTAGGTCTGCCAACATTGTTACATTACAGCTTATATCTAAAATGGTAATGTGAATAATAATAGTTACAATGCAACAACATTATAGGCAAACACAACATGACAATAATGAAGTATAATTGGAAGGAATTTCGGGAAAATTATATGAACATTAGTTAATTGAATCAGTAGTACTACAGAGAACTACAAAAAGAAATCACATTAAAAAAACAAACATAAAATTATATTAATAATTAGTCAGAGACTAGGCAATGAGGACAGCAAAAGCAGTCCTCTACCATAGTCCACTTTTCACCAAATTGAGACTGCACATGTGCTCAACGTGACAGGTGGTGAGCCCATCGCTGCTCTAAGCTGTAGGATGTATGTGCAGTCTTTAGTCCGTTAGTCGCCTTTAACGATACCCAAGGGAAGAGAGGGGGTGGTAGTATATTCTTTCACCGCTACGCGACACGGTTAATTATTTATATAATATCGATTAAGGGACATTCGTGTTTCATCTAAATATATAAAACAAAGTCGGGCTAGTTACACAATTCCCAACTCTTGCACCGTGTGTATGAATAATTCCGGAAAAAATAAGGATAATTCTTTTTTTTTATATTTTAAACATTTAGTTAAGTTAAGACTGCTTTATAGATTCGTAATATTTGATTATTAGCGGACGACGCGGGTTCGATTCAACACAGAAGACAATTTTTTTAACGTTTCGTTATCTTCGAACTAATTTAAATTTAGTATGTGTGAAATTACACTAATCCTTATTTTATACCTTTTGAAATACACGTTTTATTATGTACCTCTACCTACTTACCTTATTTTAGTTTTCCTCCCTAATTTTTTACACGTGAAACGGGTGTCAGCCCTATCACAATAGGTATGAATTTTGCGCGTTGTTAGAGAGCTTGCACTCTGTAGCAGGGACTGAAAGCGGTTACGGTATAAGGTTACGTTACCGGTAAAAAATAAGTGTACCTTAATAAAATAAAGGTAAGGCTTTACCGTTATTTAACCTTTATGCGATATCGGTACCGAAAAACGTTGCATTGACAGTTGCGGGGCGCAGGGTGAGGGGTGAGACTTGCTTTTGCTTGCGAGGCGACGAGTAAAAACCTGTTTTTGTTGCGTGTCGCGCGCAAAAATGTGTAAAAAATGTGCGCGTGTAAACATTATTTTACACTAGTGCGGAAATTGGTATTTACAAACTCATGTCAATAATAAGCCTTACATTAGTCTACTCGTCTGTGAAAACCAACTTACTGCACTAGTATAATAAGTCTATCATTACGGGTTGCCATTTGCGATGCATACCGATTCATTGCGTATGACGCCATGGAGCTTCATTGATATCTTTTACGTATGGCGTTTGACGCCAAATGGCGTCATAAATAATTCCTCTGAAATTCTATAGAATGACTATTTAGAGAGTTCTAATTAACAGAACTTATATTATTTGACACGTAGATTATGCTTGTATTGATCGTTTTAGGAGATAGCGCCAGTTAAAAAACTTCAGTGGTTGCAAACTTTTTGTTCCCTAATTTTACTTCTTTTGTGTATGGCGTATGACGCCACATAGCGTCATAAAGAAAATTCCACTGAAACTTTGTAGAATTACTTTTTAGGGAGTGCTAATTAGCAGAACTTTCATTATATTGAGGATTTGCTTGATGTAATAAATAATTCGCTACGCGATTTTCTATGCCGGACGATAAACGCGATTATGCGGCGTACGTTTTTGACGCGTTAAGACTTATTATGGAACAACGATGTAAAGGTTTAAACTGGCTCGCCATCTTTCCTTTATTAATATTTTCTAATTATAAATTGAATTAGTGACGATAGGGCTTCGAACCGGTTTAAAAAATCCCGGTTATTGAATAAGGTTTTTACAAAAACCGCTTCCAATGTAAATGAGAGGGCTTCAAAAACCTAAATAAACCAGTTTAATCCAAAGCTGCGAAATGTACCTACTGCTGGCGAGGCGATTAGGCTAATGGCGACCTTCCGTGTGTAGACATTAGCTCGCAAGTCGATTTAAAACTCGCGCGCTCACTTTGGGAGAGCGGTATTTCAGGCAAATAGAATTCATGTCTACGTATGGAAGGTCGCTATTCGCTTTGCCACTCGCGCGCTCGTGTTGTCCCGGTGTGTTTAGGTACTTATAAAAAGAAGAAAAAACCTCTATAAACCGTTTAATTGATTTAATACCCATTTTATTGTTTTTTTAGAAACAGGTTTTTTTAATGTTTGGGTAGGCCCACGGGCCGATGTAATCTGTTATGCAGATGATACTCTGATCACGGCCCGGGGCGGAAATTGCGCAGAGGCAGGGAGACTGGTCACCGTCATAACATCTCTGGTGGTGGACAGAATCCATATGTTGGGGCTCGAGGTAGCGATCGGTAAAACTGAGGCTCTTCTTTTCCATTGGCCTCGACGAGGACGCCGCCTGGAACCCACCTAGATATAGACGAGCATAGGATCCGGGTTGGGGTCCGGATGAAGTATCTGGGTCTCATTCTGGACGGGCGTTGGCGCTTCGAGGAGCACTTTCGCAAACTCTCCCCTCTTCTCGTCAGTGCGGCATCCGCTTTGGGACGCAACATGCCGAATGTTGGTGGGCCGAACGCTTTGACTCGCCGGCTTTATGCTAGAGTAGTGGGCTCGATGGCCCTTTATGGAGCCCCTATATGGGCGACTGCCCTCAACGCTACCAACAAACAACATCTTCGTGCCGCACAGCGGATAATAGCGTTGAGGGCCATCAGAGGGTACAGGACAGTGTACTCATGCTGCAGCTTGTGCGCTGGCTGGCATCCCGCCATGGGGGTTGGAGGCAGTGAAGCTGGCGGAACTGTACCGACAGCGGGCAGAGGCTAAAGAACAGGGTAGAAACCATACACACACAGATTTTATTTCAAATTCAAATTCAAGCGATTATTCAATATGAAGTTGAACCACCCGACCCATTTTCCATTTCATTGGACTACATTGCTCATTAACAATGAGAACAAGAGTTCCGACACCTACTCATGCGTATTTTTTATTTTTTTTATTTTTTATATTTTGACTCGTTATAGTTGCTGCATCGCAACACTACGGTATAGAACCTAAATAAAGATACTCCTTTCACACCTTTTTGTAAACTTCTACTAAAAATACACAAAAGGTTTACAACCACTGATCCAAATAAATCACTTAGCAGCCATTCCAGCAAAATCGCGTAGATAAGTCACTTTACAATACACTAAACGAATTAGCAAACCCTTTACGTTTGACATCTGATTCCGACTGAATGCAATCACGTGTAAACAAGCCAAAATCATAACAAAAAGCAAAATATGTTCACTCATGGCTGAAGACGCGCAAACGCGTCACTTTAATGGGTGGCGGCTGCCGCACGGAGGCGTCACAGAATATTTGTTAGCCGCCATGCACAAAAGTCATTAAAAGAGGGATACGCAATGAATCGGTTAAGGGTTAAGTAAAAGTCCGTCCGCTTATTAGCAGACACTAGCTTGAGTTGGCGTTAATATATCTACCGGCAAGCGTACTTTTAAAATTCCGTGTGCACGGCAGTTGCATTGTTCTACAATATTATTCTGTGATTCTACTTAAATAAATATAATTACGTAAGGCGAGAGTAGGACTTATTGTACATAGGAATAAAATTGCATCCAATCTGGTACAGGTATTGTTCTATATATATGTTACGGCGAAAGGCGCTCGCCGTAACAGCGACGGAATATGGGTTAGGCAGGAGGTAAGGGAATTTCTGGGGCTTACCTGGTTCGGGCTGGAGCTGGTTGGAGCTGAAGGCAGGCGCGGGGGCGCGGGCTTGAAGGCAGCAACACACAACACAATTCACTCAGGGGCACTGGTCGTAGGCGTTTTAGGGGGAGGTGAGCTGGTGGTCCTAGCTCTAGGTCACTGCACACACACTGCACACAGATGACGGTGATCACGGGCTGAGTTCTAGGTCGCGCGCGCGCGTGGATTCTCTCTAAAAGGTCGAAGCACACTGCCGTTGCGCGGCGCCGGCGAACACTTCGTCGAGTATAATTGTCAACTCGCTGTGATTGGCCGATCATTCGTTGCCCAGTCGTTGCACCAATATGCATCTTAATTGACCGGCGCAGAGACGGTTATCCGTCGCGCTGTGGCGCGAACAATATATATATATATATATATATATACACATATGCACATATATTTACATACATATATATACATATACAAAATATTATCTACATATTATTTTATTTATTTATCAATAATTATTTTATTATTATACATTATTATATTTTTATATCTATACATTATTATATTTTAGGTAATCTTCCAGCGTGTAGTAGCATTTTGCAAAAGTAGGTCTTTCAGTTTTTTAAAGAAAGTGGGTATATTTTTTAAAGAAGTACGTAATTTATTATATATTTTCACACACATAACTAACGGACTTTTAGAGTGTAAGTGAAGTTTAGAGGTTGGCAAAATTAATCTTGTTTGTGTTTTTGGCCGAAAAGAATATTTTGTGGGTATATCCTGTCTTTTAGTAAAAAATTAAAACCTATGCGCGGCGCACGTGTTTTGACAACGAGAACAATCCAAACTAAAGCTTTATAAGAAAGCCAGTAGTCGCTTATGCTTGAAACGGTTGTTAGCCGTCTCTTTCATACCGAAATAAACCTTTATTATTTAAAAACTCAAAATTACGCTACCGATATAAATTTGGATATCGGAATATTCCGGTAACCGCTATTTTTCGGTATGACGCCATACCGCTATATAAAGGTACCTTAATTTTTGGGTTATTCAGACCCTGCTCTGTAGGGTAGTAGTTACCATGTGGCGCGGGCGTGGTGCTTATACGCCTCGCCCGCGCCGCGCCCGACGCCGCTTGTGTTTGTCCTGCGCCTTACCTACTGTAAATCAGATTTTGCAAGAATTTATAGTAATACTGTACTATAAATACGGAATACATAATAGTACAAACAGTAGTGTAGTATCCAGACTCCTCGCACCCAATCACGAAGGCGATACAGGGTAACCTAGAATTCCTGAGAGACAACCACCAACTAGTCTCTCTCTATTGGATACGGGCCCACGTCGGAGTGAAAGGGAACGAGAGAGCGGATGAATTAGCGAAGGAAGCCGCCCTCAAACTGAAGACCAGAGCGGACTATGACTGCAGCCCCATCTCGTTCGTTAAACGTCATTTACGGGCGGAAACGATCGAGCAGTGGGACTGCAGGTATAGGACCGAAGCCACAGCCGCGACCACCAAGGTCTTCTTTCCGAATGGGGTGGACGCACACAACACGGTGAGGAAGATGTCCATCGACCGAACGGCGTCGCAAATCCTGACAGGGCACGGGGGATTCTGTGCATACCTGCACAGGTTTAAGCGCAGGGACAGCCCCTCGTGTGCCTGTGACCCGACCATGGACGAGGACATCTTTCACATCCTACTCGATTGCCCATTACACACTAACACTAGGTACACTCTGCAACAAAAACTAGATACACACCTAAGCAAAGATACCCTGAAGGAGATTATTAGTAATAAGAAAGAAAGAAAAGTTTTCATGGAATATGCCGGAAAAATTGTAAATATTGTTAATAAGAGAAACAAGGACGTATAGAATTTAGTAATAAGAAGTGTTAAAAAGCAAGACCACATTGTGGCAGGTGTAAAAAAAAGGGATGGAAGAGAAGGATTAATTGTAATTAGAGAAAGAAAACTCTCAAAATAGAAGTATAAATATATACATGTATACTAAATAAAAGAAATTAAAAAAGAAACAAATGTAATTGTAAAAATACTAGATAGTAAGAAATGTAATAATTAGAAATTAAAGTAAAAGAAAATAATGTTTAAAGTAGGAAAAATTATACTAGTATATAAGATAAATTGTAAATCAATATAAGTAAAAAATTGGTTGCCTGTAAAGTCGGTATACGGGCGAAAGTTTTACGTGACAACGACTTTGAGTGGTAAAATAATTTTAATGTGAATATTCATTCGTATAGTAGGAAGAAGGATGAAATAATATGGAAGGGACGCGTGCCTTTCACTTTTTATGTCTGTCTCTCTCGCTCTTAGGCGGGCTAACCATGCCCGAGTGGAAGGGACGCGTGCCTCTCACTCGCTCTCATTGTGAGCGCATAACGTGAGCGGAGCGTAACGCAGTTTCTTGAAGTGTCACCCGGCAAACCAATTTATAAGACGTTGTCACGTCAAAAATGTATATTAGTATTAAGAATCTATGTATATAAAAAATTAATAAAAGAGAAAAGATAAGAAAAGATAAAAGAAAGAAAAGAAAAGAGAGTCGAGCTCTTCAAGCTCTAGTTTTAATAAAAAAAGCCCAAAAAAGACAGAAAAGAAACCAAAAATGAAAACCAAAAACCTGCCAAAAAGCGGGAGCAGCCAGCTAAAAAAAAAAAAAAACAGTAGTGTAGTTGGTAAATTGATTTAATTGGAAATAGAAAAGTATTGTTACTTACACAATTACACATTCAGTATCAAGCCTATATTATGTTACAATTTAGATTATAACTGTGTTTTTATTATTTTGTATTTATGTTTAAAATTGTGATGCGTTTTTTTAGTGCGTTAAAATAAATAAATAAAATAAAGTATTAAACCTATTGAATAAATAATTAGCTATACTTACTGAAAGTTTTGCTTTATGGTTTATAGTAGGTACCTAACCTATACCCCCTATATACCTAAGTTGACAAGAACTTGAATGAAGTAATTACCATTTTCGAAATAAAAACACAACAGGTGCTGGTGCATGGTGTGGTGACGGCTTATTATTGAAAGAATTATTAAGTATACTAGGTACCAACCAATCACTTTTCTTAGGTGTCGTAAAAGGCGACAAACCTTCGATCACATAAACAAACTAACGGACTGAGGGCTGCTCATACATCTAACAGCATAAAGCGGGGCTCACCACATATCGCGCTGAGCACATGTGCAGTTGTTATTTGGTGAAACGTGGAGTACGTATAGTCACGAGTACCAATATGTAAACACTTTGACTCTTATTCCATTGCATTAAGAGTTACAATTGTTTACATATTTTTGCTCTTGACTGTACAATACTGTACATGGTCCACTGCTTTTATGGTCCTCATTGAATTATTTTGAATTATTTGATTTTATACATGATTATGATCCCAAGTTGGTTGAAATAAACGCATTTTATTTTATTTATTATTGGCCTAATCTAATCTGACTAACCGTTTGGGGATAATAGTCGCAAGTGTCTGTATGTATAAAAAGGCCAGTAGTGCGAGTGTGCTTCACTATCCGGAGAAGTAAAATTAACTACATGGGATCAAAGAAAATGAGCAGTTGTTTATTTATATGTTTTATTAAATAACAATTGTGTACCTAAATGCTTTATTAGTTCTCTTAATAACGATTACGTTTAAAATAATAATTGTGATGCATTTTCACTTCTAATGAAGGATGATCAGATATAATCTTATGTATTTCTGACCAGTTATCGTTGGTCCGATACGAAGCTTGTTTCGCTAAAGCTATGAACGCAGGCGTAAACTGTTGGTCCGATAGCATGTGCTTATAAATAATCAACTCTAATTTTGAATTTTCTAAATTCTTGAAGGTATCAAACAACAAATGGTCGAAAAGAAGGAAAATGCACGGAGACCTCTCATTAAAGTCTTTCTTCAATACTTCTACGCAGATCGAAGCATAGTCCACTGGTTCTACAGCTTCGTCTTGCATCCAATCATCTGGAAACGTACGACCATTAGCAGTGGTCTTCTGTATCATTTTGCCTAATTCCAATGTCAATTCCCATTGCCTCATTAAAGCGTAATGTTGTGAAACTTCCATAAACTTTATTAACTCTTTGTGTACATCAGTAAATAGTTTCACTGGCACCATCAATGTATTTTTCAATGAATAACCTGTTAAATCTCGACAAAGCCATCGAAGGAGAGAATACAGATTTTGCTTAACAGAAGCGTGGTTCAGTTCACCGGAAGATCTTTTTAAAATTGGGTATAAAATATCATTATATTTAGAAGTTTCAGAATTTTCGTCTTTATTACAAAGAAGATAAGCAGACATGACTGGTATCATTACGTCAGTATTACCATTTCCTTCTATTGTATCATTGAAAAAAATCGAATCAACAAATTCTTTTAGGACATTCACAATAAATTCTTTATTGATGTATTCCATTACGTCTCTAGATGTCTGTAGTAATTGGTTCATGCGCCATTTAAATTTGTCTTCATCTGTTTTGGAATGGGGAAGATAGGACTTTAAAAAGGTATAACATGTTTCTATAAAACTCGGCTTAATCTTAAAAGGTACGTTAGACGTCTCGTGCAGCAAATCATAAATGCTTTTGTCTTCTTCGAAAGTTAAATTTTCTATAAACATTTTTAAAAGCTTCCAAATGTCTTCAACGTTATTTACATTTTTTTTATGAATCAGTAGTTTCAGAGTAAATTTGAAAAGGGTTGCGCGAATCGTAACATTTTCTGACTTACTCCAACACTCATAAAATAATTGCATTAAAATATTATTTTCTAACTTGCTGACTGCACATCGAATTCCATGTTTTTGCAATGATACGGGTGCATACAATAATTTTAAAATATATTGCATGCTAAGCGCTGGCTTCAGATTATAAAATATAGCAAGGACTGACGGAAGCGAATATTTTAAATAATCTCCTTTTGCGTATAACAATACTGCGTCAGGAGGTGGTTGTGGGCGACACAAATGCATATTTCTTGCTATATTCTTCTGTAGACTGAACATTTCTTCGCCTAATATATTGAAATCAACTTTCTCCCTCTCAGGCTTATATTTGTAAATTAAATTCAAGCATTGTTGCTGATGCATCAAAATAAAAATACAAAATATGGCAACGTCATGGTCACTCGAACTTTTTAGGCACATCTCGTATTTATGTGTCCACTCCTTTGCGATTGATTGTGACCAGTATAAGCGTACTTTACGTAGAAGCCGTTTCGATGACATGGTATTTTTATTAAAATATATCGCTTCTACTTGGTTGGTGTGCCGTTTCAGTAATGTTGCATCATGTTTCAAAGCGTTCAGGACAACTTCCTCAGATTGTTTTATAGAAAGAGATTCTTCGAAAAGATATTTTCGCCAAGTCTTGTTCACGTCATATAAAGGAGACATATCAATTTTCCACGAGTTTTTGGTACTTATTTGAATGATAGTTTTAATAGTATCTAGCACCATAGGATAGTCAGTGATGGATTTATTCCAGTGTCTGAGCAATTGAAGAAGATCTTTAGTAGTTTCCACAAGTGCTCTAAGATCTTCAATACTAAGAATTTTATGGCCATCTAATTTATTAGACATCTTATTATAGACATAATCAAAAATTCTGTCACTCACATCTTTTTCCAATTTATATTGGTATTTATGTAAATTGTTGTATGCGAATTTGTTTTCTAAAACATCAGGTATTGGTCGATTATGTACCAGGTGGTAAATAATAATTGACTCCACAAATTTTTCTACGTCCGTGTCCGACGAAGTATAAACATCCATTGTTTTAAATATTTCCTCTAATATATCCCATGTCTTGTTTTCATATTTGCAAAAGCTAGTATGCGACAATAATTCGCTGACAAAGCTGCTTTTTAAATTAACACTGTCGTTTAGATGTTTCTCGTGGTAATAACTTAGAACAGTCTGTAAATGTTGTTGCTTTTGCCCTGCACATTTTATAAGAACCCTGAGCAATGAGTATTTTTCATTTAGAGTAGATGTATTAATTATTTTTTTAATCTCTACAAAGGCCACATCAAATGGTGCTATCTGATACCAATCATAATCATTTCCTTTATAAACTTGACGAAGAACTGCTATCCTCGCCAATTCTAACTTTTCAGGTAATTCTTCATTGCCAGAGTAATTAAGTTTACTCATAAAAACTTTTTTTACAAATTCAAACTGTTCATGTTGGGGATATTTTTTAACAAGATGATGCAAATTATCATAAGTGAAAAAGAATCGTAGTTTATAACTTTTATAGTCTTCGAAGTTAACAACTTGTTTATAAAGGAATTCTTTGATTTCTTCCTTTTGTAAGTATTTAGAAAAAGTAGGCATATGAATGTTTGTTGCATATTTATCAAAGTTATCAATTACTCGATTTCGACAGTGCATCATGATCAAATCTGTTGTTTTAGCATCGAATTTAATTGTTTCATATGCAGGAAGCCTATCAACCGCGTCTAAGTACATACTAATATCAATTTTCCTCACAAACGTTACTGCATCAATTGTTTTCTTCGGCAAGCGTTCCTTCTCTATTGCAATTTTTAAAATACTTATTGATCTTTCGCATAGTTTTTTCAACAATTTAGGTTTTATTTTGTTATAATAATCATCTTTATTCACTACAGATTCAATGAAGGTTACGGAACATTTTGAAAGCCATTTTAAAGCAATCACAGGTGAATCTTCGGATAAGAAAAATAATTCTGCTCGCGTTTCATCTTTTATATTATTTCTTATATGTTTCATGAGATAAGTGCTTGCTTTTGTCGTCATGACGGGTAACAATTGTTCTTTTAAGTAGGTAGGGTTGATAATATGGTTGTATTGATTATCAGTAACTAGCCACACACACTTCTTTATTGCTCTAGATACGTAAAGCAAATCTTCGCTTTGAAGCACTTTTAATATGTAATCTACGTTCTTGTCATTGCTGGCGACGTCTATTTTGATAAGCTCCTTTAAATCATCGCTTATATCTTCATCAAGAGCATTTTTTCCGATCGCTTTTTGTACGAGTTTATTATAATTACGATGTTTCTCTCCAAGAGTATGTCCTGCTAAGTCCGGCATATTCACTAGAAAAAAAGTAGACGATTAATGGTTTATCCATGATTATGGCGGCCTCACAATAAATTTTACATTAAGGGCACAAATAATTTTAAAAAATGACAACCTACGATTTTTTGTACAATTTTATCCCGAGCCGAGGTCTTAGCCCTTAAAATACCTACTTATTTACTTTTCTCCCGTTTACCGACTCAACGCAAGCGTACGAGTACACGCTTGCGTGATAATATAAATAAACCCTTCTAGAGCCTCTAAGGATTGATCTATCACCTTAACTTTCTAAACACTTACCAAGGTTCTAGTTGTAAAGACCAACAGTCTTTCCAAATATCCACGACTATTATCACAGAATAACTAATATTACTACGTCCAGAAGGTTCATAAGACCGGCGGTCTTATGATCCTCGTTTTGGGACTTTATTATTGTAACCCCTATGTTGTATAAACCTTTTTGTAATAAACTATTAAACTATCCTTGACCTATTACACAATTGTTTTGTATTATTGTATGATTAGTCGAGATTGTTACACTACATAGGTAAGCAGTTTAGGACGTCTGAGGCTAATAAGTAAGTAGTTTTTAAATTTGATCACCCATCCAGTGACCCGACATTGCGAAAGTTGCCTATCAGGCAAGGTCGCAAGTCGAACGCGCTAACCGCTGCGTCATCGAGCTCCTCATATTACTTATGATTGAATGATTTTAAGTATGTATGTTCATATTGATATTGATATTAATTAGTTTAAATTGTAACATGGGAAGCACCTTTTTATAGTTTGGATTGTTCATGTTTTGGCTATAACCTGTGTTGTGTACCCAATATAAATAAAGAAATTAGCAGCCTAGGTATTTAGTAGGTAGGTAGGTAAGTACCTACTCAGATTTTCGTATTGATTTTTTTTAATTATTTTTTCAATGAAAAAAATAATGATTAAACAATTTAATGAACAGACATTTTCTTTTGCCATTATACAAATCTCTAGCTTAGTTGTTTACACGTTGCTTATTGCTGTTTTGATTTAAGCTTAGTTTCAGGATGTTTGTGAATTAATTCACACTAAGTAGGTATTATCTTTATTGATTTATATTAATATATACCTACTTTAATTTATCCATGAGTGAGAACCTTGCGCTCCTGACGTCAAATCGATATCGAGTAAAAGCGTTGCTTAAATATGAAGGCTCGGGTCACAGTGTCACACGTTAGGTATCAATTTCGCGTGAAAGTTGTAATGGCGGCTCCACATTAGTGCCGTGAATTCACGCGCGAATTCTCGGCATGAATTCACGGCACAAGTCGTGCCCTCCACATTCACGGGTTGCTCACAATCGGGTTGCTCACAATCATTCGTGAAACCGAAAACGCGGAATGGACGTAGAAGCTGCTGCTGCAAAAACTTTGATTGCTGTGGCAACATACTATTTAGACGTCCAAAACATTATTAAAAAGCTTTGGAAAAAAAGAAGATGGTGGATGACTACATCGTAACCGATCAAAGTATAGTCTGGAGTAAACTGATTAATTTCCTGTTTGGGGAAACTGGCTTAATTTCCTGTTTGGGGGAAACTGGCACGCGGCCAGGAATGTGGATTTGTACGCGTGAACGTTGCGCGAACCTTTTGTCGTGGGACAAAATACGCGCGCGATCACGCCTCCCCGATCAGAGAGCTGAGTGTAAGTTTGTAAAAGTGCAAACGTTACTATCGCCTTTGAGTTAAGTTTTGACAGATAGATCTTAATGCTAAGCAAATAAGATCGAGAACGTAGTTTACAAACTTACACTCAGCTCTCTGATCGGGGAACAGGCGTGAACCCCGCGAAAACCGTCCACATTCACCTTCACGGCTGTTTACGGAGCTACGCGGCACTAATGTGGAGCCGCCATAAAAGTAGGCAATTTTTTTATACTTAAACTTGACTTTAAATTCTGTTTATTTAGCTAGAGAGTGAACCTTCTGTATGTAGTACTATAAGTTATTCTGTGATACTATTTTTAATCAATGTTAACCTAAAAAAATATTATTTTCAATAATTTATTGTGATTGTGAGGGTACCTAATTGATTCCGAGCAATAAAAATTCATGTGCTTTTTCCTAATAATAATTATGAGTTCTTAGGTACGCAAAAAAAATACCTCAAAATTCACTGTCGCTGAGCTGTTGTTTTGTAATAACGTTAAATAAATAGCCATAACAAAACATTAGGAAGGTACCAAAAAAAAGTATAAATACATTCCTAATAAATGACCGAGTTGAAAGTACCTCCACCTACCTCTATTATGTAACTCTCCAGGGGAGTTTATAAAATGTAAGTACCTATTTACTAGTACTTACCTAGGTAAGTACTATATAATTCATCTGTGTTAATTTCTTTGTGGTAAGTACTACCAATTTCATTGTTTTAGGATATCCGTTATTATATACGTCTTATATACGTGGTATGCAGTTATATAGGTAGGTATATGAAGTACTTACTACAATACCTAACTATCTATTTTAAAAGAATGATTTAATGAGCAAAATAGCTTCACTATTTATGAACAATGTCGTTATGCCCTTTCTACTAAACCATTGGTCATTTCATTTATGTAGGTACGAGAACAATTAAATAGCCAAGAGCTTATGTACTTACTTGCTGTCATTTAATAATGTAAATACTACATACCTACCAATTTAAATCTTGATGTAAATTATCCCTTTCGGACTCTCAATAACTCGATATGATACGGTTACTTTACTTTAATTAATATTTGTCAAGCCTAGGAATTAGGATTCTGTCTGTTTTATCCAAACCAAACAAAGAACAAATTGAATGAATGATTACCAATTACCACCAATGCTGATTCATTTCATAACATCTCTACTACTTAGTCTGTGGTTGCTGAATGAGTCGACCATGAACCTGTAATATAACTGGACTGCGCACTATGAACATAAAGCGAGCCGAGTGAGAGGCAAAGTAGTAGTTAGTCTCTTTTTATAAGGGGGATGTTTCTTTAATATTTACCGGGATGCAACCACTGACAAAATTGTTATTTAATTTTATTTAGACATGTGTGTACCTAAGAGATATCTACAGACAGCCTAATTTGTCTGTTCCGTCCTCGTACCAAATATTACATGGACAGAGTCTTACGACGTTGCCGCTTTTACATACGTGTATCAAAGTAAAGTATTTGTATCTCTGTCTGTATGACTGTAGTGTGATATGAGTAAAAGAGATAGTGAATGTACGTTTGGCAGCGACGCACTGTCGGTGTGAGACGAGTCATTTCATGACCGACTACTCGGTCAAAACATTGCTGGATTGTGCGAAATAATGGTGAAATATTAAGAAATCTTAGTTTACTTAGAAGGTTTGTATTATTTGTGTAATATACAATTGACATAATGTCTTGTTCAGCTGTTTATTGTTCGTCAAGAACAACAAAAGGAGGTGTGAAAGACCAGGAATTATCATTTCATACGTTAGTGATTTCTCATAATATGTATGCTTTACAATGAGTTTTTTAATAATAAAAACGGCAAAACATTAATTTTTGCTAATTCTAAATCATACTATATCGTACACTATTCATAAGAATCAGATTTTAAACCTTAATTAAATGTAATTTAAAGGATTTGGTTTTGGCATAATGATTAGTGATGTACGTATTTGTGTATCGAAGCTTTATCGATATTACTAATATTCTTGTTATTATTCTTTTTTTAGGTTCCCAAAATGTCCGGAAATAAGACGTAAATGGGTTAAAGCTATTAGACGTGATAACTGGGAGCCTACAAAATATTCAAGGCTCTAAAGACCAGACCTATCGATCGATCGTCGATCGACGGTAAAATGGATTAGTCGACGTCGATCGATAGTTTCTACCAGACCAATCGATCGATGTCGATCGACAATCGACCGGTAGAATGGATTGGGTGTTAGATCGAGCTGTTTGATTAGACGCGCCGGCCGCTTTACTTTTTTTATAAATTTATTTCGTGCCCATGGATATCGTTGGCTTTAAAAAGCGGCCGCATCCAGATTCTTCTGCGTTTGCGCCTCCGTAATAATAGTACGAGCAACATCGTACTGGCCAAGAACAACGAGTCCTTTTCTGAATACATTTCGAAAGAAACTGATGGGATTTAGCCAGGGTTAATCGATCAACGTCGACCGACCGTCGTCGATCGATTGGTTAGTCAAACGGTATCCGTCGATCGATTAATGCTACCAGACCAGTCGATCAACTTCGATTGACGTTGATCGACGATCGATCGATTGGTCTGGTAACACCCTTAGTGAGAGTATTTACACCGGGCGAGCCGGCCCAATGCGTGCTGCAACGCAGCGTGGCTCTACCACTCAGTCAATGTCACTCATTTAGCACCACCCAGGGGTCACGTGTAGGGTCTAAAAGGTAAACCTACGGACGTGAGTAACTTTAACCCCCAATTATAATAACGAACTAGGTGCACACCACATTAAGTGATTATATCGATATACTAGTCACATCCTTAGTCACGCACACATATACAGAAAGAAAGCTGCACTCTAACAAAAGACGAACATGCTAAAAATCCAAAGACTCTGTCCATTGTGATATTTGGTCCGAGGTTCCGTCGTTAAAAGGACTTAATGAAATCACGTGCATTTGATTACAGCTGTAATGAATGACTGACTTATTTAGAAATATTCGTTTTTTTTATGACAATTACCTAAATGACGTTGAAACTGCTAGAACTGTTTGCCTTATTTAATTTCACAGTGTCATTTAGTATAGCGTACTACTGTAGGTAACAGCGGCTGATGTTAAAACTACATAAATTTTACAGAAACAAGCATGAACCATCTACCATTGGAAACTTCTTTAAGATCTATTAAGAAAAATGTTTAACACTCAAAAAAAACGACAACCTCGGGTGGGAATTGAACCACGCACCTTCCGCATTCTGGGCGGCTGCCTTAACCACTTGGCTACCGAGGTCTGGTTTTCACCCGCCGAAAATTGTCAGTGCTTGACGCTTATGTTTTTTAGTCAACATTGCTTCATCAAATCTTAGAAGTTAGAGTTATAGAGAGTATAGTCAAATGCGTAAGTTATTGGTATATTAATAATTTAAAGTACATGCAATAAAAATTATCTGAACTTGCAGGTAACTTTCAAATGTAAAGTCGCCTCAACTAACGGAATGTAAATTACGCGCAAGTTGTGTCTGAAATATTGACACTACGTCAAATGCATAAGTTATTGGTATATTACTAATTTAAAGTGCCTGCAATGAATATATCTGAACTTGCAGATAACTTACAAACGTGGCGTTGCAGCAACTGATTTTTTTAAGTTGCTAGAAAGTTTTAAATGACAATTTGCTGCAACTCATCTCAATGAACTTGCTGTAACTAACAGTAAGACGTTTCAGTATGTACATACCTAACTAACGTTTTTACAACTTTTTAGTAGTTGGCAGCACTGTGTTTGTCTTTTAATAAGCTATCGAATGATCTAATAGATATTTTACAAAAACTACGCATCTCGAAGATATTTGGTGTTCAAATTCGTGGTATTTTACAATAACAGCATATCTTTAGAAAAATTTCACAAAAACTGCATAACATTTTGTACTTGCGTAGTAAACTAACATAACAAGTTGTACTCGCGTAAAAAAAACTGTCATTGTGTCATGTCAATGTAATAAAGGTGGGACTTCTAGGCGGGAAAGTGAAGCGTTATGTCTGCAGTTTTGTTTTATTTTCTAAAATTTGTGTTTTTTCGAATATTAATGTGAAATATTAGTGAATTATTAACCGTTAAGTGTTTGTGAACGTGAGTGTTGGCAAATGAAACAAAACAGTGCAACATCACTTTTCAAATTCTCTCAAGAAATCCGCGTGAGACCTCAGTAAAGTTCTACATCTTTACTGAGGAGTCCTCAGTGAGGACTCAAGGGGTTTGGGGAACATCATTTATCATTCATCATCTTAATCACCACTCATTATCATCAAGGGAAAAAAAAGAAATAAAAAAAACTAATGACTAGGCAGTATGGTCTCAGACCATAGCCTGTTCTTTCACGGAACAAATAAAAAAAAATGGATACAATGAATGATGACGTGATGGAGACTTCTTGGCGGAAAAGTGAAGCGTCACGTCTGCAGTTTTGTTTTATTTTCTAAAATTCGTGTTTTTTCGAACATTAATGTGAATTATTAGTGGATTATTAACCGTTAGGTGTTTGTGAACGTGCATGAGTGTTGGCAAAATGTAACAAAACAGTGCAACATCACTTTTCAAATTCTCTCAAGAAGTCCGTGTGAGACCTCAGTAAAGTCCCACATCTTTACTGAGGGCTCAAGGGGTTTCGGGGACATCATTTATCATTCATCATCTTAATCACCACTCATTATCGACAAGGAGGAAAAAAGAAATAAAAATACTAATGACTAGGCAGTATGGTCTCTGATCTTAGCCTGTTCCTTGTTCCTTCACGGAACATACATCAAGGGAAAAAACAAATGAAAAACTAATGACTAGGCAGTATGGCTCAGACCTTAGCCTGTTCCTTCATGGAACAAATATATAAAAAAAAAAACAATTAAATAAAAAAAAAACAATGATGACGTTTTTTTTCGCGGTTTTCGCGCATTAAAAATCTAAAATGGAAAATCAAAATGTTTCTAGAAGAAGAAAAGGGAAGGAAAAGAAGGAGAATGTTATAAAAATGCTAAAGGACTTGAACATTTAAACCATAAAAATAACTTAGTACCAGCGCGAGAAGTTGGGTCTGATTGCAGGTAAACTTACAGCATTTTACAATCATTTTGTTTGTTTGTATATTTCATATAGGTATTGTCGTACTTTGAGTTAAAAGCATTTTTGTTTCATTTTAGGTGCAAAGTATATAAGCGCTATAACAAAATTGATGCAGAACAGAAACAAATTATTATAAAAAAAATTTATGCCTTTTGGGTTACAAAAACGACCAGGATGCCAACTTAATATGCCGCGACCGCACGTTTGCCACTTGCCACAAACTCCAAACCTCTACAAACCCTAGGCAGGCGCTTGGCAAACCTCGACAAGCTGTCACAAATTCAAACGTATGGATAGAGCGTTTGGCTTGGTTTGCGTAGGTTTGCCTAGGTTTGCAAGCGCTTGTAGCCGATCCGTCGAGTGTCGGTTTTTTGTCACATATCAAAGGAAATTTGCCACAAGGGCTTGCCAAGCGTTCCACACGTTTGCGCGCAATTCAGTTTTGTTAGGGCACTGGTGGCGAACAGACGTGCTAATTTATTTAGGTTTTAGTTTTACTCATGTGAAAAATGAGTGACTGGTCAAATAAAGAAAGTCGTATACTTCCTGGAATGTTACTAATGTTATGGAATGAGTGAATTTAATTTCGAGGAGGAGGAGGATATTCTCGAGGAGCTCGATGGCGCAGCGGCTAGCGCGTTCGGCTTGCGATCTTGCCTGCTATGCAACTTTCGCAATGACGAGTCTCTGGATGGGTGTTCATATTAAAAACATCTCGAGCTCTTTCGTGCTTCGGAAGGCACGTTAAGCCGTTGGTCCCGGTTGTTGTCGTAAGATGACAGTCGTTGAACCCACCAACCCGCATTGGGCCACCACGCTGGCCTAATGGGTCATGGCCCAATATCCCCACGTGCTGTTCTTCACGTGGGAGGCTTGTGCCCAGCAGTGGGACGTTTATAGGCTGATGATGATGATAATGAATTTTATTTTACATAAACCGACAACTTATTAGTAATCATTTAAATCTATGGGCAACACAGGCCACACCCACACAGTCCACGCTTCAGCAAGAAAGGTGGTCAGCCATTATTAGCATGTAAGTCGCTTTTATGACACCGAAGGGAAGAGAGGGGTTGGTAGTATTATTTTGAGGAGTCCATCGCCGCTCTATGCTGTTGGATGTATGTGCAGTCTTTAGTCCGTTAATAGCCTTTTACGACACCGAAGAGAAGAGGGGGTTGGTAGTATTATTTTGAGGAGCCCATCGCCGCTCTATGCTGTTGGATGTATGTGCAGTCTTTAGTCCGTTAGTCGCCTTTTACGATACCGGGGGGAAGAGAGGGGTTGGTAGTATTATTTTTATGAGCTCATCGCCGCTCTATGCTCTTGGATGAATGTGCAGTCTTCAGTCCGTTAGTCGCATTTCATGACACCGAAGAAAAGAGGGGTTAGTTGTATTATTTTTATGAGCCCATCGCCGCTCTATGCTGTTGTTGTATGTGCATGCTTTAGTCCGTTAGTCGCCTTTTACGGCACCGAAGAGAAAAGAGGGGTTGGTAGTATTATTTTTATGAGCCCATCGCCGCTTTTGTACTCAATTGTATTCCTGTCTTAAAACGAATCTGTCCTAAACAGAATCTGACGTAAACCTAATCTGTCCCAAACAGAATCTGTCCTTAACCGAGCGAACGTTGGATATTTGTGCAGTCTTTAGTCCGTTAGTCGCCTATTAGGACACCCAAGGGAAGAAAGGGGTTGGTAGTACTATTTTGATAATCTAATCAATTGTTAAATAAAACATATAAGTACTTACCTTCCTATTCTAAAATAATTACTTAGTACGGTTTTTATGAATTTTTAACATCCACCATATTTTTTGCCATATCATGCCACCATCATATTTGTAATAAAAATAAGTAACGCCAAATGTCATGGGCCGACACAACAACATCCATGTCCATCATGCTTGCCTCTTCAGAACCAACTAACGCACTCGCAAGCGTGTAGGTGGATGGCGACGTTTGTTTTGGCAAGCGTGCGGACGAGGCTTGGATTTGTGATTGTCTTGCAAACCAAGCCAAACGCTCTATCCACACCTCGGACCATATTTGGTCCGAGATCCACACGTTTGAATTTGTGACGGCTTGCCGAGGTTTGGCAAGCGTGCGGTCGCGGCATAGACCTGAAAAGTTTAGATTGGTCCTAAGCTTGGATCTTAAAAAATGGTGCACGAATTTGTATATAACGAGTATTCCACTTTGTTAAAAAAAAGTCTGAGATTATAATGCACATTTGCATTTTCTAGGGAGACTCTTAGTTTTCGAAAAAAGACCCATACGAAGAGTTGTTAATAGCAATAAAGCACGTTTTTATAGTGTAATCCTTGGTGTTTTATTTTTATTTTATAGACAACAGAAATACTAGCTGCCCTACTCCTGTAGGTCACGTGATAGGTTAGAAATTTAAGACAATCGCGAAGCGCAGCGTAGCGATTGTCTTAAATTTTGAAGTTATTTTTTTTATTAGACAACAGAAATCTAGTTTCATACAAAAAAATGTTTTATAGCTCTTGATGGTTGAGGGGTGGGGATTCCCCCCTCTCCTATCTCTTTTCCCCTCCTCCTAACCATCTTCAATTACCTTTTTTACACATTTTAAGGTTAGTTTTAATGAGAACAAATGCTTATATCTCCATAACTATGTATCTCCTGTAAGTGGGAATGACACTGGGGGGTACCCCTAGACCCCCCCTCCTGCCCTCCACCCCCCACTACCCTAAATTCGTGCACCATTTTTTAAGATTTTTACCTGGTCTTATATTTAATATTATAATATAATTTGATTAACTGCCTCTGTGCAGATTCCCAGCGGGGGGTACATCTTTGTGTGCTCGGTTTAGTTGGTGGTAAGGCTGTTATCTATAATCGACAATAAGAAGACTGACGGGACCACAGTAGACGCTAAGAAAAATGCATGGTTGGCTCTGACAAATAAGTTTAATGCAGTCTCGGAGACTGGAGTAAGATCTGAGAAACAGTTGCATGCTCTTTATGATAATTTGAAGAAAAAAGCAAGCAGAAAAAATATAAGTGATGACAAGGTAGGTTGTCTTTATTCGGTGTATTCCTAATGTGTAATGAATAATGATGAAGTCTTGTGATCATATGTGTAAGGCTGTAAGCTGTAGCAGTAGTGTACAGCTGATTTTATTGTTTCACCCTTAGATTAAAACAAAAAGGGAAGATACGGCATTAGCGTCTCGTGAGTGAGCCGCCAAAATTAGGCCTAAAGGCACAATTTCACTTCAGTCACAATTTGCCGAGCGAACAGGCTACATCGCACTATTGCGGATATTCTACTGTGTGAAAAAGAGAAAGACGCTACTCTCCGCAGTGGCGTCGGAATCGGTCGTACGTACTCGTCTGTTGCGAAGCGACCGAGACGTCAACGCGCTACTCGCTGACTCCCTCGCGCTGACGTTGAAACTTACCGCTTTGTCTCGCTCGCTCGATTTACACTTTATAGGTGCGCGTGTGTGAGTGTTTGCTTATGTAGTTGAGTAGGACATTATTTTGAATGACTACAAGTAGGAGCATGCCGTATCTTCCCTTTTTGTTTTAATCTAAGGTTTCACCTTAACAAATTAACGCAGCTTCTCCTCGGTTTCATTGTCAGCTCGTAGACACAATAGAAATTCAATTGTTATAATCTTAACAGACAAAAGGTTATTATCATTATTATTGTTATTCAATAACACCAGATCAGTATATTAATATACTTATTTAATATATTTTTGCCAAAATTTTGTTTCAGTCCGAAATATACAAAACAGGAGGAGGTACATTTTATCCTAAGACAACAACAGTTGATAAAAAGTTGTGGCCTTATTGACTCCACAGTTCCAGCCATTAATAAACGAATTTGACTCATCAGTACCTTATTACGCCTTAGGTAAGTCCAAAGTGATTTTCTAATAGAGTACCATAATATACAAGAGCTTAAAGCGGCGATGTGTTCACCACCTGTCACGCTAAGCACATGTGCAGTTGTTGTTTAGTGAACTGAACTCCAATCAGTGTCAGTATCAGAAAATAACTCTTCAAAAAGAGGCGAATCTTCCAAGAGACCACATTCGCCACAACTAAAGAGCATAGAAAATACTCCGAAATTACACGCAAAGAGAAGTTTAACTGAAACAAAAAACAGGAATATTATTAATCTTAGTGATTCTATAATAAAAAGAAAAAACCAGAAGCAAGAGAATGAAGATAAGATAACAGCGAAAAGGTTAGAAATATTGGAGCTTACAACAACAGCAAGAACTACTAAAAATAGAAAAAAGTAAAATATTATTTGATTTAGATATTGAATTAAAAAAAAAACACTTTTAGAAACTGCAAAAATAGATTTAGAATTAAAAAGAAAGAATTTTCATTTGTGATTCTCCAATTATATGTATTTGTGTAGTTTGTGTGTGTGTAGTGTGTAGTTTTTGTCTTTACAATTTAAAATGTAAATAACATGAAATAAAAATAGTTTACTAAATATGTAGATGTTGTTGTTTATTTTGTGTTCCTATAAATGTGTATTATATTTAATGAGGACTTATGTATACCAACCTAAAATATTGTTCCAACAATAACCGTCGAAAATGGTTTCCTTCTGAAGAAACAGGTTGCTCACTCAAGCCCGTACCAATATTTTCTTCAAAATCAGAATCAATTGTCATTGAATTTTAGCGAGTGGGGTTGAAGCGAAGCTTGGAGAGAAATTATACTCAGGATGGTCAGTCGTAGAATGGATACTTTATTTTAGTTAGTGATCATATATATTACAATTATTATATTTACAAACATAGGTTGCTTAACTTAGTCACTTACGCAAAAGAGAGAGGAATAACGGGTGTCTCATTCACCCGCGGTCGCTATGCAACGCGGTGCGGGGAACACGCGGCGCGGGGCTTCGCGACGCGGGGAAGTGCGGGCGGGGAAACACGCACGCGACAAAACTGGCGACGTTCGTTGCGCTCGGCCATTTCGACGGCCGACAGTCCGTGATTGTGTTCTGTGGCCGACAGACCACGGAGCGGACGCAGTGAAGATGCGTGGCGTGCGGCGATGGCGATAACGTGGCGCTGTTACGAGTGATGTGTACACGCAGCTGAGAATGGTGGCGAAGAATGAAGATGCTGTTTGCATGCTGACGAAGCTCCATTCCTATTTCATTACGACAGCCCTTTTCAGTGCTATGTTCCTGTTTCATATCGATCTATTCTTATTTCATTATGGCAGCTCTTTTCAGAGCTATGTCCCTGTTTCATATCGAAAAGGCTTCCGTCTGACATTCTATTAAATGGATTTGCTTTACATCTTCTGTGCTTGTTATGGTGAGTGTGCGGCTACAGTGCTCCCCCTCAAGCGAAGCGTACAGGTGGCTTGACGACTCGGCCGGATGTGGTTCGCTTATCTGCCGGTTGTGTCGTCTTGCTGCGGCTTGGTAACGGTAATGGTAACGGTGTTGGTGGTAAAATGGTAACTGTTTTCTGTATGGGTACGTCGAAGTTGAGTTCTTGTTCTTGTAAAACGTATGCGGGCTTCAACCGGTCTATGGATATGTTTGCTTCACGGTGAGGTAGCTTGATGGTAAAAACTTTGCTGTTCCGATCCATGACTTGGTAGGGACCTTCATATGGTGGCTGTAGTGGCTTTTTCACGGCATCTGTTCTGATAAACACGTGCGTGCATGTACTTAGGTCTTTATGCACAAACATATGTTTATTGTTGCTATGGTGTGAAAAATCTGCAGTCGGCTTGTTTGCTTGAATGGTGTCGCGCAATCTTTCGACGTAGGTATAATCCATCGCAGTAGGTATGTTAGTACTTGCGGTAAAAAATTCGCCTGGCAATCGCAAATGGTAACCGTAGGTAAGTTCGGCTGCGCTGACTGCCGTGTCTGTGCGTAAGGCTGCTCGTAAGCCTAATAGAACTGTAGGTAGTTCATCTGTCCACTTAGTTGAAGCGGCGACGAGTCTTGCGCGTAATGCGTTCTTGAGTGAGCGGTGCCAACGTTCGACTATTCCGTTTGCCTGTGGGTGATAGGGCGTTGTACGTGTTTTCGCTATTCCCATTTCTTTCATTAGGTTGGTGAACAGCTGACTCTCGAATTGTCGACCTTGGTCACTTGTAAGGGTTTCTGGGCAGCCGAAGCGTGTGATCCAGTGTTGGTAGACGACTTTCGCTACTGTGTCTGCTGTAATGTCGTCCGTAAGTATTGCTTCGGGCCATCGGGTCGCTCTGTCTATCATCGTGATTACATAACGTTAGCCGTTTTCTGCAGTAGATAATGGGCCAACGATATCGACATTCAAATTTCGGAATCTGTCAGCTGGCGGGAATGATGAAATAGGTGAAACTGTATGACGTTGTATCTTGCTCTTTTGACATGGAATGCACGCTTTTGTCCATTTGCCGATGTCTGCGTTCATTGATGGCCAAAAGTACTTCTTTGCGACGAGCTTGCGTGTAGTACGGGTGCCGGGATGACTCTGTAGGTATATACGGGCGAACGTAGGGCGTAGACGTTTCACAATATAGGTCGAGATCAGTGTCAGGGATAGTTATTTTCTTGATTGAGATGTTGCTTGAGTTTTGAGATGCTAGTTGCGATATGTTGCTGTCTCGCTCTTGCGCGTTGGCTATATCTGCGTAGGTTATTGTTTCCGGGCACGATATTGTTTCTATGCGGCTGAGTGCGTCGGCGACTACATTTTCTTTGCCACTTATGTGTCGTATGTCTGTGGTGAATTCGCTTATGAAAAGACATTGGCGAGTCCGGCGCGGCGTTTCGTTTGCCGTTTGCGTTTTAGACATAGCGTAGGTAAGCGGCTTGTGGTCGGTGAAAATAATGAGGTGGCGGCCTTCAAATGTTTTTCTGAAATGCTTGACTGCCATGTAGATAGCTAGTAGCTCTCTGTCGTAGGTCGAGTATTTCTTCTGCGCGGTTGAAAATTTCTTTGAGAAGTATCCTAATGGTTGCCATTGGTCGTTGTAATGTTGTTGTAGCACGGCACCGGCTGCGTTATCGGAAGCGTCGCAAAATAACGCGAGTGTCGCATCGTGGGATGGGTGTGCGAGTAAGGCAGCGTTTATAATGCTTGTTTTGCAGTCTATAAATGCTTCCTCCGCTTCGGTATTCCATTCGATGGTGGTCTTGTCGCGTTTTTTCGTATTGTGTAGGTACGAGTTTAATGGTGCTTGTATGGCTGCGGCGTTCGGAATATGTTCACGGTAAAAGTTTAACATTCCGAGAAAACGCCTGAGTTCTTCTATGTTCTTTGGCTTCGGGTACTCCGTGATGGCTTGGACTTTGTGCAGCGGTGGTTTTATGCCTTCTTGTGATACAGTGTATCCTAGAAACTGTACTTGCGTTTGGCCAAAGTTGCATTTGACCGGGTTTATGGTAATGCCATTGTCTTCCAGTCTGCTTAGAACCATTCGTAGGTGTTCTTCGTGCTGAGTTGGGGTTTCTGATGCCAGGAGTAGGTCGTCGATGAAAGGAAACACGAAGTGTAGCCCTCTTAGAACTTCATGGATGTACCGTTGGAAGGTTTGACCTGCGTTCTTGAGACCTGGGCACATTCGTGGAAATTCGAACAGTCCCATCGGGGTGATGATTGCTGTTTTCTCAATGTCCTCGTCACGTACTGCTAATTGTTGATACGCCCGGTTGAGGTCAATTGTACTGAATATTGTTTTCCCAGTGAGTTGATGTGTGAAATCCCTTATGCGTGGTATTGGGTAGCGATCGGGTTTCGTGACTGCATTAAGACGTCTGTAATCTCCGCAGACTCGTAGGTCACCATTTTTCTTCGGTACGATATGGAGTGGGCTTGCCCAAGGACTTTTGCTTGGTCTGCATAGCCCTTGACTGATCATATTTTCGAACTCGATTTTGACTTGATCGTAGCGATGTGGTGGAATAGGTCGAGCGCGGCAGTGAATAGGTTGACCAGTTGTTTCGATGAAATGTTCTACTCGAAATTTGGGGTTTAGTTTCATTGAAGTGAGACGGGCGATACCGGGGTACTCTGATAGTATGTTGTGGTACGATTGTTGGACGTCGATGCTGCGTACTGTAGGTATGTCGGTGTAACGCCCACTGGTGTCGGTACCGAGCTTCGTTGTGTTGTCTATAAGTCTTCGGTTCTTCAAATCAACTAGTAGGTTGTGATGTTTAAGGAAGTCTGCTCCGATTATCGGTTTTGTAACGTCGGCCACGATGAAACGCCATTTATAAGGTCTTCGTAGGTTGAGGTCCAATGTCATTGTTTTTTCACCGTAGGTTGGTATGATGGTGCTATTGGCGGCGTACAGGGTGAATGGAAGAGGTTTCGCAGATGTTCCTTTTCGCTTCGGCAGAACGGAGATGTTGGCGCCGGTGTCGATTAAAAACGATAATCTGGAGCTTTTGTCGGTGACGAATAGGCGGTATGACTTTGTTCCGACGACGTTGGGTTCCGCCTCTGCCAACGTGTTTGCTAGTTTTCCGATGTTTCTTCATTGTTGAAAGTACATGGTGTTGTGCAGCGTTTTGCATTTTTCCCAAAGCGACGATGATAGTAGCAAAACGGTGATGGCGTGGCAGAGCGAGAACGGGATGGTCCGTCGCGGTTGCGAGACGGAGACGGCGAACGGCTGGTATTTCTTTCTCTTGCATTTCGATGTGGATGTTGTTGTGCGTAGTGATAGCGTGCATGTGGTGGTGGGCGAGGGTACGAGTAGTTGTTTCTAAATGCTCGGAGTTCTGCAACTTCTAAATGGAGTTTTCTTATCTCGTCGGCCAGGAACTGTATGTCGACGTGTTTTTCTTGCCGGGTTGATGACGAAACTGAAGCTATCGTGGAGACTTGACGATTTTGTTCCAGCATCTTGTCAGCAAGCTTGGCTAGCTCGTCCAGCGCTGTGTCGTTGCTAATCGCATCGCTAACGATGATCACCGAGTGCACGTGCGGTGGCAGGAGGTTCATCCACATCAATCGGAGTGTACTGTCAGGAACCTTGTTGCGTGCGAGGGTTCGCATGCGCCGTAACAACTGGCTCGGCTTCTGATCGCCTAGGTCCATGTCGGACAACAGTTTTTGTAGTTGCTTTCCATCCGATTCTTCATAGACAGAGATTAGTCGCTCTTTGATGATTGAGTAGTAGCGTTCGGCTGGCGGCTCGTAGAGTAGGTCGCATATTTGCTCTATGTCTTCTTTTTCGAGTTGTGCGATGACCATCTGCGCCTTTTGTGCTTCGCTTTTTTTTAGTTCGCTAGTTGCGGCTTCGAAACTTATGAACCAGAGACGCGGACGATCTCGCTAGAATTGTGGTACACGCATAGAGAGTGCAATGCCGGAGACTTCTTGCAGGTGTTGTGCTGGAGAGGTTGGTGCTGCTGGTTCTTCGTTAGCCATTTTCTTCTTTCTGGATTGTTCTGAGTAGGGTCTTCTGTGTTCTGACTGGGGTCACCACTTTAGCGAGTGGGGTTGAAGCGAAGCTTGGAGAGAAATTATACTCAGGATGGTCAGTCGTAGAATGGATACTTTATTTTAGTTAGTGATCATATATATTACAATTATTATATTTACAAACATAGGTTGCTTAACTTAGTCACTTACGCAAAAGGGAGAGGAATAACGGGTGTCTCATTCCCCCGCGGTCGCTATGCAACGCGGTGCGGGGAACACGCGGCGCGGGGCTTCGCGACGCGGGGAAGTGCGGGCGGGGAAACACGCACGCGACAAAACTGGCGACGTTCGTTGCGCTCGGCCATTTCGACGGCCGACAGACCACGGAGCGGACGCAGTGAAGATGCGTGGCGTGCGGCGATGGCGATAACGTGGCGCTGTTACGAGTGATGTGTACACGCAGCTGAGAATGGTGGCGAAGAATGAAGATGCTGTTTGCATGCTGACGAAGCTCCATTCCTATTTCATTACGACAGCCCTTTTCAGTGCTATGTTCCTGTTTCATATCGATCTATTCTTATTTCATTATGGCAGCTCTTTTCAGAGCTATGTCCCTGTTTCATATCGAAAAGGCTTCCGTCTGACATTCTATTAAATGGATTTGCTTTACATCTTCTGTGCTTGTTATGGTGAGTGTGCGGCTACAGAATCATGTTGCTGTAGAGCTTATTGTGTAACACTGCTGTCGCAACAATTACAGCTAAAGTGTGTTCCAGTTTCAGTCGCAGTCTTTGAGACAGGCATGCAAATCTTCTTTTCCATACTCCAAACGTCCTTTCCACTGTATTTCTTGTTTTAATTTGAGCTTCGTTATAAAGTCTTTCTGCATTTGTATTTGGATTTAGAAATGGGGTCATTATGTACCTTCCACAAGGATAGGCACTGTCTCCCAGGAGGTGACCATCAATTTCATTGTTGTCCAGCCATGCTCGCAGAAAAGAGTTATGGTACACAGTACCTACTGTCGTGTGTTGATCCATGCCAGCGAGCATCTAGGTCCCGAATTTGTAACTTGTACATTAATAGAAAAATAACCTTTTCTATTTCTAAATAGTTCTCCTGATCACCTCCAGGAGATTGAATTGGTATTTGCTTGCCATCTATACAACCAATTACATTTGGAAATCCAGCAATATTAAAAAACTGTGTCTTTACCTCCCTCAAATCTTCAAAATTCGGCAAAGTTATATAATTTTCAGCAAGCTTTGCTATTTCTCTGCTGACTTTGTACACCACCTTGGACACACAAGTTTTGTGAACATTAATATCATCACCAATTAGTACTTGAAAAGTACCTGTAGCATAAAATCGTAATGCTATGAAAATTTGAATGTGAAAACACAGACAATGTATATTTGCGCTGTGTGATAGGAGCTAGAGCAATAATTAATTGCCTGGATGAAAGAAAAAAATGTTTGACAGTTTTTCTTGATCTCAAAAAGGCTTTTGACACGGTTTCTCTACCCACCCTTGTGCAAAAACTAGATACGATTGGAATAAGAGGCGTTTCGCTGAATCTTTTGAAGGACTACTTACATGATCGAAAACAAAGTGTAAAAATAGATAAGTACTTAAGTTGGGACTCAGCGGTCTCATTCGGCGTCCCACAAGGAAGCGTCCTAGGCCCAACCTTATTTTTGATATACATAAATGACTTGACTAACCTGAATATTAAAAATGGCCAAGTACTCTCCTACGCTGATGATACTGCATTAGTCTTTACAGGCGTCGATTGGAACTCTGTTTTCAAAAGTGCCAAATTGGACTACAAAATGTAACAAATTGGCTTCGAGCTAATCTACTAACACTAAATACGGCAAAAACTAATTATATGTGCTTCACCATAAATAATAAAACACAACCTAGTAGTGCCTTAACCTTAAAAATACATAAGTGCGAGAAAACTGATGTTTCTGATTGTGGATGTACTGTTGTTGAGAGAGCTAAAACAGCTAAATACTTAGGTGTTATTTTGGACCAACACTTAAACTGGTATTCACACATTGAGTCAATGAGCGGTAGAATTCGAAAACTAACGTGAATTTTTAGAAAATTGAGATATGTCACTACCAAAAAACTTATTAACCAAATATATATTGCTTTGGCTCAGTCTTTGATAGGCTATTGTATTTCGATATGGGGAGGTGCTAGTAAAACTAAATTTCTGGAATTAGAAAGAAGTCAGCGATGTCTACTCAAAGTAATTCATTATAAGCCATTTAGGTTTTCTACAAACGAACTTTATCAGTTTTGTCAGGTGCTCTCGGTTAGAAGGTTGTACATTATCTCAGCAACTTTAAAATTACATAAAAATTTACCATATGATACTAATATAAAGAGTAGAAGGAGAAAGGACAAGGCTGCTTACGTAGAACACTCTAGAACTGACTTCGCTAAACGACAATATGTGAGACAATCAGCATATATTTACAATAAATTAAACAAAACCCTAGAAATACATAAATTAAACTTACATAAATGTAAGGAATTGATATTTAAATGGCTACTGACAAAATCCTACGACGAAACCGAAAACATTTTGCAGTGTAAGTTATGATCATGTCATTAAATAAAAAATTTATATTAAAATTTATATTTATATTAAAATTTATATAATAATGATAATAATAGAAATAATTATGGTTAATAATAAAATCAAGTCTGGTTATCAATTGACAATCACACTATGATACACATACACACCCTCTTTCACACACACACACAATCACGTAGACACACGCGCACACACACACATACACACACACACACACACATCCAATACAAATATTTTTTGCTTATTTTCTAAAAGATGGATTTAGTGTAATAAAATAATTATTAGAAATAATTGTTTAAATGTCTAAGTGCTTTCAAGTTTAAATGTCAAATTGTTATCAGTTGCAACTAAAAATATTATCATTAAAGTTAAGGAAGAGCGGGGTCTCCTGTAACAGGTATTTTATATACTTACCAGGTTGGTCCCAACCACTTATGTAAAACTGAAGATTTTAGTGTAAATAAATCTTTTTCATTTTTTTTTTTTTTCATTTTTTCAAAGTTTTACCTTATATCGCCTAAGTGTATCACAGTACTCTTATCAAAGCGATATCTCAACTTAAATTCTTCATCTGAAAACATTTCGAAAGGATTTCTTCTTTGTCTTAAATATCTGGGTACTGAGATATTAGAAATAAACTCCATTACTTCTAAATCTGACTCGGATGAGCTACTCGTATTCATTGTCTTTTATGTAAAATTATTTTAATACTTTTGTACTTGATCTACACTGAACACTGATATTAAATAAAGAACACGTAAAATTAAAACTGAATAACCTCCAAGTGAAACGTCAAATAAAGCTATGGAACCGATAAACGGCGAATATTGGCCAGCTAAGGGTGGATTCGACCAAACTGGAATAAGACTTACTCCGAGACTAGTCCATACAAATTCGGTGTTTAATCTAGGTATAAGACCTTATTCCAGTTTGGTCGAATCCACGCTTAGTTGATCTAAGTTTAAACGGAGTTTAACTAACCATGTCTTGGAGTTATCGAACCAATAGCGTTATCGAACCGATAAACTGCCGTTAAAATGACCTCAGAAACCGGGCATAAGTCTGTCGCCATAACAACGATGTTTGTAACATTGTTGTGTTCCGACAGTTTGAAATAAGATAGCCAGTTCCTCAGTGGTTGAGGATTCCGGGTGAAGCGCGCTTCCACCTTCGGCCTTATCATCACTTACCATCAGGTGAGATGAAAGCCAAGAGCTTACCTGTCGTAGAATAAAAAAAATATTTTAATTTGATATTTCTTGCGAATACAGCATAACTTTGGTAAAATCTGTTTTGTTTTCACAAAACCAACATAACTACGAATATTTCACAAAAACAGAGGCCCAAGTCTGCTAATTTACGAATGGCATAATTGAATCGCAATTGGATCGCATTGTAATTGTTTGACACATTTGGTATTCTTAAATGAGTAAGAGAAATGCAATCCAATTGCGACTCAATTATGCCATTCGTAAATTAGCAGACTTGGGCCCCTGGACAAGTGGATAGATGGTTTTTACTAAATATATTTTTATTTATACATTTTATGTAGTCATTATGATAGTATTTATATATTTTGTGGTGTTTTCTTTAAATAATATGTAAAAATAACAGAGAAATTAAGTTTTTTTAGTTTCCTGTAAATTTTAATCAATTTAGATGTGCTGTTTTGTAAATAACCTTTCAATTGTTCAAGTCACTGAAAGTTTTATCTGAACTATATGCGCAACATTGCATCTAATGTTTCTGGCACGGCCGTTAGGGCTACTTATAGAGGTAAATATTAGCTTGCAGGAATGTTGCGCCATTGCATTTGTAAGTTACATCCACCCGATTTTTCGTTTCAGTAACGTTGACGTAACAGTGGGCAGTGTTCCATTTCAAGACGAAGCACTTATATACGCGCTATAAGGTTTTACAAGAGTTATATCAAGGGATTAAATAAGTAGGTAAATGGAAAAATAAATAAAAGTCAAACTATGGCCTTGGAGCTCAGTATCTTAATCACTATTTATTTCTAAATATTCACTGTTGCTTTTATTCTCATTCAATTTGTCTTTGATCTTCAACTTTGGACCAGGTCGTTGCGGTGGAGTTGGTGAAACATTTTAATTTAAGTCTCTAAGAACATTAAAAACAGTGGTAACTCCGATTCCCAAGATGTTTGCTGTTGTCTGAGCACAGTGGCGCTTATTAGGTTTTTCACCTAATTGCTTATCCAATTTCTTTTCCTCTTCGTTGAATACGTATTTAAATCATTGAGTTATTATGTACTACGTACTAGAGAAGACATCTCAACTAGATTGTTTGTAACACGCGTTAGAGCCAGCTCGCTCCAACTGTAGTAGTCTGTGGCAGGCGCTAGACGGAACAATAAGTGTATTCTGTGTTCTATTTTATTAAAATATACCTTTATGTGTGTTATAACTTAGGAAATACAAATAAAACCAAAGGAATCACTTTTCACCTGGAAATACGTACTAAATTATCGATGTAACATGCATTTGACTAATTATTTTATCAAATCGCCGAGACATGAAGCGGCGGCCATGTTTCGGTAAAATGCATATAGATAGAGTAACAATATTTCTGTTTTGTGCAGAAGTGACACTTTTAACGCTTTATGTGAAATAATGACTAGGGTTAAGATTATGGTGGCAGTTTGATTGGGGATTTCGTTATAATTAATAAACTTACCTAAAATACTTTTTTATTAATGAACTTGACCGTTTTTTTCGAGATCATTAGATATATTAATAAATATTAGATATTTACCTTCGGGGTATCACAGGATTCAGACGGCGTGGAAAATAACTTTATTCTTTAGCTCCGATGCATCGTTTCTGTGATATTTTTATTTATATTTTAGTACCTACTACCTAGGCAGAAGAAATAGTACGTATATGTATAAAAATGTATTTGGTCATAAATAAACGCAAAGAGTTTCTTTCATTTTATCAAACCATAGTATTATCTGTGGTTTAATCTGAAATAATAAAATGTAATAAAGAAATTCTAATTAAAGGTAGGTAGAAAACATGCACAACAACTATGTCCGTTCTGCAGTGTAAAATCTATTATCTGTTGCACTACGTTGAATATGGTTGAACAAAACCCGTAAGCGCGCCGTGCAAGTGGCGGGCGCTTTTGAACTTTTGGCCGCGAGAAAACAACACTGTAGAAGCGGTCTAGCACTGTTAATTGTATAATATGGTTAAAGAGTAATATGTTGTCAAATAATACACAATTTCACTCCCATTGTCTGTCACGAAAACACGTAGAGGTTACTAACTATTAGGGTGCAATAAACTAGGAAGACCTGTTTAGTCTTTACCTGCTACAGCTTGTTTAGTCACATAGTATTATATCTTAATTAATGGCTATCGCGTGTAGCATTAAGCCAATTTCAAGTGTTTATTTTTTTTAAAGTTTATTTATTATTGTACGGTAGATAGAAATAAAATGGAGTCTCACAACACGTGTTGTTGCTAAAAGAACACGGCAGAAACGCTGTTTAGTCACTTCCCAGCGATTACGTTGCCTATATAATTGTGAATAATAGGAGTCAAGGACAATTTTTTCCAAAAAGTCGTGTCCTAATTTTAAATAAAAATTGGAACGCGATTTCTTTATTTTACTTTATGGCTGTGAGTAATTAAACTAATATTCGTAAAATAAGTAATTCAGATGAAGCGGGCAGGACTCAAATACGATTTTCTCATTTCAATAATGCTCGAAAAATTTGAGCATCTGAATATTTGATACTCAGTAATATTTTTACCTACTAAATAAATCTACTACTAAACCTACTTAAATAAATATTTTTCCAAAATAATTGAAAAAGATTTTTTTTTTTTGATTAATGTTTTATATTTTAGCGTTTTATTAACGCTTAAATATACTTAAGTATTTTTTTTAAACACTGAAAAAAAGACGACAACCTCAGGCGGGAATCGAACCACGCACCTTCCTCATTCCGGGCCGAGATTTTTATTATTTTTATAAAATATGTATTAACTAAATTATTTACTTACTTTTATTTTTGGCATTAAGTACTTATTTTCATTTCAATATTACAATTACAACAATCAATAAATATAAAAACTAACATATTTTTAAACAACATTAACTTACAACTTTACAACTCTGTAATAAATCTGTATGAACAGTGTGTCGCATCTGCGCTTAGACATTTCTATGACAACTAGGTAAGCCCCGCACCACGGTACAAGTATCATTGTAGCTGTGCACAACTGCACATGCCACATTTATTGTATTCAAATTCAAATAATTTATTCTCAGTAACAATTTAGTAACAATAACAAGTAGTTGAGCTTCCTTTTAAGCAAAAACATTTTGCTTGTTATAGTAAGCACCGCTCTTCCATGGCTTACATAATATAATTGAAACCGCCTTATAAATTAACCTTCGAAAAAGCTACATTAAAAATAAATTAACAAAAAATTAGCTAATTGCACACAAGTTATACTGTGTTTGTGTGTGTATGAGTGTGGTGTGTGTGTATATGTGAGTGGAAGTGTGTATGTGAGTGAAAGTGTGTATGTATCTATTAGTATTTTTATTTATTTACTTACTATTTTTATTTTATTTTTAGTAATATTATTAGGTATATTTCTCCTTTTTATTATTTTAATTTTTTTTTTTAATTTTGTTTATTGTTATTGTTGCCTTACGACATTGTCTTGGGATCGAAAACTTCTAGTTTTCACAACTGTTTGACACAGTAATAGTCAAATAAATGTTTCGATTTCTTCGTAAGTTTTGGTCTTTAGCCAAGTGGGTAAATATTTAGTTTCCTGTTGATCGCATTGTATAGGACCGCTGATCTACTTACGTATTGTCTCTTAGCGAAAACTGATTTGACTGCAGTTTCTGTGACAACTTTTGGCTTCCGTCTTTTACTTACTACGGTAGGTATATATGGCAGCGATTTATGTTGTTTTAATACTGTGTTTAAAATATACAATTTTCGTACCGATAAGATTCCAGTAGTCGAGTAAAGAATATCTGTCGGGAATCTACGAGGCTTAAAACACATGACTTTGATTAAGGCTCTCTGAGCTCTCTCCACGTCAAGAAATCTAGTTTTGCTTGCCCCACCCCATACAGTTAACAGTACGTTAAAACCGATTGCGCCAGAGAGACATATGTTTGGTATAAGAGACGCTCAGAGGCTACATAACGCAATTTCTTAAATGTCCATATGAGCTTCCGAGTCCTACTCATAATCAGTTCGATGTGACCATGCCATGATAAACGCTGATCAACCATGATACCTAGATATTTTGTATTGGTCACTTTTTTTAATTCAGCACACGAACAAACAAAATTTGGATTTCTGTCGCATTGGTGAATAACTATTTTAAAGTCATCTAAGGGTTGACTGTTATCATATTTCGTAAAACAAATGTAGTTACTTTTTTGTACATTTAGTGTTAATAGGTGAGTATTCAACCAAGAAGCAATGCAGGTCAGCCCCGATTCAGCCAGAGCTTTTAGTCGTTTCCAATCTTTAGCTGAAAAAACTATGGCTGTGTCATCAGCATACGAAAAAATGCGACCTGCCTCTAATTGCATGCCGCACAGTTTGTTAATGTATACCAAAAACAGAGTAGGGCCAAGCACACTACCTTGTGGCACTCCGTAGTTCACACAACATTCAGAACTCAACGCTGACCCCACCCTGACTCGCGACTTACGGTCACTCAGGTAGCTTTCTAGTAGTTTGAGCGGTGTTCCTCTAACGCCAACGTCGTGAAGGTTACGCAGAAGAATGGGTATGGACACCGTGTCAAACGCTTTTTTTAAGTCGAGGAAGACCGCCAAACACTTGTTGCCAGCGTCGACATTCTCAATAATAAAAGAGGTCAGAGCCAAGACCGCATCCTCGGTAGACAAGTTCCTACGAAAACCATATTGAGAGGAAGAAAAAACATTGAACTTAGTTAAAAATTTGACTAGCCGGACGTTTATCAATCTTTCCAAAATCTTTGCCACCGCAGATATTACAGATATTGGCCTGAAGTTAGATAGATCACTTTTATCACCACTTTTATGCACGGGTGTAACGATAGTTTGCTTTAGGATAGTTGGGAAAACTCCGCAATCAAAACAGCGATTTGTCAGGTGCGTCAGAATAGGTTCAATCTCATTACTTGCTATTTTTAGAAAATGTGTAGGTATATTGTCCCACCCAGGAGCACTATCAGTCTTCATGGATAGGAGAATCGAGTGAACCTCTTCAGAATCAGTGTTTACAAGTGCAAATGAACATGGAACGGCCAAATTCCCACTATCTTGTAATACAGAACTGCTAGTAATAATATTTTCAGCCAACTGTTTCCCAATAGTGGCAAAGTAGGTATTAACTTTATCTAGTGACTTTTGCGGAGAATTTGCAATATTAAGCAGTTCCAAGTTTTGCGATTTAGGTTGTTTACGTTGAGTGATACTGTTTATTGTATTCCACAACTTTTTAGGGTTTTTAATGGCTTTTTCAAGTTGCTTCTTATCGTAACTACGTTTTAGTTTTTTAATCATAGCTACACAATAATTACGATATCGTTTATATGTAATCCTAAGTGTATGGTTTTCTGGGTCAAATCTTAATTTACTTTGCATTCTATTTCTGTTCCTGATGCAGCGTAATACACCCACAGTCATCCACGGTTTTAAAAATCTTTCATTTCTTCGAACTACAGTTGTTAAAGTATTACTTAAAAGGCTATTCTGTAAGGTTTTTATGAAGATCTCTGTAATAAGATTAGGGTCAGAAAGTGCTAATAACTCATTAAGTTTCTCATGTTTTAGATGTTCCACTGCTTTATCGTAATTTATTACAGTTTTTACTTTTTTATGTTGATTTGAGTGTGTAGTTTTTAAGTTAGATATTTTTAAGAAAATCATAGAGTGGTCAGTTATGGTAGCATCAAGTACAGCGATAGTTGCATCTCTATTAAAGCCATCCAGCTTAATCATGAAATGATCTAGACAACTATTTCCCCTTGTTGGAAGTACGTGTCCTGGGAGAATGCCATGGGTGGCAAGCATGTTTAGGTAGTTAGTTCTATTTAACCGAGTTTGTGATGTTTCAGAAGGATTGTATATGAGATTTATATTTATATCACCCGTAAGAATGACGTTTTTACTGCGCTCAATACTATCTAAACATATGTTTAGTGACTCAATAAACTCATCAGCATTTAATATTGACGGAGAACGGTATATTCCTATTATAATTACATCATTTACATTAATTTGTAATCCAGATGCATTACGCAAGTTTATTTCTTTTACAGTAACTTTGTACGTACTCCTAATAAGCGCAACCACACCATCTGCTTTGTTTATGTGTTTAGTTGTTTGAAACGAAGTATAGTTCATCATTTGTGGAATATTTTTATTATGGTCTAGTCGACATTCACTCAAAATAATTAAATCAAATTATTTTGAGTGAATGTCGAGTATGGGACGTCTACTCTAGTATATTTACCTCAATGATTTAAATATGTTTTGCACCATTGTCTTCTCTGTGACACTCAGATGAGCGGGCCTTCTCTTATTAGACTTATCTGCACCTGAGGTACTAGGTTGAGCGTCTGCCATGTCGTTTTACAAAAAAACAACAAACAGTAACAACACCACTTAAAATACAACGTAACAAGGAAAGATATACTTGAAGGCACATTGTTCCCATTATTAAAGGTGGTAGGCTCCATAATGATGGACTTAGAACTCAGTAGGCGTGGATATTCGGGCGAGGAAAATAAGATATGGCCGCTTAGTTAAAATAATTACTTTACTCACTTTCTAATCAGATTTAATTCAAAATACAGTTAACGATCAAAAGGGCACTATCTAATTGTAAGGAAATTGCCGACACTCCACCGAACACGTAACGTGCGCGCGCGATGCAAACGGATTACAGAATGGGGCCGTTCGTTGGCCGTCGTCCCGCGCTGTCACACGCCGCACACTAGCGCTCGGAGTTGCGTCAGAGTGGTTGTGACGTCACATCCGCTTGTCACTGCCACTCTATGGTCGATGCGCCGTCACGGCCAGACTGACATTCGCACGGCCTCGTGCGTCTGGCTAGGGGCTCCCTTCTTCAACTAATCTGCAAAGACAAAGTTTTACCTGGTGATCACACACACCACTTAAACGCTCGCCCATCTCTGACACTTTAAACGGCAATGTAACCATCTCTGTCACATTTATCAATTTCTCTTAACACACACTGAACCGGACAACTATAGGCTTCCCTCCGACCTGCCACCATCTCCTATGATGACACGGTCCGGCCCGGACAACCTATCAGCGTCCATCCGTTCGTCCTCTCATAGGTCGAACAACCAGCACCAGTGACCTCATCCGGGACATCGACCTTTATAAGCCAGTCCCCTGGACTATTCACATACTCACTTACTTTAAATCCTGTAACTTGAAATCTGTAGTCTGATTAAAGACATCGACCTGCATAAGCCAGTCTTTTAGTCAGCTACGCCACTTCACAGCTCTTTGAAGTTGATGTTAGAAAGTACAGAACTTAAAATCCACTTACATAAATCTACTCTTCGTCGAGCTCTGAACCAGAGAGGGTTCCAGAACTGGCGGTCAAAGTTGGTGAACTAGGAAGTGACGCTATGTCACCTCCATCATCAGATGACACCCTCTCTCTCTCCTGACTAGGGCCCGCCGTCTCGGCCTCCTCTACATCATTAGAGTACCAGGTAGCTACCTGAACTAGACCATCATAGCCTCCGGGTACTGCACGCAGATTTTCGTGAGCATATTTGTAGACCCTGTTAGATCCGTCAATATTTCTTAACTCATACCTGTCATTTTCTAATACACGAGTGATAATAAACGGACCCTTAAACTTTCTTTGCAATTTTGTCTGATTGCGTTCGCTTGATTTAATAAAGACAAAGTCGCCCTTTATGAAGGGTTTAATAGTGGCTTTGCCGCGGTTGAAACGTTGTACTTCTGAGGCAGCTGCCTTTTCAATGTTTTCTAACGCGCTACTTCGAGCTTGCTCTAAATCTAGACGAGGCTCGGGTTCTGAGGGTGAAGAAATACTAGATAGGCCTAAAGTCTGTGCCCGTATGCCGAACATAAGTTCCGTTGGTGTGTAGCCTGTCACTCTAGATGTCGTGCTATTAAGGGCCAACTGGACTTCAGGAAGTTCATCCCGCCACGTCTTGTTAGGGTCATTTTCAATTATTGTGAGTAAGCATTTTAGAGTGCGCATAACTCGTTCAACTTGGCCATTGGCCCTACTTGAACCGGTGGCAATGAGGTGTAATTCGATGCCGTGATCGTTACAAAACTGTTTAAAGTCTGCGCTTATGTAGCACCTACCCTGATCGGCGATTACTCTTTTAGGCGAACCAAACAGACAAACTGCTTTTTTGAGCGCTTTAACTGCGCTGGCGGCGTCTAGCGAAGAAGTATACTCGAGAAGGACGTACTTAGTGAAAGCGTCTATAATAACTGAAGTGTATTCTTTCCTGTCGCTTTTCCCGCTCAGTTTGCCTGAAACGTCGATGTGAATGGTATGCCAAGGTACAGGAGATTTAGGGATGGGGTGAAGTCGAACTTGCTGGGGTCCTGAGCACCCTTTAGAAGCCTTGCATACAATGCATGAATCGACAAATTTCCGCACTTGCTTAGCCATTAAGGGGAACCAATATTGCTCATATAACTTATCTAAGGTTTTGTCAGCGCCAAGGTGCTTAATTTCTGTATGAACATGATTAATAAGAGTCCACGTGAGAGACCTAGGTACTACGGGGAGCCAGAGGCTATTTTTATTGCGTTCGATTTTTCTATATAGTATACCTTTTCGGACGTCATAGGTATGAGCAACTCCTTCCGGTAGTTCATGGTCATTGTGCTTACTAATCAGATCTTGAATCTCACTATCACGTTTCTGTTCTACCGCGAGCCAACCCTGATGTAATTCAACGAAATGCACTACCTTATTTTTTTGAGGCGAATCTTTTTCTGACGAGATTTTGGATGTGCTAGGTAATGGCTCTGGGAGAGGATTCCTTGACAAGAAGTCAGCATGTTCCATGCTGCTGCCCTGCTTGTGGATTATGTCAAAGTTATAAGCCTGCAAAAAGGCCCACCATCGATGGACACGTGGGGTGAGGTCAGTTTTAGATTTCGACGCCTTCAATGAGTTGCAGTCTGTGAAGACTGTAAAATGCTGTCCATACAAATAATGTCGGAAGTTCTCTACTGCGCGAACAACTGCCAGTGTCTCCAACTCGTAAGAGTGGTATCGTGATTCCGTGTCAGTTGTTCGACGACTAAAATAGGATACAACGTGAGGTACGCCATCCTTTCTTTGAATCAATATTGCCCCATACCCCTCTGAACTGGCGTCCGTGTGGAGTTCAACGGGAGAGTCGTGGTCGAATATAGTCAAAACCGGTTCAGAAGTTAGTATATTGATAACTTTTTTGTGTATTTCATCATGAGCCTGTGACCATTTTATCGGACCTTTCAGTTTAGTCAAAGGGTAGAGTGGTCCTACCATGCGAGTATAGTTCGGTATGAAACGCCTGAAATAGGATGCAAGTCCTAAGAATTGCCTTACTTGCGTGGCTGTTTTAGGGGTCGGTGCATCGACCAAAGCTTGTACCTTTCGAGGGTTTGGAGTCACCTCGCCTGCTCTTATAACCAGTGGTCGGAGTAGGTATATTGATTTTAGATACTTGCGTCATGATATCATAACATGGACATGCATTTCTTCCGGAATGTACCGGAGTTTCCAAAAATTTGGTAAATAGAGTAATAAAATAAAAAACCATATGTAAGCAAACAAAATTGTTTATTGTTAATACAAATAATCATTATTACAGTTTTATTAAAAATAATTATTTTTAATCCTCATCGGTTACAAGTTCTACATTTTGATTTTTTACTTAGGCCTTACACTTTTATTTAGGCCAAAGAGCCGGCTCAACATTAGCCAACAGGTCGAAACAATAAAGCTTTGGTCACCTATCCGTTGACCGGCCTGTGTGAGAGTGACTTAACCTCTACAATCAACGACCAAATGTGCGGCCAAGTGAGTCAATGAGTTCCAAAGGGGAAATAAGCCCAACAAATCTATAAACTACATTTCCTAAACTAGTTAATCGTTACTTACCCTAAATAATTATTAAAAAGCGACAATTATTAATAATTGTACCATCGTGATGGTTGGTTAGCGTTAGACGGGGGTTTTATAAAGGGGGGACAAAATTTCGTCCATTTTAGCGTAGGACGCACCGTTTCCAAGATATTTAAAGATTAACAAAAAAAAATCACTAATAATAATTTAAGACGTGATTTCTTTTCTTTTGCGAGATTGAGACAATGGATACGGCCAACATTAGAGATGGAGACCAGCGCCACTAGCAGCATAGCGTTGAGAGTATTGATACATTTTTAACTAGTTTCATGTAATAATTTCGATGTTTCGGTATTTTTATCATAATAATCCGGAAACTCGGAGGAGTATCCATATTAACATATACGTTTGATGTCAGTGACCTTAATTCAATATACCTACTCCGACCACTGCTTATAACATATCCAAGATAGTCTACTTCGTACTTCATGAATTTACATTTTTTTATATTGAGGGAGAAACCGGCCTCAGACAAGGCTCTCAATGTCAAGTCTAAACGCTCTAAACCCTGACTTATGCTATCAGAGTAGCAGAGGACATCGTCCATGTAGGCAAGCGCCACCTTATCCTTTAAGGAACCTAAGGCTTTATTAATGCACCGTTGGTAGACCGATGCTGCATTTCGTAAACCAAAGGGCATGGCCAGATATTCATACTGGCCATCGGGGGTAACGAAAGCTGTTCGAGAAATGCTGTCACCACTAGGGTCTACTAAGATCTGGTGGTAGCCTGAAGCCATGTCCAGGGAAGTGAAGAAATGAGCACCATGAAGATGATCAATCTGTTCATCTATCCTAGGTAACGGGAAATGTTCGGGCCGCGTGTTAGCATTCAGCTCCCTATAATCTACGCACATCCTATCGGTGTTATCCTTTTTTTTAACGAGTAATATCGGGCTAGCAAACGGTGAGTTGCTTTCGCGGATAACACCTGCGTCCAAAAGGGACTGTACTTTCTCTTTAACTATTTCTTTTTCTGCCGGAGATAACCTATAGGGCCGCCTCTGCACGGTCTTATTCGGATCAATGGGATCTATGCGGAGAACACCGGTTGTCACGCGACGTGTGGGTATGCTTTCGATGAAAAACTCACTATACTTTTGCAAAATCTTAATTAAAGCGGCCTTGTCTTTACCTTGTAAATCTGTATCGACGTTATCGAGATAGATATGGTTTGATTTTTCAGCGACATTTACTTTTTTTCGTGAAGAAAACGTTATTTGACCACTATTTATCTGAACGTGAATATCGTTATCTAAGAGGTCCCTCCCTATTATTAATGGTTCCGAGATGACATTATCGGGGACTACATGAAACAAAATTGGCACTGGAACACCCTGAATAATAACATGGCTAAGGATTTGTGACGTACATTGAACACTTTCTTTTCCTATGCCCGAGAGGCAAACTAGGTCACTACGCAAAGTACCCGGAAACTTTTCGACTAAACTACATGCGATTAAGGAACAAGCAGATCCACTATCAAAAAGAAAAGAGACGGGCTCACCGGATGATGTAGTCAACGTGCTCTTGGACACTTGGCGTTCACAGATGTTGACTTCTCTGACCGCCGCTGGTCCCTTCCGCTCTGGACACGATGACGCGATGTGGCCCAGTTGTCCACACACGAAGCAGGTAGGTGGTCGTGTCTTCTCAGGAACCCTTGGCGTCAGATCTGCTTTCTTGACTATAGAAGGCGACTCTTCTCGTCGCTTGCGGCAGTCGATAGACTTGTGTCCTAGGGTTCCACAGCGATGGCAGGATCCTGTGAAGCGTGGTTCACTAAAACGAGCTCGCTTTACTTCCACATCTTGGCCTTCGCCGTTATCATGTCTTCGCTTTAGTGATACTGCATTGAGGATACGAAGAAGCTGTGCTCGCGTCGCTACATTATTGGAATTCAGCTCCCTACGAATGACGGCGTCCTTTTGACACAATAGTGAAGCCACGAATCCTGTCATTATATCTTCAGACATTTCCATACGCGGAATACGCTCTATAAGGTTCCACAGGCGCATAGCAGCCTCACTTGCGGTTTCCTTTGCTGCTATTTGAAATCGGAGGATTTCATCGAAATAATCTTGCGGCAGCATAGGTTTCGCGAATTTGGCAATAAGAAGTTCTTTGACGAACGGCCATGTTAATTGTGAAGCTAGCAATTTGGTCAAGCAAGACGCGGCGCGCCCTTTTAAAGCGTGTGTGAGTACTAGCAATAAATCTGCACCTTCCAGCTTCTTATTGTTGACGATTATTTCTGTAACTCGGCACCAACCTTGAATGTCTGCTTCCGTATCATCGGGGTCAAATCGAATCAACTGCGCCGACATGTTGGACGTTGATGATTGGGGGGCAGCCAACAAACGAGATAGCAGCGTCTCCATATGATGTAAAAAAGTCGGCGTAGGTACTTGTTCCCCGATACAGCGATTAATTTCCTCAGATCTTTGCCCTTCGCATCCCACTTCTGATGAAGGCACATTGTTCCCATTATTAAAGGTGGTAGGCTCCATAATGATGGACTTAGAACTCAGTAGGCGTGGATATTCGGGCGAGGAAAATAAGATATGGCCGCTTAGTTAAAATAATTACTTTACTCACTTTCTAATCAGATTTAATTCAAAATACAGTTAACGATCAAAAGGGCACTATCTAATTGTAAGGAAATTGCCGACACTCCACCGAACACGTAACGTGCGCGCGCGATGCAAACGGATTACAGAATGGGGCCGTTCGTTGGCCGTCGTCCCGCGCTGTCACACGCCGCACACTAGCGCTCGGAGTTGCGTCAGAGTGGTTGTGACGTCACATCCGCTTGTCACTGCCACTCTATGGTCGATGCGCCGTCATACTTAACAAAACCACAGCAATAACAACAAGAACTGGAGACACTGACATTAGTAAATTGTGCTGGAGATAAGAGCGCAAAGAATATCCGTATTCCGTACAACAAAGCTCAATGTGTACCGTTACAAACAACATTTCAACATTGAGCTATTTCAAATTCAATTATTCAATTAATGACAGACAACCAACCAATCAATCGCAAGATTCGCGAGAACAGAAGTACCAAAGACCTGTAAAAAGATATGGACGAGAAATACCTACAAAAAAAACATTAGAATTTTACTTTAGAATGTTTTTCTATAGATTAAGACCTCAGCAACTAGATTGAAACAACTGATAAAGGATAATCTTTATCCTTATAACGGGCACAGCATGTTCATATTTTTCATTGGTTTAGACCTTAGGTATCTCAATGGGCGATTTTCCGTAAACAAAAAAAAAAAGAATTTGGTTCGTAAATGACTTCATAGATGGCGCTTAGCATAGATTAGTATGGCGCATGGTAAAAGGCGGGTTCATGAAGAGCACGTGTATGGCTGCGTAATATTTATTCTATTCCGAAATAGAAATAGGTTCTGGAGGTCCTGAATATAAATAGGTAAGGACTTACTATTTTTTTATTCTTTTGGTAGATAAGTAAAAGTGTAGAATTTGTTACAGCCCTTAGGTAGGTACGGCTTTTATAAAACGACATCTATCGGGTGTTTTTGAACTAATTTTACTTTTTAATTTGGGCTGTCAGAAAATTGGCGATTTTCTGACAGCCCAAATTAAAGTTCAAAATAATATGGTGGGAATATCCCACTGCTTGTTAATTGCAAGTAGGAAATAATATTTAAGACTTTCAGTGTTTAGTGGTATACATGTTGAACAAAGTTTAGAAAGTTAAGTGGTGTGCTTCTTTGATCATTTCATTTTTCTTTCGTAACACACGCAATAATAAATTAAAATTGACAGAATCGCTCATACATGTCCTTTGTAATACTATTTTATACCACACAAAAAATTAGAAACATACATACAGTGCATTTTGTTTAAATCACGAATAAAATATATCGCTAATGGCCGATTTACACATCCATAAGTAAGTAAGTAAGTACGTAAAAACCACGTGTGGACGCCGGCCGGCAAGTAAGTAAGTAAGTAAGTAGCGACTTCTCGCAGGATAGGAACCAGTTCTATTTTTTGGACAGGACAGTAGCGCGTAACCCCTCCCGCTTCGTCTCACGCCCCCCGCCAACTTAACTTGCCGCCGTGTGGACGGCACAAGTAAGTAAGTTCATAAGTTGACACACAAGAAACGCATTCTGTCTGCCTGCCGCCCGTGCAGTGCTTTTTCGGAACTTTCACGGAACGGGTAGAGCGCGCGCCGGAGTGCGCTCGAGTGCACTCGAGTGAAGCCACGGAACGCAGCCCAGCAGTATTTCTTTCAATATATCACAAGGGGAAGAGTTTCGAGCGCTTCTCTTTCACTCTCTCGACGGTACGGACGGACGGGTTTAACAGCGAAGTAAAGCGAATAATCGCGTTTTATATTTTGAAAATAATAGATGTAATTACTAAAAACAATCGGTTATAATCCCTCAGGTTATCTATGAACTTCATTTTGGTAAATGACCCATACTATCAAATTACTTAGTTTATGAATAAAACCTAGAAAAGAAGATAAATGACACAAAAATATGTAACTTTGTGAATTTATTCTATCGAGCCAACTTTATCAATTCCTATTTCCAGCGAGTGTATTCTACAGAATAAAGCCTCAACAATATTTCATAATTTTCGCAGATTTTAATTTTACTGTTTACTACTTCAAAAATTTATTTTAAGATTTTTTTAATTATTTTAATTTTTTACTTACACCTATACTTAAGTGCTGGCGCACTTCATCACAATTCATTGTTAGCAGGACGTGTCTCGCGTACATCGTCGCAAGGTTCCGACAAAGTATGAACTTCGAACTTAGGTACTTACTTACCGATAAGCAAAATTTACCGTTTGGACGTTGCTGTCTACATCTCGATTAAGTAAGCAAGGAAGTAGTAAGTTGAACTTACTTACTTACTTATGGATGTGTAAATCGGCCATAAATGACTGATAATCCACTCGTCACGTCAGACGAGTGCATACATGGCGAACATAATAAAAGAAGACGTAATGCAGAAAAGTAAACTAAGTACCTTAGCCTACTTACTTTACATCTTAGCTGACAACAAAACATTATTAAATGACAAGTTTTGAGTAGTTAAGTACAGATCGCGCCATTCTTCTTTCAGATAAGATTATTCTACAATTATCCGAATTGGATGAATGGGATGAAAACGTACGTAACGTAAACGGATAAGTATGTAACATATTCTTAATTAAAAATAAAAACTGCAAATGATTAAGTACTTATCTGTTTATTTTTCATTTTGGTTAATCAATCTATCATCCTGTCATTTTCACAAATCGCAATAATAGGAAAGTAATTTTTAAGATGTACAATAGGCTATAGAATTGCGTATCTACCTAGGGCCACATCATACGATTAAAGTTTTTTCCACAACCCTTACGTGTTTTTTTGACACTTAATCAATTAAGAGCTTCAGGTAAGTATGCAAAAGTATTTCCTAAATTATAGTAAGGTAAGTAGGTACTCTTATTATCACTAAATCATTCATCACTACCTAGGTACCTACTAATTATAAAACACAGTCCCCCCGCGTCTGTATGTCTACGTAAGTACGTACCTATTTACTTAATTAAGTATTATAATATCAAGTCTACTAGTCACCTACAATTATTAAGTATCTACCTATATTATTACAATTTACAAGTACCCAACTAGGTTGGTAGTTACTAGGGCTTGCTCCCGGGAAATTGACTTTTTACGCAGTACCGGTACTGAGAATTTGTTTCCCGTGAAATTCGGTACTTTTGGTCCTTTTGTTATAACTTCAAATTACGCCAATATTAGGTTCCGCGTTTGCAGTAGTCGTTACCGGTAACCTCGGCCTATGCTCTTAGTTGCAAACCATACATATTTCGTAGCGTTACCAAATTTTTGTCTCCACAGTTCTCAACCGTGACGTCACCGGTTCTTTTTCTGGGAAAAAAAATTGTAACTAATGTACCCGTACCCTACACCTTACGGTTTCATCGTCATCGCACTCCAATGATTTGATAATTCCATTTAAATAATTTCTTTTTTGTTTGCTAATTTAGCTTTACCTTCCAAATGACCTCGAAACTGAACGTCACACGAAACATCGACGACAAGGATTCCAATAGCGGATTGGTATCAAGGGAGAGCTCCCTCAAAAGTTCAGAGGTACGACGAAGGGATGTTTTTTCGCGGTAAATGCGCAAATTTGTGTTTTTACAGTGGACTAAGTTATGTCGGCCCCAATGGGCGATTTTCAGAGATCAAAAAAAAAAGAAATTGGTTCGTAAATGACTTCATAGATGGCGCTTAGCATAGATTAGTATGGCGCTTAGTAAAAGGCGGGTTCATGAAGAGCACGTGTATGGCTGCGTAATATTTATTCTACTCCAAAATAGAAATAGGTTCTGGATGTCCTGAATATAAATAGGTAAGTAAATACTATTTTTTTATTCTTTTGGTAGACAAGTAAAAGTGTAGAATTTTTTACAGCTTATAAGTAGCCCAGCTTTCATAAAACGACATCTATCGAGTGTTTTTGAACTAATTTTTACTTTTTAATTTGGGCTGTCAGAAAATCGCCCATTCAAGACATGAATTAACATGTTCTTGGTCACAAGTTTATTCCGGCTCTCGATGAAGCTTTTCCGAGAAATATTAGCTCGTCCGGTGTATAGCGTTACTCCCTTACTGACGTTCGCGTAGCAATGTTGTTGTTATGCAACATGTCATTGATATGCAGAAGCAACAGAGTATGGGCTAACACACACCCCTGTGGGACTCCAGACTCCAGCATTTAAGGGAGTTCATGTCAGAGCACGAACCATCGACTACGACTCTGATGCTACGCCCAGAAAGAAAGCTGGCCACCTACGAACACAATTACTCAGGAAGCCAGTATGATGGAAGTTTAGAGAGAAGAGCCCTATGCTATACCCTGTCAAAGGCTTTCGCTACGTCCAAACTAACTGCCAGTGCCTCCCCTTTGCTCTCGACAGACTCCGCTCATCGGTGAGTAAGGTACACTAAAAGATCACCAGCCGAACGACCGCGACGAAAACCATACTAGCGATCGCTTAGTAGTTAGTTTTATTTTAGGTACCTTAAGAGCTGGCGGTTTGTAATGGACTCCATTACTTTGGAGAGCAAAGAGGTGATGGCTATTGGCCTGTAGTTGGACGGATCTGAGCGATCGATTTTTTTTGAGAATCGGGTGGACAAGGGCGTCTTCCAAGAGCTCGGGACAACGCCAGTAGTGTAAGAAAGCCGGAAAACGCGCGTTAGAACCAGCGCCAACTCATGGGAGGAACTGCACCAGGCCCACTCGACTTATGGATATCAAGGGAAAAAAGAGCCTTACGAACTGACCTTTGTAGGAACCGGACGTTTGGCATTGAACAAGCGCAATGCGGTATGGTTGGTGGAGAGTTTTTCCCATCGTCAAAGGTCGAGTTTGATGCGAAAAGAGTGCCCAAGAGATCGGCTTTCTCCTTTGCAGTATGGGTCAGGCAGTCATCGGTCTTGTGCAATGGTGGTAGGGACGGCTGACAAAAATTCCCTAAGATAGCTTTGGCGAGAGACCGGAACGCACGCGTACCCGAAGGAAGACGCACTAGCCTCTCGCCAATTCCACTTATGAATGATGACTTCGCCTTGTCAATGTCCTTCTTAAAGGACCTGGCGGCAAAGTTGTACCTCTTTCTGAGCGCACTGGTATTTGGGATCCTTTGATGACACCGCATTAGCCCAGGCCATGTAATGTTGTCACTTTTGGCGACACACCATTTTGCAGCAACGACCAAACCATGGTTTTTTTTTTTTTTTTTTTTTTTTTATTAGATGGCTGCTCCCGCTTTTTGGCAGGTTTTTGGTTTTCAGTTTTGTTCTTTTGTTTTTTAGGGCTTTTGGGCTTTTTTTAATGAAACTAGAGCTTGAAGAGCTCGACTCTATTTTCTTTTCTTTCTTTTCTCTTTTCTTTTCTTTTCTTTTTTTATTTCTCTCTTTTTTTTCTCTCTTTTATTATTTTTATATACATAAATTCTTAATACTAATACATTTTTTAACTTATATTAATTTACAATTTATCTTATGTACTAGTATAATTTCCCTACTTAAAACATTATTACATTATTTTCTTTTACTTTAGTTTCTAGTTATTACATTTCTTATTTCCTAGTATTTTTACAATTTCTTTTGTTTTTTTTTTAATTTCTTATATTTATTGTGCATGTATATATTTATACTTCTATTTTGAGAGATTTTCTTTCTTTAATTTTAATTACAATTGCTACTTCTCTTCCATCCCTTTCTTTACACCTGCCACAATGTGGTCTTGCTTTTTAATACTACTTATTGCTAACTCTATACGTCCTTATTTCTTTTGTTTACAATGTTAACAATCTTTCCAGCATATTCCATGAATAGCTTTCTTTCTTTTTTGTTACTAAATATCTCCTTTAGGGTATCTTTGCTTAAATGTGTATCGAGTTTTTGTTGCAGAGTGTACCTAGTGTTAGTGTGTATTGGGCAATCGAGTAGGATGTGGAAGATGTCCTCGTCCATGGTCGGGTCACAGGCACACGAGGGGCTGTCCCTGCACTTAAACCTGTGCAAGTATGCACAGAATCCCCCATGCCCTGTCAGAATTTGCGACGCCGTTCGGTCGATGGACATCTTCCTCACCGTGTTGTATGCGTCCACCCCATTCGGAAAGAAGACCTTGGTGGTCGCGGCTGTGGCTTCGGTCCTATACCTGCAGTCCCACTGCTCGATCGTTTCCGCTCGTAAATGACGTTTAACGAACGAGATGGGGCTGCAGTCATAGTCCGCTCTGGTCTTCAGTTTGAGGGCGGCTTCCTTCGCTAATTCATCCGCTCTCTCGTTCCCTTTCACTCCGACGTGGGCCCGTATCCAATAGAGAGAGACTAGTTGGTGGTTGTCTCTCAGGAATTCCAGGTTACCCTGTATCGCCTTCGTGATTGGGTGCGAGGAGTCTGGATCCATCAGCGTCTGGAGAGCCGACCTCGAGTCGCTCAGGATAGCCGCTTTTTCGAATTTTTTGCCAATGATAATTTCGGTCGCTTGGAGGATAGCGTATAACTCGGCTTGAAAGACCGTACAGTACGGTTCCAGTCTGAATTTCCGGGTACACGTCTCAACAGACCCCTCCCAACAGGTCAGGGCTGCTCCGACTTTCCCCTCCAGCTTACTACCGTCAGTGTAGATCTTAGGCAAGCCTTCTGCCACCTTTCGCTATCCTCTTCCGCGTTTTCCAAACAGGTAAATTTTGAATTTAGTATCCTACTGGGGTGGGTGTTCTCGATGAAGGGTACGCGCTGCTCAACCCTCCTGCCACTCAATACTGCCTGGGGTTTCCCGCGCTTTGCTTCAAAAAGCCGGGATGCTTCTTGGATCCGAAGATCCAGCGGAAGCAGCCCCGACAGTATTAAAGCAGCGTTAAGGGAAACTGTCCTATTGCACCTAATGATTTTTTGCGCGAAGCCTCTCAATACTACATCGAGGGCTTTCCTGGAGACTATCTTTTTCGCTTCCGCGGACCAGACGCTTGCTGCGTACAAGATCACAGGTTCGATTACTGCCTTGTATATTGTCCTGATTATTTCAGGATGTAGTCCCCAGGTAGCCCTCGCCGCTCTGCACACTCCCTTATAAATACCTATAGCTTTATTGCACACATATTGAATATGTTTATTGAATAAAAGCTTGTTGTCTAAAATTACCCCTAATATTTTAATGCTGTCTACTATCTCAATAGCCGTTCCTCCCATCTCCAGACGCGGTGTGTCGAACTTAAGTTTCCTGGTTAAAACCATCGCCTTGGTTTTGTGTGGCGCAAAGTTGAGCTTGTTCGACACCCCCCACTTCTGGACACGAGAGAGAACGGCATTGGCTTTTATGGAGATTTCTAAGGCTGTGCTGCCCTCAATAATTAGCACGATGTCGTCTGCGAAGGCTTGGCAGTATATATTGGTGACGGTGAGTTCTTCTAGCAGGGGATCTAAAATGAGGTTCCAGAACAAGGGCCCGCCGATAGAACCTTGGACGCAGCCCTTGTTGGTTTTTTTGCTGTATTGTTCCCCTGCATATTTCACCGTCACCTTCCTATCCTCCAAATAACTGTCTACCAGCCTCCGCAGATTTATCGGGCATTTCTTCTTTCTTAACTGACATCTAATTTGGGGCCACCACGCATTGTCGAAGGCTCCCTCTATGTCCAGCGAAATCAAGACTACTATTTTCTTCTCGACCAAATTTTGTCTGATTCGCCGGACCATGTCGTAGAGGGAGTCTTCGGTACTGCGTTGTGGCACAAACCCATATTGGCTAGGGTTCAGTTTGGGCAGCACGTACCATCTAATTCGTTTTATTAGTAACTTTTCTAAAATTTTCCCTAAAATTGCCAGGAGCCCTATTGGTCTGTAAGATTTGGGGTGCGTGTAGTCCTCCTTGTTGGGCTTTCTAAGCAAGATGATGGTAGCTACTTTCCATGGTTTTGGGAAGTGGGAGATTTCTAGGCACTTATTATAGATAGCCAGGGATAATTTAGAGTCGGCATTTATGGCTGCTGCGCAAATGTCGGCCGTGAAGCCATCATTACCCGGAGCCTTTTTGGGGTTGAACGAGGTCACCGCGTGGAGAAGTTCAGCCTCCACGAATGGGGGGTCGCAAAGGTCATCTTTGTTACCCTCATTCGCTTCGGCTGCCCTTCTTCTCACTTCTTTGTGTTCCTCGTTCTCCCCCAATTCGGTGTCCTCCGGGTAAAAGCTCTCGGCCATAATGCGCACCGACTCTTTTGGGCTGGTGTTTTTGCCATCCCTGGCTATCGGCAGATCTTCGTGCGTCTTTTTTGTTTTGCCTATTACTCTGTATATTCCCTCCCACATCGTTTCCCTCTCTTGCTTCTCACAGAACTCCTTCCAACTCCTGATCCTGGCTTTTTCCATTTCGGTTTGGTACTTTTCTTTTGCTTCAACGTACTGCTCCACGACATGTGCCAAGCGTCTTGGCGCCGCCCATTTTATTCGTCTTTTCTTTCTGTTCTTTTCTTTCTTCATCTCCTCTAACTCCTCGGACCACCACGTCAATTTTATTTGCTTCTTAACTTTTTTCCTTTTCAACATCCTTTCACACGTTTCCTCTATACTTCCTATATATTCCTTAACTTTCTCCTCTAATTCACTCACTTCCTTTATTCTTTCTACTTCTTCTACGTTAACCTTCCTCTTCTCAAATTCTATCCTACATTCTTCCTTAAATTTACACCAGTCGACCTTGTTTGTTTTATATTTCCTTGTCGTTTTGGTGTCTTCTATCTCTTTGATTTCTTCTAAATTAATCTTAATGGTAATGGCGTTGTGGTCCGAGGTCGTCATTCCTTCTACTACCCTCCACTCCTGTACCAGTTTGGCCACGTCCTCCGAGCAGCACGTTACATCCACTGAGCTTTTGTACCTCCTTCCTCCTCGCCAGGTATCAAAAGTTGGGGTGTTCCCTTCATTGAGTATCTCCAAGCCCAACTCCATACCAAACCATGGTTGAGACCTGCCGCCAATGGGAACCACAGAGTTTGGATTGAAAAGTTTCATTCCCTGCAGTATCACATCAACGACAAAGTCGGCGGCGACATCAAGATCATCCAGTGAGAAGCAAACTCTTAGTAGGACGCAACGAAACTCCCATCGCATCCTAGTCCGCTGACCCATAATGCCAAACTCGACGTTTTTGAAATTTCTGTGAAAGGCACAGTGCTACGAATCAGACAGTGGTCTGATGAGCCTAGTGGTGCATCAATAGAAACTTGATAGCCGTCTGGGTGAGAGGTCAGCAGAAGGTCCAATAAGAAAGGTGCATGGCCCTCCACATCTGGAATCCACGTAGGCTCTGTTACCAATTGTGACAGACTGTAGACCAAAGCGAAGTCATGAACGGCTCTACCCGCGTGGTCAGTTTTGAGTGAACCAAGCCATTCGACGTGGTGGACATTGCAGTCTCCCAATACCACAATCTCGGCCGAGGGTATCCGTTGGAGAAGGGTCTGTCGCCGTTTGAACGGTCTCGGTTTGGACGAATTTATTTTATTTACTCACCTTAAAACACTCATGATAAAAATCCATTTTATATAGACCCTTTTAAATTTAAAACATTCAACTCTGATAACCTCTAACCAATTCCATTCGACAAAGTGATGCCACAGCTAGTATAGCAATTAGCAAAACAATATTTTTATTATAAAAATTTTGTGTAATATTTTGATTTGCTCATTGATCCATTAATCAAACGTTAGTTACATCTGGGTTAAAAATTCAGTACCAAAAAGTACCGGAAATTCCCGGTTTTCCCGGTACCATAGTTAGCGCAGTACCGGGAACTCTGTTTTCTCCACAGTACCAGGACTGCAAGCCATAGTAGTTACTTACTTAATGGAGTAACTGCTAATACTACTTTACGTTACATAATATACTATGTAACATATACATACGTCTTCTTTGGCACAAGTCTAAATTCCATTTCGGTATTAAACCCTAGTGTTTATACGTTCTGCTCAAGGTCACCAGCGCTCGAGCTCTCACGTACACGGAGTGTCACTGGTGGTGCTCAAAATAAACATGTATAGGCAGCACAGTATATATATATATATTACCGTGCAGGTAGTCTGACGTGGCGTTGACTGTACTGACATACCTAGCCTAGGATTATTTGAAATGGTAATTTGTTCACATTTAAGTACACATTATAAACACCATAACTTGTAATAAATTAAGTAAGTATTCACATTAATAATTATTTAAAAGAGTACGCGATAGAAAGAGAGACAACTTCTAGGTGAATTTAACTGTAGATAAGGGAGCGGTGTGCGACCTGAATTGCATTTTCTTGTGTCTTAGCAAGAGTCGCTATTTATTTAAATGACTTTGCGGAGTGAATCTTCTGTACTTGTACTATTATGTAAGTATTCTATGATATTATGCACAGATAAGGGGCAGGGGCAAATAAGATAATATCGTCGGCTTCTCGGACCAAATTGGTCCGAGGTCGGCTTACTGCAAGAAATCATTAAAGAGCAGTAAGTAAGTAAGTAGTAAGTAGCAGCAATAGCTACAAAAATGACAATGTGTCCTAATAGAAATAAATCAACTTGTGACGGGTTAAAACAAATAATACTGCTTTTGGTGGTGTGACCAGTTAGATCAAAATTTTGGTGTGACGAGTTGATGCCCAAATCCACCTGCACACGTCCTGCATGCCCAATCGCGTATTTAGTGAAATATTTTATTCGTGATTAAAACAAAATGCACTGTATGTATGTTTCTATTTTTTGTGTGGTATAAAATAGCATTACAAAGGCCATGATGAGCGATTCTGTAAATTTTAATTTATTATTGCGTGTTTACGTTTTCATCCCATTCATCCATTTCAGATGATTGTAGTTAGAATAATCTTATCTGAAAGAAGAATTTCGGATGATTGTAGAATAATCTTATCTGAAAGAAGAATTGCGCGATCTATAAGTACTAACTACTCAAAACTTGTCATTTAATAATGTTTTTATTGATGTCAGCTAAGATGTAAAGTAAGTAGGTTAAGGTACTTAGTTTACTTTTCTGCATTACGTCTTCTTGTATTATGTTCGCCATGTATCCACTCGTCTGACGTGAAGAGTGGATTATCAGTAGAGGCGGGCGTTAAAAGCAAAAGCACTTAAAAAAGTATACTTTTAGACAAAAGTAATAAGCATGCTTTTAGGTTTACACTTATTATGCTTTTCACTTATAAAAGTGTACGTCCGCCATCTATGAGGTCTCTATAAAACTACATCAATACTTCCAGTATTTCAAATTTTTTTAGCGAATCCACGATAATAAACTGCCGAATGTAATAATGAAAGAAAAATATAAAAAAGTTCAAAACTTAAATGCTGTTTGCTTTTTAGCTTTTTACTTACAAAATGTTGGCATCGTTGTGTTTAAACGAAAAACGAAAAGCAGACAGACAACTTTACGTTTTTCGTTTAAACACAACGTAGCCAGCAAAAAGCAAAACGTGTAAGTAAAAAGCAAAAAAGTAAAAAGCATTTTTTTAAGCATGCTTTTTGAAAATCGTACAATGCTTATACGTTAAAATAAAATAAGCTTTTTTTCCCAACTCTAATTATCAGTCATAGAGTGTAGGTAGGTATGCCCCCACCCCCGCGCCTGCCCGCCGCCACCGCCGCGCCACGCCCGCAGCCGCCCGCGTCCGCATAAAGAAACGTACGTTAGCGAAATATTTTATTCTTTATTTTTTTTTTTTATAAAAGAGGGAGGCAAACGAGCAGGCGGGTCACCTGATGGAAAGTAATCACCGCCGCCTATGGACACCCGCAAAACCAGAGGAATCGCAGATGCGTTGCCGGCCTTTAAGGGAGGAATAGGTTTAAGGAAGAAATAGGAGTTGGGAGGGGGGGAGGGGGGAAGGGGCCTCCGGAGCCCTCACTGGTCGGACGAAACACAACAGCAATAAGTGCCGTTATTTCACGCCGAATATTCGTGAGAGGGTGGTATTACGCCGGGCGAGCCGGCCCAATGCGTGCTGCAACGCAGCGTGGCTCTACCACTCAGTCAGTGTTACTCATTTAGCACCACCCAGGGATCACGTGTAGGGTCTCAAGGGTAAACCTACGGACGCGAGCAACTTTAACCCCCAAAAATTCATGATTTAAACAAAATGCACTGTATGTATGTTTCTAATTTTTTGTGTGGTATAAAATAGTATTACTAAGGCCATGTATGTGCGATTCTGACAATTTTAATTTATTATTGCGTGTGTTACGAAAGAAAAATGAAATGATCAAAGAAGAATGAAATGAATTTCCGACGCAGCACTTTTCGCCGTTTGCTCTACGCTTGCGCAAATTCAAGATCACGGCATTAATGACTATACTGCTATACGGAAACAATTTTGTACAGAGTTGTGGATTTTTCTATAAAAGTAAATAAATAAAATCTAAAGAAAAATAGAATAAATGTATGCAACGAGTATTCACCCGTTTAACCGCCTCACTTACCGACTGACAAAGTGGTTTGAGGTATGTTACTTATACTTACGGAAAGAGATATTTATAAAAGCATTATTTTACCAGTCGATTGTTTTATGAGATATTATTACACTTCATATGGCACTTAAATGCTACTAGCTACCTCCAGTGCGAATTGATTTCTCCGGTTATCTGACAAAGAGCCAAGGAATACGCCAGTCTGAGGATAATTATGAAGCTATAATGAAGTTGTACTCAAAATGAAGATATTCAACAAGTTTAAAATGCTTTGATTGTGCAATAAGAATACAGTAGAATAAATAAGCACAAAAATGAACCATGTTAGGGTAACTAATGTAATAATAAGATTTTAGTCAATTTTAATTATATGTTTTAGCTAGGCACTTATTTCCTTATATTAAGTATGTATATTGAATGCAACATGTCTTATCTCTATGTAATTAATGTTTAATCTTAGTCAATTCTAATTTTTATGTTTTGTTATTATGTATTTTATTAAGTCTATTAGTTCAATTTATTATTAACATGTAATGCGTAATTTAAAGTTCACTGTAAGAATATGCATAATTTAAAGTTGTACTTGTTTATGCCACTTAATTTGTGTGTATAATATAGTCTTGGTATAACGTGATAAAAAAATATTTTAGTAACAATATTAAGATGTTGAGAGGAATTTTAGACATTTTAAAGAAAAATCAAGTTTCTTATAAAAATTATTCGTGTAGTAGGTCTTTTTTAAAAGATATACCTATAATAAGTATTTTGTTCAAATACAAGGAAACAGCTCTCTTAGCAGCATTCAGCCTGCCAGCCTGCCTCAAGGTTCCATCGCAGCAACGTAACGCTTCCTGGATCCTCGGCATCACTCGACGGTCAAAATAAGTACCGTCGCACTCCACACGTCTCGACTCACAGCAGACATGGTAGCACACGCTCGTCTCGAGTCACGTAGACCGGAGAACGCTCGTTTTGTCAATGAAGACTTGAGCACGCTCATCACGACTTAACGTGGATTAGAGCACCACTGGCATCTCCAAGCTGAAGACCTGATGTTTTTTTTTTATTCCCTTTTTCAAGAGGGGGAGTACTGTGGCGGCCAGAGTCGCCACATAATTTATTATCATCACGTATCGGTTAAAGAGTTTGTGAGCACATTCCTAAACGCGTGCAGATCCGATAAAGATATGTCACGGCATCCTCCCTCCAACATCTACGTAGTATTACTGTATAAATAGTCTTGTAAGGTTTAGATAATAAGTTAGTCACAATGTAGTCACTGTAAATATACAACATCACCTTAAGAGACGCAGTCGTTATTTACCATCGCCATGGAACCTACCATCACCTCCACCTCGCATACTTTGCCCGCCGGAACACACACCACTTAACTTTTTATACTTTGTTCAACATGTATACCACTAACCACTGAAAGTCTTAAATATTATTTCATAAATTTTAAAATTTCATTCAAAGACAAAAAGAGTGATTTTGTGATTTTCATAGTTCCACATATAATATGTTTCTAAACTTTTTACAACACTAAGATAAGATAGTTATTATTATGAAACACTCAAAATATCAAACTTTAATATTATATACATTACGTTACACGAAATATTATGAAATACCTAAACCATACCTAAAGCACAGTCATAAAACTTCTAACTTTTTAAAAGTAGCTCACAATCCACATACTCTATCCACTCAGCAAAAACGAAAAGTTTTAGAATTATCGTAAGTAATTTTTTTCCGGCTACGCGACTAGGTATATAAGGATAAAGATTATCCTTTATCAGTTGTTTCAATCTAGTTGCTGAGGTCTTAATCTATAGAAAAACATTCTAATGTAAAAGTCCATGCTACTTTATTACTAGATTTTTTAAGTTTATTTACATTACTTATTGAAATGTCACTATAAATACGTACACAAAAAGAACTTCGCTCTTGCTGGATTGCCCATCTATATCTTATATACAGAAAGCTAGCCTAGAGCTTTCGGTCCTTTGTCTTGTCGAAGTTCTGTCTTTCGGGTAATAAGGAGTCGAGAAGCATATTCTAAAGGTACAGATAGACATGCTCATTACTAGCACGAAAGCATGCCACTATTGAGCAATTAATTGCTACTTAAGTAGTATGTACGTGTCAAAGCGTGGCTAGTAATTAGCATGCATGTCGACGCTCAAGAGGTTATTACGTATACGATTGTAAAAAGCATGCTAATAAGCATACTTAGTTAGTAGCATGTCTATCAGTACCTTTAGAATATTGTACTAAAATTGTAAAAATAGTCAACAATAAAAATAAAACTTTAAAATAATGAAAATGTATAAATAAGAAATAGAAAGGGGCTACAATTATATTGAACGGCCTAGCTGATTCTTCTCGACGCATCGGTCTGCGGATGAACTTGGACAAAACCAAGGTTATGTTCAACGAACGTGTCGTCCCGGAACCGATTGCAATACAAGGCAGGCAGTGCTCACGAAGTTGTTAAAGAAAACGTCTATCTCGGGCAAATTTTACAGATGGGTAGAAGCAACTTCGAGAAAGAGGCCAACAGAAGGATACAGCTGGGCTGGGCTGTATATGGGAAACTACGTCGGGTCTTTACGTCGCCAATTCCGCAATGTCTAAAGACGAAAGTCTTCAATCAGTGCGTCCTACCCGTCATGACATACGGAGCCGAAACGTGGACACTGACGGTAGGGCTAATTCACAAGTTTAAAGTCGCTCAGCGGGCTATGGAAAGGGCTATGCTCGGTGTTTCTCTGAGGGATCGGATTCGAAACGAGGTGATCCGGCAGAGAACCAAGGTAGTCGACATAGCCCACCGGATTAGCAAGCTGAAGTGGTAGTGGGCCGGCCATATCAGTCGCAGAACCGATGACCGTTGGGGTAGACGAGTTCTGGAGTAGAGACCGCGTATCGGCAAGCGTAGCGTAGGACGCCCTCAAACAAGGTGGAGCGACGATCTTCGCAAGGTGGCTGGCAAGAGCTGGATGAGAGTGGCCGCGGATCGTGCTCAGTGGCGTGTTCTTGGAGAGGCCTATGTCCAGCAGTGGACGAGTATAGGCTGATGATGATGATGATGATGATTATTATATTAAATGTAGTACCCACGAAAATAAGTATAGATAAGAAATTTATATAAGGCAATAAGAAAATAAGAAAAAAAACATACAAGCTGAAAAATAGTATGTAAGAAAATATAATAGTCTAAGAAATATAATGTAAGCAAATGTAATAAGAAAAATGAAATAGATTAAGAAACATAGCGTAAAGTAAGTAAGAAATGCTAGAGAGAGAAATTGTAAAACAGAAAAAAGTGTCTCTGAAAAAACTCATTTTCCCAATAGCCGTGATGAGATGACAGATAAACCTACATAGGTATATAAAAATGGGCGATTTTCCGAGATCAAAAAAAAAAGAAATTGGTTCGTAAATGACTTCATAGATGGCGCTTAGCATAGATTAGTATGGCGCTTAGTAAAAGGCGAGTTCATGAAGAGCAGAATATAAATAGGTAAGTAAGGTGACCCGAGGCAAGTGTGACACGGGGGTAAGTGTGACTTTTGCGAATAACACCGCTTAACGTTATTATACCTTAAACCGCCATCTATCAAACGTTGCACGAACTATTAGACTATCGTTTTGTTTGTCACCGGCGCGCATAGCCTTGACTGTTTTACCGACCGACGCCATTTCCAAAATGACCTCCAAAAAAAATTAACCGCAAATTTTTGAGGTCCGTGTTTTTTGTAATTCTGTGAGTTTGGCAAGCTGAATCAACAGGAATCAAGGTGAGTTATGCTTAATGGTATTGGAACTTACAGTGTAATATATTTCTGTGCCGTTAAGTCCGTTATTTACGGAGAAGTGCGTATCGTCACACTTTCCCCAGATAAAACTTAGGTGGGGCAAGTGTGACTCGTCACAGTAACCCCAGCCATCTTATATAAGTGCAACATTTATAGTGTTGGGACACTAACGTTTATTTTGTATTGTTTGTTGTAGATGGTAAGGCGATACAAAAGAAAGCTGTATAGAAATAAGAAAGCTCTTTGGTTTTCCTAGATCAACAATAATTGCACATAAAAAGGTGATCGAGGTGTGAAATCGAAAACTCATAGAAGTACCCCAATAATGCGTTTAAACCAGATTTAGAAAAAAATATAGCTTCAATGCTACATGCTATGTAACAAAATGGTTTTGGTTTATCTCAACGTGAAGTGAGAGCTTTAGTTGGGCAATATTACATAAGTAAACAATCGTATAAGTACAGATTTTTTTTTCTAATAAACGTACTTATTTTTAATACTTACTATGTTTAATTTCTTTATTTAGTACATAGACTGTCGATAAAATAATGACATGGGTTAAGTGTGACAATCGATAAAATTAATGACATCACTATTTTATAATAATAATGTCACACTTGCCCCATTAAACTAAAAATTTATCGCCACGCGAGAACCAACCATAATGCGTTTAAGTAAACCATAAATTACAATGAAACTCACACACATCTTGTTATATTTTGGTAGAAACTGCAAATAACAACAGTTAACTGCGACGATATTCGAGACTGTTACACTTACCCCAGATAGGGGCAAGTGTGACAGTTAGCGATCTTCATGAGGTAAAATTGATTTTTTTTCTTAAGATAATGGTAAAGGTGTTAATTAGCACGATCAATCAAACTACTGTTAAATAATACAGGTTTACAAATAAACCTACTGGTGTTATACCAACAAAAAGTAGGGTTTCTTTCATGAAAACTGCGGCGTCAATAAAGTTTTCGTCACACTTGCCTCGGTTCACCTTACTTACTATTTTTTAATTGCGTCAATAAAGTTTTCGTCACACGTGCCTCGGTTCACCTTACTTACTATTTTTTAATTCTTTTGGTAGACAAGTAAAAAGTGTAGAATTTATTACAGCCCTCAGGTAGGTACGGCTGGTGGCCGGCTTTCATAAAACGACATCTATCGAGTGTTTTTGAACTAATTTTTACTTTTTAATTTGGACTGTCAGAAAATCGCCCATTATAATGTAGTGGTAAGTACAATGGCGGACTCCGTCGGTTTACCAGTCTAAAGGTCAAAATCCCTTGCACACCGCGTCGTCCTATTTGGTACGAGCACGTACCCGGGCGGTCGGTGCGCTTCATACGAAAATCGCTGCAAAGTGGTAAAGGGACGGTGACCCCGACCGTACATCGATAACCACGATATGCTATTACCGTTGCTACGACCTTGAACCTTTAAAATGATGAACACCCAAGGAAATACGCTCTGTATTTTTCAATTTTCTTGGGTTTTCATCACTTTAACTGCAAGTCGAGTTAGAATAGGCGTACTGGAACCACCTTTTACGCAATCACCAGAGTTCACCACAACAGCGGCCCTCCAGAGGAAACACGCCCGAGGATGTTTGGGCCTTCTTATAGGGACTCCCTAATCCCCTACCATCACCACTTCATTGCGGGGGGAAAGAGGCGAGCGTACAGCTGACTCCTTCTCCTGCCTTGTCTACGACAGATCAGCCCCCTGGTCATCTGATCAGCCCCGAGATGGTATTGTGAAGTTTGGTACTCTTAATTTACGACACCAGCGCTAATTTGGATTCATATTACGCGGATATTGAGTGAACTAAATGAAAAACTTTTGGCATTTAGATCAATAACAATAACAATGTTTTATTAAGTAATAAACAAACAAATATTACAAACAATGTGACCCCGTAGCCTGTGTAAATATAAACTGTGCTACAGGCCACGGTTCTCCCAGATGGGCCTTTTCGTAAAAATACATCCCGGTTACAAAATGGAGAATAAGGTAAATAAAATTAAGTATAAATATTTTTAAGACGTAAATTGATTCATTGTTCCTTTAACCCTTTCACAGGCAGTACAGCTAAATTTTTTCATTGCTTTTCAACCTTATTCCAAGAGCATAAGGTTCAATATTTGGTGGCAATATAGCTGCCATTGCCTTCGAAAGGGTTAAATGTATTATTTTAATAACTCTACTTACCGGAAAACTTAACTTTGTTGAGAAAATAAGATTTTATAATACAGGATGGGGATTCAGGTTCCATTTTGTAACTTTTATTAAGGCAAATTTAATAACAACACAGTTATTTTTAATTAAAGAATTTCCTTTATTATTAAACTAACACTATAGTAGTAATATTTTGACACAATATTATTTCTCTAACATTTACCTTTGAAACATTAAGCTGTAAAATATATCCACTTTGTAACTTTTAGGTAAAGCAGTCTTGCTATTTTTTAGTTATTATAATTATAATAACCGTTTAAAAGTTCACAATAATTATGAAAAAAAGTACTTTTAGTCTGTTTTAACAAATACTGTCACAACATAACGTGTCCTATCAAATAATCAAAATATTTATATTTTTAAGTTAAAAAACATGAGACAGTTACAAATTGGAAGGACGTAGTAACGCGTTGGAAACTAATAAGGTTAGTTCACATATCTTTAAAATTTGGTAACTTCTATAAATTATGTACACCTGACTAGGTGTGCTTCAAGCTGTAATCCTCATATTTGAAATCTCAATGAAAACGAATTTTGACAACGCTAAAAAATAGTCATGAAATAGTCATAAATAGTCATACATGTAAAAGAAATAGTCGCATTATAGTTTCGGCGATAAAGCTATAGGTTAGTGAGGATTATGGCTTGAACGTCAAGCTGTAATCCTCATGTCTGGTGCAAGCAAACGGTAAAATCTTTCGAATTGGTTTTGGTTCCAAAAAATAGTCATGAAATAGTCATAACGACATGCCAAATTTCAGAAATAGTCCTTATAAGACTCCAGAGATATAAAGGTACCCTGGTGAGGATTATGGCTTGAACATTTGAAAACTTCAAATATCTCCGGAACGCCTACGATTTTCGGTTTAAAGTTTATGCCAAAAAATAGTCATGAAATAGTCGTATTAAGCAAAAATAAGTTTGAGCTGATTTAATTTGAAAATAAAAAGTTTTTATTTTCCCTACATTTCTATGGATGTACAGTCGTGTACAAAATTTGTAACTACATTTGATATTATTGTGAAATATTCCGCTTAATACATATTATTACTTCCAATTAGGCGTTTTCCATGGCAGCTGTTATAATTAAACAAAAAAACAAACATTTATAATTTGTATCCTTATTTATTACAATCGAAAGCTTGCTTTAATACATAACTTGTTTAAATCTCAGTACATATAATTATGTTTATATCACAGCAATTAGTTTTGATCACAATTATCATAGTTAGTTCAATATCTGTTGGTGTTGGATTAGTTCATTCAGTTTATGTTTCTAGAAAATTTCAATAGATGGCGCTGGTAGGTTGAGTGCATTTTCTAAAATCACAAATTTAATAAACGAATCAGACACCAACAATATCAAAAACTTTTAATTACTTACATCGAATAAAAGTATAATACTAATTAAAATAAGTACCTATTAAAGTGTAAACAATCATAATATCTTGTCATTGTCTTAAAAACTTACAACCACTAAAACCAGTTTTACTAGAACCCCAGACGGTCGCATGAGACCGCGCTCTCCCACTGGACTTTGTACCGTGTTTTCATAATCTTACAGACTACTTTAGTATGAACAAGGTCGATTATTTCAGTTCTGTGGTACATTTTATGCATCGTGATCGCAAAATATCGCATAGTCTGTGCTCGATTCTGTCATTTTCGACGTTGACAGTTGCGCCAATTTCTGTGTCGGAGTGAATTAGTCGCTGTGTTTTGTGTGCTGTTTTTATTGGATTTATCTAATGTAAGTACTGTTTCTTATTAGAAAATGATTATTGAGACTATAATGATCGTATTTAGATAAAAAGTTGTAAGAAATACGTCTTTATTACTACTAGATAAAGCGTGTAAAGTCCGTTAGTATGTTTCCGATTTCTGAATGATTTTTAGAGAAATACTATAAGACGAATAAACTGTTAAATTATCACTTTATTTTGATACCTGATGGATAGGAAATATATCAGTTAGTATATTGTTGTTTACAGAAAGACAAAATATGTTTTTATTATTGAAATTTTGCATTCACAATGCTATATAAATATAGGTTAAAATGTTTACTAGAAAAAAATCGATTGTTAAATACTTGCAATAGTATTTCTTTCGACTGTGAGGGTAGACTTCACAGTGACGTAATATCGCTGCCTTGCATCGTAAATCAAACTACTAGGAAAAATCGAGTCTTCTGGGGTCTCGGTAGCTCAGCGGTTAGAGCAGTGAACCGGCAATCCAAAGGTCGTGGGTTCGAATCCTATTCGAGCTTTTTGAGATTGGTTGATTTTTTTGTAGTAAACATTTTGTCCTATATTTATATAGCATTGTGAATGCAAAATTTCAATAATAAATATATTTATAAGCAATTACGTCTTTATCGATTGTTAAGTACTTGCAATAGTATTTCTTACGACTGTGAGGGTAGACTTCACAGTGACGTAATATCGCTGGCTTGCAGCGTAAATTAAACTACTAGGAAATATTCAGCGAATCTTCTGGGGTCTCGGTAGCTCAGAGGTTAGAGCAGTGGACCGGCAATCCAAAGGTCGTGGGTTCGAATCCCATTGGAGCTTCCTGAGACTGGTTGATTTTTTTCTAGACATTTTATCCTATAAAATATGTTTTGATTTTAGTGTAATATTTTTTTGCTAAAGGCGACATTTGTGACGTCATCCGCAATTTCAAAAAAAATTATTGCGCACCTGCTGTCATTATTTTTTACATTTAAATTCCAAGACTGAGTGGTATAACTATGTTAACATATATAATTCCAACAAAAACCAGTAAGTACCTATAAATACAAAAATGCTGGGTCCAGTGCGCCATTTTGAGTAGCGCGCTTTTGTTTCTCGGTGTTGGTCAAATAGCGCTATCCTTGTCTCCACTCAAACGCATCGATCGCAGTACGATGGGCCAGAGTTTGTTTTGCTTGTTAAGGCCCCAGTACACATTGGCGTATGTTGACCCACTGCCGGCCATCGCCAATGTGTAGACGGGGTAATGGTGTACATTATCGGGCAATTTATCGATAGTGGCGCGCAATTTACCCCGTCTACACAATGGCGATGGCCGGCAGTGGGTTAACATACGCCGATGTGTACTGGGGCCTTTATGTTCTTATCAAGTTCAGTTGAATGTAGTCAAGGTCGCAGATCACGTGTGTCGTCGGTTGTTGTATTCGCAAATTTTTGAGAAAATGGCTATTTGGTCCAGTGATATTGAAATCATAAAATAATTTGTGATGTGTACTCTGGTGAAGGATTTTAAGTGCTAAAGAGATCGTATGAATGAATTTATGAAACTTTTACGAAGACGGGGTGTTGTTTTGGAAGTTATTGTGAGTATGGAACGTACTTTCGACATAGATTACAATAACAAGCCGCCCGTCCGGTTTCGTCCATTAACGGAGCATATAGACAAGGATATATCGCTATTTGGTCTCGATGCCGGGTTGATACAATACAACAGACGCTACTCTTGGAGTGGAAGGTTTCTGTTACTTTTTAACATAAGTGATACCTTAAACATTGCGTGCAAAAGCTTTCTCGTACGGAAACGTTTACGTTGCGGTTATTATAAGAAATTTCAAATAAAATATATGCTAGTTAAATTTCTAGTAAGCAGAAAATATCTATTTGTGGTACTTTAAGGGCTTTTTAACTATTTAAATCGATTTAATTTTATAAAATGTTTTATTTTAAAAACAGGTGAGATGCAGGCCGGTAAATAAGTAAAATGTGTGTTGTTGGTTACTTTATTGTTACTGATCCCGTCACTAAGCTGTGGCGCGCAATTAAATGAACGTCTGTGTATTTAATTTATCAACTTTTTGTTTATTATTTATATTTATTTTTTTAAGTAAATCATTGCCTTATTTACACAAAAAAGTAGTTGGATTAGAGACCTTAGCAATAATACTGAATTTATTTTTTTTACTTTAGGATAAGTCTTAACATAAGTTAATTACATGTGATGTACATTGTACAGACCTACTCGGAAGGCGCCAATAATTGTTAGATATAACATAGAAATGTATAAGACTGTGATTAATGCAAATATTTTTTATTTAGGATAATCTGTATAGAATATGACAGTACTAGTCCACAAGGGTTTCTGACACTGACAATTTTCTATTTATTACTTATAATTGTTACTTGTTTAAAACTAATAATTGCTATTTTTTATACATGTATGATAATAGAACATTACTGTGATTATACCAATGAAACAACTGAGACTATTATGATTAAAACTAGTTTTAGTAGTTGTAAGTTTTTAAGACAATGACAAGATTTTATAATTGTTTACACTTTAATAGGTACTTATTTTAATTAGTATTATACTTTTATTAGATGTAAGTAAATAAAAGTGGTTGATATTGTTGGTGTCTGATTCGTTTATTGAATTTGTGATTTTAGAAAATGCACTCAACCTACCAGCGCCATCTATTGAAATTTTCTAGAAACATAAACTGAATGAACTAATCCAACACCAACAGATATTGAACTAACTATGATAATTGTGATCAAAACTAATTGCTGTGATATAAACATAATTATATGTACTGAGATTTAAACAAGTTATGTATTAAAGCAAGCTTTCGATTGTAATAAATAAGGATACAAATTATAAATGTTTGTTTTTTTGTTTAATTATAACAGCTGCCATGGAAAACGCCTAATTGGAAGTAATAATATGTATTAAGCGGAATATTTCACAATAATATCAAATGTAGTTACAAATTTTGTACACGACTGTACATCCATAGAAATGTAGGGAAAATAAAAACTTTTTATTTTCAAATTAAATCAGCTCAAACTTATTTTCGCTTAATACGACTATTTCATGACTATTTTTTGGCATAAACTTTAAACCGAAAATCGTAGGCGTTCCGGAGATATTTGAAGTTTTCAAATGTTCAAGCCATAATCCTCACCAGGGTACCTTTATATCTCTGGAGTCTTATAAGGACTATTTCTGAAATTTGGCATGTCGTTATGACTATTTCATGACTATTTTTTGGAACCTAAACCAATTCGAAAGATTTTACCGTTTGCTTGCACCAGACATGAGGATTACAGCTTGACGTTCAAGCCATAATCCTCACTAACTTATAGCTTTATCGCCGAAACTATAATGCGACTATTTATTTTACATGTATGACTATTTATGACTATTTCATGACTATTTTTTAGCGTTGTCAAAATTCGTTTTCATTGAGATTTCAAATATGAGGATTACAGCTTGAAGCACACCTGACTAGGAACGGCAAATACATACCTTCATACACCTACCTTCGTACACTCGGCACGCGAATTGGATGCCGACCAAATGTATGGCCGTCCATACATTTGGTAGGCATTCAACTCGCGCGCGGAGTGTACATTAGAGGATGCTCGTAAATATCACGCACGAGGCTATCATACTTAGAGGTATTTATCTACACGCGCCCCTTTCACCGAAATCACAATCAACTTTATCGTGAAAGCTATGTAGGTAATTGTCGTTCCTATTCAGGTGTACAACCTCGCCTTTTTGGTTCCTAGGTAGGTGCACTATCCTGCTTCCTCGTTCCGACTCACATCGCCCACCCCTTGCCCTCCTTTACAGAAATCACAATCAGCGAGTGTCAAAACAATGTATTTATCAGTATTTATCGTCCCTGGGTAGGTACTACCCCACTGCCAGTCAACCCCTAATTCCTCTCTACCCATAACTCTCCTTTTTTTAAATCGGTTAAAAATGTTATACTGGTACCACGTGACAAATAGAATCACCATGTGAACTTAACCTTATATTTCCATTTTGTAACTTCAACGTTCCACCTATATGTAACCAAACAAAATGGAAGTAACGCTTAGCTGGATATCAAGACGGGATTGCATTACTTTAATATAACTGTTATTGTATTAACAAAAGCAATGATTAATAATTTTTACCATTAATTAGGTTATCAATTGCTACAGCTTGATTAATAAAATATACACACATACCAGCTAAATCCCAGTTAGAAAGTGGAAGAAAAAATTTGCACAGTAACGCGTTGCAAGTTTCGACACAAATTGACGTTTTTGGAGACGTTTGACAACTTCTTCAAAATGGCGTATCAAACCATAATGTTGCCGTGAACTGAACTAAATATTAAGTTTAGTAGTTTTCTTACAACCTTTTAATACGGGTTACAAAGTGGATTTTCCGCAAATGGCTGTAACGTAGGACACAAATTAAATGATAAAATTTATGAAAAATACTATAGGATTAACCATAAATAATGTTTAATTGTGATAGTTCTCACCTATTTTTTTTTTATACGTCCTCCAACTACAGTCGTCGGAGCCCTGATGTACTCTAATTTTCTTTTCATGCCAGTTCTCACTTTGATCCTTCTCGCACTTTCATTCCGCATCCCACACAGTCATCCATCACCATTCATTCCTATAGCGGTAGGTGTTCCGCTTTGTTATGCCCTATGCTACATACTGTCCTATCCTTTATTTTCTTTCTCTTAACTCTAGTACACGGTAAATAAATATGACACTTTTGTTTTTATTGTAAGTACTTTCTAAATTACACATTACACAGTACATTTTTACTTATTCTAACTTATTTTAATTCCTTCTTTTCTCACTCATAGGACAAGCCAAAACACGTGTGGACATATTTTAACGAAATCGCCCAGATAATTTCATCACCCAATATGAATCCAAATTATCGCTGGTGTCGTAACTCATAAGTACGAAACTTCACAATACTACTAAGTAATCTTGATCGATCGGGATTGGTTTCAAGAGTAAGCATTGGTAAGCAAGCATGCTGGTCTGTCTCTGGACGGTCATGGAATCCTTCTGCGAAACCACTTTTCGCAGGTGTCTATGGCCGTTCATGACCTGTGACCGATAATGCCTAGGGTGGTGACGCTAGCAGCCCACGCTCCACATACCACTAGGGTGTGATCGGCAGTGACCAGCTCAGCTCCACACTCGTGGCACTCAGGGGTTGGGTCCCTCCTCGCAATTTTAAACTTAAACGTAATAACCGTAACCGTAAACATAAAATAGTAGGTAAGGATGTTGACAGCTTATGTAGCCAATATGATGGTTCGATTCCAGCCTGAGGTTGTAGTCTTTTTTCAGTGTTTAAAATTTTACTTATGTATATTTATGCGTTAATAAAACGCTAGAATATTAATATCATTGTAATTTTTAAAAAAATCTATAAACGCAGCTTCATCTTAACAGAATCTAGGTATACTAATAATATAAAGCTGAAGAGTTTGTTTGAAAAATTCTTTCAGTGTTAGATAACCTATAGGCTATAATTTGTTTAGGTACTTACAGGTAGTAACCCGTGCGAAGCCGGGGCGGGTCGCTGGTGTTCAAATATTTGTAAAAATATTTCTTTCAGATCTCAGAGGTGGAAACTTCTAAGATTTGATGAAGCAATGTTGACTAAAAAACATAAGCATCAAGCACCGACAAATTTCGACGGGTGAAAACCAGACCTCGGTAGCCAAGTGGTTAAGGCCGGAATGCGGAAGATGCGTGGTTCGATTCCCGCCTGAGGTTGTCGTCGTTTTTCCTTACCAACCCGCATTGGGCCACCGTAGTGGTTTATGGCCCCAATCGCCTTAGGTGATGAATAACAATTCCTCCCGATATTGTATGGTTAGGGCGGCAACGTATTCTATCTTTATATGACATTACTAATTAATGACTAATGCTTATAACTTTTAAGCCAAAGAAAAAATAAGGGGGCAGAAAAATGTGGCTTAGTCGATAAATGCCTAATTCTTAAAATGCCTAGCAGTCTACAAATGCCTTATTCTTAAAATGGGCAATTCGTAAAATAACTAATTCTTAAAATGGCCAATTTTCAAAAGGACTTGTACTGCAATACATATAGACATACATACATTACATATACCCGTATAAATATATATATAGACATACATACATTACATATACACGTATAATAATCACGTCAATGTGTCAACCCAACATACGTATCACAAACTCAGAATAAGCCGGGCCGCACACCACATTTGTATGTACTATGATAATTGTGGGTGAGCGTCAAGTTGGCAGGCACACCACGGAATTAGACGGTTTTGACTATGTCAAAAAAATGTGTATAAATAGTGATAAATAGTAACGTATAGCATATAAATAGTGATACTATGGTTCAAAAGATATCTGAGTATCTTGGTGTGCCTGCTAACTTGACGTCAAGATAGCAGGCACCTTAAGAAATACAGTTCGTATCAGTGGCGGTACCTTCATACAAGCCGAAAAGCCCGGCTTGCCCTAACAAAAACTCAATATCACTACTGGTAAAACGCAATTATTAAAATCACTTAATATTTTTTACCATTGTTAATTTTCTTTCATCAGCATTCAAATTATCAATTTTATAAGTTTCTCATATTAAGAATCACCAAACAAATCGCATAAAGCTGCTTATAAATCGTGCGATGCTTTACATCTCTCTCGCACAAGATGGCTTGCAACCGGGCTTCGGATTTAAAGTATATTCGCTCTCTTCTAACTTTAACAAAATTGCTACTCTATAAACATAATACTGCGTAAGTATGTATAGATTCTATGAGAAATTCATACTCTTCGTCAAAGCCAGCTTGCGTTATGAAGTTCGCAAGTAAGGCATTCTCTAAATCAGTCTTTATTTCTACCGAATCACGTGCAACTTCAACGCGGGCGAACCAATCAGAGGCGACCGACGACAGCTCGAGCTCGGGCGAACCAATCAGAGGCGAGCGTTAATACGCGATTGTGCTGTGCAGCAGCCACAGGCTGCAGCCAGCCATTTTTTATTCTTTGTTACTGTCACACTTCACTTTGTTTGAGCGATTGTTTTTAAGTAACAAGTGTTTTCGTAATTTATGATAAAAAAATGTGTTCTGAGTTCATTTCGTCGCTTTATTGGTCTCTGTGACGAACTTAGATGTGTTGGGCATGTGATGTGTTGCAAACAAATGTGTACATAAACGTGTTGATGATTAGCATACGAAAGGCAGAGGTAAGTAAATAAATTCTTTGAACATCACACATGATTTATGTATTTCGCAGACTATTAAAAGTCATCTAGGGCATTCATTATAAAAGGTCTATGTAAAAAACTCTTTGGATTGTTGGATGCTTCCATTCAAAATAATTAAGTAATAATTAATAGATTATGTGTAGAGGCCTGCCTACATATCGACTGTGATTCCCGCGCAAAATGCCCATTTTCGCATTTTGTAGTAATTTTCCAGTTGTATTTATCGTTTTTATCGAAATAGGATAATAAATGCATGCTTAATATTACGAATCTCCACTCTGCGAGAATAAGTTGAGTTCGGACGGCCCGGCCGGCGCATCGCATTTTGTACTTAGTTATATTTATAGTTTTCATCGAAATAGGATAATAAATTCATTATAACATTTTTATTCCTCATGAAGTAACAAATATTCTGGTATAAATTTTACTCAATAATATTATCGTAGATAAGAGAAATTCACAGTTAACTTAACGCGATTTTCGAAGTTTTTTTGGTTTTGAATAACTATTTTTTTCTATATAAAATCAATAATAATTAAAAATTCCGTGGCCGCTACGCATAATACGACGAGATAACATTCTCATTTTTTAATTTCATTTGTTAAGAACAGTAGTTCAAGAAAGGAGCTCAAAAAAGTGCCCTCGCGCAATTTATGAAAATCTTTCTCTGCAATTTTGGGTTTAAATAAAAAGTTAAGTAAAATTTACAAAAAGCGAGGCCGCTACGTACTATGCCAATAGCTATTCTACACTATTCAATAAGTAAATACTGTTAATGTATTTTTGTTTCTGAGATAAAGAACGCCAAAATTGGCCGCAGTAATTTTTTTTTTCAAAAATTTCTCACAAAAATCGCATTCAAGATGTAATAGAAGGTAATAGGCTGTTTTTTTACAAACGACAAGAACGTTTGGAATGCCACGGCTTATGACACAAATGGGTACCAACATTTTACCTAGGTAGCAAGATTAGGAACTCCAGGTTTTGTGGCTTGCCCCAATCTGAAGCCCTAGGCACGCCACTGGTTTGTATCAATGTGATTTATATGTCAAAAAACTGTGCATAAATAGTGAATCATATACGCAAAATTTCAACAATTGTACTTCAATACAAACAGAGATATTACGGTCTCTAAGTGGGCTGCCAACTTGAAGATTCTTGCGATGGCGATTCCAGAAAAACGGGTTGAAGTTTTAAACAAATAAATACATGAAAAAATTGTGTGTGAAATTGTGAATCTTTCAATATCAATAAAAAAAGAATTCTTCTTTGTTATTTTCCAAAAATCTGATGTAAACTTCTACCATACATTCGATTTTAAGTACAATCGTGCACAATTTTATTTATTGACCTTAAGATACTGACTTAAAGTCTAATTATTTTTAATTCAAGTCATGAAATTACACTTAAATCTACCGTTGTAATGTCAGATTCACGTTATTTCTATGGAAACTAATGTCAAGCAATTTGTAATTTTAGTGACTTGAATTAAAAGTCTCGGATAGTGGTGGACGAGCGAGTGTCGCGAACGACCGAGAGATGGCGTGATTTTGTTGACGTGCGGTGAGCCGGTGATACGAGAATGGTGCGCGAAAAGTTTTATTTGTTTTTAAATGGAATATCTTATAAGATACGTTTAGTTTGTAAATTATTGAACAACTGTGATAAACGTCTAGCTGACATGCACCTAATTGTGTTGGTCGAGTAATACGTATAACTTCATAAGTAGGTACTTACCTAGCTAATCTTTCGTAAAGTTATCTAGGGTCAAGTATATTCCTAGTGCATTAAATGTTAAAGTTAGTTAGATAGATAGATAGATAGATAATACTTTTATTGTAACATAATAACACAAACATTTACAGTGCATTTACATAAAAAAGAAAAGAAAAGAAAAACAATGTTACAATTTGGCGGTCTTATCGCTTAAAGCGATTTCTGCCAGACAACCAGTCGGATGGAGAGAACTAATATACTCTAAGATCGGAGGTGCAAACATTGAAAACATACTTAGTTACACAATTAAAAGCAAAAAATAAGAATATTAACATTATAAAATAAATAAATAATCGGGTTTAATAAATATATATACACACACATATATTAAATATACCTACATAAATATATAATACATAATTATACATACTTAAACATAATAGTCTCAGGTAGGAAGTAGCGGACAACGACAGCTATGGAGCAGGAAAGGGTTAACGGGAAAGGTAGAAATTTTTCACGAGCTCCTTAAATGCGTGTATGGATTTCGCACGTCTGATCGCCACTGGAAGCGAGTTCCAGAGACGAACAGCTTCAACGGTGAAGGAACAATCGTAAAAGGTGGTGTAGTGAGAAGGGAATTTAAGGGTTAGATTTTCTGATGACCGTAACGAGCGCGAGGATGAACAATAAAGGAAACTGAAACGTTCCTTTAGATAGGTAGGATAGGTGGGATTAAACAATGTGTTATATAGAAGGGAGAGGATGTGAGTATTCCGGCGAAGACGAATAGGAAGCCACTTGAGTTTAGAGCGGTACTCAGAAACATGATCATACTTGCGCAAGCCAAATATGAATCGAATACAAAGGTTTTGAAGGCGCTCATGTTTATTTAGCTGGTCCTCCGTGAGATCAAGATAGCAGGCGTCAGCATAGTCTAAAACAGGAAGCAGCAGAGATTGTGCTTGCGCAATTTTAGTGGCAGTGGGTAAAAAGTTACGTAATCTTCTTAAAGTTGCCGATGACGCGTAAAGCTTGCGGCTGACAGCTTGCAGCTGTGGACCCCAACTCAAGCATCCGTCAATAACAATACCCAGATTTGTAACAGATTGGCTGAAGGGGATGGCCACTCCATCAAAGTCAATCTTAGGAAGGTCTCCCCAGTTGACTTTGGAGAGCAACCTAGAGCTGCCGACCACAACAGACTGTGTTTTCCCAGGATTGACCTTAAGTCCGTGGGCTCGACTCAATTCAACGATTCGTCCCAGGTCCGCATTGGTAGTTTCAATAGCTTCAGCGAGATTACTCAGTGGTGCCTGGCAATATATCTGCAAATCGTCTGCATAGAGGTGGTAGGACGATGAAAGGTTTTCAGAGATGGAAGTGATGTACATAGTAAAGAGAAGAGGAGATAAAACGCCACCCTGCGGGACACCAGCCGTCGAGTCACACCACGAATAGAACTTCTCCTCAAGGCGAACCCGCTGCCTGCGCCCGTACAAGTAGCTGCGAAACCACTCAATTACCGTTGGAGATATGTTAAGAGAGCGCAGCAAAGCTAAAAGGATGTCAAAGTTAACTGTGTTGAAGGCATTGCTGAAGTCCAGCAACGTTAGCACAGTTAGGTGGCCGTTTTCCATGCCAAGGCGGATGTCGTCAGTGATCTTGACTAGGGTAGTGACTGTGCTATGGCCTGGACGGAAACCGGATTGGAGTGGGTTAAGGAGTTTATTAAGAGAAAGGAACTTGCTAATTTGATTGTGGACAAGACGCTCAAGGACTTTGGATAGAAAAGGAAGAATGGAAATAGGTCGATATTCGGAAAATGATTTTGGGTTACCTTTTTTAGGCAAAGGAATTATTTGAGCGTCTTTCCAAGAGGAAGGGAATACAGCGTTAGAGATGGAACTGTTGAAAAGGAAAGTAAGGAATGGAAGGATGATATCAAGGATCGGTACTAACATATTGCGGCTAATACCATCATTACCTACCGCATTGGAAGCAATTGACATCAAGCTCTTCTTAACATCACAATCCGATAATTGGTCAAAAGCAAAGGGAGAAAGATTAGGAACTGGTATGGTAGACAATTTTTGTAATGTAGTCGCTTTGTCGGCATCACTTATACATGATGAGGAAGAGAAATGGAGATTTAATGAGTCAATATTAATATTGTGTGAAATAGGATTTTGTTTTAACTTTCCGATTCCAAGCGACCTGAGGAATTTCCAAGCTTTTGATATGTCTACATTTTCTACAGAATTATGGATGTGGCGGCGTAGCGCATCCCTACACGCCCTATTGCAGCGATTACGTATCTTAGCATAGTTTTCCCTGTTGTGGTCATTAGGTCGTAATTTAAATCTGTTTTTTGACGCGACTTTTTTGTGCATCAACATCTTTATATCATCTGTCAGCCATGGTGCTGGGAGATGTTTATTTTTAACTGCTCGAAAAGGTGCATGCTTGTCATACAGTTTGGTAACAAGCGAATTAAAAATACCAACCTGCTCATCAACGATCTGGGCCAATGTTACGGGAGACCAGTCGATATTGCAAGCGTCAGCACGAAACGCATCTTGATCCATACCACTAAAATTGCGCTGAAGAATGACTTTGGGCTTAGCTTTAGGAGGACGAACTTTATAGGACAAAAATAAGAGATCATGATACGAAAAAGCGTCGGCCGAGCATTGACCGTGCTTCGCAACATGCTGGGGAGATGACACTATTATCAAGTCGAGAAGAGATGGAGTGGAGTTCGGGAAGTGATGTGTGAATGTGTGAATGTGGAGAATATTTAAGTTGCTAGAACCGATAATGGATTGAAGCGAAGAAGTACGAGAATCGTTCCTAAGGAGGCAAGTGTTAAAGTCACCCATGATAATTAAGTGGCTGTAGGATGGAATTATATCATCGAGTAGAGTCTCGAATGAAGTGAAAAAATTTACAAGCAAGGAAGGGCTGTAGTAAACTCCGAGAAGGATTTTATTGTGAGCAAGGACAACTTCAACCAACAAATGCTCGCCTGCGTTAGCAGAAGGTGGTTGTGCCGAGGTGCTAATAACGGAGAAAGGAATGTGGGCACGTAGGTATATAGCAACCCCACCACCCCTGGAGCCAGTACGATCATTGCGTATGAGATGAAATCCAGGCAGAGCATAAGAGGTAGAAGGTAAACACGGTTTAAGCCAAGACTCGGAGATTAATACAGCATGAATATTTTTCTGATCGAGTGACGCCAGCATGTCAGAATGATGAGCCGGAATACTTTGCGCATTTATGTGTATGACGTTAAAGTTTTTTGGTATTCAGAAAATTGACACTCAAGTGTGTCGGAATGAGACGGGATGCTAACAAAACTGTCTTCATCACTACTACGAGTACTACACGATAAAGAAAGATAGTTTGAATCATCACCTGAGGTTGACATAACAATAAATATAAAATATATAAAACAATAATAATGTCACAAATAATATAGATACTAAGATAATTCTAATCACCCAATCAATTTAAAACAATATATAACCAATTCTAACTCCACCCGCTGGTTTGTAAATCGTAAATTACATGAGCAGACATTTAAATACAAAATAAAAAATAATAATAAACAAGGACAATTTACGCGTGAACCCGTTGCGAAAACTAATTATGAAAAATAAAAAATAAAAAAACAAACAAGACATGAAACGGAACGCATCAAAAAAAAAAAAAAAAAGAAAAAAGAAAACCTGACTTATGTCAATCCGTCATAAAACTCTCATGTCAATGTCATTATATTAACTAAAAATTGCAAAGAAGTCACAACAAATTATCGAGAGGGTAAATAAATAAGTTAAAATATCTTAAGTACCTTGCAACGAGAAAAACGGGTCCACAGAAAATGTCTACATAACAAAAACAACACAACACAAACACTCAAGATGGCAACAACCAGTGTCACTTTTTAGTGGTGCCTCCGGCTCGCCTTGTTTTTGGCACTGCAGGTTCCGGTACTCTCTCCGCAGCAGCCACAGGCTTGGGTTTATTAACCACTGCAAGCTTTTGGAGCTCAGCAATTGAGCTTATACGGCTGCGCTTCCCGTTAGAGCTAACCACGAAGATGTATCCCTGGCGCGTAAAACATTGTGACACCAAACTTCTAACGCGCCGCCATAAATGTGTCATGCCGCGGCTTCGTCAGGAACTCGGAGATCGTGATACCGGAGCCTTTCAACGCAGTCTTTGCATGCCACATCTTGTCCCTCATGTCGACATCGTGCAGCTTCAGCAACATAGGCCTTGGTCGATCGCTTGTAGATGTGCGGCCCATCCGATTACAACGGCCTATATCCTTCGCCGAAAAACTAGCCAGCTTTAAGCGGTCGACTACAGCGCGAACAACAACTGCAGCTGCATCCTCGTTTGTTTGCTCCGGCAGTCCATGAATCAGCAGCATCTTCCGCCGACTCCGCATTTCTATGCTGTCCACCTGATCAGCAAGAAGGGCAACTTGGTCTTGTAGTGTGCGGAGAGCCGTCATTATAAACGCCCTGAAGGCTGTGAAATCCGCTGTCAAGTTGGTGACATTGACCGAAGGAGTCGCGTTATGAAGCTCTCCCTGGTAGGCATCCATCCGCTGGGTAAACATTTGTTGGAGTTGAGCCAGTGATTCTTGTACAGCCTCCATCGTTATGCTGTTGGTAGTGCAGTGCAGTGCAGAAGTGTATCTTGGTGTTGTAGTTGTGTTTTCGTCTTGATAACACTTACCAGCAGGTATTAAGTGCTAATTATTAATTTGCATTAAAAATTGGGCTTGGCAAACTAAGATTGTAATTCTTCTTCTTCTTCTTCTTTTTGTGCAGTGGCGTTTCCCTTTGGATTTCGCCAATATCCAGTTTTTGGCACAGTTGTTTATCTCTACAGACTCATTGCTTGTATCGGTTTCTCGTAAGAGCACAATGTACAAGTACAGAGGTGGTGAGATCTTAAATTTTGAGGCTGTAGACCCAGTTGATGATCTGTACTCTGTAATGCCTATGGACAAACACAATACTTATATATAACATTTGTTAGTGGCAGACAGACAAATTACAATTTTATATTGTTAGTAGTTATATAAGAACATAAAACATCAATGCAGGGGGGTTTCACATAACTGAGAACAATCTTAAAATTTGTGGGTTTGGGGATACATGGGGGGAGGAGATCATAAAGGGAAGTTGGGTATTTGGGACAGTTAAAAAATATGTGGTCAGGTGTTCCCTCCTCCAGACCGCATTCACAAAGGGATGAGTCCTTAACCCTAATTTTGGCCAGATGAACAGGGGTGCATGCATGGCCTAACCTTAAACGGCTCACAGTGGAGGTGCATGCTTTGGAAGCTTTTTTATATTTAAAAAACCATGGCTTGTCAGGTAAGGAGTGCTGAATGTCCGCGAAATATTTCCCTACGGTTTTGCTTTTCTCCCGCCACTGAGTTTCCCATGTAGATCTCATTACTTGAGTGGCCAAAGGGTACAGATCGTAAGAAAAAACTTTATCATGGTCAGGACATCCAATGGCAGTTGCCTCTTTTGCGATTATGTCAACGGCTTCGTTACCTAATATACCTGTGTGTCCTGGTATCCAGGCCAGAGAGACTTGGTATCCAAGCGTGGAGCATTTTAAAAGAATTTTCCTAATTTGGAGGATTATAGGAGGATTAGATTTACTATGGAAAGGATTGGATAAGATCGCCTGGAGACTGCTTCTGGAGTCTGTGAGGATAACTGTTTTACCTATTTTATGGGATTCCACATATCGAACGGCTTCAAGAATTGCAGTAGCCTCTCCAGTAAAGACGGATGTAACAGGGGGGCATTTGAAATTTAATATTATTTTATATTTGGGAATCCAGACCGCAGCACCAACACATTCCTCGTCTGATAATTTGGAAGCATCTGTGTACATCACAAGCCAGTCTTTCCAATTTTTCCGGATGACTTCTTGTAGCTGGAACTCTGCATCTGGTGAGTCTTTGGAGATACCTAGGTCTAGATGGATGTCAGGTTGCAGTGTCAGGGAGTGGTACGGGTTCCCAAATATGGGTTTAAGGGCACATTGGTAAACAGGGCAGGGAAGTCGGATGAATTTGATGAAGCTACGGAACAGGCAAGGGGACTCTCTGAGTTTCCAGAATTTGTCTGATGATATAAACTCCGACAGTTGGTGAAGTTTGGCAAGGAGTGGGTGAGACGAATTTTGGACAATTTTAAAAAGAAATTTGTCGGCTAGGTATTGTCTTCTAATGGCCAGTGGGGGGTCCCCACACTCCACCTGCAAACCATTTATCGGAGATGATTTCATCGCTCCTGCCACTATCCGAAGGCTTTTGGACTGGATTTTATCGAGCGAGTTCAAAGACGATTTAAGACAGGGTTCTAGAAGTAATGAACCATAGTCCAAATGCGATCGGATCAAAGCATTGTAAAGGAGTTTTTGACAAAATGGATGGGCGCCCCACCAGGTACCAGAAACGGAACGGAGGATATGGGTATTTTTCTCACATTTTTTGGATACATGGGAGACATGTTGAGTTCCACTCATTTTGGAGTCTAGTACCGTTCCTAAGAATTTCGCATGGCTTTTTAAAGGGATGTCTTGGTTGTCATATTTAACTGACATAATAGGTGTATTCCTTGCGCGACTGAATACAACCATATTACACTTGTCTACCGAAAGCGAAAGACCATGTTCCAGTAGCCAATCATGGAGGTAATCTAATGCGGCGTTAAGTAATTCAGTAGCTTGCTCGGGATCGCTGTGTGAAATATACAGGGCCAGGTCGTCGGCATACTGCAGGACATTACAAAAAGGGGTTAAGGACAATTCGAGGTCATAGGTGTAAATACTATAAAGTAAAGGGCTCAAGACTGATCCCTGGGGAAGGCCTCTCCAAACAGTTCTTGCGGGGTAAAGAGCATTATTGTGACATATCTGTATAGATCGTGACGAGAATAGATTAAAAATTATATTTACAAGCCTCACAGGAATACTCAGATTTAGCATTTTCTGCCTGAGTACCGGAAGCAGAACATTGTCATAGGCAGATGATATGTCTAAAAAGACTCCCGTCACATTCTCACGTTTGGAAAGGCCTATCCAGATATCAGTCAAGAAGACGCTTAGACTGTCCATTGTACTCATTCCCTTACGGAACCCAAACTGGCTTTTGGCTAGTAGACCCCTACTCTCCGCTATCCACTCCAACCGGTTTTTAATTAGATGTTCCATGATTTTGGCCATTGTGCAGGAAAGTGCAATGGGTCTATACCCGTTAGGGTCGTTGCCAAGTTTTCCAGGCTTTAGGATGGGGATTATAATTTGGGCTTTCCACTCCTCAGGAGGAACTCCCCTCAAAAAGATGTTGTTGATTAAATTAAGGAATAGGTTCTTAGCGGAAGAGCTGCTGTTAACTAGTAGCGAATAGGGAATACCATCGATGCCTGGGGAGGAATCTTTGAGACCGTCCAGGGCTGTATTAAGTTCCTCAAGAGAGAATGGAGAGTCAAATTCGGAGTAATGGGATGGCATTGACGGCGTACATAGTGTAGCCTCAATTTCTGTCGGGACTGAGAGGGGAGCGAGTTTATTTTGGAAGAGTTCCAGCCAAGCTGATGGATCATTGGAGTTTATGTTGTTGTTGCTGGAGGCAGAGCAACGAAATTTCCTAATGTTTCTCCATACCACCGAGGGTTGGGATCTTGGGGACAGGGACTCACAAAACTGGCACCAACCTAATCGTTTCTTTTTAGTGAGGACTCTGACAGCTTTAGCCGCCGCCGATTGATACTTAATGAAGTTGGCCTCAGTCATGGACAACGAATATTCACGTTCCGCTGCCTTTCGCTCCTTGCACACCGCCGTGCATTCTGGGTCCCACCAAGGTGGAGAAGAACTTTTGCCTTTGTAAATATTCTTGGTTGGCAGGCAGTTCTCTGCTGAAGACAGCAGGCTGTTTCTGAAGTCAGTATACACTGCTAGGTAGTTGTAAGGTGTGACTTCAGGGAGGTTCTGAATATTCTGGTCTAAAGCGAGTCCATATTCAGACCAATCAGCCTTGGATGTATTAAATTTAAGGCGCGGGCGAGGAGCGTTTGGCAATGGATTGGAGCGGGAGTGGCGGTTATCAAAAGTTAGTATGACGATAACATAGTGATCACTGCCATAGGTTGTGGGAAGAATAGTCCAATTGTAGTCAGGAGCGAGAGCAGGAGAGCATAAACTTAAATCGACGGCGCTTTTGATATTCTGGGACGGGTAAACCCTGCGTGTAGGTGAGCCGTCATTGAGCACGCAAAGATCGAAGCGATCGCAAATATCGAGGAAGGAATGGGATAAATGGTCGGAATAATAGGAACCCCAAGATGTGTGATGAATATTAAAATCACCTAACACAACCAGAGGGGGGGAAAGGGAAGAGAGTATATCGGAAAACTCAGCAAGGCATGAATGATTGGGGTGGGGGATGTAAATAGATAAAAAGGTCACGTTGGAAATTCTCACAGCTACTGCATTTACATGCTCACTGTGGGAGGGGAGGTTGACTTGGGAGAAAGTTACTGTTCTGGAGATTAGGAGGGCGGAGCCTCCATGCCCGTCGCTTCTGTCGTCCCTAAGGCACGAATAACCTGGGAATCGGACTCGATCGCCAGGTTTGCGACGCATCTCCTGAACAGCAAAGATGAAGGGATTGAATTTATTAATAAGGTGTAGAATATCATGCTTCTTATTCTTGCTGCTGCGGCAATTCCATTGAAGGATGGGGGCCATTGGAGCAGGAAAGATTGAGGACCTGAAAAAGTTGGTCTCTGAGGTTGTTCGGTAAGGGGACATCACTAAATCTTCCTAGAAGATTGATGATGGTGGAGAGGAGGAGTGAGATGAGGTTGTCGTTAGGGATAGGAGAATCTGTGGGGAAAGCACAACCATTAGCTTGTTGGGACTGTGGGGTTTCAACTATTGAACTATGGGCTCTAGCATCGTAGCCAGGGCTTGCAGATGGGAGAGGTTGATGCTTGGATAAGGAAACCGTTTTACGGTAGGAAACATTTTGAGACCGAGGGGGGAGGATTTGAGTTGGGTATTGAGGGGATGGAGGTGGGGAGGGGACTTGCACGGTTCTCGCAGTGTCAGCGAAAGACCGTCTAACTTGAGAGAATCTAGCCGATGCCTCAGAGTAAGTGATGTTTTCCTGAGACATAACAAGTTTGATCTGCTTCTGCTTTGAGTGTTCAGGGCATGAAGGGTTAGTAGCCTGATGTGCTCCAGAGCAAAAAAGGCAGGTTGGAGTGTCTTTATTACAAGTATGGCCTTCGTGAGGTTGAGCGCAAATGAAACAGCGTGCTTGGGATCTGCACTGCGACTGTATGTGGCCGAATCTACAACACTTATTGCACTGTATAGTGGGGAGAACATATACTTCGACAGGGAGAGATGTAAAAAAACAGTACACATGTTGTGGTAGTTTTTGGCCAGAAAAGGTTAAAACTACAGTCTGTGTAGGGACCCAAACAGGTGTATTATCATTAAATGTTTTTCTATTAAGTCTACGGGCCTTAACTATGGGGCCATAGCCTGTTGGGATCTCCACTGACTCCACTAATTCTTCTAAAGTCCACTCTATGGGTACTTGACGTACTATTCCCATTCTAGTAATACTATAAGTGGGAATTATTGCTTCATAGTTGTTCCCTGTGAGTGCCGGGTGGTCAAGGAAGGCATTAGCATCCGAGAAGGTTTTGAATTCCACAGAAATCCTGTTTCTACCAACATGCTTAATGCCATCCCTTACCACATTTTTTATTTTATTAATGAACAAAAAGTGTCCAAATTTAATGGGGCGTAATACGGTGCCAGAGGAGGGATCAGTAACTGGTTTGCTTACATGAACGAGGAAGGGTGATGAGTCTTCAGAGGTATATTTCAGTTTGTTACCTGAGAATTCAGGGCTTACATATGTTGATTGCGTACTAAGGGAAGACACGGGAATATTAGTTTTTCTCGGAGGTTGAGGTAAATTATTATCGGACGGAGCTCGTTTCCGGGAGGTCTGGGCGCTATTACTTACGTCCATTTGGGAAAACGTTGGGAGTGAAAACTGAGCACATGGCTCGTTGTCGCCCCCGCCTGGGTCAGGAGGGTCAGACATTTAACACAAAACAAATAAGCACGGATTTACTTACCAATATACGTATGCTAAACAACCGCCACCTTATTAAACACTTAACAGAAAGACAACAGGGTCAAACAACACAGGGAAAACACAAATAACCACTTGTACAGCAAAACGTTGTATCTCGCACTCAACCTAAAAGCAGAGTCCCAAGATTGTAATTATAAATTAAATAAATAGTGTAGAGCTTTTAACAGTTGATGTCGACTTATTTAGTTAGTTAAGTACCTACTATGAAGTAATATTAGTCGACCAACATAATTAGGCGCATGTCAGCTAGACGTTTATCACAGTTGTTCAACAATTTACAAACTAAACGTATCTTCTTCGATATTCCATTTTAAAATCTGACCACTCAGCATGTGCAAACTAATTGAAGTGCAATATATTTAGATTGTTAATCATTGAACAATTATGATAAACGTCTAGCTTTAATGCGATTAATTATGTTGGTCGAGTAGTAAATATGAAAAGTTTTGAATGACTGAGAAAATATCTACCTCACATTAGGTACAATGGCGGACTCCGTCGCTTTACCAGTCTAAAGGTCAAAATCCCTTGCACACCGCGTCGTCTGTTTGGTACGGGCACGTAGGTACCCGGGCGGTCGGTGTGCTTCACATGAAAATCGCTGCAAAGTGGTAAAGCGACGGCGACCCCGACTTTACCTAGGTACCTATATCTTTTCTGTAAATACCATAATAGAAAATAAGCTGCGTACCTATAAAAATGTAGGTTGTTATTAAACGATTTAAACACTTTCACTTCTGATGCAAATGTACTCACTGCTTACCAATTTCAACACAAACAAATAAAACTTTTCGCGCACCATTCTCGTATCACCGGCTCACCGCACGTAAACAAAATCACGCCATCTCTCGGTCGTTCGCGACACTCTCTCGTCCACCACTATTCGAGACTTTTAATTCGATTCACTAAAGCTACAAATTGCTTGACATAAGTTTCCATAGAAATAACGTGAAACTGACATTACAACGGTAGATTTAAGTGCAATTTTATGACTTGAATTAAAAATAATTAGACTTTATGTCAGTATCTTAAGTCAATAATTAAAATTGTGCACGATTGTACTTAAAATCGAATGTATGGTAGAAGTTTACATTAGATTTTTGGAAAATAGCAAAGAAGAATTCTTTTTTTATTGATATTGAAAGATTCACAATTTCACACACAATTTTTTCATATATTTATTTGTTTAAAACTTCAACCCGTTTCTCTGGAATCGCCATCGCAAGAATCGTCAAGTTGGCAGCCCACTTAGAGACCGTAATATCTCGGTTTGTATTGAAGTACAATTGTTGAAATTTTGCGTATATGATTCACTATTTATGCACAGTTTTTTGACATATAAATCACATTGATACGAACTGTATTTCTTAAGGTGCCTGCTATCTTGACGTCAAGTTAGCAGGCACACCAAGATACTCAAATATCTTTTGAACCATAGTATCACTATTTATATGCTATACGTCACTATTTATACACAATTTTTTGACATAGTCAAAACCGTCTAATTCCGTGGTGTGCCTGCCAACTTGACGGTCACAATTGTGGCGCCACATTTGAAGCGCGCCACATTTCACTCCCGAGCTTTGATCAACAATACCAACATTGTACCAATACCAGTATTGTTGATCGAAGACTCGAAGGGAAAATGTGTATTCTGCACCCGCTACAAATGGTTCTTGGTGTGCGTGCATACGGGCAGATATACGGGGGCGATAAATGTGTCGCGCGCGCTACAATTATTGTAATCTTTGATCAACAATACAACTAGATGTCAGGTCGGCGCTAAAAATGTGTCTCGGTAAATAAGAGCGCACTTGAGAAGTGAGCTCTATTTTCTCGCAAGGCATAACAGGAAAAAGTACTTTATTTGTTGCCCCCTAATGTTGATTCCACCACTTAATGTTATTGACGTCTTTTTTTTTAGTGACAGGAGTAATTTATTGCTTTGAAAAAGTATTTATTCACGTGGACAGAATTTAGCTTTGATTTTATACGAGACGCGTTATTTAGTTGGTATTGTTGATCGAAGATTGTAATACAAATGTATGTCTGGTGTGCGGCCCGGCTTATAGGTAGGTACTTTAGTTATTATTCTGAGATCACAAAGGAAACAAAAAATCGTTGGCAACCATCATTTATTGCCATAGAACTTAAATCTAGCGAAGACAAGCTAAAGAAAATTTGGACAATTAAAATTGATTACACAGAACAAAAATATTTTATGTCGTAACTCCGATGGAATGATAATATACATTCGTCACTTAAGTTAACCAGCAATAGGCCGGCCACAAATCTTACAAGGACAGGCGGAGAATTTGCACAAAATTTCGTTTACTATTATTTTTGTGGTTGCAAATTCGCATAGGTACCTAATTATCGTCAGGTCTGTGGCCGGCAGTAGGCGAATCAGACGTCATCATTACAGAAACATTTCACATGAATACAATTTTTTAAAGCAACTTAAAAACTAGGTTGGTACCAGCGTTGCCAGACGTCCCGATTTTGGCGGGTCGTTCCGATTTTTAAATCAAAATTAAATGTCCTGCGGACAGGCTGTCCCGCTTTTCGGGGATGACTCGAAGTACTTTAACGTGCGTGCAGCGTGCTGAGGAAGCTCGGCCGGGTGATAAAAACAAGTGTGGACTGATTTTAAATAAATTTTTCTATTTCCTATCTTGTCACGTAAACATAATCTAAAACGCAAATAAAAATATTTAAAAACTTCTGATAATACCTAAATACGGTTTTACTATGTCCCAATTTCAACGAAAGAATCCCGCTTTTTTAACTCAAAAAGTTTAAAAAACCCGACTTGACAAAAAAAAATATCTGGCAACGCTAGTTAGTACCCATCTTATTTTTGTACAACAAACATATGGACCTGGTCAACATTTTGAAATAAGAGTTATTAATAGGTACCAGCTCTTTTACACTTTATCTAATTTCTTATTCTATTCACATGTCAATGTATACTGCACATTATTGCAATATTCATAAGAATACTCAAATGATTGTCCTTTTCATTTGTCTATTAATCGCACAATCTATCCCAATAATGTTTAACATTAAAATATTTTGTTTTCAACAATTCTTTGCAATATTTTCATACATACACAATACGATTACTGGTTACGGCTATACCATTTATGCCAATAAATGTTTAATAAAACAAAAATACATACAAGCAATATTGAATTTTGAGTCTATTATTATTATTACGAAGTGCGTCAGAACGGTAACAAATAAAAAGCTATAGGTATATTAACTGTACTGAGGGACCTAGCTACAAATAATTTTAACAAATCAGCAAACAACTTCTTTACCTAGTTCAGATAGGCCCCAACATTTAATGAAAAATTAAGTTACTTCATTATTAATAGTATTACAAAATATTTAGTTGCCAACTAATATAATAATGCTGATAATGCAATGCGACTAAATTCTAAGACATACATACATATAATCACGGCTATAATCCCCGAAGGGTTAGTCAGAGACTAGGCAATGAGGACAGCTAAAGCAGTTCTTCAACATAGTCCACTTTTCACCAAATAGCGATTGCGATATGTGCTTAAAGTGACAGGTGGTGAGTCTGTCGCCGCTCTATGCTGTTGAACTTATGTGCAGCCTTTAGTACGTTAGTCGCCTTTTACGACAACCAAGGGCAGAGAGGGGGTGGTAGTACTCTTTTACCGCTACGCGACGTGACACAGAATTCTAAGAATTGCACAAAAATTTAAATTAGGTAAATTGGGAAATATATAGATATTATACAAAATCGTGCAAGTTTTTATGTAAAATGAAATTCGACATGTATTTATTAAAGTCTTTTAATCGGAGCCCTGTTCTATTACTACCCCACACAAACAATATTGTCATTCCAAAACTTGGCTCAAAGTTAACCTGACTTAAGAGGCCTATTACATCTCGAATGTGATTTTTGCGTAAAATGAAAATGGGCATTTTGTAGTAATTTTGCAGTTGTATTTATCGTTTTTATCGAAATAGGATAATAAATTCATTATAAAACTTTTATTCCTAATGAAGTAACAATTACTCTGGTATTGCCAATTTTGGCAATTTTGCTCAATAATATTATCGTAGATAGGAGATATTCACATAGAGTTAGCGTTATTTGCGAAAAAAAACACATACCTACGTCAAATGTAATGTCAACGCTGCCACTTTTCTGCTACGATTTAGTACGGGATTGTAAATCTAGTTCTAGTTTCTGCATGTGATCGGAGGGTTACTTGCACCTAAACTCACTTGTCATTTTGTCTATTTCAACTTCTAGCAATTTACAGAAATGCAAAGTATTTTCAACATTTACATTTATGTTAAACGGTTACAATAACCATAGTGAGTTTGGTATGCTCCAAGTCAGCCTTAGTATTATTGTACCAATATTGAATTAACAAATATAATGATTTCTACTATTGAGTTTACAAATAAGCTAAAGCACACTTTGTATAAAAGAGCGATTGAATATGAACTTTATATACTTACCTGAAGAGCTTCTGGAATTTTTAAGTAATGCCGCAACTTTTTTATTTAATTTAAAGTTTTGTTTGGTACTATTGTGTCCAGAAAATGTATGTTAAACACATTCAGCATTCATACAGTATTATATTCATACATGTCATGCATTTGCATTAAATTTGGCATGGCCTGCATAGTAGTCAAGCTATCCAAGAGTGCCTGCACAATTTTATTAATCATTCGATCACTCTAACAGAAACTAGAATTTGTACGTCCTGGAGACAAGAAAGGTGAGTTGCCAATTTTGAAATGTAAACTCTCGTTTTATTTATTGTTACTAAATGGTGTATTCAATTAATACTTATGCTCTTGGAACCCATCAAATCCAAGAAGTGGAAAATTTACCTCTAATGCAATAGAATTACAACCTACAAAGTTATGAACTTGCAAATTAAAAAAAAATTCAGCATTAATAAGTGGAGTAAAAAAAATGATGGGCAAATACTTTACAAGCAGCATAAGTGAATTTTCCACATTGGAAATAGTCAGTTTATGTCCATGTTGCACTTTAAAACTATATTCTGTTACGCATGCCAGCAGATAAATCTAACCAAAACTCAAATTTCTATAATCAATATTGATCCTTACACCCAAAGCATAAAGTTCAAAATTAATTGTAGAAATTTGTAATTTTGTGGTAAGTTGATCTGCTGGCTACTGTACTTCGTTTTAGTCATAATCTTATACAAAATAAACAATTTCTTATGGTAGCACAATTCCGAAGTACATAAAACCTTATTTAGTATGTTTCACATTATTGGTGATTCCCATGTTGTTGATAATAAAAATGTTCTTATTGTTACAACTGTAACAAATCTTAATTTTAGATACAAGAGACAGATATGGTTGGCAGACCTGAAAAAGAAATTATATGTAAGTTGACAAATTTCAGCATATCTTATCTTATCTCGGTGGGGTCTGCCGAGGTTTCCCGCTTAGTTTCACCATAGGGATCTTTTGTGGAGCCAATTATAATGAATGTCATATTTATTGATAGAAGCAAAACTGTACATAAGGCATAAGGAATTAAAATAACCAGTAAGACTTACCAGCGCTGTTTAATCATCGGTGGCAGCTTCATCTGGTGCAGGTGTGTGCCATGTTAGCCTCTCCTCGTAGAACTGGATCACAACCTGTGGGCATCGCACATTGGCTTGCTTAGCCGGCACTAAGTCAGCCTCATCTGTGCCCTGCCACTTCATTAGGAACATCAGCTCGCCGCTACTGTCCGTTGCACCTGTTGAGAATTTTTTTTGTGAAATACATGCATGTTGAAAAAATATATGTAAGTATAAAATGTGCAAAAAAAAATTTGTCAGATCTACAAAAAATACTTTTGAAACTTAAACCCTATTAGTGTACAGATGCCAGCAGATAAATCTACCACAATATGTCAAATTTTTGCAATAAATTTTGAACCTAATGAATGGGGATATAAGGATCAATATCCTATGGAGAAATTTGACAGTTTTAAGGGTTTAGATTATCTTGTACTTAGGTACTTAACCATCCATAACCACTTAACCCGTCGAGCGTCAAACGTACTCAGGTTTGATACATGTTTTTTTTCTTGCACGTGCGCAAAGTGTTCTTAAGGTAGAACAGATTTACAGCGCGCCACTGGCGTTCAAATTTTAGCTTTTCGATTGGTACTAGCGGTGTTTCCGTTTAGCTTGAATTATTATTTGGTTTGTATGGAGTAACTTTTATTTAGGAACCATTTGACTACAATTTGGAACGGAAGTCAGAAAAATTATATAAAAAAGTCGAACGTTTTTTTTGTCAGTTGTTGCGTCACTCACTTTGTAGTAGGTAGGTAAAAATGAATTCTCGACGAAAACGGCGAGTAATCTTATATAAAGTATATATTTAATTACTTGGAAAAGAGTGTAGATTGTGGTAAAATAATGGTTATTATGGAATCAGTGTTTATCTTTGTAAAATAAAGTCATGAACTTTTGAAGTGTGATTTTTTCGTAAGCGTGTATAGCGAGTAGGTTTTTTCCTCAGTAAAAAATATAAATAATAGTTTGTAAGTTTGTCGATTACATAAACAGTTATTGATAAAATAACATTTCATTACCAAATAACTAATGTAACTAATAACAATGAAAACAACGAAAAAACGAGATTTCGCGGACTCAGTTCGGTGATGGCCGCTGTTAGGTATTTGCCTATGCGGTGCATATTATTGTGAATAACTAAGTTAATATGTGACTTCAAAGCCTGAAATTTTAAATGTGAATACTTGAATAAGTGAACTTTGTGGTGTTAGTGTTGTTTTGAGTGAAAGTGTATGGGAAATATGTGTATTGAGGTGTGAAAGTGTAGGTACGCTGCGATGATAACATTCATCATAATTCAATCATCACCTCAGACCCTCATGTAAGTTTATTTTTTTACTAAGCTTATGATATTTTGATAGGAAATTTCATGCAGATTACATTGATACCTACATAACACTTATGGATACATTATACAGGAATTACGTAATTAGGTTATTTCTGAAGATAAACAAAAAAAAAGAAAACATTGTTATATAGCGGAGCGCTTGAGGCGCTTTTTTTTTCCTAGGCGTCGAGCGCTCCACGGGTTAAGCGTCCGAGCCCCTATATACAACATGGCGCCCAGCGTCCAGCTGTTTACAGAGCTGCTAGAAGAGTGTACAGAAGAATACGAACCCTGACTGAGCTGACAAAAAAAATTAGAACTAAACAACTACTCAGGCTATATCAAAACTTTATATACGTACGGAATGCTTAGAAAACGCAGTATTTTAATAAATTAACAGTTAATTACGAAAATCTATAACTAAATTTACAAAAATAAACATTCCAAGGCAAAAAAAAAAAATACGTAAAAATATATCGACATGTAGAAATTATTATTACTTGGAAGTCACTGTTTGAAACTACACTCGGCGTCAAAAAAATCGCACCTCTTAGAAAATCACTTTCAAATGTCATTTACTCTTGATATGCACATGCAGTCGCATTAATTATGATTTTATTTACAAGGTTACTTAATTAACTTAATAAAAAACATTACTTTTCATTATCAAATAAAACCTAATGCAACAAATAAAGTGTCACAAAAATTCGATGCAAATTTTGCTACCCGTGAGAGTTGCTAGTTGCGCTTCCTTTGTGGGTATAAAACGGTCAACACGGGTTCAATGTGGGTCATTCGCTATTCAACCGTTGAAGAGGACACACGCACAGATTTTGATGGATACCACAGCTGATAAAGCCGCTCAAGTGGTTGCACTACTGCAATCAGGGGTGCGGCAGTGTGATGTCGCCCGGCAACTGAACCTGAGCCGTTATTCCGTTCGAAGAGTGTACCAGCGCTTCATAGAGACCGGTGGCTATATCCGCAGACACGGTTCGGGTAGACGTCGCTGCACTTCGGAAAGAGACGACCGGTTCGTTGTGTCGAACTCTTTGAGAAATCGTTTCTCCAACGCTGTTGAGTTGCAACAGCAGCTCCAGGCAGTTCGCAGACGCACCGTAAGCGTATCTACGGTTAGAAGAAGATTGAAGGAGAAGAAGATAGCGGCCCACAGAGCTGCTACGGGTCCAAAATTGACTGCAGCGCATCGGCGAGCCCGCTTGCAGTTTGCTCGTGACCACGTCGATTGGACCCTTGAGCAGTGGAGAGCTGTTCTCTTCTCAGACGAGACGCGAGTGTGTCTTTTCTGCAACGACCGACGGAGAAGAGTATACCGGAGGCAGGGTGAACGTTTCGCCCAAGCCTGCATCCAGGAGACGGTGGAATATGGTGGCGGATCCTGCATGTTCTGGGGCGGTATGTCTGCTGCCGGCAAAACCGACCTTGTCTGCGTCTCCCGGACTGGAGGTGCTCGCGGACAAGGGTCGCTGACTGCTCGCCGCTATGTCACTGAGGTCCTGGAAGTGCATGTGGTCCCCTTTGCCGAATCTTTTGGCGAGGGGTTCACATTAATGCACGACAACGCTCGCGCTCACACTGCAGGCATCGTGAGCGACTTCTTGCAGAGGTCCCAAATCTCTGTGATGCAGTGGCCAGCGCGAAGTCCGGATCTGAATCCTATAGAGCACCTCTGGGACCATCTTAAACGTAAGGTTCGATCTCGGGATCCAGCTCCTTCGACTCTACAGGAGCTCCAAGACGCGGTGATTGAAGAATGGGGGCTTATCCCTCAAGAAGAGCTCCTGAAGTTGGTGAGGTCCATGAGGGACCGTATGGAAGCCGTGATCAGGGCAAGGGGGGGTAACACTAGATTTTAAGTTAATTTTAAGACACTTTTTGTACATTTTTCTTTGTAAATTATCTGTTGTTAATTAGGACTTAATTAAGGATTTTTATTATTTTATTAATTTTAATGTTGTTTGTATAATTATAATTAAACAGAAAGTTAAATTTAATTGTTTTTTGATACTCCTTTTTGTTACCTTTCTAATAATACCCAACACTATCCTCTACATAAGGTTTAAGAATTTTTAAAGATGATTTTTAAAAGGTGCGATTTTTTTGACGCCGAGTTTATAAAGAATCATACCATGTTCGATAGCTAAAACCATAACGATTGTTTTGATGTGCACATTATTAGGAAGAAGGATGATTACGAAGAGTAATAACAACATTTTTAGCACCAAAAAAATTGTCAACAATTTCATTTTTTTACTAAAGGTACTATGTCGTACACTATGCCATAGTTTCAATTGCTCTACGGATCAATTGATATCCATACAGCCACCTCAAATTTTCTTGCGGAACTACGAACTAGGTGCAGTGGGCAACAACCTTATCAAAGAACGTTGCCGTGTTTATGGCGCTTGGTCAGAAAAAAAATTTAGTTGCAATGTCACTGTCTACGAATGTAAACAAACATAACCAATCTTTAACGTTAATTAGTTTGCGATTGTTTTGATGTGCGCTTATTTAGGAAATATGGTGAGTAGAAGAGTATTTCGACATTTTTAAAGACGCTTACGCTGCAAAATTCCGTTTTGGCAAACTGTCAATTTCGTCAATTTCATTATTTTTTTCTGTGAAATTTTCTGTGGCAATATATAGATTTCTTTTACTTGTATGATGAATTAGTAACCACAGAACCACCTCAAATTTTTTCACGGACCCACGTACTACGTGCTTTGACCTATTAAACTGGTAACTAAACCTACCATGGACGGTTGGAGGTTTAAATGCTCGGTGAGTAAAACTACCGTGGACGTTTCGCACTTATTTTTTCTCGACGGACTCGGACGGTTGAGTGGATAGAGGAGTCTAAGATAATTTCATGTTTTTTTATAAACATACCAATGATTTTTTCAGGCTCTAATCCACGGTCAAAGCCAGAAGCTTTCTTGTCATCTGTCTTTGTTTTTTTGGCACCTTTCAGATCTGGAGTGGCTGTAGAAGACTTGCGCTTTTTCGAATCTTTGTCAGTCTTGCTTGTTTTTCCCTCTGCAATTGAAAAAAATATTTATAAAAAACTGACTCTTTCATTAAGACTCAATAGCAAAATAAATGGAAAATAACTGACAAACCAGTGTGACAAATATACATAATGGTTATAATGGTTTTAATTTCATATTTATTTACCTGCTTCTTTCTTTTTCCTAGCTTCCTCAAAAGCTTGAATTAGATCTGGACAGTCCAGATTTTCCTCAGGTTCCCAAGTATTGTCCTCGTCGCTGTACCCTTTCCATTTTAAGAAATACTCAACCTAAAAATTAAATGTCAGCTCACAAACGTCCTACTAGTCTAAGATCCGAGTATAGAACGACCTTCACCGAGAAGGTTAATGGATGAAAAGTATTTTATATCAAATTTAATATGTTAAATAATAGAATTGTGAGTGGGTTGGCTGAAAAATTTCAGTCCAGTACTATTAATGATTAAAATATATTTAAAAAAATATATTTTTTTACATTGCACTGGTTTGGTGTGTGTGTAATGAGCTTATCTTTATATAAACATAAATTTTATTTATTTAACCAGACGGTTGCAAATTACTAATATTGACTTGCCTGTTTACACCTGCCTACCCAATGTTATGACAGGAATAAAATAGTCAACCTAACGTTTGCATATTCTATAGGCTTCGTACTTTCGATTGGTACCTATTTAATTAATCTATTATCGAAACAAGTGCAGTATTTAAAAAAATATATTTTTAAATATTTAATTAATCATATACTGGACTGAAATTTTTCAGCCAACCCACTGGCAATATATTTTTTAACATATTAAATTGGATATAAAATACTTTTCATCCATTAACCGCTTGGTGAAGGTCGTTGTATACTCGGATCCTCTACTATACTGTTAAGCTCAGACTTTCCAATATGAACCATAGCACAGATCGATAGTCCTGAACTATAACATCATATCTGCAAGGAAGTTTTGTAGCAGATATGACATTATTGTTTGGGACCAACATTGTCATTTTTTTTTTCAGACTTGCATATAATATTTCGCCAGACATGACTGCAAAAAGCGAGCCATGTCAGACTAATGCTGGACACCTAGCAACCCCAGGGTGCAGCACAACATTACAATTACAACTAAGTATATATACATACATACAGTCACAAGCAAAAGTATGTAAACAATTGTAACTCTTTCTACAATGGAATAAGAGTCAAAGTCTATACATACGTCTCTACACTATCGCTGAACAATCCGCACAAGCACTTCTTTAGTAAAAGAGTCGTCGATGCTCGGAACAAGTTGCCAGCTGTGTTTTGTGGTTTCCGCACAGAACACAAATCAATTAGACAAAGTATTTAAAACTGGAAGAGAGTTAATTCACGAGTATGAGCTAACGGGATACAGGATGTCATCAGTTGTTTCAACTGCCTGCCTGTCAATAATAATAATAATAATATTGGTGCTTGTGACTGTACATACATACGTCTGCAGATCAACCAACCCAAATCTGTCAAATTTCTCGAATCAATATCGATCCTTACATACCCTAGTAACAAAGTTCAAAATATACCTATTGAACAAATTAAACATTTTTGTGGCAGGTTGAAGTGCTGTTCGTAAAACACAAATTAGAAATTGAAAAATTGCAAAATATTGTGACAGTGAAAAGATGCAACATTGAAATGACACAAGTACAGTTATGACATACACTATACGTAACATGTGTGATGTTTTAATATCTGAAAGGAGGGTGGGCTTACCTTGTTATTCCTCATACGTCTGTCCAGAACCTTTTCCACAGAGAATTCTTCCTCCACTTCCGGGTCACCTCCCTCTTTTTTCTTCTCTGCCATACTAAACACAAAATTACTCTATTAAAATTACTTAGCTACTTATTTAGTTTAGTAGTTTTTATATACCTACTACTACATGCCAAATCTTTCGCCTTTCAAGGTCATAATAAGATGACCATTTTGTTAAGTGAGGCTGTTTGTGGATGTGCCAGACTGAATGGGACAGAATGCAAATGGGCCAAGCTGCGTTATGATGGGACAAAGTCTGTCCGACAGCCTGATAATGTGACCGACTGCGAGTGACCGACCTACACTTCAAATGGGTGAAGAGCTACATGTAACTTATCGGCACTAGTAAAAAAACTGTAATGGAAAGGCGTTTATTTTTTGTAGTCATACATCGTCTATATTGTAATCGTTCGAGAAATCGCATAATCGACAAAATATTCTAACCCAAGACTCAGTGAATATAACCTAAGCTTGTAACGTAAAACAACATGGAACTAACAGAATAACTTTGTCATATAATTGTATCATTTATTCTAGGATGTACACCTGAATTGAATAAGAACAAACATCTACATTTCCAAATAAATAACCATTCAAGATGTGCTGTAGTCCCGCCATTTTGATTATACCACAACAAAGCTTGGCCATATTTTAGACTAACTACAACAAAGTAAACCAAGCATAAACTTGATAGTACTATAAAATAATAAATAAATTTTAAACAAGTACATATTTTGGAACAAATTACCACTTTACCTTTATTCTGAATTTACACAACAAAGATTTAAAGCCGGCGCACGCAACAAACCAAGCCAATTTTATTGTTTTATTTTATTTAACCCATAGACAAAAGATCAGCGGCAGCGTGCATCGAGCAACCGCCATGCGTACGTATCAAGCCGGCTCCATACGCTTGCCAAACAACGGCAAACAGCAAACAACAAACACGAACATGTGGCCGAGTGTTTGTGTTTGCCTGTTCGTGTTTGTGTTTGCCAGTGTTCGGCGTCGGTGTCGGTTTTTCATCACAAATCAAAGGATGTTCGGCAAACAGTTTGCGATGTCTCCACATGCTTGGTGTGGTGAGCATCAGTATTGCACGCGAGCTTTCGGGCGGCGGACGTTCCGGTTCTCAGCAATTTCCGCGCGCAATGTAGCGGAGCTAGGAAAATGGCTGATTGGTCTGAGGCTACAACTGTCCTTTTTGGAAGCATACCATTATGAGCAATGCATTTGATATACTAAAGATGCCAATCATAAAAATAGGCAGGTGACCGATGCATTGGACGCGCCTTAGTTTTATTGTCATTATGAACAAAAATATAAAGGAAATAAAAAATAAAAAGGAAATATTAATATTCTTTTATTGATACTTGATATGAGTAAATTTTTTTGACTAAAAAACTTATGCTTTAAGCACTGACAAATTTCGACGGGTGAAAACCAGACCTCGGTAGCCAAGTGGTTAAGGCAGCCGCCCGGAATGCGGAAGGTGCGTGGTTCGATTCCCGCCTGAGGTTGTCGTCTTTTTTCAGAGTTTAAAAATTTTACTTAAGTATATTTAAGCGTTAATAAAACACTAAATTAAATAAAAACATTAATCTATAAACGCAACTTCATCTGAACCAAATGTTCAAATATTTGTAAAAATGTATCTTTCGGATCTCAGAGGTGAAAACTTCTAAGATTTGATGAAGCAATGTTGGCTAAAATACATAAGCATCAAGCACTGACAAATTTCGACGGGTGAAAACCAGACCTCGGTAGCCAAGTGGTTAAGGCAGCCGCCCCAAATGCGGAATGTGCGTGGTTCGATTCCCGCCTGAGGTTGTCGTCTTATTTCAGTGTTTAAAAATTTTATATAAGTATAGGTATTTAGGCGTTAATAAAACTCTAAAATATGTAGTAAACATAGATACACATTTTTTGAGATTGATTGAGACGTTGCATACATTTTGTATGAAGCAGTTCATATTACACCGTGCATGATCCGTGTCCCGTCCGGGCCGTGTCCGCTCCGTGCACGTCCCGCTCTAATATAAATCATCCCTGAAACGGTTCATGGTCCGACGACGAAGCAATCCGCAACACTAAAAGGAGCGCGTCCATTGGATCGGAATCGCCGCTTACGGATCGTTCGGAGCGTCGGCATTACGGAAATGCCGATGGGGTTGTAACTGATTGTAACGTTGCACTTTTTTACTCATTAACAATAACAACTTTTATTTTATCTATCATCTTTATCTATAGAAGTCACCATAACCTCAGAACACCTCTAGAACCCCAAGCGGTCGCATGAGACCGCACTGACAGAGCGCGCCTTTCCGTCAAACCCCAAGCGGTCGCATGAGACCGCGCTCTCCCACTTGACTTTGTACCGTGTTTTCATAAACTTACAGACTACTTTAGTATAAACAAGGTCGATTATTCCGGTTCTGTGGTACATTTTATGCAACGTGATCGCAAAATATCGCATAGTCTGTGCTCGATTCTGTCATTTTCGACGTTGACAGTTGCGCCAATTTCTGTGTCGGAGTGAATTAGTCGTTATGTTTTGTGTGCTGTTTTTATTGGATTTATCTAATGTAAGTACTGTTTCATAATAGAAAATGATTATTGAGACTAATGATTGTATTTAAATAATAAGTTGTAAGAAATACATCGTTATTACTACTAGAAAAAGCGTGTAAAGTCCGTTGGCATGTTTCCGATTTCTGAGTGATTTTTAGAGAAATACTATAAGACAAATAAACTGTTGCAATCATCACTTTATTTTGATACCTGATGGATAGGAAATATATCAGTTATTTTATTGTTGTTTACAGAAGGACAAAATATAGTGATTTTAGAGTTATATTTTTTTGCAAAAGGCGGCATTTGTGACTTCATCGGAAATTTCAAAAAAGTTATTAAGTTAAGCGCACCTGCTGTCATTATTTTTGACATTTAAATTCCAAGACTGAGTGGTTTGCTCTAAAACCATAACAGTATTTATTCTTTTTCAAAACCATTTTCCAGTTTCCATTCGAACACAGAATCTACAGATCGATACTCTACCACTACTCTTTTTCTTTGCACCTTTAGAGGGGATTATTTGAATGGCCTTAACTACGTTTCGCCCTGGTTAATCGTGCTCTACTCTTGCAACGTATAGGTATATAAATTAGACAACAGACTATTCGTACTTCATTTACGTATACTCTATTTACGTACCTACATTATTAATTTACGTAGGTACGTACGGCAATATATTTTATTGTGGCATGTCAAATGATTTAAAGGAGTAAAAAAATAGCGCCTACGCACTTTTTATGTTCTACCGACTGTTTATGTACAATTTTTCTTAACTCTTAATGTACTTATTAGTTATTACTAATTGTTATATTGTCTTGTTATTAATTTTTTAAATATATTGTACAATTTACCACATACTTAGTTATTTTATTTAAATAATGTTTTATTTAATTACATGATCCTGCATCTTAGCTGGACCAGGGAACAGTGTGATAGTGTGCGTCCACTGTATGAGAGAGAGAGAGAGAGAGAGTTGAAAATATTTATTTGTTGAAAATATCAGTTTACTGAAGTAGCTTGTGCTTGATGCTTATGTTTATAGTCAATATTTAACAAATTAAAATTTAACTTCGACAAATTTCGACGGGTGAAAACCAGACCTCAGTAGCCAAGTGGTTAAGGCAGCCGCCCGGGATGCGGGAGGTGCGTGGTTCGTTTTCCACCTGAGGTTGTCGTTTTTTTTCAGTGTTTAATTTAGTTTTTTATTTAATTTAGTCAGTGTTTTATTTTACATATGTATATTAAGCGTTAATAAAAACATTAATGTATTATTATGTGTCCAGCAGTGGAACGTTTATTGTAAGATCATTTGATTTGATATGATAATATGGAATGAACAGCAAAGTAAGTACCTACTCCAATCAGCTCGTATTCATTCATGACCATCATTGTGTGTTTTAAGTTCGTTTTTATTGCACAACAGCACAATTTAGGATTTGTGGTTAGACAGATGTGTTACATCAAGGTACATAAGACCGCCGGCGGTCGCGAAACAATTGATTTTCAATTGTGTCTGGTTTTACGGTGCTCAAGGGGTTAATTATCTTCATAGACTGAAAATATTATTAGCCAGTAGTTAGTCGGTGTTTAAACATTGCGACAAAAGGTTGCGTGGCGTTGTTGTTAGCTGACGTAAATTAGTTACATTTCTTAGCTCAGACTTAAAATGCCAAAACAAAAATAAAAATAAAAAATTGTCATGTTTAAAACTGCTGAAAAACGTTAGTTTGTAAAAGAACTACTACTAATTGAAAAACTTATTCAAAATTAAAATATAAAGGTATTGTGTATACGATTTTTTTAAATCCAAAAAAGGCGATCGCTCAGATCCGTCCAACTACAGGCCAATAGCCACTTCACCTCTTTGCTCTCCAAAGTAATGGAGTCCATTACAAACCGCCAGCTCATAAGGTACCTAGAAGAGAATCAGCTACTTAGTGATCGCACGTATGGTTTTAGTCGCGGTCGTTCGGCTGGCGATCTTTTAGTGTACCTTACTCACCGATGGGCGGAGGCAGTCGAGAGTAAAGGGGAGGCACTGGCAGTTATGTTATGTTAATTTTACGGTCATCGGACTGCGTGCGCAAGCAGTCCCAGAGAATTTAATAGAAAGCAACAAATCCGTCCGTACGCGCCAATTCCGATCCAATGAACGCGTACCTTTAACCTCCATTGGTATCTATGGTTATCATAAGCTCCATTTTATTTGTCTATGGTTATCATAAGCTCCATTTTATTTTAATAAACTGTACAAAGTTTTATTGTAGCTTGATCGTGTCACAAGCTGTTTAGTCTTTGAAGAAGTAAGTGGCAACGCTGATGTAAATGTTGCTTTCGTGACTTCTTGGCGGGAAAGTGAAGCGTCATGTCTGTTTTGTCTTATTTTCTAAAATTTGTGTATTGTCGAATATTAATATGAAATAATGGTGGATTATTAACCGTTAAGTGTTCGTGAACGTGCATGAGTGTTGGCAAATAAAACAAAACAGTGCAACATCACTTTTCAAATTCTTTCAAGAAGTCCGTGTGAGATTCAGTAAAGTCCCACATCTTTACTGGAACTCAAGGGATTTGGGGGAATATCGTTTAGGAAGTGTATAGAGTGCCACAAGCGGCACTGTATCTCCATCGGTTAGGGAACCGTAAGTTTTGCGGTATAATAGTGACGCCGCCTATGCTGCCGTAAAGTTTTTGTTAGACAACAGAAATATTAGCTGACCTACTCCTGTAGGTCACGTGATATGTTAAAAATTTAATACAATCGCGAAGCGCAGCGTAGCGATTGTCTTGAATTTCGAGGTTATTTTTTTTATTAGACAACAGAACTCTAAGGCTGGCCATACACAGCCGGAATGGCTTGCTGAAATAAGAATCTGAATTTAAGATTCTGAATTCCGGCACCTTGACTCACACATTCTTAAAAATTCAGATTGATCAGTAGTCTTGTGACTCCCGGCATATGCAAACGTCTCCGAGACGTTAACCGCTTGGCTTGCTGTTTCAACCAGATTGCCATTTTTTTTTCGCTGTTCCTACCAATTGACGTCCTCCGTGGTCAAGTGGTTAGCGCGCCGGGTCTGGCGTCGCGCCATCTCTGAGGTCCCGGGTTCAATTCCCGGTCGGCGAGTCAATTTAGAGAAAACTGATTTTCTTAATTGATTTCGGGTCTGGGTGTTTTTCCATGTTTATGTATATTTATCCATTATCTAGTTTAACCATATTAACGAGTTTCATTAAAGCTTATATTGCTATCAATTTTTTTAAAAACAAAATATAAAAATAAAAAATTATGGTAAATCCTGCTAAAACTGATAAGCATTGTTTATAAAAATGCACCAAAACTGCTATATTTACCTTTATAATTTTTAAGAATTGAAGTACATCGAAAATTAAACACTATTAAAGCAACGTATCAATAAGATAACATACAAGCTAAATACCTAAAATTTACTTTTAAAAATGCTATAAAAGTAGGATCCTACTAAAAATGGCAACACTGAAATAATTCAGAATCTGAATTCCAGCATGTGTGTGCCGCTCTATATAAATTGTATGGGAATACGCGCGTTCTGAATTCAGAATCTTAAATATTCAGACACGGAATTCCGGACGCTCGTCAGCTCATTCTTCCAGATCGATCTGAGAAATTCACTTTCTGAAAAAATCAGCATGTGTGTGGAGCATACTAATATTGTATAGTAATCCGGCCTTTCTGAATTCAGAATCTAAGGCCTAATCTAAGCCTAAGGCTGGCCTCACACAGCCGGAATGGCTTGCTGAATTAAGAATCTAAAGGAGGTCACTAATAGTCCATACAACTTTGGCCATGTTTGTACCTTGAGGTACATAGATATCAAAATGTAGAGAAAAATTCGAGGATTCCGAAAAACGTATCATTTTGCTTTTATATTTAGATAAAACTAGATAATAAATTAATAAAGTTGTAAATTACTTGTAACACATTTTTATCATTCAATGTTCAATTGCGTTTAGTATAAGACTTCCCCAAAATCTGTAGTGTTAAAAAAATATTTTATTTGCTATTAATTATTGCTAATGCATCTACTTGTGATCCATTTTTATCAACAGATAATTAAATGGGCGTAAAATAATAAAAAATAGAAAATATAATATTAAAATCAGCTAATAATTGTCTCTCTGCCAGTAACAAAACGCTTCAAAATGTCAAAATACAACAAAATGTCATAAATGTCATTCCGTTCGTTTCGTTTTATTTCGGCGTTTCGGGGTGCTTCGTTGTTTTCTTTTCGTTTGCGATTCGTATTTTTATTTAATAACTTGGCTATTCCCTGTGGTATTTCGTTTTCCCTCGTGATTTGATTCCTGATGAAACTCTGATTCCGAAAACAGATTATATTCATAATCGTATCACAGATTATTTAACATAGACAGGGTCTAAAATGGCGTATTTTTTCAAACCGAAATTATTTTTTTTTTGTCTTTTTCAATTATCTAACAAACAATGTAGGCCTGCTTTATTTTATTACTCAGCGTTTCATAGAGTAATTTTTTCCCTAAAGTGTACCTCGGTACATTAACTGGCCAGATTTTAGTGACCTCCTTTAAGATTCTGAATTCCAGCACCTTGACTCACACATTCTTAAAAATTCAGATTGATCAGTAGTCTTGTGACTCACGTCTCCGAGACGTTAACCGCTTGCTGTTTCAACCAGGGTTGCCATTTTTTTTTCGCTGTTCCTACCAATTGACGTCCTACGTGGTCAAGTAGTTAGCGCGCCGGGTCTGGCGTCGCGCCATCTCTGAGGTCCCGGGTTCGATTCCCGGTCGGCGAGTCAATTTAGAGAAAACTGTTTTTCTTAATTGATTTCGGGTCTGGGTATTTTTCTATGTTTATGTATATTTATCCATTATCTAGTTTAACCATATTAACGAGTTTCAATAGAAGCTTATATTGCTATCAAGTTTTATAAGAATAAAATATAAAAATTTATGGTAAATCCTGCTAAAACTGCTAAGCGTTGTTTATAAAAATGCACCAAAACTGCTATATTTACCTTTATAATTTTTAAGAATTGAAGTACATCGAAAATTTAACACTATTAAAGCAAGGTATCAATAAGATAACACACAAACTAAATATCTAAAATTTACTTTTAAAAATGCTAATAAAGCAGGATCCTACTAAAAATGGCAACACTGATATAATTCAGAATCTGAATTCCAGCATGTGTGTGCCGCTCTATATAAAATGTATGGGAATACGCGCGTTCTGAATTCAGAATCTTAAATATTCAGACACGGAATTCCGGACGCTCGTCAGCTCATTCTTCCAGATCGATCTGAGAAATTCAGATTCTAAAAAAATCAGCATGTGTGTGGAGCATACTGATATTGTATGGTATTCCGGCCTTTCTGAATTCAGATTCTTAATTCAGAAAGCGATTCCGGCTGTGTGAGGCCAGCTTAACTCCATACAAAAAAATATTTTGAATATTATGTCGTCTGAACATTATGACAAATAAAAAATATGTTACGGTTCTCGAACCGATTGAGACAGAATGCCGCTTCGTGCTAGGATGCCGTCACATTACGGCATCGTAACCGATCGTACTATGTTGCCGCTTGTGGCACTCTATTCACTGCCTACACTTTGTACTAGGATTCCGTAATGACGGCATCGTAACCGATCGTACTAGAATGCCGCTTGTGGCTAGGGATGGGATTTTACCCGGAAAAAACCCAAATTTGGGAAAAAACCTGGGAAAATTCCCAAACGGGAAAATATTCGGGTTTTTTCATTTAATACAAATATATAAACATCCAAACACGTTTATCTAATAATGTACGAGTATATTGTCATTAAACCTATCTCAATAAATTATCTACTATCGTGTGTATATCGAGGTTGCCTTAAGTTTGATGTGACTGCATGACTTTCCTATTTATTATTCTATTCATTCCCTGCAAGTTGAGCAAAACCGAGTACGAAACACAAAGAAGAATGGGCAAAATGGTCTAGGTAGCAGCTACTTCCAAAAATGGTGTCAATTGTTAGGTTTGGTCAGAATGATCAAATGTTTGTGTGGGGCCAAAGCTGTAAACCTTTTTGTTCTCGTTTTCTAATGTGTTTCTTGAATGCATCAGGTTAGCATTAAGAAATAGCTTTTGTATAATTGTTTTTTTGTCTATAGGCCTGTAAAAAATAGTTTTGCTCGCTTCAACTACCCAAATCGTAACAATTAAGTCTCGACTTATTTACTTGGATAGTTGAGAGCTGTGTTTCATATGGTTGTTTTGTTGTTAACAACAAAACAACCAGAAAGAGCTTCATACCCATAACACTCTATAATTGGAATAGAGTCTCAAAACCCTCTGTCTAAAGTAAAAACATCTTCATGTTTAAAAAACCAATGAAACACAGCCTCTTGGACATTAATTGTAACATAATTGAGGAATCTAGTCTTCGATCCCATACACAATCACTGTCCAATTCACAAAACACTTTCCTAAATCCGGTGAGCAAGTCAAGTCGTAAACGATTAGAAATTAATAAATCAAACAGCGAGAACGTACAAGTAAACGAGAAGTAGGTAGTTGCACTGAAGAATGTCGACAGTCAACTGACTGGTGGTGAAGAATAAAAAGAAAACGGCCTCTGAAGTGGCCGTGACCTAGACCACACTTCATACATTTTTGCCCATTCTCTTTGATATCTTAAAATATTTTTGTAACTGAATACCATTAGATACATAGTGTGGCGGCGCTACCTACATGACGCCAAACATAGTTCGACACAAAGCAAACACCTTCCCAACCGTGTCAACAGATGGCGCCACAAAAACCAATTCAACGACATCTCCATACCGCGACAGAAAATAGTACGGGAAGCCTGCATCACGGTAGCGAAGTTACACCACCTCCTTCGCTATATATAGTACCTCCAACTACCATCCGTTGGACCTCGGTCCCCGCTCGGAGGAAGATCTTACCTTTGCCTTCCTCAAAGTGGCATCCATCTCCAATCTACCCATTATCGCTTCCCTACAGTGGTGACCCCCGACGTGTACCAATCTACCCACCATCGCCTTCCCTACAGTGGTGACCTCTACGGAGCATAGAAGTACCTTCAACATCGTCGCAGCGCCCATCCATCACTCCTCATCCATCATCAGGTCTACCTTCGCCAGCAGTCACACAGCAAGCCAGCAATCAAGCCTCAAGGTTCCACCGCAGCATCTCGGACGACGCTTCCTGAACCTCCGGCATCGACCTCCGGTCTCAGGGGGGGAGTGATGTGGCGGCGCCACCTACCTGCATGACGCCGCACATAGTTTGACACGGAGCAAACACCTTCCCAACCGTGTCAACAGATGGCGCCACAAAAACCAATTCAACGTCATCTCCATACCGCGACAGAAAATGTATAGCACTTCCCTCTACCATTCGTTAGACCTCGGTCTCCGAGTTATAACACCCAGCTCGGAGGAAGATCTTCTCTTTGCCTTCCTCAAAGTTGCATCCATCTCCAATCTACCCACTATCGCTTCCTTACACATAGTTTTAATATCTACCTACATTATATTTCCTTCCTCGTTAGGATTTTTAAACAAGCTTTTTAACAAATAACTACATTAAACCAATCCGTTGCGCTGCATATTTGTTATATCCAAGATCGCAAGGTGTTGAGTTGGATGAAGAGCACGAGGTGAATGCCATGGAATTTATTCATGAAGTGGGCCAATTGCTAATATTGACATTTCTGTCGATTAAGCCAACTATAGAGCTAAACAAGGTTTATAGGGTAGATCTATTATTTGTAAGAATGGCACAAAAATGGATTCAGTCATTTGGTGGAGAGGGTTCTGTAAATAAAAATTGCTGAGTAGAGTTGTAGTAGGCCTTCTGACTGATCCCTGCACTTAGGCAGCCACTGAACGATCATTCAGCACACTTGCCTCTTCTTCGTCGTATCGATAGTTTAATATATACGCGCTGTTAAACAGTTTCCGCCCAATATTCCGCTGTTGCCACCCCAGGAGGAGAAGCCTCATTCAGGTCTTTCTTTCGTGTCCATGTCTACAGCTTCCTCATTCGATATAGAGAAATTCTAAGCATGCCATATTTTTGTGCATATTATGTGCAATCAAACGTTTCAGTCCTAATTTTTGTGCCACCACAACTTCGTTACTATGAGTTGTTTTATGTGTGTAAGCTGGAGACACGTGTCACCAGCTCGCACACGCCCGTTAAGACTAACCAGTGAGGTTAGGGTTTTGGACTATAGCTAGAAATTTTGTGCATAATTTGTGCACTAGGAACAAAAAAAACTAACCATAACACTCAAATACTGTTGAAACTACGATCATAAAACTGTGTGCGAGCTGGAGACACGGGTCTGCAGCTCGCACAGCTGTATCTTCGTAATTGTTCAAGCTACGGTTATGAATTATACCTCAAAATTTTGTGCAGAATTTGTGCATAAGGCACAAAAATTTTCAAAACTTTAACTCAAAAGGTTTTTGAGCTACGAACCGATAAGTATGTGTAAGCTGGCGACACGTAACACGGGCTAACACATGGTGAATTATTGTAACTATATAAGATAGCGCTTCGTTTTAAAGATCAAATAATACGTTATAATTTGTGCACACACGAGGCAAAATTTCAAATCTCTGGGCCTCTTACTTTATAAATTATAAGCCAAAAACTGTTTTCCAAAATTCAAAATAATGGCTGGGAAGCGGCTAAACGCGTGCCGACCGCGCCGTTGCCGTTCCGTGCGCTACACTATTGCAATCGAGTTTGAACTTGAGAGCTAGGTTAATTTAGTGTCATTTTAATTTGCGCTCTCGATCGTTTCGTTTCTATACCGAGAATTTTAGACTAGGAGACTGCTGATATAGGAAATTGGTTAATTTAAAATAAAAGCAGTCTATTTTATTTATGAATGTTCATAAAATATCGCTATGCTTAGTTTTAAGTATTTACAATAACCTCATTAATATGATAAGTAGTGATAAAATTAGTCTGCCTGTATGTTTTTATTACCACGTTTTTATTAGGTAGCTTTCTCGTTTATTTGTTTATTTATTTGTCGACAAATGTAAACGATTTTATACTAGCTTCCCGATGAGCTAGACTTGCAACTTTGAACATAGGTCAGAACAGGATGACAATGCAATATTATGGTGTCATTGAGCTGATCTGATGATTCAGCCGGAAGAAGGCCACAGGATCTCTGTAAGAAAACCATGAAACCCCATTCAGGCTCATTTGATTAGTTTTTATGAGCACTCTGACGGGAGACGACTAGACGAGGTCCATGGTCTGATGATGAACCCGAAGGAAGGCCACAGGAACTCAGTATTGAAACCATGCAACCCCATCAAGTTTGGGCTCGTTTGATTCATCTTGACGAATACTCTGTTAGAAAGAAGGGTCCAGGGTCTGATGATGGAGCCAGAAGAAGGCCACAGGAACTCGGTATTGAAACCATGCAACCCCATCGAGTTTGGGCTCGTTTGAATCGTCTGGACGAGTACTCTGTTGGGAAATAGTGATTAGGGTTTGACAATGAAGCCAGAAAAAGCCCACAGGAACTCTATAATAAAACCATGCTACCCCAACGAGTTCGGGGTCGTTTGAATCGCCTTGACGAGTACTTTATCGAGAAATAGTGTTCAGGGTCTGATGATGGAGCCGGAAAAAGGACACAGGAACTTTATAATAATACCACACAACCCCATCGAGTTTGCGCTCGTTTGATTCGTCTTGACAACTACTCCCATAGGAGATGAAGAATTTTTAGTTATGGCACGTTAACTAAAAAACAGTTACTACGCTACGATAACTAAACCATCAACCATTCTGACAAGGGGTCGGTCAGCCATCAACACATAGAAGAATTGGTAACTTGCAAACTTTTTAACTTGTAAATAGAAAAAGTAAGAATTACTTACTACTGGTAAAATAAAAATTGAAATAGCTTTATTAAAAATAATAAAAGTATCTTTTTTTTCGTTATCTGTGGATTGGGTTTGAAATAGGTACATATAAAATTTAACATCTACCTACTTACTAGCATTTGAAAATAACTTTAGGTACTTACTCATAAGATAACAAAGGTACGCCTACTATTGAATCTAGGTGATCTACTGCGGATGGACAACATCTACATAAAGAAGCCATAACTGGAGGTTAGTAAGCAGCAGAACGATTAGATAGAACACAATTAAATTAATTTTTATTATAGTTCTTTTTCTATAGAATTTACAATAATGACGAAAAAGGCCGGCGCACAGGAAGATGCGCGTCATAAAATGCCCGCTTGCAAAGTGTTAAACTATAGCTACATAAATTTAATATCGGTGATAACAGTATCGACCATATCTACGGACTATTAAAAATTCATGCAATATCGTGTATTTTTCCAATATATAGTTTCAGAACGCATCGAACGTTTATAATAATTTTATTTTATTAAACTTTTACAAGCACATTTGTTTGTTAAAAACTACAGATTAATGATAACTCAATAAATATCAGGGATACGGTACAATATTCTTGAATTCGATCACGTACAATATAGTGATCTCAACGCACACCGCATTCCTGGCGCGATATAGTGTTTTCCAAAATAGGTATAGTTTCAGAACGCATCGATATCGGATTTGACGATATTGATGCAATAAATACGTTTCAGTAACCTTATACGATTTGTATCGCTTACTCCTAATTTTATCGGAAAAAATGGAAGAGGTGATTGGGCTTTATTACATGTCGGCAAATAATTACTATTTATTGCATCTTTATTATTATTATTAATTATTAATTCGTAATATTGTATTACTTTTAATACTTTATCGTTACTCCAATCCATAATTATCGAAACAGAATAATATCGATAGTCGTATTTGCAACACGTTCACACCTCTAGTTGTCTAGCAGTCAACTAAAGTGTGCGAAGGAAATGTGGCCGCACGAACATTATCGCGACAAAATCCTTGATGTGCGGCAATTTACCAACAGCGCGGCGCGTCAACGCCATGATACAACGCGCTAACGCGAAGTGTTTGGCCAGACGTGTCGCGAAAACGCAAATCTTCGCGCTAGCGCGATAATGTGGCCCTAGCATTACATTGGGATGCCCCAGCAGACTAATCGCAAAGCATTATAAAGTCATCGATCACCATAGAGTACATTTATTTTTATTTATTTATTTACATTTAACCATGGGAAGTAATACAATCTAATATTAAAATAAATTACTTTCAATGGTTAAAATTTATTCTGTGACGGTCGATAGCGATTAGTTTGCTGGAAAGCATCCGTTCTTTATCGAATTAGGCTCAAGTATTCAACCATTTTGTCGTTCTGCACTCCTCCATAATGTTTATCATTATGCCAAATCTAATTATTTAATTGTCTAACAACAAAAAATAACTAAGACATTCGTGTGTAAGATATCTAAAATAAAAAGTAGGATAGGTTATTAGGTACCTGCCTATTGTAAAACTAAATTAGTCGCGTCGCGCATCGCTTTAACAGACGGCTCCTAGTCTAAAAGTGGCAATGGTGTAGCGCACGGAACGGCAACGGCGCGCTTAGCCGCTTCCGAGCCATTATTTTGAATTTTTTGGCGGGAAAACAGTTTTTGGCTTATAATTTATAAAGTAAGAGGCCCAGAGATTTGAAATTTTGCCTCGTGTGTGCACAAATTATAGCGTATTATTTGATCTTTAAAACGTAGCGCTATCTTATACAGTTACAATATTTCACCATGTGTTAGCCCGTGTTACGTGTCACCAGCTTACACATACTTATCGGTTCGTAGCTCAAAAACCTTTTGAGTTAAAGTTTTGAAAATTTTTGTGCCTTATGCACAAATTCTGCACAAAATTTTGAGGTATAATTCATAACCGTAGCTTGAACAATTACGAAGATACAGCTGTGCGAGCTGGAGACCCGTGTCTCCAGCTCGCACACAGTTTTATGATCGTAGTTTCAACAGTATTTGAGTGTTATGGTTAGTTTTTTTTGTTCCTAGTGCACAAATTATGCACAAAATTTCTAGCTATAGTCCAAAACCCTAACCTCACTGGTTTGTCTTAACGGGCGTGTGCGAGCTGGTGACACGTGTCTCCAGCTTACACACATAAAACACATCATAGTAACGAAGTTGTGGTGGCACAAAAATTAGGACTGAAACGTTTGATTGCACATAATATGCACAAAAATATGGCATGCTTAGAATTTCTCTATGTCGAATGAGGAAGCTGTAGACATGGACACCTTTCTTTCAACGTGCAGGTGTAAGGGCAACGCGGGCATGACAGCAGACGCCGCATGTCTTGTTCTGGAGCGCCACACTCGCACTACTGGGCAGAGTTCAGAGCAGTATTTTTTTATATTTTTTTATTTTATTTGCAACGGGTAAGCGCTTGGCCTTCATCTCACCTGACAGTAAGTGACGATAAGGCCGAAGGTGGAAGCGCGCTTCACCCGGAATCCTCAACCACTTAGGAACTGGCTATCTTATCTCAAACTGCCGAAACACAACAATGCTATAAACATCGTTGTTATGGCGACAGACTTAGATAAGATGGTGGTAGCTAGCCAGGCGGACTTAACAGCCCTACCACCAACCAAACCGAGCACACAAAGATATACCCCCCGCTGGGAATCGAACCCGAGACCTATGGGTCTGAAAGCGGTAGCTTAGCACTAGACCACAGAGGTGGTTAGCTAGACCACAGAGGCGGTTATAACCCCACCCCACCTGGCCATATTCGATCTGCAGCGGCCCATTTGGGTCCGGAGTCGGTTAAGCTACTTCCATGTGGGCCACGCTAGGTTATTGCCAGGGGGCAGGTTTTCAGAAGATGCAATGGAGTAAAGTGGAGGTGCACATATTTCCTGCCATAGTTTGTAGCGGGCCTCTCTAGGGTGTTGGTGAACATATTTCCTGCCAAGGTTTGTAGCGGGCCTCTCTAGGATGTTCCGTTAAAGCTTTTGTAAACTTCTGGAAGCTCCTACGGCTTTTGAGGCGAAATTCAGGCGGTTGGTGCTCGAACAGAGAGTGCTTGTTGTCGGATTCTTGCGTTAGCTTTTCCAGAGAGCAAGCAACACCTCTGCGAACTTGCGGCGATGCTATACCAGATAATGGGTATAGCATAAGGGGAGTGGGTTTGAAACAACCAGTAATTTTCCTGCATGTTTCGTTCAGGGCGACGTCTACCTCTTTGGTATGAGCGGACCGATGCCACACTGGGAATGCGTATTCGCCAGCTGAGAAGCAGAGTGCCAGCCCTGAGGTCCGTAGTACATGAGGTTTGGCACCCCATGAAGTTGACGTTAAACGAGAGATTAAGTTGTTGCAGGAGTTAATTTTAAGCTTTGTTTGGTCACATGCACAGTCAGTAAATAAATTAATAGACAGACTACATACAGGGCAGCAATAAATAACTGGAACCTTTTACATAAACATAAAGATGACAATAACGATGAAGATGACGAGCCCATATCTACTCCTGCAGTGCGAGCACGTATCTTTTATCGACCGATAAAGTGACATTAGACGTCGACAAATTGACATCGGCAGTACTCGAACTGTCAAATTTTGTCGTCTAATGTCACTTTATTGGTCGATAAAAGATCCGTGCTGAGTTTCTCCCGTGTTATTTTAGCAACAACACGTGTTGTGAGACTCCATTTTATTTCTATCTACGTACAAAACTAAAAATACTTTTACAAATTAAAACACTTGATATTGGCTTAATGCTACACGCGATAGCCATTAATTAAGATATAATAATAATAAAAAGATCCGTGCTCAGGGGACTGGAGTAGTACTTAGCCCAAGAATTAGTCCAATTTACGACGAACAACCTTCTACATCGCGCACAAATACAAATACACAAGAAATCGAATTCTGTGATATGAACGTAATAACAGCAGAATGTTATAATAATGACAGCAGCGATAGTAATTAAAATTGTACATTAAGGAATAGAAAAATTAATGCTGGCCTTGTATCTCTTGTCGGCATCGGTCGAGTATGTTTTAGTTACCTATTAGTTTACTGCTTACATAATGCTTTATAATAATTTGCACATTTGTAGGGTAAAACTAAAATAATGAAATTTTTATACATTTCACACTAAACTTGTATTTGACCAACAACTATAGCATGATGTTTTGACTTAGATGACTTTGGCAGCTGTTATCCGTCATTCACTGCAGCCTTGTTCCTACCACGTATAATTTTTTGATAAGTAAAGCCGGGTCTGAGGGCCTAGTCAACTGGCAAACGCTCGACCGGTGACAGCGTCAAAATCGCTCATCAAATTCGCTAGGCTACATCGATATCGATAAGCTAAGGGATATAGAACATACAGGCTTGTCTTAGTATTTTTTTGTTTGATGATAATGTAACGCTTATGTAAGATTAAAAAAAAGGTAGTAACCACACCGATCCTTTTGAGTTTTAGTGAATTGAATGTCACTTTACTAAGAAATTCGGGTAGACTCCTTGAGACAATTTGAAAAATGAATCAATCGCTTTTTTCGCCGGAAGTTCGCCAGGCAAGCACGTTTGTAAATAAGCACTTATAATGATGACGAGTGACTTACCTACCATAATATGATATTGATATGAGACCAAACCCATTTTTCAGCTTATAATTTAAATAAATTAAGACTGAAGACCACAAGCAAACGCTTGCTGCCAAGAATTTCTCAAATATTAACAACTTGACGTCCGTCTGTAATGAAATAAGTGATAACACTAAATGTTACAAACCGCGCGAACATTTAAACAGTTTGATCTTAGATGCGAGTACCCACTAGGTAGTGATTAAAACGTTTGCATCTTGTATGAGTACATCGCCTAGGCCTAAAGTAACTCTATGGCGTAGCGGCTAAGGCTTTCGGGTTTAGTTGTCTAACTACAACACCTATCACATTACTTTTCTAATTGATTATTGTCCTAAATAAAATAAAATAAAAAACATTGCAAGTACATGGTTTTGCTAGTTAAATTAAAACTAATTTTAAAATATGCAAACTAGCGAAGCAATGTTCTTACTGTTACTTGAAAGGTAATGCTAGAGGTTCAACTAATGCAAAAAGTCCCCTCCCGCGCCGCACCGGTTTGTGATCTTGCCAGTTAGTTACGCAACTTTCACATTACCGAGCTAAAGGATGGGTAACCAAATAAAAAGCGTCTCGAGCTCCTCCGTGCTTCGGAAGGCACGTAAAGCACACTGCGGTTGTATTGGCTCAGGGCTTAAGCCTGTTATAGCCCAGTCTGCCTTAGTGCTGTCGTTCATGTGGGAACTTTCAGGACGTTCATAGGATGACGATGAAGATAATATCGCCTTAATATAGGATTGTTTCATTGTTACTTATTTATAGCGGTAGGTACCGAAAATAATTAAAATTAAAAGTCAAATCATTTATTAAATATACGCCTTCACAGACACAATGACATGATCGTGGTCTCTACGCGACAAGTTAAAATATTTATTTATTTTACATTATTTATTTCACTGCCATTCATTATGAGTTGGTTGATAATGTTTCGAAATAAAACATAGGATTATTTATATGTTTACCAAAAATAATTTTAAAACAATTAATTTTATATAATTACCCTAGTATGTTGATAATGAATCAAGTACAACTTTAAGCCATGTTTAATGCAGTTTCATTGTTGGATACGACATGTGGTACACATCCCTTCTTTATTGCGAGCCTGATGCAGCATTAAATATTGGTGTTATTATGATTAACCATGCTTTTTGAAGGTATCCAGAATCTCCTAAGAAATTGGAACAATATACTTACTTATAGAAAATTGTCATACATAAAAAGTTAGTAGGTAGTATATATTTACCAAAAATAATTTAAAAACAATTAATTTTATTTATTTATTTTATATTCACAGGTGAATCGACAGTTCTATAAAAAGTATAACACTGAAAATGTGAAACAGCAAACCATTTACAGATTCACACAAATTAAAATGTGATAGTAACATTACAAACTCAAGCAACAATTACAATCGATTACTTCACAATCGCCAAATTGATAATAACTAAACTATTACAGAGTATGCTAGATATGGAACTTAATTTGTATTATATGTATAACAAGCCACCTTATGTTAAGCCACCTATTTAAAGAAAAAACAATATTATTACAAACACAATAGAACCCACCAGATTTAATAATCGGATAATAATAATGCAAGTTTATACATATAATTACCTTTGTATGTTGATAATGAATCAAGTACAACTTCAATAGCTTAATGTTATGACTAGTAGAAATTGATATAAGTAGGTACTTAAACATTATCTATAGGTACCTACTGCAAGTAAAATTAAATATCTAGTAAAAAGTAACATTAATGTTGTATTTCTTAATATATTCTTATTTCCTTACCTAACTCTCTCAAAGTCAAAGTTTATTAAATATGAGGCTTCACTTTCTCTTATTGACATTAAAACTATATGTGTATAAAAATAAATGCCAATTGTGTGTATAAGAAGGTACTGTTTTTTAGTATCTACCAAAGTAAATCTTTTTAATAAAGTACTTAATTTAATAAAGTACTTAATAAACTTTATACTTAATTTTTCCCCATCATATAAACCAAATTACTATTTTATGGGTTACTTAAATATATTTATGGCACACTGTTCCTTTTCTTAAAATAAAAATGTTGTCAACGAAGGTACTGTTTTTTTGTACATAAGTAAATCTTTTTAAATAAAGCACAATAAACTTAGAACTAAATTAACTTTATACTTAATTTTTCCTCATCAAATAAACCAAATTACTATTTTATGGATAAATATATTTATGGCACAGACTGCTCCTTTTTGTAGAATAAAAACGTTGTCAACATTAGAGCTCCACAAAAAAAAAATCATATAAATAACTAAATTCAACGATGCCAAAGCCATGTTCAATGCAGTTTCATTGTTGGATATGACATGTGGTACACACCCCTCCTTTCTTGTGAGTCTGATGCAGCATTAAATATTGGGTCCGGGTGTCGCAAAGGGGGTGCAGGAAAAATACACTCTAACTTTTTTTTCACAAACTGACGAAAAACATAGCTATCAAAAAGAGATAGAAAAAATTCCAAAAAAAGGCAAAAAAATTGCGAAAAAAAACTTAGAAAATTTTCAGTTGATTTTTATATGGAGCCGACACTTAGAAAAATTTGCGATATTTTTGTATGCAGTTTGGACTTGTAAAATTTTTCGCTTGGTTCCACGTTGTGTCGCAAAGGGGGTGCAGGACTTAGAAAATTTTCGAGGAAAAATTTAATTTTTCACAAACTGACGAAAAACAGCTCTATCAATAAGAGATAGAAAAAAATCCAAAAAAAGTGCAAAAAAAATTGTGAAAAAAAACTTAGAAAATTTTCAGTTGATTTTTATATGGAGCCGAACACTTAGAAAAATTTGCGATATTTTTGTATGCAGTTTTGGAAATGTAAATTTTTTCCCTTGGTTCCACGTTGTGTCGCAAAGGAGGTGCAGGACTTAAAAATTTTTCGAGCAAAAATACAATTAACTTTTTATTTTACAAACTCACGAAAAACATAGCTAACAAAAAGAGAAAAAAAACCAAAAAAAAGAAATAAAAAAAGTTTATTTGGAGTTTGTATAAAAGAGTAGTGTTTGAAAGTATGTAAAAAAAAACGTCGCACGTACAAAAACGTCGTTTCTGGCGCTTCGCCGGCCGCTGCCGCGGCACGCTCGCTTCGCTCGCTCGGCTCGCGCGTTTTTGGTCAACATACTAACCTAACCTAACCTAATTAACTCTTTAGATTTTTTCTTATGGCGGGGGGCTTTGCCCCCGAGCCCCCCTTGCGGGGAGGCTGCGCCCCCCCCCGCCCCCCCCTCTTCCCTCACGTTTCGTCGGATTTAGTATGGAGCCGACACTTAGAAAAATTAAGGTAACTTTTTATAAAAACGGGAATATCTCGAAACGGTGCCTCATAGCTAAAATCCCCTATACTACTACACAGGAACCTGAGCGGTATCCGATGTACTTATCAAAAACGGTCAAGTCCGAGTTTCATTCATAAATTATTCAAATTTTTGTATGGAGCTAGATTTCCGTTGTCTAATAAAAAAAATAACCTCGAAATTCAAGATAATCGCTACATTCTGCGCTGCGCTTCGCGATTGTCTTAAATTTCTAACCTATCACGTGACCTACAGGAGTAGGGCAGTCCTACATTTTTAGGGCAATTTAGCAGTGCGTGGGTGCCTATGTTTTGTTACGCAAGGGCGAAGGGGCTATACTTCCCGCTGTGCCGGAGACTCAGTTCGAGGCTTTTTCGTGACTGATCTAGTGGCGACGGCGACGTGGACAATCAGGCCTACACCTACAATTCACCATTTTGATTCCGCGTTTTTTTGGGCCGGGGTATACTCTACTTATATCCCGAAGAAGGCGTCGGAATCGAGCGGCGTCGTTAGGCAGAGGCTTCAATATATTTTGGCGGTACATATATTCACCCATGTACCACCTAATTTTACTGTCGCTGCGACACGTTCTGCAATGCCTTTTTAATTCTAGCCATTGGCGCTCTATAGTGTTCGTGTGCACTTTGACGCTCACATTTTGTGAATTTGACACTTCCACACCCAAAACGGCATTTACTGGAATGTCAACAGTGCCATTAACATACTGCACACTGTGGTTTACACTGCTATGTCCCCGCATGTCAAGTCGAAGATGAACACCTATATATGAGCGATGCATATCGCTCATCAAGTAGGTGTTCGGTCGCACGTTCGTAGCAATAATTGGGTCCAAAGTTGCACGTGTTTTATTATCGATAAGTTCGACGTGGACCATTTTCGTGAGACGGCTTATGCAGCCAAAAGCCCATGTTTGGCTGCGCAACATGCGACCGCGGTGGTATTTTCTCGTGTAGAGATGGGTTTCATCCATCTCTACAACATCGTCATCACCGCCAATCTGCACACGATCGTGAGCCTCAGCTACCTCACACACCTCTCTTAAAAAATGAAATATTTAGATAGCCGCTTTCTTTGTAACGTTGACATCTTTGGCGGCTTGGGTGACTTTATCGCGCCTTATAAAATGTAAAAACAACCTTAGTGTTGCTAAAATAGACACATGACTCCGTTCAAAAAATGTGTTTTTAAGTGGAGACAATACCGACCGACAATTACGCCTAGCGCACCGCCAACGGTAACCAATTTTGTAACTGGGCCGTATGTCACTACGCATGGCTCTTCTCCCGCACTCAGCATTTCGGCATCGCGGCACTGACGAGGGAATTAGCAACCACGCGTGTGCTGCAGCGATAGCCTGCTCTTCCGAACCAATAATTTTGGCGAAATTCCACAAGCTAAAATTTCGCGCCCACAAAAGTTCTATGGCATTCATGATGCAATAAAAACCTAACAATAACAAAAAAACCTAATCTCCTGATACCTAAACTAAAAAATAATAATCGAGACAACCAAACAATACCGAAAATACATATAACAAGAAATAGCGCATACAAAATCTGAAAGATAGTATGAAAAAGTTACCGCGATTAGAGCCGCTTACATCAACTTTTAGAGATCACTTAAAAATTGTCTACCTATATGACGCACCCGGTCGCGCGGGCACACCCGCGCGAGCGGGCAGAGAGTACGGACGTCTCCTCAAAATTTATATAAAGTGTCGGCTCCATACTAAATCCGACGTTTCCAAGTCTTGCACCCCCTTTGCGACACAACGTGGAATCAACTAAAGATTTTTAGATTAATGTTTTTGATATATTTCAGCGTTTTATTAACGCTTAAATATACTTATATAAGTCTTTTTTCAGTGTTTTAAAATATAAAGATTTTTATTTATTTTTTACTTTTTTTTTCCTACTGCTTTTTTTTCTCTTTTTGATAGCTGTTTTTCGTCAGTTTGTGAAAAAAAGTTGGAAATAAACTGAGAACAGGAAATATACTGATTTTTTATTGATTTTTTTCTCTCTTTTTGATAGTTGTTATTCGTATGTTTGTAAAAAAAAATAGAAATGAACTGAAGATTTTTTTTACTTTTTTTACTTTTGGTTTTTTTTTTGATAGCTATGTTTTTTAAAAAAAGTGTCGGCTCCATATAAAAATCAACTGAAAATTTTCTAAGTTTTTTTTCACAATTTTTTTGCACTTTTTTTGGATTTTCTTCTATCTCTTATTGATAGCTGTTTTTCGTCAGTTTGTGAAAAATTAAATTTTTCCTCGAAAATTTTCTAAGTCCTGCACCCCCTTTGCGACACAACGTGGAACCAAGCGAAAAATTTTACAAGTCCAAACTTCATACAAAAATATCGCAAATTTTTCTAAGTGTCGGCTCCATATAAAAATCAACTGAAAATTTTCTAAGTTTTTTTTCAAGTTTTTTTTTTTAATTGGATTTTTTGTCTCTTTTTGATGGTCTATGTTTTTCATCAGTTTGTGAAAAAAAGTTATGAGTGTATTTTTGCTCGAAAATTTTCTAAGTCCTGCACCCCCTTTGCGACACCCTAACCAAATATTGTTGTTATTATCATTAACCATGCTTTTTGAAGGTATCCAGAATCTCCTAAGAAATTAGAACAATATACTTACTTATAGAAAATTGTCATAGATAAAAAGTTAGTAGGTAAGTACCTATGTATTATACAAAATTGCTTGATATTGTTTTTTACCAAATAACCATGTTTGTTCACCATTCTGAGGAAGTCCATCCTCCAAATTATGAGGTAACATTTAAGATTTTTGAATCGTCGTCTCAAATCTGCAAAACCACATAAAATAGTTTTATCTTTATGTCAATACTCTTTATTCTAGCAATTTTAACAAAACTGACATTTCCTGGTAAATCCCAATATAATAATAGGCATAATACTTACCTTTATTATGTAAGTAATAATTTATTTATTAAAACTTACCGTTTCAACGTAAGGACTGATATCTTTTCCTATTAAGAAAGATGCTTGTCTGTATAAGATTTATAGGGTATAGTCAATAGGTACACCTTACTACACTTAAGAGCCTTGGTTTAATACTCTAAGCTACCTGGCAAATTAAATCTTCATTGGAACCTGTAAAACAAATAGGCAATCTAAGTTATAAATTGATAAATGGACATTATGGATAGGTTACATTTAATATTTATACAAAAAGTCCCTTACTGTTGTCTTATTCTTGACCTTTCTTGTCATGATTAAAGGTACTTAGGTGGATTTATTTGGCCCAAATGTTTGTATGGTTTGAGAGCCCCTACAAATTGTTATGCAGCGACTTGCTCTTCGTTGCGGAAAATGTTGCATGACACACATTTATTTGGTCACTCACATCGCAACAACTATATCAGCACACAATTCCCGGCAGACCTTAGTTAGATATTTGAAAGTTCGTAAACGAGAACTCCGAGAACTATTCACAAGTACAACAAACTCGATTTCGTTAATTTGCTCCAAGTAACGTAGGGAAACATTTCTTCCTTAGCGCCTGAGCACTTGATTATCTCAGTCGACAATAGCCCTAAAAAGAGCATTTTAAACAAAACTTTCAACACAACACAACTATTCCTTCATCAGCTGATCAAACAATCGCCATTTTGTGTGAATTTTTATCTTCAATGTTTGAGTGATCGCTAGATTAGCGATTCTTGGCTTGTCAAACTGTCAATTAGGTCTATTTTAGCGTAAATTTTACGTCGTAGGTAACTTTTGCTTATGTCAATCCCATACATTCGGTTTATCGTAGCGAAGATTTCGTAGCGTTTAATTTGTTTGCCAATTGACTAGGCCCTGCTGCGCCAGATTTTTGAACAGAACATTGTTCGAAAACATAAATAAGGGGCGTGGCCCATTGAGTAATAATGTGGCCCATTGAGTAATTTATGTTTTCGAACAATGTTCTGTTCAAAATCTGGCGCAGCGGACCCGACTTAAAATTGTGTCTATTTTTGTTTTTTGTAACTCATTGCCTGTTTATTTTCGATTTTGTGTCAACTTATTGTTAACGTTTAACTGGCAGGATGTGCAGGTATTTATGTTTAAATTGTTAATTGTTTTAATTAATTCTATATTATTATAGATAGTGTGTGTGTAGGTATTATACTATTTTATTTTATTATTTTATATAAATTTATAAAAATGTCTGATTCTAGCAATTATGATTCTGCGGACGATGCTAATTCTTCGTACTACTCTCTTGACGCCTCCTCTGTGGATTTAGATGATCTTGGCACTCTCCTTGCGCGTGAACTTGCTTCCTTTCCTAACAGCCTGAAGATTTGCCACATCAATGCCCAGAGTATCCCATGCCATTACACAGACCTTCTGAACACCTTCTCTAAGAACACAGTTCAGGCTGTTCTAGTTTCCGAAAGTTGGCTCAAACCCTGCCTGAATTTGGTGTCCGACCAACTTCCTGGTTATGAACTTCAACGCAACGACCGTGTAGGCAAGGGCGGTGGTGGGGTTGCCATTTACTTATCAAGTGGCATTCCCTTTAAGTTGTTGGGCTCTTCTTCATCCATGTACGGCTGTATGGAATACTTATTTCTCGAACTTAACGTCAAAGGCACCAAAGTGCTTCTAGGTGTCGTTTACTGCCCCCCCACTATTTCTTTTCTTTCCGAATTGGAATCTCTCCTTGAAACATATTCCACGGTTTACGAACATCGCATGATTTTAATACGGACCTATTAAAAAAGGATAGCCAATCCTCACGTCAGTTTCAATCCTTGGTCGCGTCTGTGAATCTCTCCATTCTGCCTCTTGGTCCAACACATCACAACCTTAACACAGACGATACATGGATTGACCACCTGATCACATCATCTACTGACCGCGTCCTCAAACATGGTCAACTGCCGGCCCCGGGTTTTTCCAAGCATGACCTTATTTTTATTGCATATGGAGTTAAACCGCCCAAGAACAGGCCCGCGTTCGTGCGCATGCGTAATTTCTCTAGGTTGAACGTTGAGAAACTCGAAGAAGACGCGAATGCCATCGATTGGTCGCCGATTTTGAGTGCGGACTCTGTTAATGATATATTAACCTCCTTTAACGCCGCGGTTTTGGGGTTGTTTGACGTTCACGCCCCCATTAGGAGTGTCAGGCTTAGGCGGCCACCCGCTCCGTGGATTACTCCTTTAGTGCGAATTGCGATGAAGAGACGCAACAGAGCTTTTCGTGTCTACAAGCGGTGCCGAACCGATTCTAACTGGGAGTCTTTCAAACATGCCAGAAACAGATGCAACCAAATGATAAGAGGAGCCAAGCGCCGGTACATTCACCAAAATTTATCAAATTCTACTCCTGCCGACATGTGGAAATTTCTTAATTCCCTTGGTATTAGCAAGACTCCCTCACGACATTCTCCTTCCTTTCCTTTAGATGATCTCAATCGCCATTTCTCTTCTGCTAAATCCCTTTCTGATACTGTAAAATTTCTTACTATTTCTAGAATTACTTCCTCTGCTCCACTATCAGCACACATTTTCTCTTTCACCCCTCTGACAGAGGGTGAGCTACGTAAAATAATAGTGTCAATCAAGTCCAAGGCTACGGAATTCGACAACATTAGTAGGGTTATGATCACTTCATTACTTTCCTGTTTCCTTCCTATACTTACCTTCATTTTCAATCATTCCCTTTCCACTGGTGTTTTTCCTGCCGTTTGGCGCAATGCGTTTACTATTCCACTTCCCAAAGTATCCAACCCCAGCTCTCTCAGTCACTTTAGACCCATCTCTATTTTACCATTCCTCTCTAAGGTCCTTGAAGCTGCTGTCCACAAACAGCTTTCCTCTTATGTCTTTCGTAACGATATTCTCTCCTCCTACCAATCTGGCGGTCACAGTACTACTACTGCTCTACTCAAAGTTGTCGAAGATATACGCGATGGGATGGAGAATTCACGTCTTACTGTATTAGTCTTAATTGATTTTTCTAACGCATTCAACGCAGTGGACCATGACATTCTCCTCTCTCTCCTCTCCCTTTACGGCTGCTCATCCTCTGCACTTCTGTGGTTCACCTCTTATCTTCGGGGGCGCCAACAAGCGGTGCGAGTCAATCAGTTGGTCTCTAACTGGTCCGACTTGTCTGCTGGTGTACCTCAGGGCGGCGTGCTCTCACCTCTTCTCTTCTCCTTGTTTATTAATTCTCTTACATCTATTCTTTCCTCTTCTTATCATCTGTACGCTGACGATCTGCAGTTATATGCACAGAGTGATCTGCGCAACCTCGACAACGCTATAACACTCCTTAACCAAAACCTGAATAGGATACGTGCGTGGTCGGATAGTTTTGGGATCTCTGTTAACCCAGACAAGTGTCAGGCCATCATTATTGGCAGTTCTCGTCAGCTCTCACAACTCAATTTGAGTAATACTCTGGCTCTGACATTTAATGGCATTGCAATCCCATACGCTACTTTCGTGAGGAACCTTGGGCTTGTCCTTGACTGCAGCTTGGGTTGGGAGGGTCAAATCCAAAATATTAGTCGTAAAGTACATGGGACTCTTGGCGCACTTAAGTGCTTACAAACTAAGAAACTTTATACCACCCAGCACTAGAGTTGTGCTCGTACGAGCTCTTGTTCATCCGCTTTTTGATTATGCTGATGTTTGTTTGTCCGATATTAATCAAATCTTTCTCAACAAATTGGATCGTCTTCTCAACAGTACTATACGCTTTGTCTTCGGTCTACGAAAATACGACCACATCTCTGACTTTCGAAACCAACTTAAGTGGCTCCCTATTCGTGAGCGTAGAAACCTAAGGTTGGTTTGCCTTCTTTTTAATATCCTTTTCGATCCACGCGTCCCGGTTTATCTTAAATCCCGCTTTCAGTTCTTGGGTGCTTCACACCAACGCCATCTTCGCTCCAGCACTAATCTGGTACTCCAAACTCCTTCTCATAGCACTAATTTCGTTTCTAAATCTTTCACTCTTACTGCTATTCGACTCTGGAATGCAAGCCTTTTGACGTTAGAAATGCTTCCAACAAGGTTGCCTTCAAGAGTTTAGCGCGTGAGTACTTTCTGAAATCCGTCCAATAGTTTTAAGCTGATTTACACTATGTTTTTGTCGTTTGTATATATATATTTATATAAAATATAATTATATATTAAGTATAATATGTATGTGTATAGTTATAGATATTTTGTGTATAATGCATGTACTTATGTATATTTGTGCTAGTTAAGTTAAGTGTTTCATTTGTCTCTTTTTTAAATTAATTGTAAGTTTCTAATAATGTCACCGCCTACAAAAATTTATGTACACATTCACTGGTTGACTGTTAGAGAATGCCTTATGGCATTAAGTCCGCCATTTGCTGTATTTTAGGCAATAAAGTTTAAATAAATAAATAAATAAAAATATTCTAGCACAATACTCTTTAATACGTCATAAATAACAATGATATTTCGTGCTTAGTTTTATTTCGACATTGATGAATTAAACGACTTTCTAACTTCTAGCGCAGTAAGTAACTATTGGCGTATAATGCTACAGTCATCCACACTAACAGATAAGTGTCAATTTGAATCAAGTTTACTTGGTAGGAGAATTGGATTTAATTTTTCAATACAAGATTTGTTGGTCAAGAGAGCCCATATCTTAGCAAGCAGTGAAAATAAATAGGATCGTTTAAAAACAGTCAATTCATTCAATAATCTATCTCTGCTCTACCGATGTCCATATTTAAATGAAGAAAAAATATGATTCGTGATAATTGCATGAAAAAACCCAGCATTTGGGTTTTTTCCCACCGCCCATCTCTATTTGTGGCACTCTATCCATAGCCTATCATTTAGCTTTTTAACATCACTCATATTATCACCTTATAAGCATTATAAATGAACTCTATTAATTCCACTGAAGGACTACTATCCATGGTGAAAAAACAAATTATCAAAAAAAAATTCTGTTGCTTTCGTTCCTCAACAGAGGGCGTTGAGGACGATTTGCTATTTTTCAGAAAGTAAGTAAAGTCGAACTTGTCTATGTTCTGTCCTTCTGTACGAGAAAGTTGTAAATAATTTTTGTGTGAAATTTTAACGCGTTTCTTTTTCTATCAGTGTCATTTAGTTATCAAGTGAAGAAGTGGTTGTAATGTGAGTTTAAAAAGTGATGGGTACCCATTAATGGTGTGCCATAGGAAACAAAAAACTATCATTGCGCACGATACCCAAACGCCATTTTGAGGCGAAATTTTGTATGTAAGTGCCAAGTATTTCGCAATATTTTCGATTTTCCCCTTTATTATAGGATAATAATTGATAATATATCGGGAATATTTTATGTGTAATGCACCCGCGAAGGGTCTGCCCGTTTAATGTGAGGTGTGTGACGAAGGCGGAGACTGACTGCGCCAACTTGAATTGCGGCGCCGTTTGTCTGAATCTCGCATTAATTAAATTAGATATTAGTGCACTAAGGAGCAGCATAATCGTTACTAAAGCGAGTAGTGATGATAGTGTTATGTATTCTGATAGATATTTGACGCAGCGGGAGTGGCAGTAAGTAGTTCAGATCAGCGTGGCCCATGTTATCGGTAGCGTTTCCGATTGTTTCAGCTTGGGCGGCGCGGAGGATGGCCCGGGGTGTCGGGAGAACACTAATTAACTGACGGACGTCGCCGGCTTACAGCTGGCGCAAGCAGTAAGTCCTAGTTTGCATAAATCGCGACACACTGATTAGAATTGCCTACTGGACAACTATCTCACTTTAATTTGGCAGTAAAGCAGTGAAGGACTGTATCATGAAATTAACAACATGTCATCTTTATTTATTCTGGTGTCCTCTTCTTCATTTTGTTTTATTATGTATCTGTAATGTGCTCTGTCCAATAGTTTTCCTATAGGTACCATAAAATGACTACAATTTCTCATCTCTCATTTCAAACTCCATTGCATGCCCAAGTTTTTGTAATCAAATGTCATGGTAAACAATGAGTGGTTTTAAAACTAGTCAATGTGTTTTATAGACACAGTGGTTAAAACTAAAGTAAAGAAAGTGTATTTTGCATGCAGTTGGACAGGACCTTGATATGGTCCAGAAATATAAACTATTTATTTTACAACTGTTGTTTTTGAATCTTTATAAGCTACATCTTATGCATATAAAGCATCTGCTACATTCTAAAGCCGCAACGGCTTCAAAACATGTCACATTTTTCATTTTCTTGACTGTTCAAATTGTGTTTGCAATTGCTCTGATTTGGTGTGGTGTGAATAAACTCACATCTGATAATGTTTTACAAAGTTAGTTTGCAATTTGTATATTTTTACATTATTCTCTGTATTTTCTATTTAGCTGCTTTAAAACAATGAAGCCTTTTCAAAAGAAGTCTGGTCAGAGTGTTGTGTAGTCTTTGAATTTACCTGTTTCTCCATTATGAAGGAACCCTATAAATTCCACAGAACCTTTTCTAGATTGGGTAGACATGGGCATGTATATTGGAAAGAAACTTACTAATTTCTTACCAGTATCCACCTTATTCAAGGATAGTTTACTAGTATTACATATATTGATTACATTAAATATATCCTTACACAATTATTTATTTAATCTAAATAATTTTTCATATTTCTGCCACTGCAAATGCAGTCTTTGCATAATGATGTTGTGTAAAAAAATGTAAATATTTATGAACTATGGTTTTGTGAAATAATTATGGTTTTACATCTACTACACATTCTAGTGTCAGTTTAGGAAAGTATTAACTAACTGTTTTTACATTGATATACATATACAAATAATATCCAAAAGCTGTGTATTTAAACACCTTCATTGGTTTTAGTAACAAACTGAATAATGATAATAATAATAAGTATAACCTATTGAAGAACTTTAAGGGTTGTATTGTATTCTATCTTGTTATAATTAAATAAATAATTTATTTGCATCAAACATGGTATTTAAGATGCAATAATAAATATTATAAATGCTAAGTGATTTTTGCCTTAGCAGCAACAAATTGGTATGAGTTTTAGCTCAAACATGGCTACTGGTGCCACATGTTACTTTTTATCTCTATCAGGCTATCTAAATTTGGTATGATACTGTTGTGTGCCCGCCGAAAAAGATATGATCTCTTTTGCCTTCATAAAATAGTGCATCCTCCCTTTATTCGCCTAAGCAGCTCTCATTGATTGACATTAATACCAGGCATAGGTCGCGTTGTCCGGATATGTTCTTGATTCAGCCTTATAAAAACAAAACATCCTTTTATAATCCTATTGTCAGAATGTGCCGGACCTATAATGTATTACATTCTGTTAATAAGGATATAGACGTCTTTAACAGCAGTTTTTGCGGTTCAAGAGGGTGATCTCGGACATAATGTTATGTAGTGAAGTGCCCTCAACCCCACTTATTGTATTGATTTTGTAATTTAGGATAATAGTGATAAGTTAAATTAGTAGGCATATTTTAAGTTAATAATAATAAAATAAAATAAATATGTAGAAATGAAGGGCATTGCTGTGTATGCTAATTTTGTCTCATTGTCTAGTTTTATCATGTGGAATATGTTTAAAAGTCAGAATAACATATACTAAAGCATATTAGTCTATGGTTTGTAAGCTCTTGTAATGACAGTAATCTGTCAGTGTACCGTTTACAAATAAATAAATAAAATTATCTTGGTTAAAAACATTTTGAGCTATTTATGACCAATCACTATAAAATTGCTGGCAAAGCCACAGGCAAGTAACGTGTATAAAGAGATAATTATCACCCAGTGGTATCAAAAAGATAGCAGAAATCTACAGTCATTTATTTAAAATTAAAAAGTTTCTCAAAACTGCATATTTATTCCACTAATGAATATCTAAATCAAAAAATAAGTGAACTAAATACATTTGAATTATTCTATTCTTTATTTTTTTTGTGTTTTTTCTTGCCTTATTAACATTTACATAAAACACTTTAATTTTGTAAAAAATTATCTGAATCTAAAATTAATATGCATTATTAAACTTCTACATGGAGTTGGTTTTTCTACTTGTACGCCAACAGCTTTACCACATTATTAATATTATTTATCTTCAAAGATAACGAAACATTGAAAAAAAAAATTTTTTTTTTCAACATTTCGTTATCTTTGAATTTATTTGAGCGTTTTTTAACGCAAATAATCAAATATTACGAATTATTTAACTTATCATTAAATGACAACAAACAATATTTATCATTTATCTTATGTACTTGGTAATTATACTTTTTTTTTCTTAATTTAACAACATTTTTTTAAATTGACAATTTTTTGACTCTATAAACTTCTAAAAATAAATAAAATTAGTGTTTTATTTCGAATATCATAATCTCATATCTGGTAAGTACATGAAAATGCTTACTATCTAATTCTAGTGTTAATGTTTTGTATTGTGTTTGTGTTGTACTGAATTAATTGTTTTTATCCTAACATATCTAATGGCTATTAAGAAAAAATGTAATAGGGTGGGTATACTCTAAACTGCCTGCCATTATTCCTGGAATCTACTTAAAAGTTAGGTTTTAAAATTGAAAAAGTATAATTTAAAATGCATAAAAATATAAAAATCTGGAAATAAAGAGTTTTACTTATGTTGTCATTAGTCTTTAAATGATAATTTATTTATTCATAAGATAACATTGATCCAATTAATATACCTATGTATGTACTGTAAATTAATGTATATGCGCATTTATATTTTATTTCGTTTTTTACTAAAATATGTGGTAAAAAAAACACTAACCTGAAGTTAGTTTTGCCGCCTCTGTGGTCTAGTGGCTAAGCTACCTGTTTCAGACCCAGAAGTCCCGGGTTCGATTCCCAGCGGGGAGTACATCTTTGTGTGCTCGGTTTGGTTGGTGGTAGGGCTGTTAAGTCCGCCTGGCTAGCTACCACCATCTTATCTAAGTCTGTCGCCATAACAACGATGTTTTTATAGCATTGTTGTGTTCCGGCAGTTTGAGATAAGATAGCCAGTTCCTCAGTGGTTGAGGATTCCGGGTGAAGCGCGCTTCCACCTTCGGCTTTATCGTCACTTACCATCAGGTGAGATGAAGGCCAAGGGCTTACCCGATGCCAATAAAAAAAAAAAAGTTACAACATTGGTCTGTTTGTTTGTTATTTTATTATTTTGTATGGTTTAACACCAGCCTAATTTATCAATTTTAATAATAATTTGACTATGGAACTTAATCCAACCACCTAGCCCATGATATAATAAAAATAAAAATAAAATATTTTTGATTTATTTAGTATATTTTTTGTTAAAATAATGTTGAATGGATGAAATTAATTTTTCCTGTGGACAATGAAATTAATTTGTCAATTTTTTTTTAAATTTTAATAATAATAATTATAAGAATGAAAACCCTGCCAACCAAACAGCATTGGGCCAGCGTGGTGGGTTATGGCGCAACCTCCCTATGTGATGTTGTCCGTGTGGGAAGGCCTGTGGCCAGCAGTGGGTTGTTTTAAGGCTGATGATTTAATTTTTGATTTTGAATTAATTAAATTTCACAACTTTAACACCAATCATTTGGCCCCAAACTAAGCATAGCTTATACTATGACGACTAAGTAACGGGTAATCAAACATAAATTGCCACAAATTACCTTTGCTCATCACACGAACATTTGCACCAGTCGAAGTCCGAACCCGCCACTGTGGGTTCGGATTTCGATTGGTTCGCTGACCAGCATACGCGTTAATGCATATTGAGCCCTTTTTTTTACTTGTAATCTACAGATAAAAATGCCACGACCAGGCAGCCTCAAGGATCCAGATATTGCTGAACTGTTCAGCAAGCATGATCCAGAGAAGATCTTTGAAGATCTTCGCGAGATCGGCCATGGATCCTTTGGGGCGGTCTACTATGCCCGCTGCAATCTCACTAAGGAGATTGTGGCTATCAAAAAGATGACGTATTTGGGGAAGCAGAGCGAAGAGAAATGGCAGGATATCTTGAAGGAAATCAAGTGAGCACTTTTTTATTTATTAATATTTGAATGGTTGTTCTTTTAGCAATTTATTATAAACTATATATATATTATTATATGCAATGTTATTATTGTGAACAAAAAAAAAAAAAATGTGAACAATATTTAATTTGAAAATAGTTTAAAAACAACCACAATTTATTGTAGTAGAGACGCGAACCACGAATATTGTAGCCGATTTTTTTTAAATAATTATAATTGTCATAATAATGCGAACATGCGTAAATTGAAACGGGACTTTGTCTATACCGTTTTACTCTGATTTATTTTAGTCTTTGGGCACAGGAATACCATTCTCCCTGACCGTGTGTGCAGCAGTAAAGACTTAACTTTTTCTGTTTTTCTGTAGATTCCTGAAACAACTGGAGCACCCCAATACAATAGAGTACAAGGGCTGCTACAAGAGGGAGCACACCGCATGGCTTGTCATGGAGTATTGTGTTGGGTCAGCGTCCGATATTATAGAGGTAAGATACAAGTTCTGTCAGTGTGTTCTGAACCATGTCATTAAAAGAGTACTACCCCCCCTCTCTTCCCTTGGGTGTCATAAAAGGCGACTAACGGACTTAAGACTAGACTGCACATACATCCAACAGCATAGAGCGGCGATGGGCTCACCACCTGTCATTCTGTGCACTTGGCTATGGCAGAGGACTGTTTTTGTGATCCTCATTGCCTAGTCTCTGACTAAACCTTTGGCGATAATTTTCGTGAATCGCTTAGGCCAAGACCACCACCTTGGAGACCAAGGTGTATAAGGTGGTACGACGATCTGGTAAAGGTTGCGGGTGGCCGCTGGATGCGAGCAGCTGAAGACCGGTCGTGGTGGAAATCCTTGGGGCGGCATTTGACCAATACTGGACGTATTTCGGTTGATTATGATTAAGATTTCAATTTCCGTACTGCTTTGCCATGTGTACAAATACAAACATCTTTAAATCAAAATTATTGTAGGAACAATAAATTTATATGTTGTACAAGTTACCTATTTAAAATTTTTATTAAAATTTATTGTTAATAATAATACAGTTTATTAATTAGTGCTGAAAACCATAGTTAAGCACCATGGTTTAAAATGGAAGAAGTCCATGACCATCTAAACAACCCAACAGTTAAAAAGCAAATAGCTAATAGTATAAGTTCGTATAAAGATCGCATCACTAATCATCAGAACAGACTGGCCCGGAGTCTTATTGAACTATTGCAAACTAGACGGATGAAGAGACTGCATACTTGGGACAACACGTTATAATAATATTACCAGTTAGCAAATCATGAAGGTAGCCTAACAGTAGAAAGGCATACACCAACACAACAAATCAAAACAACTGCTTATGGTCCAAAGACCGATCGCATGTTAGCAAAGAAATATGAAAAAAAAGGTGACGACGATTGCAATGAATGCACATTTTCTGTTGTTTTAAGTATATAAGTAAGCCCTACTTTTCACGTCAAATAAATAGATAACAACTTTCGGTAGCGTCGCTCGTCGGTATATCTGTATGTACAGTGTAGATCAAATAAATAAGACACATCAATATTAAATTATCATATAACATGATCAGCATCACTTCCAAACCTAATTGTCAGGACGAGGTTTGCGTGAAAGAGAATTATTGGAAATTTGTCACGGGGTAAGGATGTCCACGCGGACGAAGTCGCTGGTATTCTGCTAGTGAATAATAAATATCGCTCATTTGCCTCTAAAATACAATTACATTACAAATTATATATACACCCTTCATTTTTATTCGTTTTAATAAAATTAAGTGTGAGTTCCACCCTTCGATCAACAATACAATTAGATGTCAAGTCGACGCTAAAAATGTGTCTCGGTAAATAAGAGCGCTCTTGAGAAGTGAGCACTTATTTTCTCGCAAGGCATAACAAGAAAAAGTACTTTATTTGTTGCCCCTTAAGGTTGATTTCACCACTAAATGTTATTGACGTCTTTTCTTTTTTAAATGACAGGAGTAATTTATTGCTTTGAAAAAGTATTTATTCACGTGGACAGAATTCAGCATTGATTTTGTATGTGACGCGTTATCTAGTTGGTATTGTTGATCGAAGGTTCCACCCATGAAACTGAACAACGTTCCCCAAGAAACCTATGTGCAAAAATGACAAAAAAAATTCGACCTCCCGTACAAAACTGTCCGATCAGCTCGGCAATCAGCAATAGTATGGAAGGTCGACATTTTTTTTTATTTGCACATAGGTTTCTGGGAGAAAGTTGTAAGTTTCATGAACGAAACTCACCCATAATTTCATTAAAACGAATTAAAATTAAGGGTGTATAAAAGCCAAAATAAAATATAGAGACAAAAAGGACCATATCCTATAGCCTCGATTCTATTATGAAATATCCTTAGTAATATCTTAACTCTTTGTAACATTATGACTAAGTTGCATCCGAAAATGCTAAAGCATCGCGTCTGATTTAATGAGGTCATCATGTATTTTTCATTTCCAGGAACTAACTTCGAATAATTGTAACACTTTGAGTCATCTCGTTACGCACAAATTCGCGTTTTCTATCTGTTGTATTTATTAGGAATATCTTTTATTAACATAATATCTTGAATGACACACAATCAATTTGTAATTTACGTTACTTAACGAGATAAAAGTAGCTGATAAGCTTCCATTTATCTTTCCCCACCGACCGACGAGATAAATGGCTTGAATATTGTACTACTTACTGAATACTAATTACGAAACTATTTGAGGACATAAAACTATATCCATACCGGTCACAGACCCAGAGGGTTTGACTCCCAAGCTCCGGAAGTAGCTTTACTCTTTAGTACCCTGTCATACCGACCGTACGTATTGTACTCTGATGTTATTGTTGGTAGGTTGTTTGTTTGTTTCGAGTCCGCCTGGCAAGGTATCACTATATTATCCATTATCAAGTCTATTGCTAACAACATTATTACATAGCCGGTTTCATGCTTTTACTTAGGATTTAGGGTTCTTTATTCTGTTCTCGTCATATACCGCCAAAGATACGATGTTTCGCCGTTGGTCCCGGTTGTTCTCGTAAGATGGCAGTCGTTAAAACCCACCAACCTGCATTGGGCCAGCGTGGTGGGTCATGGCCGATATCCCCACGTGCTATTTATTCACGTGGGAGGCCTATGCCCATAGCAGTGGGACGTTTATAGTCTGATGACGATGCGTCGTAATATTGAGCTTTTCATTGTTCAATAAAAACAACCACTGAAGTGTACGTAACACCAGAAAGCTAAAACTACACCATCAGTAGTACCTTTTTTAAAACACAGAAATCATTCTAGTACAGATATTGATCTTATGTCTATGGACCTTCGTACACAAGGCTACGCAAATCTTCGATACTCGACAATTTTAGTCTCCAAGCGGCTACCGCCATACAAATTCTTTGCGGTTCGTACACGAGTCGCGTCGCCGACATTCGGTATTTGTATGGCGGTAGTCGCTTGGAGACTACCGCCATACAAATTCTTTGCGGTTTCGTACACGAGTCGCGTCGCCGACATTCGGTATTTGTATGGCGGTAGTCGCTTGGAGACTACCGCCATACAAATCCATTGAGGTTCGTACACGAGTCGCGTCGCCGACATTCGGTATTTGTATGGCGGTAGTCGTTTGGAGACTACCGCCATACAAATCCATTGAGGTTCGTACACGAGTCGCGTCGCCGACATTTGTCCCGCGACTCCAATTTGTATGGCGGTAGTCGCTTGGAGACTAAAATCGTCGAGTATCGAAGATTTGCGTAGCCTTGTGTACGAAGGGGCTTACTTATAAATATTTACGATTATTATCTCTAAAGGGTTAGTCAGAGATAGAGATGGGTAGTGCTAATAATCCGGTTAATATCATTTGGCTAATAATGGATTAAAAGCAGTTAATAGCCATTAATAGCCATTAGTAACCTGCTATTAATGTTACAGTAATGATTAAAAATTTCCCTTCATGGTTTACAGTCTTAGGACTGTCAGGTTAGTTTCTTTTTATTTTCGTCGTTCTTAGTTAGTCAATACAAATATAATAAAGTAATTTAAAATTAACCTGGCCCATTTAGAAAATTTTAATCAGCTCTGTACGATTTTCTTTTTTCTAATTGTCAATCATTTGCGACGATTTTTAGGTAAGTTTCATATTTTTTGCATTTTTAATTAAAAATATATATTATTACTAAAATAAAATAAAAATTCGTTCTAATTACTGCTAGATTCACTAGAATCAGCAAAGTAATCCTATAAAGAAAGTTTATAAGTCTGTCACTACTAATAACGTTCTTATAAAGACATTGCGGTAGACTATTTAACTTATAATAGCATTTGCCAAGCCTTAACATATTTAAGTTCATTCGTTTTTATATCTCGGTCTTATAGTTCGCTACAAGACTGACCTACAAAACATCTATAGGACACTTTTACTAGTAATAGCATTTCAGAAACGTAGATATTCTCAAGAGGTTTTGTCTTTGTAAGTTAGTCTTATAGTTAGCTACAAGATTTTCTTTTAGGACACTTTTAGGAATAAGTCTCTTATAATTGTTTACTGTAAAACTAAATAATCTAGAATAACATTTTGATCCTATAGTAGCATTTTGTGAGAAAACATGATATAATAATATAGTTAGCTGAGATCACTATAAGTTTGCGCCGGTATAGTTTTGCTCGAGACTCTTTTAAATCTAATAGTACTTAATAAGAGCGCTATTTGATCAAAAAAGCTTATAAGCTACTAGATCAATAACTTTATTTGTAAACGTCAGCCATTTTGTTGAGATTCAGTTGTTACCCTTCGTCTTGAGGAAATAAGTTGAACATGAATTTAAGCGATTGGAAACGATTGAAAAGGAGTGGTGGTTACAGGAGAAAAGTGACAAATAGGTATAAAGAATTATAATTAGCATTAGCAGGCATATTTCAAGGGAACCCTAATTTGTTTTTAAATGGAGGCGAGTTATCTGGACTGAAACTGCTACAAGTACTAATTTACCTACAATGATACTATAAAGTACTTAATGGAGAGCAATTTCAAAACATGGCGAATATTCATAAGAATTGATGAAATATTTTATTTACAACAATATACTAATGTGCTATTTTTCGAAGGGGATTGTGAAAATAACTAAATTGCGGTACACATTTACAGTAAAAAAGACTTCCCCACGAGTTCATACACTATATTGACAATATATTATTAGTAATTAATGTTTTACAATAATACAAAATAATAGTAATAGAAACATACGTTCTTATTAAGTATTTACCACAAAACAACCGGCACCACCAGCCGAAGGAACAAAAAAGATAACTTCTAATGAAATATACTTATTACTAATAACTAAGTACATTACTAGTGCATTAAAAACAAGATTGCTTTAGTAAGATACTTATGTCAGATACTAACAAGAGCGTTTGTGCTTGTAATTGTGTAGTCTCATATCATTATAGAAGCTATTGCGCTTCGTCAAGTATATTATAGGGTTTAGTAACATTTTAAAAGATGATTATAAGATAGTTATAGAAATAAACGCTCCTATAACTGCGCCCAAATCCAGCTTTGTAGCATGATACAAGTTTCTTATAAGTGACAATAAAAGTAGTCTTGAGATCGTTTTAAGTACTTATTTTGCTAGTTGGGTCATTTTCAAGGTTCGTTATTAAATGTGACATTTGATTGGACTGTAATGGGTCCGTCAGATTCTTATCCTGTGTATTTAGTTGTTCATGTTCTGTTCATCACTGTCTCAGGTAATTTGTTCAATTTCTAAGTTACAAGAGCAAGGTTCCAAAAAAAATCAAAAGTTTCAAGGTTCAATCAATGAAATTGTATGAAACTATTAATAGCGGGGTTATTAGCCAAAGGATGGCTAATAATGGCTATTAATAGATTATAATCGCTAATTACCCAAACAATCCGGCTATTAACCCATCTCTAGCTCAGAGACTATACAAAGAGGGCCGCAGATTCAGTCCACTGCCATCATAGTCCACGTTTCACCAAGTTATAACTGCACATGTGCTCAGCGTGACAGGTGGTGAGACCATCGCCGCTCTATGCTGTTGGATGTAATATGTGCAGTCTTTTTTTGCCTTTTACGACACCCAAGGGAAGAGAGGTGTTGGTAGTATTCTTTTACCCTGTTATGATTAAACGTTGATTAAAGTTACACTTAGGATCTTCTTCTTCTTATCTTATCTTAATTAATGGCTTCTCGTTTGGCATTAAGCTAGTCTTAAGTGGTATATATTTTTAGTATTTAGTATTGTGCGGTAGATTGAATTAAAATGGAGTCTCACAACACGTGTTATTGCGAAAAGAACACGGAGAAACTCCACTTAGGATTATATAAGGTGACTGCTAGAAACTGCAAGAAACTTCAAGGGCTGGTCGGGTCGAGTGTTTTAAACATGTCAAAAATGACAAAAGATTGCAGACTAACGTAGGTACTTATCGCCCAGCTGACGCGGACGGTTCAACAGACGGGTGGGTCAACGGCCGGAAGGTGCCCGCGCGTTGCAAAAAATAGTTATTTAATAGTTAAATCTTACCTTTTTTTTCGGATGTTATTGCTTTAAAATAAATTAGTTACTCAAAGACTATCAAATTAAAATTCATAAAATGAATAATTATTATATATAAAATAAAAAAACACGAATTTCTCTTTTGTCATTTTTGTCATGTCTAAAACACTTGGCCTGACCAGCCCTTGAAGTAACTTGCGGTTACTAGCAGTCACCTTATATTAACGCTGTCTCTATCTGTCTTCTTTAACAAAAACGAGACAGCGTCACTTTAAACCGAGGTGTAACACTTGGCTATTTGAATTAATAAAACGGTTAGTGAACATCTATACGACACGGCTTTTACCTTTTTCATAATGCTTTCCTTCTAAAATGAAAATATGTGTCAGTAAACAGTAATACTGGGTCAAGTTGTTGACATCTCTCGGGCGATTAATTCAACGCTCATGCATGCACGCCTGCGAAATATGTAAATTGGCATGGTATTATGGAGGCGCATTGTTTCCTGTTTTTGTTACATCTATGAGCCTTTTACCTGCTATGGAACATTATCCATTGGTACTTATGTAGTGCCGCTAGCTTATGAATTTATAGCTTTGCGTTTCATTTTTGCCTTGATAACCGTGTCGCGTGGCGGTGAAAGAATACTACCACCCCCTCACTTCCCTTGGGTGTCGTAAAAGGCGACTAATGAACTAAAGACTGCACATACATCCAACACCCTAGAGCGGCGATGGGCTCACCACCTGTGAATTCGCTATTACGTGAAAATTGGACTATGGCAGACGGTCCTCATTGCCTAGTCTCTGACTAACACTTCGGGGATAATAGTGATGCATGTGTGTACGATTTTTTTACCATTATTGAAAACAAACTTTTGTTACTAGGACGCAATATTAGCGCGATTACATCAAAATATAATAAATACAAATAACTAGCGGCCCGCGTGGACCCTGTACTGTACCCCCCTACCCCGTGACAAATTTCTAAAAATTTTCTTTCATACAAACTTGTCTTGACAATGGGCGATTTTCTGACAGTCCAAATCAAAAAGTTAAAATTAGTTCAAAAACACTCGATAGATGTCGTTTTATGAAAGCCGGCCACCAGCCGTACCTACGTAAGGGCTGTAATAAATTCTACACTTTTACTTGTCTACCAAAAGAATAAAAAAATACTAAGTACTTACCTATTTATATTCAGGACATTCAGAACCTATTTCTATTGTGGAATAGAATAAATATTACGCAGCCATACACATGCTCTTCATGAACTCGCCTTTTACTAAGCGCCATACTAATCTATGCTAAGCGCCATCTATGAAGTCATTTACGAACCAATTTCTTCTTTTTTTTTGATCTCGAAAATTGCCTATTACAGTCAGCATCAAAAGTAACTGAACAAAAACAAGGTGGCAAAAGTAATAGTCACGTGTAAGTCTTTACAAACCTACTCATCATTTAACATTTCAGAATTATATGACATTTTTTGTGTTCATAATTATAACTTCTCTGTAATTAGCTATAGTGACGGTCATGTACTTGTCAGACAATTCTAATCATTTCAACCGTAACAATCATTTGAAAATTTCATATGCTAAGCTACTTTTGATGCTAACTGTACAAATTAATAGGTGTAGCCATTGTGAAGTGATGCGCGTACAAACATTCGGGGCAATTGAATTTTTATTAATATACATAGATTAGACAATATTCTCATTGGACATTTTGAAATTTTTAACCATACGTTGTGAAAGGGCAAAAAAAGACAGTTGTATTCAAATCAAAGTTAAAAACATTACTGTATCAAAGTAACCAATATAACAAGTACTTTTTTGAAGAAAAGTAGTTTTTGATTATTTTTAATAGGGGTTCTGATCTGGAAATGTTCGGAATAAAACCTCATTCAATATATTATATAGTGCAACAAAGTACATACTCTGTGGTCTAGTGGCTAAGCGCTCAGCCCTAACCGGAGGTCCAGGGTTCAATACCCAATACGAGAAAAGTGTGTTTTGAATTTTTGATGCATAGACCTGGTTGTAGAGTATACCCATCAATTGGCTACTTGACAGTTCTCAGAAAAGTTACAAACGGTTAGTTTATACCTCGTACAATATTTTTTTTCGAAAAAGCTTTATTTTATAGAAAAAAAACATTTTTCTTCATTAATTTCAAATTTCGAGCGAAAACGGTTGGTCACGTGACATTTGCCCTTGTGACGTCACACTTCAATAAACAAACAAATATCTTAAAACCTGACAGATAGTTTTTGTTTATTTTGTGAAATGTGACGTCACACGATTATCAATCATGTCTTCTCGTGTTTCGGGTCTTGTAATCCACAAAAAACGCAAATTTATTTTTTAAAAATGAATGATTTACAAATTATCCTAATAAAAAAAACTATTGGATGATTATTGTTTAATTATAAACCGCAATATCCAACATATTTCATATTTTATTGTTACAACTGTCAAATAGCCAATTAAATGAAGACTTCATTTATTGACGGAGGCATTGCCTTTGCCCAGCAGTGCAATACTATTTAGACTAAACTAAATATTTATTATAAAGTACACTTCTCCTTTACAGGTCCACAAACGACCCCTCCGCGAGGAGGAAATATCAGCAATATGCGAGGGTGTGGTCTGCGGCTTATCATACCTCCACAGCCTCGGTCGCATCCACCGCGACATCAAGGCCGGCAATATACTGCTCACGGAGAACGGCACTGTCAAGCTGGCTGACTTCGGCAGTGCCAGCATAAAGTGCCCGGCCAACAGTTTTGTGGGTACTCCCTATTGGATGGCGCCTGAAGTTATATTGGCGATGGATGAGGGGCAGTACGATGGCAAGGTTAGTACATCTTACATCTTACTAATCTAATGCGACATATCAAGAAAGCTAGCGGTATTGAAAATGTCAGCATCAAGTGCTCGGCTAACAGTTTTTTAGGTACTAACTACTGGATGGCGCCTGACGACTTCTTAGCCATGGATAAGGGGCAATACGACGGCAAGGTTAGTTGTTATATTGTAACCTAACATATCAAAGAAACTAGTGGTATTGTCAGTGCTAGCATCAAGTGCCCGGCCAACAGCTTTGTGGGGCCCCCTACTGGATGGCGCCTGAAGTTATATTGGCGATGGATGAGGGCAGTACGATGGCAAGGTTAGTGCATGTTACATTGTACTTACTAATTTAATGCGACATATCATGAAAGCTAGCGGTATTGAAAATGTCAGCATCAAGTGCTCGGCTAACAGTTTTGTAGGTACTAACTACTGGATGGCGCCTGAAGACTTCTTAGCTATGGGTAAGGGGCAATACGACGGCAAGGTTAGTTGTTATAATGTACTTACTTATCTAACCTAACATATCAAAGAAACTAGTGGTATTGGCAGTGCTAGCATCAGGTGCCCGGCCAACAGCTTTGTGGGCACCCCCTACTGGATGGCGCCTGAAGTTATCTTGGCCATGGATGAGGGGCAGTACGATGGCAAGGTTAGTGCATGTTATATTGTCCTTAGGCAGGCAACATACTACTTATGGAGAATGGTGAAGCTAAGCAGTATAGTCAGTGCTAGCATCAAGTGCGCGGCCAACAGTTTTGTGGGCACCCCCTACTGGATAGCGCCTGAAGTTATATTGGCAATGGACTAGGGGCAGTACGATGGCAAGGTTAGTGCATGTTACATTGTACTTACTAATCTTAACGCTACATATCAAGGAAGTTAGTGGTATAGACAGTGCTAGCATCAAGTACCCGGCTAACAGTTTTGTGGGTACCCTTTAATGGATGGCGCTCGAAGTCATCTTTGCCATGGACGAAGGGCAGTACGATGGCTAGGTCAGTCAAAGTCAAACTGTTTATCAAATTATTATTTATTCAATGTAAACTAACTAACTATAGTCTGTGCAGACAAACGCGCATCGCTACCCCCAGTAAGTACCGCTGCACGTCGAAACAATCGCGTCGAACTGAAATATAAGCCGTGGCGATAAAATTCTGTGTAGACAAACGTATCCTGGTACGAGACAAAAATGGCGGGCAAGTGTCTCTCCCCTAGCGACACAAACGGCTAAAACTTATAGGTAATTTATCGTTTTTTGGGATGAAAGGTGGAGAAATAAATCATAATGATTTGTTAACTTAAGTTAACACTTTAAGGAATAAATGTGATTTCCATGCATGTTATATTATAGGCTGACAAATTCATACGTGACGGTTCCATGGTCTTCGTGACGGGGGGCGGGGCCGCGTAGCAGGAATGTCAGTTATGTCAGATGTCACCCCTCCCCCGTCGTCCGCACACCATGGGACCGGCACGTACAAATTTGCCAGCCTATAATGGTGGAGCTAGCGTCAATAAGAATAAGAATAATTTATTTTTCTGTGTAAAACTTAGTCTAAAAATACATCTAAACTTATAAATATCGTTCGTCCACATAATAAAAATAATGCATAACAAGAGTGCCGCTATTATTGTAAGTACATTAAAATTAAGGTCAGTATTGCAAAATAATCGAAATGATACCTAAGCTAAGTAAACTAGTTTAGACTGGTAATCATGTTCATTTAAGGGGATGCCGCGCGGTCGCAAAAACTGACATAAGGCTCGATTTCTCTGATTAGAGCAATGTTTTTATTCTGCGAAATGTACAAAACCGGGCTGGGGTTAAAAATTAAAATTTACTTTTTTAAGATGCAAATCTTTTCATGTAAGAATTATTGTTTTATGCGTGAATATAAGAAAGTTGTCAAAAAAAATGTATTTAGGAGTCATTAGGTTTATGTATTGTTTGTTATTGCTTAAAGAATTTGTTTCTAATTTCAACAAGGCCACGACCTTGTGCAATGATCAGGCTAACTTACGTAAGTTCTTTTAATGTATTTAACTAATTCAGCGCATAGTACAAGTAACTTAAAATACGTAAATTTTCAGAATTTCGTGCAGGATCCCCTTAAGTAGTTTAGTAATGCGCACGATCAGTACCCCAAGCATGAACCATTATGGTACTAGTTAAGGTAATCGTAATCGTATTATTTTGTATGAAAACCATAAAGTTAGTAAACCTTTTTCATTCAAAATAATACGATTACGATTACCTTAACTAGTATCATAATGGTTCGTGCTTGGGGTACTGATGTCCAGCGGCATTTTGTTAAATTTTCAAGTGAGGGGGGAACTGTTTGTATTTTTAATGCATGGTCTGGGTCTGCGATCATCAATCCGCATTTGGCAAGAGTGGTGACTAAGCCACAATACTAATCAATAGCGATAGCTTTATAGCCATGATGTAGGCCTTTTCCCAAATGTGGAACAATATATTATGCTATTACTTTTTAAAATTACTAGTCCCTTTCTAGGGTATGAATTGTGTGCGGATCTATATCGCAGCTGGATTCGCGGTATCAACCCTTACGTACATTGTGTTAAGGTTCATTTTGCCTTAGGTGGACGTGTGGTCGCTGGGCATCACGTGCATCGAGCTGGCGGAGCGCAAGCCGCCGTACTTCAACATGAACGCCATGTCCGCATTGTATCACATCGCGCAGAACGACTCACCTCCCCTACAGGTAATTATTTTTCTATGAATGCCTAAAACTCTTCGATCATCTAAACACTAGATAGATACACAATCCCATATAAAATACGTTTGAAAAAGTGGTACCAACTATTCAGTACAATTTTGTTTTCTAATAATGCCAACTAATTTTGATACTCGGCCCTATCATCACATTTGAACGGCAAATGTCAAATGACTATTACTGAGAGCAATACAATGCTCACTCTTGGTCGGACCATTAGTTCGAGGCGTCACTTTGAAGTTAGTGTTGCCGAACTATCAATAGTTTGACTATCGATAGTTGACCTCGGAAATAATCTAAAATATCGATAGGCCTATTGATAGTTCAGTTTGGTACAATAGTATCGGTATACTACAATACTATAGATATTATTAAAGCTCAATATCGTAATTACTATCGATAGTATCGGCTATAACTAAACAGCAATTAATACTATCTGTAGTATCCATATATTTGCGCTATCGATAGTAGACTGTTAATCAATAGTATTGTTTATGAATATTAATATAGATAGCAATACTATTGAGGGAAAGGTATCGATAGGACAAAACTATCGATAGAATCGATTGTTACTGCAATAGTCAGCAGCAATAGTATCGATGTTATCGATAGTGCCTTTGATATTGAGCTTCGATAGGATCAATAGTATTGCTGTGTGTCGATAGTATTGATGGTTACGGGGCTATCCATACTATCGATAGTCCTATCGATACTATTGCTTTTGCTCAACTATCGATAGACTATCGAGCGGCAACACTAATCGAATCGCGTTGTCTTTGTTCCGAAGTACAAATTGTTCCTTTAGTTAGAGAAAGCGTATTACTTTGTTTATGCAAAGCTCTTAGTATCATTTTTATTATTGTATGTACTTACATTGATTATTAATTTTGAAGGACTACAGACCATCGTGGTGATGGTTTAACAGCGTTAGTCAAATAATTTTTTAAATAGGTACCTAAGTCAAAAGTCCTTAACAAATCTGCTTATAGTTTAAGAGCTATCGCAGATTAGCACAAAAAAAATAGGTCAGTAATATTATGTGATAGACTACGGCAAGACTTACGATAGGTACCCAAAATCTACGTACAGAAATGGATTCAAAATTATACTTATACTCTCATTCATTACGCATTATATACTTCGAATCTCTTTTTTTCCTCGAAACATATTTTTTATTTTTCTTGTTGCCCATAATTTGGCTAGCCAAAACGACTTGCTAAACAATTAGTCGTACGTAATAAAATAATAACGTAAGCAGCATCTCTGTCACGTGCGCTAGCGAGTTGCACAGGTCCACCGTTCATGACGCGCATTGCGGGACTGAGAGTGCGCTCGCGTAGATTTTAGAATAGTTCTATTTCTGCAGTCGTACGGTTAAATATTGCGTGCGCCGCTTCAACACGCTTAGCGCAGAAGTAAATGACGTAAGTCACAAAACTGTTTTCATTTATAATTCGATTATTAAGTACTCAATTGAAAAATGGTCTTACCAGTCCCTAACTAACTATCTTAGTAATATATTCGTTGTATTTTTATACGTAAGGCTCTATAACGTAAAAAGATATACGTAATAATATCTCAAAAACTCATCATTTTCGATAAATAAAAGTATCGTACATAAACCAATATTTTTTGTTTTTGCTTTGCTCAAGCCTTAGTCAACTATACAAAGAAACATACTTAAATTTGACATGTCTAGTATGCTGTACACATATGATAATTTATCTTCGAAATCGCTACTCGTTTAGGCAGCCGCCTCTTAACTATACGAGTCCAGTCGTTTGTTCTTGTTGCGCAACAATTTGCGTAAAAATAAAAAAATAACGAAGGATTTGCTGTGTTATAAAAAAGTAAGTGTACATCGCACTCATTATTAAATTGCGATGAAAAATTGACGTTATAACGACCTAGACTGCACATATCGCATATAACGGCGTTGGGCTCGTCTCCTGTCACGCTGAGCACATGTGCAGTAGTTTTTTCGGTAAAACTTTTGCGGTTCTCATTGCGTGGTCTCTGACTAACCCTTTCCAGAGATAATAAAAGTGGTCGGCCGGGAACTTTCTCAATTGTATGTATGTAAAAGTAATAAATTTTTTATTAATTAACCTGTTTTGTCTATCCTTGTTCCCCAGGCGCCCGAGTGGACGGACACGTTTCGCTACTTCGTCGAAGCGTGCCTCCAGAAGAACCCTCAGGACCGGCCCACCTCCACCAAGCTTTTGTCCCATCACTTTATCACGCGGCCGCGCTCGCCCAACGTGCTAGTCGATCTCATACAGCGGACGAAGGCAGCCGTGCGCGATCTGGACAACCTCAACTATAGGAAGATGAAGAAGATATTGATGGTAGACGCGGACAATGAGAGTGCTATGGGTGAGTTTGAACACATTATTTTTAAGCCTTTTTCTTTTTGAGTCAACGTCAAATTTTCCCTGACCAGAAAGCTGCCATGTCAGTAGCCCTCTGGGTGGCCTCAACCAAATCCTCCATCGTGCATGAAGTTGGAAGTTAGCGTTTTAGGCCAGCGAGTCTATTGGCTAAAACAAATGGATATGAACTTGGGTTTCATTTGACATTTGAAGCCCATATTTTGTCCTTATTGTATATGCATATTATGGGCTTCAAATGTCACATGAAGCCATTTCCATATTCATATTTTTTTGCCAATATGGTAGCTGATAACCCGCCTCTATGGTCTAGCAGCTAAGCCACCGGTCTTAAGTAGTAGTAGTAGTTAGTACATCTTTGTGTACTTGGTTTGGTTGGTAATTATGTAAAGTCTGGCGCGCCATAACAACCATGTTAATAGCATTACTGTGTTTCGACCATAGATTTAGAATTTTTTTTCTACGCAAAAAGATCCACGAATTGTGGGAGCGAGAAATCCTAATCAAGTTCAAATCGCCCGAGAGCAGTGAATGAAGTACCGTTATGTCATTTTTTTCTCGCGAGTAAGAGGCTATAGCGTCCCAGTCTGTTCTACGTCGCGGTGAAATTCGTGCATTTTTATATTAATGCTTCGATGTAACATTAAGAACATTAAATGTGCCATTATGGTGACATGTTCTGTACGTGAATGTGACGTTACAGGACGAAATAACCCGAATCATTACATTTTACCAACACAATAATAAAAAATAAAAATAAAAGTTTATTTGGAACATTTTAACAGAAACACATAAAATTTACGGAAATAGCTGCTTTAGTGTAAAACTGCGTTGCAGCTATTAACGCCCACTTCCGGCAGACGAACGTGTTCCTAAAAATGTTAATTAATGTAGGCAAGTATAAAAAAAACTAAACAAATCTAAACAAACAGAAAATATTTAACAAACATAACGAACAAAACAATTATTTAAACAGCATGCGACTAATAGAAACTTATGATTAAAGACATTACCCGTGCGTGTTGTGCTATGTATGAATTTAAAAAGTAACTATATTAATATTACTTTATTAGTTATAATTATTCAATTATATTAATACAAAAATATATTAATATTTTATAAATACAAGGTATAATTAATAAACTACAACTTTAAAACTATTAATTTAACAATATGGTTCTACAATACTAGAAATAAATAATATATAATGTAAACGAATAAAAATAAAAAAAGAAATACTTAAACACCTAAATAAAAATAAAACTTCGCAGAAATCCTCAATAAGTTCTCCGTTTCCTCATATGAAAGAGATAGCAACCATTCTGTTAAAGACCTTCCACATGTAAATACAGTCATTGGAAAAATATTTAAAGTTTTATTAATTTTGTTGTACAGCATCGGACTCAGGTAACGAAAGAAACGCAATGCGAAGACTGATTTGTACGGTTCGATATGGCAAACGCGGTCTGATCTACGTCTTTGCAGACCCACCCCAGATGGTAACGCAATACTTTATTATGGACTGTGCGAGAGCATAATACACCATTTTTAGAGTGTCTTTGTCTAAATCTAGGGTCTGATACTCTAGTTCGAATGACGTTACCTCGACTGTACACTTCACCGATGGCTCGTTACCTCGAAATTTCAATGCCTCGAAGGATCTCTACCTCGACGGGTCATTTCTTCGATGGTACGAGTACATTTGATCGATGGGTTGTTACCTCGAAAAAATCATCAAAAGTACAGTAAATGTAAAGTATTTGTATGTGTAACTGAAAGATGTAAAAATACTAGTGAATTGAAATGAATATCGATATAATCATAGAGGCAACATTTATTATCACTCTGCATATAAATTTATAATTTCTATGGTTCATAACACACTTTTGTCTTATTCTTTTATCAAAATGTTACTAAAAATACACAATAAAAATAAGGGAGACTTCTTAAAGTCATGGGAATTATATCTGTACTTTTTATGATTTATCGAGGTAAGAACCCATCGATCAAATGTACCATCGAAGAAAAGACCCGTCGAGGAAGAGTTCCTTCGAGGTATTGATCTTTCGAGGTATTGATCTTTCGAGGTAACGAGCCATCGGTGAAGTGTACCGTCGAGGTAGAGACATCGAGGTAATGACCATCGCGGTAACGCCTTTCGAACTAGAGTATCAGACCCCTAAATCTATGGTTTCTACAGTGGTGAGATGTCAGACTCCTACTAACTAAACACCCATCGGAAGTGATCACCCCTTAGGAATTGACGAAGCAAAGGGCCGTATGATTACTATAAAGCTGACACACCTATCTCTCTCCCACACAGGCGATAGTGAAGAGACGACGGAGGAGCGCTCGGGCGGCGACTCGTCCAAGTCCAACTCGGCGACGTCGGAGCACAGCGCGGCGGGCGCCTCTAGCCAGAGCTCATCGTCAGGCAGTCTGCGGCGCCGCCCGCACCCGGTGAGATACGAACTTTTACTACTAAATTTCTCTCTCACCACACCCTTATCAACAATACAACTAGATGTCAGGTCGGCGCTAAAAATATGTCTCGGTAAATAACAGCCCACTTGAGAAGTGAGCTTTTATTGTCTCGCAAGGCAATAACAGGAAAAAGTACTTTATTCGCTGCCGCTTAAGGTTGATTTCACCACTAAATATTATTGACGTCTTGTCATTTTTAAGTGACAGGAGTAATCATTGCTTTGCTCGGTGTTTGTGACGAATGATCGTAAGTATACGATAATACTTGAAGATTTGTGACTTTATAACTGGGTGCCATCGTTGTAATTAGGGTGAACTTAAAACTGTTTTATAACTTTTGTCTCAGTTCGTTAGTAAATAAAAAGTATTTATTCGCGTGGACAGAATTTAGCTTTGATTTTGTACGTGACGCGTTATCTAGTTGGTATTTTTAAATGTCACGTGACCAACCGTTTTTCCTATTAAATAAAACTTTTTCGAGAAAAAAAAATTGTACAGGGTAAGCGGTAAGTAATAAGCGTTTGTAATTTTTAAATACTTTTTCAAAAACTGTCAAGTAGCAAATTGTCCAGTCCAAGTGAAGCTTCTTTCGAAACTTGTGTGGTGGCGGTTCATTACTAGAATCATCTAGAATCACCTACCGATCTCTTCCCTGTCGTTAAAAGCGATTAATGGATCAAATACTGCACATGCATCCAACAGCGTGGAGCGGCGCGGGCGATGGGCGGTGACACTTATCACGCTGAGCATACTGTGCAGTTGTAATTTGGTGTAGACGTGGACTATGAGGATATAAGAATAAGAAGAATTTATTAAAACAAGTAACAAGTAACATTCCAACAGCATATGTAAAACTATGAAACAGTATAAACAGATAAACTTGTAACTTGGCTATGCAAAAGTAAAGCAATATATATGTCCACACTCTACATTGTCTAGTCTCTTGACTAACCCTTTGAGGATAATGGATTGTTCCCAATTCTACAGATTTCCATTACAGATTGCCAACACTACAAGTTCCCAGTTTAACAGAATCTCAATTCTACAGGTTTCCAGTTTCACAGATTCTCATTTAAACAGGTTCCCAGTTTCACTGATTCCCATTTTCACAGGTTCCCAAATTCACAGATCCCTAACATTACGGATTCCCAATTCTACAGATATCCATTACAATTACAGATTACCAATTCCACTGATTCACTATTTAACCATTTTTTAAAGGTACTAATCATAAACTTGGGATAATTAGAATATGGAAATCTGTAAAAATGTGATTCTGTTCTGTATACATGCAAATCTGTAAAAAAAATGTGATTCTGTATACATGCAAATCTGTAGAAATGAGAATCTGTACACATTAGAATCTGTAGACATGGGCATAATCGGGGATAATAGTATTATTGAACCCCAAAATAATAACTGAAAGTGACTGTACTAAAATATGACGATGAAAACTTTTTTGATGTTTTTATTTATTTATTTCTTTAGCTCAACGCCAACCACCACAGCCAGCATCAACAGCAGCAACAGTATCAGCATCATAACCACCAACACTCAACACATTCTGCAAGGTACGTTTGCATACATTAATTTACATACACAACACTTGGTGATATTACCTTATATTACCTATTTATTTCTTATATGTAAACATAGGTACTATTACAATGTTTATACTTACACAAAACAGTATAAGAAAAACACAACAACAGTTTAAGAACATTTGTATGCACATTTGCAGTACTTACAGCACGTTTAAAATAAAAATTACATTAATATGGTACGTAATTCTCTTTGCAAAATATCAATATAGTAATTTTGCAGTTATGGATTTGATTATGATAAATACAGAACCTAGTTTTTGTATTTAATTTTTATTATCAAGATATCAAGCTTTTACATTTAAACCGCTTTACATTGGAGTAGTTTAGGCTGCCATGATGTGCTATATTTGTTTATATTTTACATACCCTGTATACGCTGAAATATACGCAAAATGTATAAAAAGAATAAATAATTTATGTTCAAACATTTCAAAGATCACATTTCGTAACTTGCATCGTCATATATTTACGCTTCAAGTTGTCACAAATTGTGTGACTTATAAGCCACTTTGGATGATCATTTAATTTTTTGCATTCATGTAGTCAGCATTTGTTGAATCAGTATCTCCTGCAGTTATTATTTCCGCCTTGTACATAGTCATACATTTGTGCTTGTATTGTATGATTTGTATTTCTTAAATTTCGTCATTATTTCAATTGTTAATTTGATACTTGTTTTAATTTGGGTTTGGTTAATTTAGGTTAAATTAAAGATAAGGTAAAAGTTTTTCGTATGCCGTAAGGTGTATCATGGAGGCACTATTCAACCTGTAACTAAAACACCCTGTACTACTTACCTGTGATAACGAATGAATAAATGATTATGATTATGTATGTTAATGCCTAAAGCCGTTTGTAAGCCGTTTAAACAAAAAAACAATGAAATTAAATACTTTTTACGGATAAAACTCGCGTTTAATCACTAATGGAGATTAGAGTTGTAGAACTATCGATAGTTGTTATATATCGATACTATCGATAGCACAAATTAAATAATACTATTGATAAGAAGCAATACTATCGATAGTATCGATACTATTGAAATACAATACTATCGATAGTATCGATTTTTTTAAAGTAATACTATCGATACTATTGATACTATCGATAGTATTAAATCGCCAATACTATCAATACTATCGATACTTTTAAAAACTATCGATAGTATTACACTATCGATAGTTTAATAATCGCCGATAGTATCGTTTCCCAATTATAGTTTATGAAGCAAGTAGTATTATGTATGTATTATTACTCGCCTATCACCTTCCTTTCGAAATTAATGTATCCACATCGCCGATTTTATTTTCTCCATTTTAACTACACCAAACTTTTTTAAAGTACGAGGGGCGTTCAAAATATTCTCGGTATTGATACGTTACAACCTCTTTTATATATATATTTGTAACTGGCCGCTAAGATTCATCCATTGACATTAAAAAAAAGTAAAATTGGAACCGAGATGTTCTTTTGTTTTTCTGCAATTGCCGAACAAACATGAACACCATGAGCGAATTAACAATTTTAACGAAATTAGAGCACCGATCCGTCATAAAATTCTTGACAAAACAGGGTAAAAATCAAAAAACCATAAAAGAGGAAATGGATTGTGTTTACCGTGAGTCTGCTCCTTCTTTATCTACTATTCAAAAATGGTCAAGCGAATTTAAGCGTGGAAGGGAGAGTATTGAAGATGACCCTAGACCTGGCCGGCCTGTAGTGGCTACCTCACAAGAAAATATTGATAAAGTGGAAAAACTTATATTGGAAGACGGCCGAGTGAAGGTAAAATCTATAGCTCAAGTAACCAATCTCTATTGGTACCGTACATGACATTATACATGACCATCTTAATATGTCAAAAGTAAGTGCAAGATGGGTTCCGCGAATGCTGACGCTTCTTCAAAAGGATATGCGTGTGGCTTGCTGTTCAGATTTTATCGACCTGTGTGGTGAAAATCCCGATGAGGTGCTGCAAAAAATAGTTACTGGAGATGAAACCTGGGTTCATCATTATGACCCAGAGAGCAAACAAGAGTCCATGCAGTGGCACATTAAGGGTTCAGCTCATCCCAAGAAGTTCAAGGTAATCCCGTCAGCTGGCAAGGTCATGGCCACAATATTTTGGGATTGTGAAGGAGTTTTGCTTATCGATTATAAAGAAAAAGGTGTAAATATCACAGGGCAGTACTACGCTAACGTTATACGTCAATTAAGAGATGCGATCAAAGAAAAGAGGCGAGGAAAGTTAACCAAAGGTGTTCTGCTTCTGCATGACAACGCCCCTGTCCATACTGCTCATATTGCCAAGGCAGCTATTGTTGAATGTGGGTTTGAAACTGTTACTCATCCACCCTATAGTCCGGACTTAGCCCCAAGCGACTTCTTTTTGTTCCCCAATCTTAAAAAGGATCTGCGTGGAAATAAATTTTCTGACGATGAAGCGTTGAAGACGGCCGTGGAGGAGCATTTTTACACCAAAGATAAAAAATATTTTTATGAGGGATTAAAAAAAATAATTGATCGATCTTATAAGTGTATGAACATAGGGGGGGAGTATATTGAAAAATAAAAATATCAAACTTTTCGTACTTGTTTGTTTTTATCCACTTACCGAGAATATTTTGAACGCCCCTCGTAGGTAGGTAACTTTTTGAATACGTGGGCAATAACCCGCTCGCAATTCACTGTAGTTATTAGTTAATTAAAAGTATAACGAAACATTTTATATTTGACAAGGCTGAAAGTGTTGCCCTGTGTAAAATTGTTAATGTATTCGGACCAGGGGGGTTACTCTCGAACGCAAACTCAATACAATTCCAATGCGATTAATATGTATCGATATTGTAATAAGTAAAGATAATTCCGGAACGCCATGTCGATAATAATTTGTTCAATCAATTTCCACGCAATTTATTTCCAATGTGGCGCTATTGTCGCTTACAAAAGTTTTTTAGATTTGTGATTGGAAATTGATTAATGCAATTCTGTTTCAAGAGTAGCCTACCAGGGCTTGGAATACCGTTATTATCAATTACCGGTACTTTGACTTAAATAAGGTACCGGTATCGATTTGGTACCGGTATTCATAATACAGGTTAACCGATGGTAGGATCGGTATTATACAGGTTTAATACAGGTACTTATACCGGTACCAGGTAACCACACAAGAAGTTAAACTTACCTTTATAATATTTTCAAAAACCCGTTATTTTGGGTTAGGTAGGGTGTCGCAAAGGGGGTGCAGGTCTTAGAAAATTTTCGAGCAAAAATACACTCTTAACTTTTTTTTTACAAACTAATGAAAAACATTGCTATCAATAAAATTTCCAAAAAAAGTTTTAAAAAATCGTGAAAAAAATATTTAGTACATTTTCAGTTGACTTTTTATGGAGCAGACACTTAGAAATTTTATTATTTATTTATATATATTTTTTTTTAGAAATTGTTTGAATTTGGTTTTTGATAAGTACATTGGATACCGCTCAGGTTCCTGCGGAGTTCTACAGGGGGGGCAAAATTGCGTTAGATTTTAGCTAAGACGCACCGTTTTCGAGATATTCGCGTTTTTATAAAAAGTAGTAGGTATATTGTTTGTGTTATGTTAGCTGCGCTTCGCGATTGTCTTGAATTTCGACGTCATTTTTTTAGACAACAGATATCAAGTTTGATACAATAAAAAGAAAAAAAACTAAAAAAAAATTTTTCCTAAAAAAGAGTTTCAAAATAAATTTTGATAAGTAACATCAGATACCGCCAAAATTTCGTTACATTTTAGGTACGACGCACCGTTTTTGAGATATTCGCGTTTTTATAAAAAGCTGCCTTAATTTTTTTTCAACAAAAATCAAGCTCATTACAAAAAAAAATCTAAAAAATAAAAGTAAAAAAAAAAAATATCCTCCTGCTGGGATACAGGCGGGCCAAAATTTTGTAAGATTTTAGTTACGACGCACCGTTTTCGTGATATTCGCGTTTTTATAAAAAGTTACCTTAAAATTTTTGTTTTTTTTTAAATCAACTGAAATTTTTTTGTCTTTTTTTTACAATTTTTTAAAACTATTTATCTTAAAAAAAACTAGTTTGTATTTTCGTTGTACTTTTAAATAACTAATAACTACTTACAGTGAATTGCGAGCGGGTTATTTTTTTGCCCACATTCAAAAAGTTACCTACCTTTTTAAAAAAGTTTGGTGAAGTATAAATGGAGAAAATAAAATCAGCGATGTGTATGCATTTTCGAAAGGAAGGTGGTAAGCGAGTAATAATACATACATAATGCTAATTGCTACATAAACTATAATTGGGAAACGATACTATCGGCGGTTATTAAACTATCGGTAGTGTAATACTATCGAATGTTTTCAAAACTATCGATAGTATTACTCTAAAAAAATCGTTGTGATGCAATGTATCGATACTATCGATAGTATTGCTTCTTATCAATAGTATTAGTTTATCTGTGATATCGGTACTATCGATAGTTTAGCGATAGTGGACTATCGATAGACAACTCTGATGGAGATCCACCCTCTGAACACGAACCCTGAAAGGGTTCGATACGTACATAGTCCGATAACTATTATCCCCTAAGGGTTAATTAGTCTAAATTAGTTCTCTTTCATAGTTTCACGTTTCAGCAAATTAGAACTACACATGTGCTCACATGAGCCGCCACCACACAGCTCAAGCGTGTTCAAAACGCTAAGATTAAGTAATCAAATGTAGTAATTAAACGCCAGTGTTGTCCTTAAAAAAAGGGTTTCATTTCAATGTGTAGTGTTCTCGTAAACTTCAGAAAACAAAATAGATAAGAGTCTGACCAACGAAAGCTGAACCTCGTAGTTATTTGATTGGCATCACTTTGTCTCTATGTGTGTCTGTCTATTTGAGGTGTCATGTCGTATGTCAAACTAATTTTTTTCTAAGAAAATTGCAGCTGTGTGAGGGACCCTGAGTTACCCAGTCATGATTTTTTTGTATTTGCCGCGTTTTTCTTGGTTCTGCTTTCGTTAGCCAGACTCTAAGCATATCCAAGCCACATCCAAACGCAACACTCGCACAATTGGCTACTTGACAGTTCTCGGAAAGTTATCTTAAAAATAACAAACGCTAATTTTATACCTTTTATTTTTTTTCTCAAAAAAGCTTTATTTATTAAAAAAAATATATTTTTCTTCATTAATTCAAATTTTCATGCGAAATCGATTGGTCACATGACATTATGACCTGTGACGTCACACCTCAGTAAACAAACACATTTATCTTGAAACCTGACATATAGTTTTTGTTTATTTTGTGAGATGTGACGTCACACGAAGCTCAATCATGGCCGCCCGTGTTTCGGGTCTTGTAATCTTGAAACCTGACATATAGTTTTTGTTTATTTTGAGAGATGTGACGTCGCACGAAGCTCAATAATGGCCGCCCGTGTTTTGGGTCTTGTAATCCACAGATAAAAAAATCGCATATTTAATTTTAAAAAAAACTATTGGATATATTTCATATTTTATTGTTACAACTGTCAATTAGCCAATTATTATCCGTAGCACTTAGTCCGCATGTACGCACTAGCACGCCCCGCAACCTTGCCTTTCAGAGGTCGCAACCGCAAGCGGTGGCTTAACTCATGTTGCTGTTTCGTACGCAGAGAGAGCGAGAGCCCTCTGCCGGCCTCGCACGACGACTACGTCAACCGCGACGTGATGCGCGACTACGCGAATCGCGACTCACTGTGCGACGACTATGGGGACGACTACGCGAACAGAGACGCGATACGCGAGGCTCAGCGGGAGAGAGAGAGGGAGAGGCAGGCCAACGAGTATAGGGAGTATGTGAACGCGCCTTCCGCATGGCAGCAGGATGGAGGCGATGACAATAGGAATACGCAGCGGCGGCAAACCGCCAGGAGTGAGTGTGAGTACCTTGCTGTTACTTAAGCCGTGTCCGCTGCGCCACGTTTTGAACAGAACATTGTTCGAAAACATAAATAAGGGGCGTGGCCTAAATGTTTTGTCGAACAAATACACTTGAACGTGATAGCCGCCCACGTTCATCTGCGGGAGGAGGGGATCTTTTGTTTTATGTTTAATTTTGACGCAGGAAGACGTTTCGCTCATGACATGATGTAGTGCATTGTCGAGTGGAATGCAGAGACAACACAAGAATTCATAATATTGATTCGTGAAAGACCCGCGTGATTTGGGACGCGACATCGAATTTAAATAAAAACAAACAAAAAAAACAGATGATGAGATTATGAGTACTTCTATGAATTCTGTGATCACAAAATGGTTGAGCCTCAGATCACAATCTATGATACGAAATCTATTGTTAAGATGTAAATCTTCCGAGAACTAAATCCACTACAGCCAAAACAATGTTCCAAGTCTTCCTCATCGCTGCTCATTTTTATGTTTACACTATGTTTACTGAACATTGCAAAGTCGCAGCGGACGGGAAATGTCTTGAACAAAAATGTTCATGAATAATGTTCTGTTCAAAACGTGGCGCAGCGGACCCGGCTTTAGGCTCGTATTCTAAAACCAAACTCACACTCAAATCTCTGCTTGAGTACAGTTAGAAAGGGATGGTGCTATTCATCGCATATATCGCCATCCCTTTCTAACTGTACTCAAGCATGCATTTGACTTTGAGTTTGGTTTTAGAACACGAGCCTTAGATGTGTTAAATATACTCAATGTAATATTTGATGTCTTTTTTGTTTAAATAAAGGCGCTTAAAGATAAGAAACTACTACGGGTACCAAGTAGGATTCAAAAACCCACATGACCCCTCGCCTAAAATCCTTGATTTCTCGAAAACTGGCTATCTTCTCTCTCGGATCACAACAATGCTCTATTCATGAAAATTAAAAACGATAGTATGCTTTAAACGCTTCACTGTCCCGCAGACCACATAGTCCATAACAATTGAATGACCTATTGTTATATTTTTTGGACAGTAAACCTTAAAAATATATAAATTTAAGAGATCCATAGAATAATAACTAAAGCATAGAAGGAAGCCAAATGAGACTCGTATAGTTGTCCTATTTTTTCAAATGGGCCATAAACATTGAAAGAATAGAGACAAAATAAGTTGCTAAAAATGTCAAATGTAAAGCGAAAAATAAACCGGTCACCATTTATGATACCGAATTCAAAAGCGACCTATACAATTAATGTAATTCGAATGGTGACCAAACGGAGTGCACACACAAATGTCATAGCACACCTATGCTTTAGTTATTATTCTGAGATGAGATCATGATTATTATTTGCGTATCTATACTAGATCCAAATTCGATGAAGAGTGTTTGTAAACAAGTTATTCACAATAATTGTTTGTGCGAACATCTAGTGTCACTCTGTTATGTCTTGAACCACAACCAACGTTGTCTTTGTGTTGTAAAGAAACGGTAATAATCCGAGCGGCATTAGATATTTGCAAATTGTAAATCAAAACCCTGAATTTTAAATAGTTGGTTTGTCTTCTAACATTCTCCATCAAATTTGGTTTAGTTAATTAGGTGTTATATTATGTTTTACTTTCAAAATTTTGCTTATGTCCTTAAGAGGCCTATTACATCTCGACTGTGATTTTTGCGTAAAATGGCCAATTTTGGCGATATGGATCTCAGAAACAAAAATACATTAACAATTATGACTTATTGAATAGTGCAGAATAGCTATTGGAATAGTGCGTAGCGGCTCGCTTTTAGTAAATTTTGCTTAACTTTTTAATTAAACCCAAAATTGCAGAGAAAGATTTTCATAAAGTGCGCGAAGGCACTTTTTTGAGCTCATCGATTAAAGTACTGTTCTGAACAAGTGAAATAAAAAAATTATAATGTTATCTTTTATATAGTCGAATAGTGCGTAGCGGCCTCGAAATTTTTGGATATCATTGATTTTATATAGAAAAAAAATCTTATTCTAAACCAAAAAACTTCGATAATCGCTATAAGTTAACTGTGAATTTCTCCTATCTACGATAATATTATTGAGAAAAATATATACCAGAGTAATTGTTACTTCATGAGGAATAAAGATTTTATAATTAATTTATTATATAAATTACATTTTATAGTAAAATTACTATAAAATGCGAAAATGGGCATTTTACGCAAAAATCACATTTGAGATGTAATAGGCGTCTTAAACCAATTTTGCGTTATAAAGTATTTATAATTTTGCGTTAGTCTGGTGTTCGCATTCTTCCAAAGTTTGAACAGTGTGGACGGTGTTGGATCATAAAATAACATGATAAAGTTTTAACATCACCAACTTTAATTTACTTTTTGTGAAGTAATTATAAATGATTAATCTGTGCAGCCGTGAGCAACAACGTGTCCGCCGCGATGTCGCTGGTGTCGGAGCACGGCGCCAACAATTTCGCCACCATCCGGACCACGAGCATCGTCACCAAACAGCAGAAGGAGCATAATCAGGTGTGGTCACCAGTACATACTAACATCAGGAAAACAAGAAAATAAACATATAACATTTAATTTTTTATCGAAAATGAAAATAACTCTTGAAAATGACTATTACCTTAGCTGGAATCGAATCCATGACCATTTTCAAGTGCTTTTCTCTTGCTTCGATGTAAGAAATGTGGCATTAATAAATAGTGCATTATTAAATAACAAGACATTGTGACTAAAATAAGAATAAAAAATAGTGATAACTATTAATTTACCACAACATGTCAAACTTCTTCAATATACTTTGAACTTTGTCGCTAGGAATAAGGATCAATATCGATTGGAGAAATTTGATAGTTTTGTATAGGTTGACCTGCACAAAGAAGCATTCAGCCACGAATTTTTATTTATACTTAAAATATGTTGAATAACCCCCTTATTGAAGGAAAATATTAATGCCAGTTATATTTAAAAAAAACACATTTCACAATTACCTATTTAAGCTGTCAGTGATACATTGAAAAGAGTGCCCCCCTTTGCTCCAGGAGATGCACGAACAAATGTCCGGTTACAAGCGAATGCGGCGCGAGCACCAAGCGGCGCTGCTCAAGCTGGAGGAGCGCTGCAAAGCCGATGTGGACGCGCACAAGGCGCAGCTAGACCGCGAGTACGACGCGCTGCTGCAGCAGCTGTCGCGCGAGCTGGAGCGGCTGCAGGTGACTATACATAATTAAAAACAATCAGGACTAGTAGGTTAGTCAGAGACTAGGCTGCAGATGATGGTCAGAGGTCGGAATTAGGTAGAGTTATTTATGTACTATTAACAAAACCGATGCAGTACCATTTTCAAAAAATGTTGCTTGCACAAGATGACCATAGTTCGTTCCGCCCTTTGTTTAACATTGACCAATGACGACAAACCGTTTATTTAAAAGAAAGAAAGTGTTGTGGTTAAAGTGTTACCCCTTTCCGCCTTTTGTTTTCATTGATTAGCGACAAACAAAACGTCCCTTTTTTAACATCTTGACTGTCTTCACAATTTTATGATTTTTGAGTTAATAGAGGGATGTTGTAGCAAAAGTTTAAAAAGGATGTTGGGACAGGACAAATGCAAATGAAAATAGCCCTTAAGGTGGTATACGGCAGATTTTGTTGATAGTACTTACACTGATTTCATACAGCGAAAGAATAAAGTGGACATGCCTCAAATTCCGAGATTAATTTTAAAGAGCAGAATAATCCCGTGATTTATTAAATAATTCCAATTCATACACGTGTATGAATTGGAATTATTTAATAAATGCACGTGTAAATGTTGCTGCATTTGTGGTTCGCACAACATAGCTTGTGAGAACAAAAGAAAACAATAGCGGAATTGCGAAAAACTCCTCGTTTATCGAAATATACTAGATTTTGTCTCTTTCTTTCCACACGGGATTGTCCATTAGACATCTCGGGAAATCCATATTAATATGAACATTTCGATGCAAGTACATAAATAACTCTACCAATTCCGACCTCTGCTGATGATACTATAGCATTATACGCGACGTGCACAAGGCGCCGCTCGACCGCGAGTATGACGCGCTGCTGCAAGAGCTGTCTCAGGAGCTGGAGCGGCTTAACGTATAGTAACTATATCATTCCACATCAGAGAAAGTTTTACGTTTTTTTCCGTATCGCAAACAATTTAATATCTATGCTACCTCATTTTATGGCAGTCCACAGGTTAAACTAAACAAACGCTTATAACTATTGCAGACTAAGCACGCGCAAGAGCTAGAGCGCAAACTGAAACAGAACGCGGCGGCCGAAAAGAAGCTGGTGAAGGACATCACCGCGCGCCAGGAGCAGGAGCGGAAGGCGTTCGACGCGCAGCGCAAGCGCGAGTACAAGGCCAACAAGGAGCGCTGGAAAAAGGAGCTCAGCATGGACGACGCCACGCCCAAGCGGCAGCGGGACGCCACGCTGCAGTGAGTACACACACTACGCCACGCCCAAGCGGCAGCGGGACGCCACGCTGCAGTGAGTACATACACTACGCCACGCCCAAGCGGCAGCGGGACGCCACGCTGCAGTGAGTACACACACTACGCCACGCCCAAGCGGCAGCGGGACGCCACGCTGCAGTGAGTACACACACTACGCCACGCCCAAGCGGCAGCGGGACGCCACGCTGCAGTGAGTACACACACTACGCCACGCTGCAGTGAGTACATACACGACGCCACGCTGCAGTGAGTACACACACTACGCCACGCCAAAGCGGCAGCGGGACGCCACGCTGCAGTGAGTACACACACTACGCCACGCCCAAGCGGCAGCGGGACGCCACGCTGCAGTGAGTACATACACTACGCCACGCCCAAGCGGCAGCGGGACGCCACGCTGCAGTGAGTACACACACTACGCCACGCCCAAGCGGCAGCGGGACGCCACGCTGCAGTGAGTACACACACTACGCCACGCCCAAGCGGCAGCGGGACGCCACGCTGCAGTGAGTACACACACTACGCCACGCTGCAGTGAGTACATACACGACGCCACGCTGCAGTGAGTACACGTGTGAGTAATGTATCTAATATGAGGAGCTCTATGGCGCAGCGGAGCACGTTTAGCCGTTAGTCCCGGTTGTTGTCGTATGATGACAGTCGTTTAAACCCACCAACCCGCATTGGGCCAGCGTGGGGGGTTATGACCCAATATCCCCACGTGCTATTGTCCACGTGGGAGGGCTGTGCCCAGCAGTGGGACGTTTATAGGCTGATGATGATGATGATGTTATGTAATTAATGTTACCGTTCAATTATCAACTTTCCAGATCGCAAAAGGACACCATGAAGCAAGCCGAGGCGGCCGAGGAGGCGCGGCTAGTGCGCTCGCAGCGCGAGTACCTAGAGTTGGAGTTACGCCGGTTCCGTCGCCGCCGGATGCTGGCGCTGCACCATAAGGAGCAGGAGCTATTACGAGAGGTGATAACTGCTGTTTACATTTTACTTATATTCTCTGTACTGTTGTCACCCACGTAGATGTAAATTCGATGTGTGTTAACAAATTGGTCACAGTTCTTTGTGCAAATATCTAGTGTCACTCGGATTTTTACTGTTACATTGTTAGGCGCGACGCCCACGCGGGAAGTCGAGACGCGTCGCGCCGCGACGCCGTCGCCATTTTGTCATTGCATTTCGGTCGTGGCTGTGTTTAGACGCAAGAAATTTTAAGTGAATATGTCTGACGATCTAAATCTAAATTAATTTCCGCCAACGAGTGTTGTATGGTTCTACACCTAAGTATATAAAGGAGATGGTAAATGCAAGGTCACTGGTTATGGTAAAACACTAAAGTTTATTGTAGACACGTAACTAATATTAATAACAACGGTAAAGTTTATAAGTAAGTAAGATCTAATGGTATGATGAAATAGTACGTATGCACACACACGAATGGTAACGATACTGAGTATGCACGCGATTGGTATGATATTCTATGCTCTACTGAAAAGTTAAAAAAACTATAACTAAGTAAATCGCCGCATTGCATAAAAATGCTTACAGCGCTAAATGCCCGCGGCGCGGTCAATGTACGTAACTCGTACAAGTGTCTTTCTTCTGTAAACCATTCAATGTTTTATCTAGTAGCAAATATAACGTTTCTTTAGACATTCCATAAAACTCGCCAAACTTATCAGGATAATTTTTTAAGTCCTTTACAGCTTTGAATAAACCCCTTTTGGCGCAATTCCTCAAATATGGGTAAACCCGAAATCTTCTTTTATTTCAATTTATTACTTGTTTGAGTGCAAGCACATCTTCATCCTCGGATGACGACATCTTCCATGAAGTTGACTGTGTAAAGGAAGGATAGCCACCTGCGCCTCGACTCTGCACAACGCGACGCGCCTCGACTTCCCGTGTGGGCGTCGCGCCTTAGTGTTAGGGGGAGAGACGCACAAAAACAATAAATTAGTAACAAAATTACATAAAAACAATTTATCAATCAGGAACCTGCCTTAGTTTGTGTTGGTATTCTGGCAGGCCCTAAGTGGTTTTCTTGTGAATTTCGTTTAAGTAAAAATCCGAGTGACACTACATATGGGTGCGTATCATTTGATATAATGACAAATGATCTAATTTCAAAGAACATAACGTTCATTGGATATAATTTTTACTTGTTCTAAATACACTTCCTATAACAACATTACGTATATTATTCATTTGATATAATACTCATATTCTCTAACAACTTATGCTATAAAGCTATATTGGTAGAATAATCATATTCTATAACTTCATTTGATATAATTTTTGCTTAAAAATAAGAATATTATTTTAACCATAAATTGATTTCAAATATTGCCTTAAAAAGTTAGTACGTTGTGTTTTCGTTATGGTTGTGCTAAAAACATCAGTGACAGAAACGAATCGCGGCAAAATCGATTCCACGTAGACTTGTCTGCCCTACGCTAGAGTGTAATTTAAGCCCGCGTAGGCGCGGAGGGACGAGGCGGCCCGCGAGTTGCGACGATAAGCTCGCGTGGGACCGCCGGAGTCCCGCAGCGCCGGAGCCGTGACAGAAAACATGCCTGCTGCATGCTGCATGTCTGTTTGCATGCTGCATGCCTGCTTGCATGCTGCATGTCTGTTTGCATGCTGCATGCCTGCTTGCATGCTGCATGTCTGTTTGCATGCTGCATGCCTGCTTGCATGCTGCATGTCTGTTTGCATGCTGCATGCCTTGCTGCATGCCTGCCTGCATGCTCCATACATGCCTGCATGCTGCATGCTTGCTTGCATGCTGCTTGCTTGCTTGCTTGCATACTGTTTGCTTATTACATGAGTAATGTTTTATATCATTTGATTATTATTTCAAATGTACATTGTATCAAAAGTACATTATATCTTATGAAATTATAGAATCTAAAATTATATTAAATCTTTATTATATTAAGTTAGTCGTTATATCAAATGAAATCATATGAAATAAAATTATATTATCTGAACGTTAGACCATAAGTATTTATATCAAACATTACACACCCACTACATATTTTTGCACAAAGAACTGTGAATAACTATATACAAACATTCGCTACATCGAATTTGACACCAGTATAGACTAGTGGTGACGGCTCCTCGTTGATTATATTGCATAAACAGTAACACAATGTAAGTTTGGTTGATATTTTAGTATTTTAGCTGCACTAAAATTTTGATTATATGAATTTCTTTCACAAAACATTGTACCATCATCAATGCTGACTAACGTTTGCAGGAATTAAATAAGCGACAGCAGCAGCTGGAACAAGCGCACGCGATGCTGCTGCGGCACCACGAGAAGACGCAGGAGCTGGAGTACCGGCAGCAGAAGGGCGTGCACGCGCTAAGGTGAACAGAGTCTTTATGTCCTTAGTCGTACATTAAAAAAAAAACGAAGCAAACGGGCAAACTGTTCATCTGATGGGAAGTGTTATAAACCAAAGGCGTACAGTGGCGCCTACTCAGTCTGTCGCGTGAAATCAAGGAAAACGGTCGTATAACAGTGCGCACAAATATTAAATAGTCTTTTAAGGTGTAATCCATCCAGGGCCCTGATTCTGTATCGCAATCTATAGATTCCACACCTAAACCTTACCGCACACAAAAGTCAAACGCATATGTTTTTGGGAAGATATCGTAACTTTTTAAGGAATTAACGTGGTTTTGAAACAAGGAATCGTTACAGAATAAGGGCCCTGGTGGTTTTGTTAGTCTAAGTAGGGCCCCCTGGTCTATTATTGTGTCGTGGTATCGTGTGCAAGTGTTTTCAAACGTGAAGAGTAACAGCTTATGGTTGGACTATCAGCGGCGCGTCGCGTGGCGTGATCGATTTAGGGGGAGCGCTCCTCTCTCCGCTGTCCTGAGGCTGCTGATGGGACACTTGCAGTAAGTTCTAGATTTAAGATTAGGCTAGGCATATCTATCCTGCCATCCTAGACGCCGTGAATCGCGGACATAAGTACGTCCCGGCATGTTGGCTGAAGTGCGTTCCGTCGTTCTGGGTGTAGTTGTTTGGTTAAAGTTTAACTCGTTTGAGTTGCAACTGAGCCACGGAACGATCGAGTTGTTTTTATAACCTCTTCTGAAGTATTCCTGTCCAAAACGGGAGAAAACTCTTCTTTTGTCTACATTTCTTCCACTTTTATGCAATATTTAAACCTAATTATTAAAAAGTAAAACAATACGAAACAAACAGGCTGAATTTTTCGAGACGTTTTGACATAAATTGCAAAATTTGACACTTTAACAATGATATAAACGTCAAATAGCTGTCAGAGTGAAAAACAACCATCCGATTTGATGGTTGTTTGGTTGCTACGCTCTGACAGCCGTCAGAGTAAAATTTCACCAAGCCACGGAACGGGTAGAGCGCGCGCCGGAGTGCACTCGAGTGAAGCCACGGAACGCAGCCCCGAGGTTAGGGCAAGGGCTTTCTGTCCTACACACGACCGGCTGTGTACTGTAAAGTAAGTAATCACCGCCGCCGACACACCCGCAAAACCAGAGGAGTCGCAGATGCTTTGCCGACCTTGGGAAATATTAAGATCTTTGGGGACGGAGTAGATATTGTGATGGGGGAAAATGAGGAAAGATAAGCCCTCCGGTACTTTCACTCACCGGACGAAACAACAGCAAGGAGTGGTGTCATAGTTTCACGCCGATATTCCTTGATAGGGTGGTATTACGCCGGGCGAGCCGACCTGATTCGTGCTGTAAGGCAGCGTGGCTCTACCACTCAGACGGTGTCACTCATTCAGCACCACCGTAGTAGCCAATAGAAGTAATAATAGACGACAGTTGGAGGAAGACAAAAAATTTTCAATGATATCAAAAATTCATAATCGACCTCAGGTCGGTTAACGGCATTTTTGTGTATGGACGGCAGTATACACCACATTCCGGCCGACACTCAACGGTACTTTTTTTCGTGGGAATGCTGGTATTCCCGCCGACACTCGAGAGGTTAAGGTCGATTCACACATATCAGTGAAGTCACAGTTCCGTCAACGCATTCGCTCAGTTCAGTATCAGTGCTACAGTGTTGCGAAAGTGATTCAATTCACACATGTCAGTACCCAGTTCACGGAGTTTCAGTGAAAACGAGTCCGTCGTCAAGTATCGTGATTGTTGCTATGGCTCTGTTAAATACTACGGAGTTAGCAATGAAAGCTATCGCTTTAGACGAAGAAGAAGAGCAGCATCAACTCTGAGAGCACTGTGTCGTCACTGACACTGGCAAGTAGGGATGCGTTCATAGAGAATGTATCCTACTAATATTATAAACGCGAAAGTTTGTAAGTATGGATGGATGTTTGTTACTCTTTTACGTAAAAACTACTGAATGGATGAAATACGGCATACAGAATATAGTTAATAACATGGATTAACACATAGGATACTTTAATCCCGATATTCCCACAGGAACGGGAACCATGCGGGTGAAACCGCGAGCGGCCGCTAGTGAAAGAATATTTCGCACTGTGCCGGTACTGTGTCGGAACTGTGACTTCATTCGTTAGTATAGTTTTATTCACAAAGCAATAGATTTAGTTTTATTCACAATGCAATAGATTTGTTGTTCCATCCTTAAAGCAATGTGTTTGTTTCCCTACAGGGAGGAGCAGCTCGCCAACCAGCACGCCACCGAGCTGGCCAACCAGCGCGACTACATGCAGCGCGCCGAGCACGAGCTGCGCAAGAAGCACGCGCTGCAGCTCAAGCAGCAGCCCAAGAGCCTCAAGGTAACTGCTATGTGCGGCTCGAGCGCCTCAACCTTCGATCAACAATACAACTAGATGTCAGGTCGGCGCTAAAACTGTGTCTCGGTAAATAAGAGCGCACTTGAGAAGTGAGCTCTTATTTTCTCGCAAGGCAATAACAGAAAAAAGTACTTTATTTGTTGCCTCTTAAGTTTGATTTCACCACTAAATGTTATTGACGTCTTTTAATTTTTAAATGCGCTCTTATTTTCTCGCAAGGCAATAACAGAAAAAAGTACTTTATATGTTGCCCCTTAAGTTTGATTTCACCACTAAATGTTATTGACGTCTTTTAATTTTTAAGTGACAGTAGTAATTTATTGCTTTGAAAAAGTATTTATTCACGTGGACAGAATTTGGCTTTGATTTTGTACGCGTTATCTAGTTGGTATTGTTGATCGAAGGCCTCAACGCTATATACACCTCATCATCAGCCTTCCCCGCTGGAAAGTGAAAGTGTGGAAGTCAAAGTTTCACACCAATGATCTAGCCCAAGATAATAAAATTCTTTTAAAACTTGTTAACCTTTTGAACGCCAAAGCGCAAACGCATCGGCGCCCCTCCACACCAAGCCACAAATTCAGAGCAAATACCTACAAATAAAATGGAACATAAAAGTTAATTTAGTATATTTATTTTTTATTTAAAAATGTCGTTTTCTTGTCGGCTATACACGACGGTGGCGTGTTGAGCACGTTTTCAATTGTCGGCCATATCCGACCGTGACGTTCAAAAGGTTAATAGGGTAAGATAACGGATAAATATACATAAACATCCTCTCCCGTCACCCTCCTTCTCCCTTCCTCCATAGGAGTACGCGTGCTGCTCTCCGGAGTCACCAATTTACAGTCTCTAATATTCCATCACGCACGAAGAAATTTGGTGACTCGTTTCTTTGCCGCACTTCCAAAAGATGGAATAGTCTACCAGCACACGTAGTCCCTCCTACCTATGACATAGGGTCCTTCAAACGAGGCGTGAAGAGGCACTTTGTGGGCCGGCAGAGTGAGGGTGACTGATGCTACGTCTCTTACGCTGCACCAGTTGTCCTCGCGCCTGGACTTCATTTCCACTTAACATCAGGTGGAGTGGGGTCATTTGCCGGGCTTAGTAAAAAAAAAAAACAGAAAAAACACCCGGACCCGAATACAATTTAAAAAAGCAGTTTTTCTCTAATTTGACTTGACCGGGAATTGAACCCGGGACCTCGGAGATGGCGCGACGCCAGTCCCGGCGTGCCAACCACTCGACCATGGAGGTCGTCAAAAGTGAAATGGGCTTTACTGAAAATCAGTGTTGCAGTTTTTATGTTTGTATTTTTCGAGTTAGTTGACAACAACCTGGACCAACGGCTTTTGCGTGCCTTCCGAAGCACGCAGAGGGCACCTGCACCTGGCTCGCTACTTTCTGGTGTTTAGTACATCTTCAATCTCTGTCCATCTAATCCGTGCATCGTTTAGAACTAATTATTTTTTTAACCAATCACCTTCTCTCATCTGATGAATGTCATTGTTTTGCCAACAGCAAAAAGAGATGCAGATCCGCAAGCAGTTTAGGGAAACGTGTAAGATACAGACGCGCCAGTACAAAGCGTTGAAGGCGCAAATACTGCAGATGACGGCCAAAGTACGTATGCTATTGCATTCATATTTTTATAATTAATGGAGTTTCATCTGACTTGTTTTTTTAGCATCACGTATTGTGAAACTCCGTTATGCTTTTCTACAGTTTATTTGATCAACAATAATCCAAAGTGTGCTATTAAAATATATACCACCATAATTAAAGTGGCCGCTTGATGAGGCGGACGTGTATTAGTAATACAAAAATGTCAAGAGGTCTCATATTGATAAATTAGTGACTGAAGTTGACTTAATCTATCGAGCGACAGATCCATGTTTTAGTTTAGGTTCAGTCTACAGTTGCCTTAATTGCAAAATTCGCATATCTGCACTTGAACACCGATGCATCGTTAATATTATTACGCACACACTCATCATGTGCCCAATAAGTCCAATAACGTGGTTGATCTCCACGCCATCGGTTCGTAATTCTATAGTAAGACATCTTCCTTTACAAACAAATGTTTCAAGCCCTTCATTTTTTGTTCCAGGAGCAGCAGAAAGAGGTGATCAAGACGCTGAAGGACGAGAAGCGCCGCAAGCTGGTGCTGCTGGGCGAGCAGTACGACCAGAGCATCACCGATATGCTGCAGAAGCAGACCGTGCGCCTCGACGAGAGCCAGATGGTACCTACACTTTTTTAGATATAGACAGGAACATTTTTAGACAAATATTTGCTATGGCGAACGGTTCCGATCACATATTTAGGCTCGTATTCTAAAACCAAACTCAAATCTCTGCTCGAGTACAGTTAGAAAGGGATGGTGCTATTCATCGCATATATCGCCATCCCTTTCTAACTGTATTCAAGCATGGATTTGATTTTAAGTTTGATTATACAAGCTTAAAACTAGATACACAATCATAATGCTACATCGTAGCAGCAATATGGCATATTTGACGTATACATGTGACAAATAAGTATGTGTTTTGACATATATAATGTAACAAATAAGTATGTGTTTTGGCAGAATAGCAATTTTTGAAGGAGCACTTCGTCATGTTGCCACTTGCTCGCATACTACTAAACAGTACATAGCGAGATGTGGGTCCGGCTGTCAATACCTACAATGCAAAAAACCTACGTAGCAAATAATCCACATCTCATATTCCCTACTTCGTATTATGACTAAATCGCGTAATGAAGTAGTAGCGAAATGCCTACTTTTTCAAAGTTAAAAAACCACTTTGACACATATCATTTTTATTCATACTTAAAATCTACATAATTGTTATCATTTTACCTATAAAAAGACTGTTAGCGAATAATTCAAGATTACAAATAATTTTATTCCGTATTCTTATCATATTCTGTAAAAACTGTAAGCAACTATCATATTCTGTAACAAGCTGCAATATTCTATTGCTTGAGTGAAGTGGCCAGCGTGTAAATAGTTCCGTATCTAACTGTACCTATTTTCAAAAAGTAGGCATTTCGCTACTATGTCATTACGTCATTTATAGTCTGACCGCTACCGCTGTACCGCGCCTTGGGTAAGCGAGCGGTGAGGCGGGGGAGGGGGGGGGGGGGGGGGGAGGGGCGTTGCTCCATTTTGTCAATCTGCCGTCATCGCTCACGGCGGCAACTAGTGTGTCAGACGCACATGAGATAAAATATTTAAAAATGGGTCGTGCATTATCTCGAGATATCAAGACTGTCATTTTCAAAGTGGCCGAATATTTTAAAAAAAGAAAAGCAAACAGAAAGTTTATATTATACATTCCCAATTAAAGATTTATTTTATTTATATTGGTTCTTTAATTGTACTTATCTAAAAATAATATTGGACAAAAACGGATTGGATGTAATTATACTCGTAAAAGCTCGTAAAAGCTTCTATAAACTGTCCTTCGATATCGTAAGATCTGTCTGACACTACAAATCTCATGTGAGTTCATGCTCTTTACTTCCCCACATCCCCCTCCCCGCGCATACTTAAAGGCGCGGGCTATAGTCATAATACGAAGTAGGGAATATGAGATGTGGATTATTTGCTACGTAGGTTTTTTGAGTGGTAGGTATTGACAGCCGGACCCCGAGATGTATTTACTTTGAGTACATCTCGCTATGTACAATCAAGGAAGTTCCCGGTCAACTACTTTACGTACGCGCGGTCGGAATGGAGCGCAAGCGACTATCGCCGAAAAGTGATCGACTGAAGTACTTCCTCGACTGTACACAGATTCATGACTATTATCCCCGAAGGGTTAGTCGGAGACTAGGCGATGAGAACCGCAGATGCAGTCCGATGCCATGGTCCTCGTTTCACCAAATTACAACTGCGTATGTGCTCGACGTGATGAATTATAGGCTACCACGACAGGCGTCGAGTTAAGCAACTTTCGCATTGCCGTGTCACGGTGACAAATTAAAAAAAAGATTTCGAGCTTTTCCTTGTTTTGGACGTTAAACCGTCGCGGTCTCGGGTTGTAAGGGGTACAAACAAGGACATGTAATACTCTTTATCCCGGTTAAAGGTTCAAACGACTGAAGCCACGAATTCAACACAAAAGCAGTAGTGTGTTTGTGATGGTTTGTTTATTGCGTATATTTTGTCGTTTGTATTGTGTCGCGTAGCGGCTCATTCAAATAATACTACTACCCCCTCTGCCCTTCGGTGTCGTAAAAGGCGACTAACGGACTAAAGACTGCATACACACACATCCAACAGCATAGAGCGGCGATGGGATCATCATCTGCCTCGCTGAGCACATGTGCAGTCACTATTTGGTGAAAAGTGGACTATGGCAGAAGACTGCTTTTGCGATCCTCATTGCCTAGTCTCAACCCTTCGGGATAAGCAGTCGTGATAATATGTATGTAATAGCGGTCGCTCGCGGTTTCACCCTCGTGGTTCCCGTTCCCGTGGGAATATTGGGATAAAAAGTATCCTATGTCTTAATCCAGGTTATAAACTATCTGTATGCCGGGTTTCATCCAAATCCATTCAGTAGTTTTTACGTGAAAGAGTTTAAAACTTCCATCCATACTTACAAACTTTCGCGTTTATAATATTAGTAGGATGTTTGTATATTTTATTTATTGCCTGCTTTATAAACAAACAATTCGTCCCCCAGATAAAAATAAATATACTTTCCTACACTCACATCAATTATCTAGCCCAAGAGAAGCTTCGTTATGAAACTTGTTAAATGGTTACTAGACAACGGATAAACCTACTTAAAATACTTAAATACATACTCTAATTATACAGATGGAGTGCCAGCAGCTGAAAATGCAGCTGGAGCACGAGCTGGACATGCTGACGGCGTACCAGAGCAAGAGCAAGATGCAGGCGGAGGCGCAGCGCAACCGCGAGCGCCGCGAGCTGGAGGAGCGCGTGGCCGTGCGCCGCGCGCTGCTGGAGCAGAAGGTGAGCGCGGTTATTGGTCTCCAATCCATTGCGCCTTTTCTTGTAGTCATATTCAATAGCTGTGTTGACGAAGGAGCTTTCCCAGATCTCCTGAAGCATAGCAAAGTTCTTTTTCGGCGTGACTGCACTACACAGTTCATCTCATTCTGTTTCGGCGTGCAGTGGTACTGGGGGTAGCGATGCGCATTTTGTCTTGCACAGACTATAGCTCGTTAGATTAGTTGTTAAGTCTTCACTATAAGTTAGTTAACTGTTTTTTTTTATTATTATTATTATTGACGTCAATAAGTGCCTGTAAAGGTTTACATTGAATAAATAATTTGACTTTGACTTTGACAATGATATTATATGACGACCTCTTTGGTCGAGTGGTTTGTACACCGGTTTTCATGGTGTCGTCATCTCTGAGGTCCCGGGTTCAATCCCCGGTCGGGTCAATTTATAAATTATTGTATTTCTAAATTGTCTCGGGTCTGGGTGTTTTCTATGTATAATAAATCTGTATTTAAGTATTTTAAGTATGTTTATCCGTTGTCTAGTAACCATTTAACGAGTTTCTTCGAAGCTTCTCTTGGGCTAGATAATTGGTGTGAGTGTAGGAAAGTTTAAGTTTTTAAGTTTTATATAAAACAAGAAGCAGATATGTTATAAATGCGCGCGAAGTGAAGACTCAAATACGTCCCAATTGGGACGTCTTGTATGTAACTCCATGCACAAGAAACAACTGAAGTGCAATAATTACAATTATAGCTATCTCTTTCATTTGCGTGCTATTTCGTATCTTTTGTTTTACTTATCAGTGAAACTTGTCAATGTGTGCAGCTCGGAACACATTTAAAACGCAAATTACTATGAACGTAACATATCTATAGTTTATAAATATCATTGTTGTTCTCATAGTTTACTGACTGTACCCAGCATTCGTGGCAATCTACGTTTTTTTCTGCCACACAATCTGATACAATTACAACAAAAGGGGAAATGCCTTAACCACTTGGCTACCGAGGTCTGGCTTTCAACCGTCGAAATTTGTCAGTCGTCTTTTATCAGCATTTAAAAAAAATACTTAAATATATTTAAGCGTTAATAAAACGCTAAAATATAAAACATTAATCTATAGACGCAGCTTCATTTTAACCGAATGTTCAAATATTTGTAAAAATATTTCTTTCGGAGGTGAAAACTTCTAAGATTTGATGAAGCAAAGTTGACTAAAAAACGTAAGCATCAAGCACTGACAATTTTCGACGGTTGAAAGCCAGACCTCGGTAGCCAAGTGGTTAAGGCAGCCGCCCGGAATGCGGAAGGTGCGTGGTTCGATTCCCGCCTGAGGTTGTCGTCTTTTTTCAGTGTTTAAAATTTTACTTAAGTATATTTAAGCGAAAACGCTAAAATATAAAACATTAAAAGGGGAAATATTGACATTTCCGATTTTGTTATATTTTCGCAACATAATTTGCATTAAAATTATATAAAAAATATTCGTAAACATTATAATCTGATACAAGTTTAGTTACTGACTATTATTACATTAAATTTATTACATACAGTAACGGTAGTATTTATGACTTAATGAGGTGATTTTTTATTATTATATTATGAAACAACTGTTTATTTTACATAACGTAGATTTTGTCAATCAATTTGGTTTGTCTTATCATATTTTTAGGGATACTTTAAAAAAAAAATTTTTTGATATGAACAATATTTTAGCAAAGTTAGAAGCAAATCGGATGACGCAATAAAATGTTTCATACTCCCTTTAAAGTTACGCCCTCCCCTTCATTTCCCTGTCTTTATGTTCATATTACCGTTTCCAGGGCCACGAGGCCCTAATACCAACATTCATCAATGTCGGTTTAGCAACGGGATTTTTACCATGTTTGAGTTGTTGTTTTTGCGTCCTTTCGCGGATATTTCAGTTACTCAGTGATCATGGTGCATGCAACTGCGCCGAAATATCCGGGGACTCAAAAACAACAACAAATCAAACATGGTAAAAAACCCGTTTTTCCATAAAAATTATTGTAGTGACCATGAAAGTTTAAAATGTAATTTTATTTTTCTAGTCAAGTACATTTGTTCCATTCGCTTATGTTACCTCAATGTGCGTACAGATGGAGTCGGAGTGCGGGCAATGCGTGGGCGATCGCGGCGAACGCACGCGGCTGCTACACGAGAGGCACGAGCGGGACCTGCACCAGTTCGACGGCGAGAGCGCACGGCTGGGGTTCAGGTACGTGTACACATACTTACAATCACCATACATAACTAAATTCTCGAATAAACTAGTGATGTTGTGGGTTCGATTAGTCCTTATCCCGATTATTCGGTATATTTCCGATTAATCCTAATCGTCGATTATTACATACGATTCATCACGGTTATTGTTTTTAAGTAAAATTGGCTGTATGGCCTAATTCCTTTGCCTTTCCCGTATTAGTCAATACTAAAAGAAATTAAGTGTCTGACATAATTACATAGAATTAAAGCTTAACACACGTGAAATTGGCAGAGTTGTGCTAGAACACATTAGGGTCCAGCAACTAAAGAAAGAAAGAAGAACTAAAGCATAGAAGGAGTCCAAATGAGACTCGTATTGTTGTCCTATTTTTTCAAATGGGCCATAAACATTGAAAGAAAAGAGACAAAATAAGTTGCCAAAAACGTCAAATGTCTTGTGAAATAAAAATAACCGGTCACCATTTATGATACCAAATTCAAAAGCGACCTATACAAATGTAATTCGAATGGTGACCAAACGGAGTGCCCACTCAAATGTCATAGCACTCCTATGGTTTAGTTATTATTCTTAGCATAATTATGTAATGTCCATAGAATAATAATTAGTTATTATTCTGAGGTAATTTATTTATTTTATTTATTTATTGGGAAACAAACAGCATTTTTATTTTACATGACAATAACTAAATCTAGGTTTTACATTTGCCAAAAGAGTTTCCACTTATAGACTTAAAAATCCTTCACTAAATACATACACAACACAACACTTAGCCCCTTCGTACACAAGGCTACGCAAATCTCCGATACTCGACGATTTTAGTCTCCAAGCGACTACCGCCATACAAATCCATTGCGGTTCGTATTCGTACACTAGTCGCGTCGCCGACATTTGTCTCGCGACTCGCGTCGCGCCAGTCGCGCGCTACCTGCCAGTCGAGATCTTCGCTACTTAAGTCGCGGCGATTTCCAAGATGGCGGAGCAATCATTAAATATTAAAGGAGAACCGGCACTTTCCATAGAAAAAATGCTTAATTTGTATACAACAGAATTTGGTCATAAAGTAAAGCTAATATTATTTGCTACCTAAACCAAGTTTTGTCTTATTTTTATCGAATCGCGGATAAGAGTTATTTAATTAATAATATTTTTTAATATGGAAACACTAAGTCTTCAAAAACAGACATGTTACTTTAAAAATGTCTAACGTGGCTGCATAAACCATAACTTTTTTGCTTTTAAAAAGAGAAATGTCAATAATGCCATCACGTCATGTTTGATTTGTCAACTACTGTCATTTGTTGACAGATATTGCCAGATAAATAATGAATAACAGATTAAAAAATTAAAAAAGTATACAACTTAAGCATAGAACGCCGGGTCTCCTTTGTTTCTGAGGTGGAGAAATATCCTTCCCTATCTAAACAACATTAGTATCGGAGATTTGCGTAGCCTTGTGTACGAAGGTCCTTACTATTAAATTTGTTAAGTACAAACAAAACTGAGCAACTAGTTAATCCGACCACAAACAATTTATTATTTTATATTTGTTTACATACTTTGGAGTTCAAATTTTAATTTTGATGGAATGAATGTCATGAATGGAATGAATGTCATTGCAAGCATCATTCGTTTCTTGTGTCGTGTTCCTGGTTGGAAATGATTATTATTAATAATATATGGTTCCTTCTATCAATAATCTTAATCGGCGATTATCGGTGCAGATATTTCTAATCCTAATCGTAAAACCAGGGATCCTTGACACACTAAAGGTAACATCATCATCCTACAAATGTCCCACTACTGGGCACAGGCCTCCCACGTGGACAATAGCACGTGGGGATATTGGGCCATAACACACCACGCTGGCCCAATGCGGGTTGGTGGGGTTTAACGACTGCCATCTTATGACAACAACCGGGACCAACGCCTTAACATGCCTTCCTAAGCACGGAGGAGCTCGAGAGTTTTTTTTATTTATTTGGTCACCCATCCAGCGACCCGGCATTGCGAAAGTTGCTTAGCGGGCAAGATCGCAAGCCTAACGCGCTACCCGCTGCGCCATCGAGCTCCTCGAAGATATGAAAACGTTGAAAAAAATACTAACTCAGGTGGGAATCGAACCCACGTCTTCCGCAATCCGGGCGACTTCGTTGGCCGCACCGCCACCGAGGTATTAGTTAGACCAACGAAATTTTTCAACACTTTTGACTTTGTTTTAACCCGTGGCGCGCCAGCCACCCTAAAGCATTAAATGCTTTACGTGTCAGGCATTTTGCGATACATCACTTTTTTATTGTTTGATTAGGGAAAAATATTTATTGCGTAATAACTATACGAGATTATCGCGTGAATGAGGTGTCATTCTTTTCTGTATGAGCTTTTGTACGTAATTAACTACTTAGAATGAACAATAAAGACTTTACTTGTAGTGGCACTGGAACGGTTTTCTTTTGTTTTCAATATTTCATAAAGGTAAACTTTGGTTTTACTGTTTGTTATAATAATTAACAAACGACACACAACACAATTGACATAATAACTTTTTAGTTAACATTACTATGCAACGGTCACATGAATCATAAACACTTTGGCACTAAACTTCACTCACAAAACAATTTTTAACTTAGGAACCAAAATAAATAACCGCCGCCATAACGTGGCCGGCCCGCGTAAATAGTGACCTAAAAGTATATTATGTCTAACTGTAAATAAAGGTTACTGATGAAATATTCTACAAATTGATTAATGTTTATAATCACTTTTATCAAAAAAATCAAAATATGAAGAAAATTACAGCACTTTATAACACACAATGTTAGCTGTAGTTGTTAGCAAAATCAAAATATCATAATTATACGTCTAGCTCTTCGTTTAATCTAAATTGCCACTATATCACACAACTATTGCATTGTACAAAAACTGTATTAAGTTTCCAGTAAATATAGATAAGAATCATACGAAAACTTATATTTTACGTCGAGAAAACATCATGTAAACAAATCACAACAACACAACTTTGTACTAATATGGCTGACATCCGTCCATAACTTCAGACACTCTTTTTAATTTTTTTTTTCGATAATGTTTTGTTCGGTCCGAATCCTACTAACTATGTTAATTTCTTCTATACGGACCATAGAAAATTCACAGACAGCTAAAACTTGTATACTACGACTCGGACCGGCTAAAATAAAACAACCAATCTGAGCCAAGTCTGTTGTACACCGGTAAGTACAAGAGACACGCATGCCTCTCAACTATTTTGTACACCGGTAAGTACATATGACGCTCGAGGGGTTAAGAGGGTTTACTGAGTTATTGCGATTTTAAACTTTCTATAGTGGACTTTAAATCACAATAACTTGGCTAAATAAACGTTTTTTAAAAATGTTTTCAACAAACTATTTAGATCCCTGTGTTTTACTTTAGCATGCAAAGTTTTATCAAAAATGGCTTATTGGTTTTAAATAATTTCGACTTGGAAGTTTGTATGGGAAACCGAAATGCGTTAACCCTTTAATATCAACAGTGTCTTATCAAACCTCTTAGAATTTACACCCCCAGAGATCTGAATGAAAATACTTTACAATATTTTAAACAAGTTAAGACTTCTTTATAGATTCATAATATTTCATTTCTTGCGTTAACGCTCATTATTGAGCGTTATTAAATTTATTAAACTAAATTCAAAAAAATTGAGTCGTGTATAAGGATGAATGAAAAAATTACAAAAAAGGTGCAAGAGGCTAGAGTGAATAGGATAGTTGGAAGAGGAAGGTTTCGCTGAACGTACTTAGATCAGATCGGTAACGTTCTCGTTAAAGGTCAGGTCAAGAGTACTCTAAACCGCCGAGTATGTATGTAGTATGTTAAGAGAGTAAGTGTGGCAGGATCGTAGCAAATGGAAAGATGTGGTCCCTGCCTACCCCTCCGGGAAGCGGATGTATCGAATGTTTAAAAAAAACACAATTTAATTATTTCCCTTTTTGCTAAAGTGTGTGGATATTTATTTATATTGATTTCTTGTCAGGTTTTAGTTATTGATGCATTTTGTTAATTTAAAGATTTTTTTTTATTGATTTTAATAATTTTAATTGTTTTGGTCTGTTTTTATATTCATAGGATTTATTAATTAGATTGATATTAATAATATATATCCTCGTTTTTTATTCGTTTTAATTAAATTAAGGGTGAGTTCCACCCATGAAACTGAACAACTTTCCTCAAGAAACCTATGTGCAAAAATGAAAAAAGAATTGCTACCTCCCATACTAAACTGTCCGATCAGCTGACGACAATAGTATGGGAGGTCGAAATTTTTTGTCATTTTTGCACATAGGTTTCTTGGGGAAAATTGTTGAGTTTCATAGGTGGAACTCACCCTTAATTTCATTAAAACGAATAAAAAATGAGTGTGTATACATGTAATGTCGATAGATTTTTAACTTCTTGACATATTTTAGATTATAATATTGTTCCTTCTTCCACTTTGTTGCTCCTTCCACTTGCTGCGCGCTTACGGGGTGTCCCATAATCTGTACATTATTGTAACAACTTGTTTACTTTGTGCCATGCAATAAATGAAATGAAATGGATGAATGATATTATCTAAACACTGTTTCCTTTCCAGCGCGATGGCGATAGCCGAGGGCAGCCGCGAGGGTTTCGGCGACGAGGAGCAATCCCTCTCGGGCTCCATGCTGTCGCTGGCGCACAGCAACTCCTCCGCGAGCTTCCCCGCCGGCTCGCTCTAGGCCGTGAGTTATACAGATACATATAAAAACTAGTCACACAATCTCATCTCACTAAACCGTAACTGGATGGTGGCAACTTTGACATAATATATTATCAACAAAACCGATGCTGTACCATTTTCAAAAAATGATGCTTGCACAATATGACCATAGTTCGTCCCGCCCTTTGTTTAACATAGACCAATGACGACGAAATGTTTATTTAAAAGAAAGAAATTGTTGGCATTACTGTGGTGGCCAAACCCCGTCCCGCCTTTAATAATAAAGTCAATGATTAACGACACACAAAATGTACCTTTTTTAACAACTTGACGGTTTTAAAAAAAAAATTATTTTTGAGTTATAGAGGGATGTTGTAGCAAAAGTTTAAAAAGGATGTTGGGACAGGACAAATGCAAATGAAAATAGCCCTTAATGTGGTATACCTACGGCAGATTTTGTTGATAGTACATTTGACGTGTTGTTGAAGGAGCACTTCGTCATATTGACACTTAGCTCGAACAGTACAAAACGAAATAAGTACCTGAACATCTCGCTAAGTACTTTGTGAGGACGTTTTTAAACCGTTGATTGTGCATTTAGTTTTTATATGTGATAGAAGGCGTAAGGTGAATTATGTCTGTCACCTTTTGCCTTTTCTGTATAGTTCACGGCTAGGGCGCCGCCGCCGCTGTTGCCAACCGCCCCCTAAGACTACCCACAATGAAAGCGCGGACACGGAAGTTGCGGGTAGGGTAGTTGACTGCTAAATTAATATTTCAAAGTCCAAAGTAAAAAAATAAACTTTATTTTTAAAAGCACTTCACTAAAAATAATTTTAAATTTATGGTTATATCAAATTATATATTTTTTTAGTTTTATTGAAATACCTTGATTAGAAGTTAGTACTGATAGTAGCAGACTAATAACTTTAATTGTCCCAAGTGACCGTTTTATTGAAATACCTTGATTAGAAGTTAGTACTGATAGTAGCAGACTAATAACTTTAATTGTCCCAAGTGACCTAAGACACTATCGGACTACGTTACTTCGTAGGCGTACTGGGAGTCGCACTTACGTGGTGCTCTACTAACAACTGACACAACGATATTGTTATTTTAGTTAGTGGTATATTTTTAAAGAGTACATACACTTAGGATTCTATGGCAGATTGAATTAAAAATAAAGTCTCAAGAACATCGGTTGAAACTCCCAAAAACTATATTCTACCATAGAAATTGTATCTGAATAACAAACTACGACGGTGTTATTGTTGTATGTTCCATAAATTGAGTGTCACTTTTCTAATTACAGTAACAAGTAAATTTTTTTTTGATGTTATAACATTTGTACAGTTAACGTTTTGTATTTATTTGTTGTTGTCGTCAACTACCCTATTAGTAAGTTCACAATGAACGCGAATACGCGTCTGTAGTTTTTTGTCCGCGTTTTTGTTGTTAGGAATACAAAAGGTTGCACATTGTAAAGCTCATTCTGGTCCCATCCGTCGATTCGCTTAACCCTTTACCAGTGAGGCTTTTGCCTTTACTACAATGGGGCGTAAAATGTACATTAGTTTTTTAACCCATTGTCGATGGTTGAACTTGCAAACGATGAAATGTTATTCATACACACATGTAACAATTAGGATTCTAAATAAAGTACAAGCCGGCGGCCTTATTGCTAAAAGCTATCTCTACCGGGCTATCGAATATATGAGTAGTTTTTACACTTTTTACATGTGACTCGGGTAAATGAAAATAATTTTTTATCTTTCCCATAAGTGTGTTACATTCGAAACAAAAATTTACTTGAAGTAAAAATATTTAAACTTTGTGTCGAATACACCAAAATGAAATAGATGCAAAAGGCATGCCTAAGAATGACGTGAGGCCTAATTTATAAAACATTTTCGTTTGCCACGATGCAATTGTACTTGTTGCATCATTCTCCCGATTCATTCCTAAAATGTTTTCCATAACATTACGTTTTTTACCTCGTCCACTTTCCAACTTCTAATTTATCATAGAATAATGAATGCTCTCTAAAATCCCATATTAAGACCTTTATAACACGTAAGGCCTTTGGCAACAGCTTAATGAATTCCACACTATTTCTAAGTACTGATAATACTTGTAAGCCCTCCCGCGTCGCGGCTGACTTGGCATAAGTATGCGCTTGAAGCCAAATTTTATTTCTAATCAACTATTTTTGTTGTCTTCCAAACGTGCGTCAGTATTTATGTAGTCAAGATACTTGTGTGGTGGCTCGGAGGGGGGCATTTCCTATTACACTATTAAGTTTATTGCACTCCATAATTAATTAGCGCTGCCTATGGGCGGTGGTGATTCGTTGAGATCGCAGTCTGCAGTTATTTATTGATAGGTCGACTCATTTTTCGCGTAGTATCATCCAGGCTCCGTATAGCAATTTTTTTAATGTTAATATATTTATCTAGTTTTATTTCAATGAGGTTTTCTCCGTTTCGTATGCGATCAAAACTGATCATCACCTCTTTTGGTGAGTGCTCCAGTGTGTTTCTAGTTTATTGTTTAGAATAATGGCCAGGCCGTCGACCTTTGGACACGAAACACCGAAGGCTCTTGAAACACACACGTCACTTTAATTTAATAATACTCCACTGACCAGTATTTCCTCGATTTGGAATAGTAGATATTGTTTGTGCATTAGCGCGGCTGGATAGGGGCCGCTGCGTGCCAGAGACATACTGTTGTTAATTAAAAGTATATTTGTGTAATGTTAAATGAAAGGTTATTCGCGAGTTTGTGTGCCGATAGTATGATGTTTTTAAATGATAATGCAATGAAGGACGAAACGCTTTTTTATTAGTATATTTATTCGCTGGTGAACTGTTCTGTCGCTTTTGCTGAGGCGCGGGGACGACGACTCGTCTAAGTGTATTGATTAATTCCTAGCTCCAAAATTCAATAACTTTTTGATTCTACAGAATCGTGTCTGATACGATCTCTTAGACATAAGGATTTATTTTTTTCTTATTTTAGTAAAACAATTTTTGAACTAAAAAAATCTTAGGCCGTCCATAATTATGGGGAACGACGCCAAATCACAAAACCGACAGAGCGGATCACCGTAGAAGGCACGTTTAATAAATAAAAAATTAATAAAAAATCTAGTATTCTCGATCTACTCTTGTATAATATGTAGTTTATCGTATAAGTTTCCATAGTGGTTTCATCAAATGTTCCGTGTCAGCACGCTTGGAGCATTTGAGGCGCTTGAAGCCCGAGCGCCCTCTGGTGGCGGCTGAGCGCCGCGCGGCCGCACGTTGCTTCGGCCAATGAAAAATTATTATTTATAACATTAGATAGTCCAAATTTCTAATATTCATATCATTAGGTTTTACTTTAGGAACGGTTTTCGCTTGTGTACGCGTGAGTTGGATTCCTTTGACCGTCACGGACTGATTGATCGTATTTGTTTATTGGCCTATTAAGTTTTGTCTGTTGATGTTGGAAATTGATTGCAATGATGCGACAGTGATCGATATATTTACGTTACATATTGTTAGATTGTAAAGTGTGACACGCTTCACTGGACGGCGTGACACGTGCGGGTGCTGGATGTTGTGTGACCTACTGCCAATACGTTTTTGTAAATATTAATATGTATTAACTAAATGTTAGCTTGCACACGATTTGCCTTAACCGGCGCGACGCGCGGTGCTCAGTGTTTTGTATATAATGAACAATAATATAATTAAATGACTATTATACATAGTTTGTTACATTTTGTAAGGTGCAAATTCGATTCGTGTACATTTGAAATGCGTCGCAACAATGACTTTGGCGCCGTTGTCTCGGCGAGTGCTATTTTTTGTCATTATTTTAGTTTACACTATTGTATTTGAACTAAGCAACCAGTCATGTCTGTAGATGATTTTATATTATTTAATTTAATGTCGATTTTAGTCATAAAATCCAAATTTAGTTAATGCTATAATTCAAAAGTAATTTTTTTACTTTAATAATTATATTATCTTTCCTATATCACATTGCTTGTAAGCATCACATGATGTGATCGTACTGTATTATTTTGAGTCTGTTAGCCATTTATTTTATTTACTTTGTTTTCATGTCTTGACGCCTAAAAAAATTAGGATAAATAAATTGTATAATATTAGTCTGAACTTTGCTATTCCCGTAAGAAGTTGTAGTACATGGTGTCATCAATATTTTTATTTTATATATTTGTGGTACATAAATCGAAACCTATATACCTGATGGCACTGTGCTTTAGTTGGTTCACATGAAGTAGCTCCTTAACTTTCTTCCTCCTGAACTGACCAAGTAAATGACAATAATCTCTAGACACAGCCTATCGACTGGTCACCTTGTCACTGTAAATACATTTTTGGCAAGTGCGCGGGCGGAGCGATGATCACAGTCAAGTTTTCAGATTTAAGAGAATATAATAATTCAGTCACAAATTGTAACCGGACGCGATTAGCTGTAACCGTAATGCAAAGTAATCGTGACGTCATCACAGCGAGCAATATCTAATTTTATTGTTTTTGTCTAAAACGTGTAGCAAATACTATGTCCATCGCTGCGCTCCACTGAATTCGTGATCAAATCTGAAACCGAAGCACTATGGAATTGAATCGTAAGCTGTAACTCCGCTTGGTCGCAATAGAAGGTCGGTACTTACCATAGGGGCCGTAGGGCGTAGCGCCCGCCGCCGCGCGTGAAGCCAAGCGTTATTTATTAAAGTTTATTTTATTTTTGGATGCATGGCTCCGCCGCCGGCGCGGGCATAGTAGGCGCAGTCCCCTCGTTCTAATCTCCCACCCGTAGCTGTTCTAGAGTTAGTTCTCAGGTATCACCGTGCGACAACCCGCCAGATTATTATTATAACATTATAGAAGTACCAAACTGTAGCTAGCTCACGTATTATGTAAATTGTAATTAAATAATTTTTATATTTTACCATTGTATAGACGTTTATCACTGATAGGTAGTTAGCGGCATTGAGGTGTGACAAGGTGCGCGCGCGGCCGCCCCGTTTATATAGTTTTGCGATTGTTTGCGGCTCGCTCGGTGCACCGTTGTTGTTTTTCTTTTATTTTTTTGTTATATATTTGAATAACACAATGGTAGTTTTAATAATTATTATCATTAATTATTATATTGTAATATAATCTTATTAATGAAAAAAATCAAACTGAAATAAATAGAAAGGAAATCATATTGTGTAGTTTGTTTTAAATCCCCCGGATATGAAAGCGTATCGTTCAGGGTTATTCTCTGTGTAGTACCAGATTCTGATGTGGCAACTATTTCGCTGTTAAAACGAGCTTTTTGAGCTGATTTTGGTCGGATTCAACCGCAAATCCAATAATGGATTTGGTGAGGGGGAGGGGGTTTGTCTTAAACCTCACCACGTATCACCAAGGGGGAGGGAAGGGGTTAAAAAATGCTAAAAAAATTAATGGATGGTCCCATAATTGAAGCATATCACTATCAAGGCATGGAATCTGTAAAATATAATAATAAAAGTTTAAAGGGAAATTGGAAGAAGTATGAACCCACCTGCTGGTGGAGGCTTTTTATAGTCTTCGATAATACAGACGCCAGAACTTCAACGTACTACAAACTGTCAAATTAAATACATTTTTACTTAGTCATTACTCATTACTTACTCATTAGTGAATAGGGATCAATATCGATTGGTGAAATTTGACAGTTTCGGGTGATCTGCAGGTGTGTGTACCAAATGATGTCCGTGACCCCAGCGGGATAACCCCTTCAGATCGACTTCAAATTACGCACCGATTTAGTTGATAATATGTTTAAGTTTGTTAGCAAATACTAGAATTTGTTGATCAATAGTTATCGAGATATCCTATGTTAAAGGGTATCCCGCTGGAGTCACGCTCGCCAAAGTTATTTGACCTAAAACGAGCAACAACGAGACACGCTACTGATATAGTTATTGTGCTAAGTTTTTGTTGATTCAATTACGAATCCATCAGTGAAAATTCCAGGATTGTACCTTCTGTAGTTACCGAGTAATCAAATACCTACTTTTCATCAAAATTCCTCCGAAAAGTAAGTTCTAGTTGAGGTATAATAAAAAAGGTTACATTCATGAAATTTGGGGAAGATTTTGTTGACCCTGAGAGAAAATTTGTTAGACAAAAACGAGAACTCTAGTTACAGTACTTCCTGAGATATAACGCTAATTATGGTTATCCCGCTGGAGTCACGGTGTTGATACCTAAACATAGTTTTTCCACAGAAATGGAGCAAGTAGCGAGTTTATGACTTATACCCAAAATTTTGTTGATGTAAAAATCTAACCAGTTTCTACTTTTTAGTTTCCTAGGTACAGTATTTTAGGAGAAATTAAAGTTTATAATTTTTCCATACTAAAAGTACGCGTATAAGCCCACCAAATTAAGTTGATTCCTTAAAAAGACCAAGATAGCGGCCAATTATATTGTTTATGGGCCGGTTCCAATAAAATGTGGTTGGACATTATATTCAAATAGTGGTACACCCAAGGTACACCATAATTCAATACATACACCTAATATCACCATAAGTATACCTAATGTAATGTATGAATAACTATTCACATCAATACCTATACTAACGTAAGTACATAGATAGAATTAGGTACCCTTTTATGATTTATCTATATATATATATATGTCGGGGAAACATTGACATCTTCATTAGTGTTCTCGGGTTGGGTGGGCTCCATTATGGGTGAATGCAGGCGCAAAATAAAGTAGAACGAATTTAAACTGACACTGTATATTTTTTTATAATAAAAGTGATACACGGTTGGCAAATAAAAAAAGGATAACTTAATTTAAACTAGCGAGTTCGTGACAACGAGTATTAGTTCCTTGCTCCTCAAAATTTAACAAAATAATGACCCTCCGCCATACCAGTGTTGCCAGATCCGTAGGTCAAAAGTATCCTAGATTTACTGCAAAATTATCGTGTTTTTATCGCATTCAAAAAGACAGAATTTAAACGACTGGGCACTCCAAATATGGTAACATCCAACGTCACGAGTTAAAAAAAAAAGCTCATCGCCTAGAAAAAGGACTGACTGTGGTACCTTAAATTTCGTTATTTCCAAACTGTGGCTGAACGAATGATGCTAAACCAGGTTTGTCACAAAATTCTCGTAGAACTGACAAAAAATATCGTGGAAAGTCCACGAATTATACAAATTATCGTGCGATACTTCATTATTTTTTATCGCATGCCCCTCGAAATTATCGTGGATCTACGATAATTATCGCACGTCTGGCAACGCTGCGCCATAAGAGCCGTTTACACGTATTAAGTTGTCAAGTAGGTAACTTAATTTTAAGTTAATTTTAACTAAATTCTTGCGTGTAAACAATCACTTATAAGCTCTTTAGTAGCAAGTGGTAAGTAAACGATTTAGTGGGCAAGTGAACAAGTAGAATAGAATCGAGTCTATTTTTTGAGTAAGTAACCGCCTCTCCCGCACCGCTTGCATTCCCCGGTAGGCGTGGCTTCTACTAAATTGTCATTTAGTTGACGTGTGGACGCAACAATTTAGTGAAGTATTTAGTGAAGTCGTGAAGTCTCGAGTGTGACGAGAGCCGGTCTTGCCGCGATGTGTCGCCGCCGTATGCACTAAAGAGTGCTTAAGTAAACACACGTGTAAACGATCGACAACTTAAAATTAAGTTAAAATTAACTTAAAATTTAGTTACCTACTTGACAACTTAATACGTGTAAACGGCCCAATACCCTCCGCGGCCAAGTACCTCCAATATATCTCATTCGAGCCCCACCCCGCTAGTCACGACAACGCTCCAGGCAACGCGCCTTGTTCTGATTGGACGATTTATTAAAGACAGTACAAAACAACTACTTTTAAAGCTAATCGACATTTTATACTAAACAAACCAATCAAAAGTAAATTAATTATCATTATTACGATTTTTACTTATACCGTTTAAACAATCAAATCAAAAACGTTACAATGTACACTACTAGCAAGTTTAAGCTTTGCAACTAATCCTATCTCGATCACTTCCTCCAACATATATATTATTTATTTACTTATATTATAAATCTATCTAATCTAAGGCATGTTGAAATAAAATGATCAAATTTATTTAGCAAAGTATTTATTTTTATTGTAATTTTAGAAAAAAAACACAGTTTGCAATCATAGGTTCTTCGTATAACGTTACACTTGTACAAAATAAAAAAATCGACGAGCATTTTGGTGTAACGTATCATCGAGCAAAGGCACGAGCGCGGGTAACAGGGGGACATTAATTATTTATTATCCAACGTTAATTGTAAACCGCTTAAAGTTTGTCTTTGTCTATGTTCATTTGCCACCATCTTCTATTTGTATTTTTTACTCTTGGTTGTAATGTTGTAATCGACATTACAACCAAGAGTAAGGTAAAAAGAAGTGTGACAGGCTCACTCGCCGTGAGCCTGACGTCTAGTGATGTGCCGAGTCGCTATTTTGGTGGATCGAGTCGACTCGAGTCCGTTTATACTGTATTCGAATCATCACTCGATTCCGCGTTTCGAGCCCAGTACTCGAGTTCTATATTCGGTATTCGAATCATGACTCGATTCTGCGATTCGAGTCCAGGACTCGAGTCTGAAAATTCAAGTCCATAACTCGAGTCTAGAAATTCGAGTCCAGAACTAGAGACCCTTACCCATTTTAGAATGAAAAGGAAAATTCGAAAAGGAGTAAACTTAAAATAGCATGTAGGTTAGGTTTTGCATAATGATACAACGATAATAAATAAATAATTTTTAATGATCTTTTTTAAACATTGCAATAAAAAACTTAGAACATACTAGGAGGTTTCTAGGTAGTTATGAATCCGAAATAAGATCAAGTTTTATTTGTTTTATTACATAACAAAAAGAGATATTTTTAGAAGCTATTTAAAAACTTCAGATTTGTGCCATGAAATTTTTACAAACTTCTTATTTCACTTTTTTCGCCGCCATTTTGTAATACCTATACCTAGTTATTTACAATAAAATCACTTCACTTAAACAATTAAATTCACTCACAGTAGGTTACTGACACAAAACAAATAAATATAAGTATTATTTGGCGTCACATTGCTGTAAACAGTAATCGAGTACGAGTGAGTCAATCTAATTCGAATACTAGTTTCGAGTCAGTTGAACTCGCATATAGAATCGAGTCAGCTAGTACAAAATCGATTCTTCCTGACTCGAGCACCGGAATCGAGTCCGGTGTACTCGAATCAAAATAAATTGGTATTCGAGTAGGCGAGTCCAAAGCAGGAATCGAGTCTGACTCGAATCAAGCCGTACTCGGCACATCACTACTGACGTCGAACCACAGACATATATTATAATGTCTGTGCGTCGAACACAGCGTCAAGCATTCGAAAGAACGTTACACTACATGGAAACTGAGCATTTGCCTGTATTGTACCATTCGTAAGAACGTTACATTACACCGTAATGCTCGAGCAAATGCTTTAGTCTATATTCACCTTAATAATACAAATCTGGCCAAAGAAATCGAGGACGTCTGAGGACACGCTGGGTTGATGACATCGTTAGGGTCACTGGCAGCACCTGGGCCCTTATTCTGTAACCATTCCTTGTTTCAAAACCACGTTAATTCCTTAAAAAGTTACGATATCTTCCCAAAAACGTATGCATTTGACGTTTGTGCGCGGTAAGGGTTAGGCGTGGAATCTATAGATTGCGATACAGAATCAGGGCCCTGGATTGGATGAGATCGGCACGGAACAGAAGGGACTGGCATAAATTAAGGGAGGCCTGTACCCAGCAGTAGTGGGTGGTTGCGGGCTGATTGATTGATTGATTGATTGATATGACTATGACGAACTGTTTCTATGATTATAGATAATATTAGGAATGTTATGAGACTTGACAGAACGAAACTATTTTTTAAATTTTGTAAACGTGTGAAGTTAATACGGCGTGCACCCATCAACGTAAAAAAGTACTTACTACCTATGATTGCAAACTGTGTTTTTTTTTCTGTAATTACAATAAAAATAAATACTTTGCTAAATAAATTTGATCATTTTATTTCAACATGCCTTATACCTATATTAGATAGTAAATCATAAAAGGGTAAATCTATCTATCTACATTAGTATATTGATATGAATAGTTATTCATACATTACATTAGGTAAGTATATGGTATTATGGTGTACCAATAATTGAATATAATGTCCAACCACATTTTATCGGAATTGGCCTTAGATTAAAACAAAAAGGGAAGATACGGCATGCTCCTACTTGTAGTCATTCAAAATATAGTCCTACCTTCTATTAAAATGTCTGTGAGTCCTACTCAACAGCTATGCTCACTCAACTACTTAAGCAAACAGTCACACACGCACACCTATAAAGTGTAAATCGAGCGAGCGAGACAAAGCGGTAAGTTTCAACGTCAGCGCGAGGGAGTCAGCGAGTAGCGCGTTGACGTCTCGGTCGCTTCGCAACAGGAGTGTGTTCCGTCGTTCTAGGTGTAATCATCATCAGCCTATAAACGTCCCACTGCTGGGCACAGGCATCCCACGTGGATAATGTACGAGGGGATATTGGGCCATAACCCACCACGCTGGCCCAATGCGGGTTGGTGGGTTTTAACGACTTTCATCTTACGACACCAACCGGGACCAACGGCTTAACGTGCCTTCCGAAGCACGGAGGAGCTAGAGTTGTTTTAAATTTGGTCACCCATCCAGCGACCAGGCATTGCGAAAGTTGCTTAACGGGCAAGTTCGCAAGCCGAACGCGCTAGCCTTTGCGCCATCGAGCTCTGAAGCATACATACTACCATCCCCTACATACCATATACATAAACACACACTTCTTACATCAATACTTACGTACATTCCATTTCAAACATAATAATTTTTTTATTCGTTTCGAATATCGATACGATACCATACCACAATAACAATTTATAATATTAGTATTATAAAATATTACAGTAGGTATTATATTTTTTCTTGTTTTAGAACGGAACCTATAATCCAGCCAAATTCGATGACGAATGTTTGTAAACAGATTACTGTTATACTCGTACCTAGTTGCAGTAGGATTTTACTTTTTCTTGAGAGACATTCACAAGAAAACAGATAACTAATGTGTCTTTCTTTCAAAAAACAGTAAAAATCCTACTGAAACTAGACATATTTTGCACAAATGACAGTAATATGTTGACAAAAATTCGGCATCGAATAGGAACCGTGACATTTATTCACGCTCCTAAAATAATAGACATCAGTTTAAAAAAAAAAATTGAAAGCGTTCCTATAATAATTAAATTCAATGTATTTACTTCATTTTTAACAAGACCATGTATAAATACTAACTTACAAGACTGATTATTTTTTATCATACTTATTATATTTAAACCTCCTTTTATATTCTGCCACCAATAATAGGAATTTTTAATTTTGATACCAGCAACACTACGCATACATGGCCGTTATTATTGTTAAACTTTAAATTTTCATTAAAATTTATCAATACTTACGAATGAAACGCGACTTTCCTTTTCAAAAAAAAAAATTCTTTTGTAGTTTCGACAGAATGGGCGATTTTCTGACAGCCCAAATTAAAAAGTAAAAATTAGTTCAAAAACACCCGATAGATGTCGTTTTATAAAAGCCGTACCTACCTAAGGGCTTTAATAAATTCTACACTTTTACTTGTCTACCAAAAGAATAAAAAAATAGTAAGTCCTTACCTATTTATATTCAGGACATCCAGAACCTATTTCTATTTTGGAATAGAATAAATATTACGCAGCCATACACGTGCTCTTCATGAACCCGCCTTTTACCATGCGCCATACTAATCTATGCTAAGCGCCATCTATGAAGTCATTTACGAACCAATTTCTTTTTTTTTTTTATCTCGGAAAATCGCCCATTTCACTGAGCAAACGGTCATTTTGCGAACAATTTCACCGAAACGCGAGAGGTAAACACTGCTTGACGGCACAATGACACTGACCGCCAGGATTGCGCGATAGTCCAATTTTTGCCTATAAATTTTTCTACGCTTTTTTACGGCCAGGCTCTATCTAGACATGTATATAATCAAAGATTTAAACCTAATTATTAAAAAGTAAAACAATACAAAACAAACAGGCCGAATTTTTCGAGACGTTTTGACATAAATTGCAAAATTTGACACTATAACAATGATTTAAACGTCAAATAGCTGTCAGAGTGAAAAACAACCATCCGATTTGATAGTTGTTTGGTTGCTGCGCTCTGAGCCACAGAATGGATGAAACTACGCTCTGACAGCCATTGAGTTAAACTACTAGAGAAGCAAACCTCATTACCGCGCGTCCTAAAAAATGTAACCACTACTTAACCGCGACGACGTAGCTTTGAAACCAATAAACATTTTAATGTAAACATATAACTGTCTCATCTACACAAGTCGCAAGAACCATGCTGTCACTAAAATTAGACAAAGACAGATACATAGTCATGCGCTGGCGGGCCAGTGTTGCCTGCCATATGAATTTTACCCAAAAATAAGAAAAAAAATATTAATATTTTTGAAAGCAATTGTTTTATAAAATACATGAATTTAAATAATACTATTATTATAAAGAGGAATGATTTGTTTGTTTGTTTGCATGTAGCCGATAAACTCGGGAACTACTGAATCGATTTTAATATTATTTTTGACCATTAATATGCTACTATATTAACATAATTGAAACTATGTTAGCAGGACAGGGCATCAATCACAATAAGCACCAACGATATTACCAAAACTATACCTTTACCGTTCAGCCGACTTTGTATAGCGCTATCGCATGTGTCAAACGCGATAGCACTATAAAAGTACGTCTAACGACTACATTTCAGTTGTGGTTCGGTTGAGATTATTTAGCGCGATGCGTTTTCTGAGTGAATGCTTACTTACTGCTTGCGGTGCTGCGGCCGAAATGTCAAGCAGTACTAAGTAGGCATTTGCTTGCAATGTGTGTCGCGTTTTATCCCGTTGACATAGTTTTAATATGATGTTTATATGTATTTAAGTATGGATATCCGTTAACTAGCCGCCATAGTACAAGCTTCGGCTTACTTTGGGGCTAGCTCATTGGTGTGATTGTTGAAATATATTTATTTATTTATTATTTACTTTACGAAGATAAAGTTGCGAGGAACAGCTAGTATTATTTAAAGAACATGTCTTGCTTACTAGATACATAAAAGTAAGAATAAGTAATGAAATAATCCTCCTGCCCCCGAAATTCTATCGTTTCCGCTAGTAAGAAGTAGTTAAATGTGTTCTGAATTACTAAACATAATTATTTTTTTTCATTTTGATAAGTTAAATAATTTATATGTCAAAAATATAGTCATAATCTAATTTTATGTAGGTATTTACTCATGCTGCATAATAAAATGTCACTATTTTATTGAAAAAAAATTATAAATGTTCTCTTATAGTTTTTGCCCAGTGAATGGACATGTATTCGGCATATACAGACATTTATCGGGCATTTATCCAATTAATATGATTATTACATTATTAATTGATTAAATATACTACAAATTAATAAGATTGCATTAATCTTTTGAACGAAACTTAAAATATAATTACATATTATTATTTAAAATCGGAGGTTACAACTTCATCCATTGATTAATTTGTTTCTCCCATTAAAGTGGGAAACCAAAACGAGGTTTTTAATGGCAACACTGAACATAAATAACAATATTTGTTATTTAATGATTTTTTTTGTGTGTTTTTAAGTCAATATCAATACATTTACAATGTACATGCTTATGGAAAGTAATTCCGCTTGAGTTATGATGGTTCTGTAACCTTTAATCGCACTCTTTCACTATACATTTACCCATTTTCCGTCCGGTTCAACCTGGCCGGCGTCACACTGAGGACTGAACTGACATTAGCTAGGCATATGGCTGTGGCCATATGTGAGGTGGCAACGCTTTCGCGCGGTAATTGCTAATCTAGTGTACCTATATATATCAATGCTAACAGCCGTCAGAGTAAAATTTCACCAAGCCACGGAACGGGTAGAGCGCGCGCCGGAGTGCGCTCGAGTGCACTCGAGTGAAGCCACGGAACGCAGCCCAGACGAGTACGTACGACCGATTCCGACGCCACTGCGGAGTAGCGTCTTTCTCTTTTTCACACAGTAGAATATCGGCAATAGTGCGATGTAGCCTGTTCGCTCGGCAAATTGTGACTGAAGTGAAATTGTGCCTTTAGGCCTAATTTTGGCGGCTCAACACGAGACGCTAATGCCTTATCTTCCCTTTTTGTTTTAATCTAAGGAATCGGCCCATAAACAATATAATTGGCCGCTATCTTGGTATTTTTAAGGAATCAACTTAATTTGGTCGGCTTATACGCGTACTTTTAGTATGGAAAAGTTATAAACTTTAATTTTTCCTAGAATACTGTACCTAGGAACCTGAAAAGTAGAAACTGGTTAGATTTTTACATCAACAAAATCTTGGCTCTAGTCAATGATATTATAAACTGTATAATAATATCAATGGCTATAGTCATAAACTCGCTACTTGCTCCATTCCTGTGGAAAAACCATGTTTAGGTATCAACACCGTGACTCTGGGGTCACGGACATGATAGAATAACCTACTTGAAGCAAAAACATTTGACCTTGACTTCATTCTATCTCGCTTCGAAGCATAGAATAAAATACTTAATAGTCCGTAGTCCCCCCCCTCTCTCTTTCTAAATTAGAAATTGACATCCGCCATATTGACACAATGCTGTGTGTGTTACCATTATTGGAGAATGCCGGTTAAATAATTGTTAGCGCCCAACGCTATTTTGTCTGTGGTCGCGAAACGCGAAGTCGCGAAACGATCCCCACAACCATTACAGTTATTGGTATTAGTAATTGTCACGCCAACACAATCACCGAAAGATGTGTCGTGCAACTACAATCCCGCAATAATAATAATTTTAAAATTAAACTATCTTGTTTTGTCTTAGACAAGCTGACCGGGAAAATACCAAGTTTTCCTCTAAACACATCTCAATTCAACATACCACAGAATATAGACCTGGCTGACCCACAATTTGATCAGCCAGGTCCAATAGACATCTTGATCGGAGCCGATATATTCTGGGATGTTATAGGTTGTGAACAAAAATCACTAGGTGAATGCAACCCTAAATTACATAATTCCCAATTTGGTTGGTTGATTGGGGGCGAAATAAACATACCGAATTTAAACACAAAATTAAATAAACAATTACAAATTTCATTAAAATCTAATAACAATAAAACATTACAATTTTACTCAGACAAACTAAAGAAAAACGCAATAAATTACAATATAACTACAAATATATCATTAATTAAAAAAAAATGTCACATAATTCATTACAAAATAATATTATACATAACAACCATGTAGATTTATTCGAGCAGGATTTGTTCAAAGAATCCCAGGTAGATAATTTTATTAAACGTTTTTGGGAGTTAGAAGAACTTCCCCGAAAATCACTTTTAAGCGAATCTGAAAGAACATGCGAAAATCATTTTATAAAACATACAATATGGTTAGATACAGGCAGATTTTGTGTTAGGTTACCACTACGTGACTCACCTTTATGTTTAGGTGACACCTACATGCTAGCAAAAAAACGATTTCTCAATTTGGAGAAACGTTTTAGAAAAAACCCTAATTTAAAAATGCAATATGTACAATTCATGAAAGAGTATGATAATGCTTCATACTCTTTCAAGATCCAAGGTTCACTTACCCAAAATCTCATATTTCCTACGTCATCATGCTGTCTTCAAGAACTCCAGTGAGACAACCAAAATCCGTGTTGTGTTTGACGGCTCTGCACCTTCCTCTTCTGGATACTCTATCAATGACTTGCAGCTGGTAGGTCAAAATATACAGGATTCTCTTTTCTCCATATTGATTCGTGCTCGACAACACAGGCATTTGCTAACCGGGGACATCGAAAAGGCTTACCGGCAAATCGAAGTACATACCGGTGACAGAAACCTGCAGCTGATCCTATGGAGAGAGGATGAGTCATTACCTATCCAAACAATGCATTTGAATACGGTCACTTACGGAACCGCAAGTGCCAGTTATTTAAGCACGCGCTGCCTTTGGCAGATAGGAGAGGAGTGTAATGATAATCTTATTAAAACTATAATACAAGGAGACTTTTACGTTGACGATCTCATTACGGGGTCAAACAACGAAGAAGAATTAAGTTACATTCAAAATTATGTAAGTAAGGAGCTCCAAAAGGGTGGCTTTAATTTACGTAAGTTTAAAACAAATGCAAAATCTATTTTTAATTCATCTGAACTTCAAGATATATTAACTATCAGCGAATCTTCGAACACACTTGGACTTAATTGGAATCCTAACAAAGATACACTACACTTTCCTGTGTCTATATCTTGTCAAAACAATGTTATTACTAAGCGGTTTATTATGTCTAATGCATTCAAAATATTTGACCCTTTAGGTCTACTTAGTCCTTGCATAATGATACCGAAATTAATGTTACAAAATCTGTGGCAGCAAAAGGTTGACTAGGACCAACCTGTCCCAGATGCTATTATAAATCAATGGCATGATTTCACTAACGACTTACCCTCTCTTTCCACCCTACAAATTCCAAGACGTGTGTTGTTTGATAATCCAATGTTCATTCAGCTCCACACATTCTGTGACGCCTCACAGGTAGGCTATGGAGCTTGCGTATATATGCGCTCAGTTGAAGGCAACGGTGACGTCACGGTGAAATTACTGTGCTCTAAGTCTAGAGTAGCACCCTTAAAGCCGACGTCGATCCCCCGGCTCGAACTATGTGCCGCCCTTCTGGTAGCTCGCTTGTACAAAAGTGTCACAGAATCAATACACTATACTCCACATACCATAATACACTGGACTGATTCTACAGTGGTCCTAGGGTGGTTAGCAAATAATCCTACAAAATTAAAAACTTTTGTCGCCAACAGAGTTGGTGAAATCCTAGAAACTACTAATCTACTGTCTTGGAGGTACGTTCCCACCAAGGAAAATCCTGCTGACTTAATTTCAAGAGGTGTAAATCCTACCCAACTAGTAAATAATACATTGTGGTGGCACGGTCCTCAATATTTGTTAAATGATGAATCTAGGTGGCCTGTCTTAAAACAAAAAATGTTAGAAGATTTACCCGACACAAAAATAACTCTTAATATACTACCTACATTTAAATTTGAATCAATAATCGATATAGGTTTTCTAAGCTAAATAGATTAAAAAGAACAGTATGCTATGTAAAACGATTTATTCACAATACTAAAAATACTAATAATAAAATGACTGGTTGTCTAACAGTCGAGGAACTTTCCAATGCATTTAACTTAATATGTTTTATAGCTCAACAAGAAACATTTTTGAATGAATATAATTGTTTGAGTAAAAGTAAACCACTAAACTCTAAATGTAGAATTATTGCCTTATCACCTTATATAGATCAGTCCGATAATTTAATTAGAGTAGGAGGAAGAATAGATGCTTCCGACTATTCTTATCAAAAACGCCATCCTATACTTCTCGACTCAGGTCATTATTTAACAAAGCTTATTTTTCAATTTGAGCATATAAACAATTTGCATGCAGGTCCACAACTTTTGTTAGCTATAATCAGACAAACAGTGTGGCCGCTTAGCGGTAGACGCCTTGCCCGACGTACAGTAAATAACTGTGTGCTATGCCGCCGCGCTCAAGGTAAGACACTATATCCTAAAATGGGAAACCTACCTACACAACGCATTAGTCCAGATTTCCCTTTTAAATCTGTAGGTATGGACTACGCTGGGCCGTTCTTTATTCTAAATCGCAAAGGCCGTGGCGCAAAAACAATAAAATGCTACCTATGTATTTTTGTATGCTTAAGGTACAAATGTTTACACCTGGAAGCCGTAAGTGACCTTTCTAAAGAGGCATTCATTATGACATTGAGAAGGTTTACTTCTCGCCGTGGCAAGCCGGTGGAACTCTTTTCCGACAATGGACGCAATTTTACATCAGCAGCCAAGGAACTAAATTTATTCCTTAAAAACAATTCTGAGTCTTTGTCTGAGTTTGCAACTCAAGAAAATTTTAAATTCGTTTTTATTCCGACTTACGCACCTCACTTCGGCGGTATTTGGGAATCCGGTGTAAAATCGGCGAAATACTATATAAAACGCGTAATGGGTAATACACACCTCACCTTTGAGGAATTAAGTACTCTATTTTCACAAGTGGAATGTATTTTGAATAGCCGACCATTATGTCCTCTTTCCTCGTCACCCGACGATTTTCAATACCTATCCCCAGGGCACTTTCTGATAGGAAGGCCACTGAATGCGCTACCTGCACCTACTCTGGAAACCAAAAAGGAACATAGCCTCTCCCGCTACGCGCGCTTAGAACAAATACGGCAGCACTTTTGGCGACGCTGGCAGCGAGAATACATCTCAGAACTTCAACTCAGAACCAAATGGAAGCAAAACACTAGAAACTTGAAAATCGGAGATTTGGTGCTACTTTATGAAGATTCACTTCCACCACTTTGTTGGCGCGTTGGACGTGTCACTAAACTGTTCCCTGGACCAGACAACGTAGCCCGTGTTGCTGACGTAGCCACCATCAAAGGAACTATCGACGCCCCTTCGTGCGACTCTGCCCACTTCTGCCTATGCCAGAAGAAGAAAGTTGAAGAATGGCATCTTCAACGGCGGGGAGTTATGTTAGCGCCAAACGCTATTTTGTCTGTGGTCGCGAGCGCGTTGCCATAAATAACGAGAGGCGCGCGGCCGCCAATATTGATGGCGCCAATTTTGCTGTCTAATTAAAAACTTTACTTCTTGTACTGCATTCACCAAACAAAGTTCAATAAAACTAAATTACAACAAATAATACGAGTTTCTATGAAATTCCATATGTCCACGACGAGACAATAATAATTACCGTAACTTCCTATTACTTTGGCCCATTTTTCACTACTTTTTTCTTCTTCTTTCGATATTTCTAGAATGACAAGTGCCTGGTTATTTTTAATGAATTTAGAGTATAATAGAGGATGTAAGGAACAATTATAAGTGAAAAATGAGATCATATCTCAACTCCCTCCCAGATTTTTTTTTTGTCAAACTTTGGGCCAAAGTTTGTTTTAGAGAAGGGTTTCTTTACTCCATCATCTTTTTTGGCCAATATTAGCATGTTCTGTCAATGATGGAGCAATGAAACCACCTGGAAACGATTCTTCATACAATAAAACATAATATGAGATCAAAAAGTGGAATGTTTTATTAAGAAAAAATTTAAATTATCAAAAAAAAACAATTTGTGCTCGCACTCTCTTTATGTTATTTGCTAGCCGGCGGGAAAGTTGTTTGTGCCTTTTTAGAAAGCATCTTACCCACCATTACACATTAGCCACAAGCACATTACCAGGGGTGTTATTTTTAAACTTTGGCACATTTCGCCCTTGAGATGAGATATAATCTCTGATTATTAACTTTAGGTCAACCTCAGTGATTGGAAAACCATACTCGGATAGGGCCGTTGTATGGGCAACGAAGGCGTTTTCCTCTTCTTCACTGAATATTGTTGGATGGCCTGGTTTATTGGAATGCTTGCCTCCTAGCTTATTTTTAATAGTGCTCCTTGGTATGGCAAAGTGTCTTGCAGCTTATCGCTGTGTCATCTGCTTCGATTTCACGGTGTTCAAACATTCCTCTAATTTTTCGGATGTGTAATCAATGTAATGGAGGCTGCCTGGCCGCCGTTTGTATGAAGATGGCATGACACTGTCTTTCTGCAAAAAAATATGCCATTTTTAACTTAATTTTGTCAAATAAAAATCAACCATAATTACTAATAGGTTACTTTGGCCCGGGCCAAAGAAACCCGAAAAAGCGGGACAAAGTTCGAACGAAGTTTGTTTTTGAATTTTCTCGAGATAAAAGAGTTAAATCGATTAACTTTTGCAATCACCGAGGTCCCAGATAAATTCAACATACGATAAAATACAATTTAAATCAAACACTCACCTAATTACGCCGGCCCAGTATAAAGTTTGCACTATAAACTTTTCGACAAAATCAAACATGTCGGAATAAGACCGGCTAGCCAATAGGAACGAAGCTTGCTCCGGCGCTAGCCTGTTTTACCGACTAGTATAAGATGCCATCTATCAATCGTAGAAAGAACTTTTTCGATCGCAACAGTAGGAACTTAATGGCGGGAAATTCAAACTTTTTTCCATTTTGGGACAAAGTTACCCCCTAGAGCCAAAGTAATAGGAAGTTACGGTACTGTAAAAATCCACAGATCTCGTGCCTCTCACTCACGACCTTCGGAGACATTGGAAATGAATATAGACAAACCAAAAATGTTAAATAATTGTTCTTTATTTATAACACACTACCTCAGACCAATATTTGGTCCGAGCACACTAAAGTCATCGCTGTTGCCGCTTTTGTGTTATTTAGTAGATATTATTTACTTAATAAAACAAAAACAAAGGAAAAGACGACTTGTTAACCCGCGCCACCCTGCGCCGTGCTATTATATATTACCTTCACACGGCGCGTAGGCGCGACTTATGATATATCGCGCCGTGAGAAGCCAGCTTAAGTAGGGAAAACGTGTGCTGGAGGCTATTTCTTCCACTAGACTACTTCTGCAACCGTGAGGTCGAGAACTTACAAATGTGGTGAATGGTAAAGTATGGCCGAAAATAAAACAACACGTCAACTGTTTAAAAAATCTACTTCATCTATATTACACGTAAAAATTAACAAAAAAAATATGTTGAACAACCAACAATGCAGAGTAATAAATTGCACTTATGAATACAGAAAAATACCTACATTTGATTATTGTTTGATCTTAAAATACAATTCACACAAATAGTAAGATTTCATTATTCTTATAAATGCTATCATAATTAAAGAAGGCTAAATACATGACTGATAAATCACTAAATTGCCTATATATTTACCACACCTTCATTTTCGATCGAACTCTCGAACGCAAACTCAATCATAATACAATTCCAATGCGATTAATATGTATCGATATTGGGATAAGTATAGATAATTCCGGAACGCCATCTCGATAATAATTTGTTTAATCAATTTCCACGCAATTTAATTCCAATGTGGCGCTATTGTCTCTTACAAAAGTGCCATTTGTCATTTTTTAGATTTGTGATTGGAAATTGATTAATGCAATTTTGTTTCAAGAGTAGCCTACCAGATCAGAAGGGTGCGATTTTCGAACCGGTAACATTATTCTTTAACCAATATTCTCGCACTAGGTATCTGTAACAATAGACAAAGTATTTTGCCAATTTTAATTCAAGATCACCAGCTCGATTAAAACATAAATCACCCCAGATCAACAAATTGTGAAAGAAATGATGGATGAACATTTTGTGCAAAAATGTGGACTTTAGTTTAAAACTGTTGCTGTCTCCTTTCTAAAGACACCATCAGTCTTAAGACTGGTTATTTAACAGGTTTAACTTCTCACGTTTTGAAAGGTAAAAGTTGCAGGTCTTATCATAGTGAAGATGTGGTATTGTATTTATTGTGCTTAATAGCCAGTTCTTTTCCATAAAAATAAATAGCAACTCTGTTATAATATAAAACATACTTACTCGATAGTGTGCACTATGAAAAAATAGAGTTTACATCATAGCATTATTGTGATACTATAAGAAAATAAAGCTAGTCTCTAGCTTTATTTTCTTATTTCACCATTTTCGGTTCAACTTTTTATCATAATTCGATAAAATCTATAGCAAAATTCGAACTCAAAACATCGCCACTATATCAAAGTCAAAATACAGTATAATTCTTATCTGACCGCTCTTTATAGCGTAATACAAGAGAAAAGACACATTTATATTAATCTCAATTTGTTAATTTGCATTCACAATGCTCAATTTTAGAATAGACAATGCTATAAACACTTAAACAAAATCTGTTTTGTTTCCTGAGCTGGTCGTCTTATCATTTTACATAATTATTTCGTCAAAAACCAGTGAAATGCTAAAAGTAATAATTCGTTTTGTTAGCACGATATGAAAGACAGACTTACTAACTACAAAGTAAATAATTGTCGACTCCTATACTGGCCACAGACATTACGTTAAATGTGCGCGAAGCTTGTGACACCGTTGGGAATCAGTATTTTTACATGAAAAATTAGCATAGCAATTAATTAGCAAACTGGACCTATTGGTCGCGTTTGTGTTGCGGTTTAGTGGGTTTTAACAACTGCTTTTGCTCTCTGTTCACATCCTAGTAAGATTTCATAGCGAGTGTTTCGTAACTTGCAACGCAGAATCGTCTAGAGAAAATCAAGGCTCAAATCTTAGACTTTATATAGGTAAAGCTTGGAGTATTAAACCTAATAAATTAACGCAAGGTCTGCGGCCCGCATTATTGGGTAATTTCTCGAAACAGAAGCAAGATATAATAATATTAGGAATAGGCTCTTTTCCCAAAAGACTAGCTCAACAGGCTAGTTGGCTGTAACTTTTCTGATATAGAGAATGGATTTTATTTGACATATTACCAATACATTGCGCGCTATTAACTAGAGCTCTAGAATACGGATGCTTTCACTAAAAAGTGCGAAGTATTCTCTTAAAACGTCAAATAAGTTCAGTGCGTAAGTTGTCGTTGCAGAGTTCGGGAGATGTTTCAAAGATAGTTGTTCAGAAAAGGCGAATTCTCCGTGAACAGCATTGCGTTTTGTTTATAAAATAGCGAAGAAAAGTTTATCTGTCAGTCAAAGCATGAAACCCTTGCAGCTGAGTCAAAAGTGTGCACCGATTTGCGCCTAACTTCATGTTGAAAACTGATTATGTTTGTAACAAGTATTTTTCTTCGCTTCTTGGGCTTAGCACGAAATTCTATATAGAATTCGTGTAATACCCCTTAACGTCATAGTTCAGTTGTTGCAATCAATTTTCAACTTTAGTTGTAGGGTACAACTAAAGTTGAAAATTGATTGGGAGTTTTGACAGTTTTGTGTAGCCTGAAAACAAGTGCCGTTGAGTGCAACAATGTGTGCAAAAACGCTGCGTTCGCGCAAATTCGCCGTTTCCGTCAAGGGCGCTTTCAAACGCGCCACAACTACGCCACTGCGTCGCTACTCTTGCCGAATGCGGGTAAGTAAATAAAATCTCGAGCTATATAATAAAATCCGCAACACTTCGTTTGTTAAAGTGCCTTAATTCTGCTATTTTAACAGTCTACCTGTCACCGATATTATATGTTAATCAAGTGATTATCTAGCTTTATTGTTTGGACAGCGAAAACTGTTAAAACGTCTTTAAAAGTATTATACGTTCATTTTGAATATGTATCATATCACGTCTTTAACTTCTTTACAGGTGGAATTTTAGGTAGATCGCGTAATACTTTATCAGGCGGATAAGTTTTATCCGAGTATTGAAAAAACCCTTACAAATGTATAACAGTTTAAACCCTTTATACGGCCGTGTAAAGTATTGACACAATATTCTGTACTGGGCGATTTTCTGACAGCCCCAATTAAAAAATAAAAATTAGTTCAAAATCACTCGATAGATGGAGTTTTATGAAAGCCGAGCCGTACACAAAGGCTGTAATAAATTTTGCACTTTTGCTTGTCAACCAAAAAAAAAATGTGTTTTCATTTCAGGATCAATTTCTATTTTTTATAATTTCATTCACTGTTTGACAGTTGCACATTACGGATATGTTTTGATACCATTACGCAGAGATTAACGTGCTACTAAGCGTCATCTATAAAGTCATTAGCACAGTATATGAGCTAAAGCAGTAAGGAAGCTACGTACAAACGCTCGAAACGACGCACGCCCACAGACGCACGTCTTTACAGGGCCCCTAAGCGGACATCGCAGTGCTCTCAGTAGCGCGTATCGCGTCGAGACGAGATGTATTGCGTACGCTGTGCGCGCGATTTTTAAAAATGACGCAAGTGTATTGCGTAGTATACGGCTGCTTGAACTCGGCTTCTTCAAAACCGGAGCTTTCGTTTTTCAACTTCCTGCTCATGTTGAAAGGTAAGAATGATTTATTATTACTAAATAAAAAGCTTTTTCTTTTAAATAAATCGTTTGGTTGTATATGTGATATTTGCCATACTTATCTAAGTACCTATATTTTTTGAGCGCGCGTTATTTTAATGGTGAAAAATAATAAGAATTGATACTACGAAACTTTATCCTTAATATACTTTGCTTTGAAAATCGATATCTGGGGATCTGTGTGGTTTCTGACAACGACTCCGTTATTAGTATGAGACAAAATGGCCTCCATTTTGAACATTTAGTTGTTCGACCGATTGCTTTAAAAATCGATATCAGGGGATCAGTGTGGTTTCCGACAATGAATCCGATAATAGAATTAGGAAAGTAGCCGCCATCTTTAACTTATTAGTTATTCCATCGATTGCTTTGAAAATCGATATCTGGGGATCTGTGTGGTTTCTGACAACGACTCCGTTATTAGTATGAGACAAAATAGCCTCCATCTTGAACTTTTAAGTTATTCGACCGATTGCTTTAAAAATCGATATCAGGGGATCTGTGTGGTTTCCGACAATGAATCCGATAATAGAATAAGGAAAGTAGCCGCCATCTTTAACTTGTTAGTTTTTAATTTAAAAAAAAATTAAAAGCGACAACCCTTATGCTTTGCTAGTTATCTCAAAAAGCGCTAACTAGCTGAGATACAGCGCTAACTAAACAAAAATGTTTTTAAATAAGAGGACAACCCTAACGCTCAATTGGCGCGTAGGTATATAGAACAAGAAAAAGGCCGAGCATTCGTACTGCTTTAGCTTATATTTATACCGTGTCATTAGGAACAAATTTCTTTTTTTTTATCTCAGAAAATCGCCCGTTAGGATAAGATCGAAAACCGATGAAAACTTTCAACATACTCTGCTCGTTAAGACGGTTTACGAATTTCGGTTTCCCATACAAACTTTCAAGTCGAAACATTCAAAAACCAATAAGCCAATTTTGATGAACCTTTGCATGCTAAAGTAAAACACAGGGATCTAAATAGTTTGTGAAAACATTTTTAAAAAACGTTTATTTAACAGAGTTATTGCGTAAAATTTTAAACACTGAAAAAAGACGACAACCTCAGCCGGGAATCGAACCACGCACCTTCCAAAAATTTTACTTAGGTATATTTAAGCGTTAATAAAACGCTAAAACATAAAACATTAATCTATAAACGCAGCTTCTTCTTAACCGAATGTTTAAATATTTGTAAAAATATTTCCTTCGGATCTCAGAGGTGAAAACTTCTAAGATTTGATGAAGCAATGTTGACTAAAAACATAAGCATCAAGCACTGACAAATTTCGACGGTTGAAAGCCAGACCTTGGTAGCCAAGTGGTTAAGGCAGCCGCCCGGAATGCGGAAGGTGCGTGGTTCGATTCCCGCCTGAGGTTGACGTCTTTTTTCAGTGTTTAAAATTTTACTTAGAGTTATTGCGATTTTAAACTTTCTATAGTGGACTTTATCTCAGCTAAAAAAAACGTTTACTAAAAATGTTTTCAACAAACTATTCAGATCCCTGTGTTTTACTTGAGCGTGCAAAGTTTCATCAAAATTGGCTTATTGGATTTTTAAAAATTTCGACTTGGAAGTTTGTATGGGAAACCGAGTGGCGTAAACCCTCGTTAAAGGGTTAAATAGCAGAATTAATCTCGGCGGCGTAAGCTAGGTTGTGGCGCGGCCCAGCTGTGGGCGACTACTGCGTGGGCGAGAACTCCGTGGGCTCCAGTATGCGGCAGTGCATCTCGCGAATGAGCGGCACCGTGTACGCCACGCACTCGTCCCAGCCCGGGTTGCGCCACGTGCTCTCGCGGGTAGCCCGGCGAGCTTGGAGGTCGCTGTAGCCTGCATACATACGTACATTATTTATTTATTGAAATAAAATAATAAAAGATACATTTTTTTTTAAATTTATTTCATGACCATGGATACTAGTCCTTCAGTCGTAACATTAAAGTTCATTCATTATGCTTAAACTGGTAATAATATGAACGTTTAATGCTAAATTATATTCCCCCAAACCCCTTGAGTTCCAGTAAAGATGTGGGACTTTACTGAGATCTCGCACGGACTTCTTGAGAGAATTTAAAAGTGATGTTGCGCTGTTAAGTTTTATTTGCCAACACTCATGCACGTTCACAAACACTTAACAGTAAATAATCCACCATTATTCCACATGAATATTCGACAAAACACAAATTATAGAAAATAAAACAAAACTGCAGACATGACGCTTCACTTTCCCGCCAAGAAGTCCTAATAGATACAATTATGTTGTATATTAACGCCATCTGGCGCAGACAAGGGGATTTGGCTAGGAATGCAATCTGCACAAATTGTTACACTAACTCTTGTCTTATACATTCATAGACAGATGGCGCTCGAATCGCTGTTCGCATTGTATTTTCTGTATTTACCATAGACCGTAGACAGCGCCAATCCACTAGCTTTTAAGGGACGGCGCGCCGCCACTCTCTCTCTTTTTCGACGGCTGCATGGTCCAACACCATAAACGTACCTATCTCAGTTCCGAGTCTATCTTTACCAGTCCTTGTCACAAATTAGTTAACGCTCACACCAATTATCTAGACTAGACCAAGATAAGTATTCTTTTGTTAATATGGTAAGATAAACACCCAGACCAGAAAGCAATTTAGAAAAACAGTTTTTTCCTAAATTTACACGACCGGGAATTGAACTCGGGACCTCAGAGATGGCGCCACGACAGACTCGGCGTGCTAACCACTCTACCACGGAGGTCGTCATTTATTTATTACATACATACAATAACTTGGACCGTGCATGGAATACTGCTGTCACCTTTGGGATGGTTCTGCTAAGTACCAGCTAGCAGTTTTGGACTCGATCAAAAACCGTGCTAGGAGGCTCATCGGTCGGAGACTCGAAACTAGCTACGAGTGAACTTCAAAGCCTCAGCCATAATTAATCGGTGTTTTACAGAATATGAATTACAGTAAAATGTCATAGAATACATGATAATACAAGTATAGAAGATTTACACCACAAAGTAATTGAAATAAATACCGACTCTTGCTAAGACACAATAAAGAGCAATTCAGGACGCACACCGCTCCCATACCTACAGTTAAATTCACCTAGAAGTTGCCTCTCTTTCTATCGCGTACTATCGCGTAGCTCTTATCTCTTCTAAAGACTGCAGGGTGTTCGCGGGCGTCCGTTCGGTCGACGACTTGTAGCTTCAGACCTAAAGCGCGGAGTGCGCCATGCCTGGTAATGTCTATATGTACTTACACCAGATGTGATGCACGTTGTAGAGGCGTCCGATCTGCGAGAAGTACCCGGCGAACGCCTCGTTCTGCGCGCGCCGGTACGTCAGCCCGCGCGCCCAGTTGTTGCCCCACTCGATCATCGTGCCCGGCTTCAGGCTGGAAAAAACACATTACTTTTTTATATTTACAAATACAAATAATTGTAGTTAAATATAGGTTGTTACTTAGGTACAGAAATATGTTTATTTATAAAGTAGCGTTTCGCCCGCGATTTTGTCCGCGTAAACACCCTGTGTCCTGTGAAAATTGCCCGTAACAAAAGGAGAACCGGCCCTTTCCATAGAAAAAATGCTTAACTTGTATACAATAGAATTTGGTCATAAAGTAAAGCTAATTTAATATACGCGTTTTACCTGAAATAAAACGCATATTAAACTACTTACCTTATTAGAAGCTTTATTATAATGAGATAGGCGTATCCGTTTCCATTGTGTTTTGCATCTCTTTTTATCCTATACTGCTATCCCTTTCGCACATCCTACCTTTTCGCCAGCCGAGGTGGGAGTAGCGCTCTTGGTAGGCAGCGCACCCTTGTTCATCATTGAGTCGAAATATCACCAGGCAGAAATAAGAACTAAGCTTCTAATAAGGTAAGTAGTTTAATATGCGTTTTATTTCAGGTAAAACGCGTCTATTAAACCATTTGACCGTTATTAGAAGCTTTATTATAATGAGACCTGTTTGTTATCGCCTGGTGAAAAGCTAAATACCTAAATTCAAGGTAAAGGTAATGTGCGAAAAACAAATAAATAAACAAATTGGAAAGAAAATGTTATAGGTAAGTAATACTATTAAGAATCAAACATTTTCTTTATAATATTCATCAATTTTAATCACAAAACAAATATAACAAAAAATTTTATGTGCGCACAATGGCCAATACATTAGAACTGTAAATCATCCCAAAAACAAAAAGCTTTAATGATAATGAATCATGTAATCTTAGAGCATTCTAAAAAATCGAACAAACTAAAATAATGTATTTAAAATACATTATTTATTTATACTGGGTTAAAAAGGGAAGTTATAGAAGGATGTTCGGCTCTGGTTACCAACACTTCTCGACAGTAGTAATTTTGGAAAGTTTTTACAGATTTCCAGTTTCCCCTAGCCAAAATGTCATCAATAGGAAAGTTATTAATCCAGTTACTAGATGCGACTGCGGAACGTAGACTTCCTGGTGTCGCCGCAATGCCAGCCTGAACCATTAGCGATTTGATCCACCCTGCTATTACTGTACGAGATGCAGGTGATGGTGACCCACGCAAGGTTACAAATAAGTTAGCTGATCCAGATTTACAATGCCTTTAATTTAAAACTGATATAGTTCTTTGAATCCAATATAAAGGGTCTAAGTTTTGTTTTTGTGTGTTGCGCATCAGCTTCCAACCAGATTGCCTATATTTACTACAATCTGTCTTTGAACCAAATTAGGGCCAAACAATAATGAAATCGACCTTTAAAATGTGTGATCTTTATCCACACTCAAAAGGGTAAGGTCGTGAATTCTGCGACCTGAGCAAAGAGCTAACAGAGACGCTGTATGACTAACCGTTTGGAAAACATTATTTTCATTTACAGTCATATTACTCAAGTATGCTGTTAGTATGTTAGTGTCCCAAATAGGTGGTTTCAAAGCTTTAGGTTTTTTCAAGGATATAGACTTTAAAATATGTTTTACTAACACGTCTTCACTTAATTTACCAGACAACTCTGCATTACAGAGTGTGGAAACCACAGATTTATGAAGGAGAATTGTGTTATAAGATAGATTATTTTAAAAATAAGTCTGCAAGGAATTTTGCTAGATCCGACCCTTTTGGATTTATGAGATTTACCTTATGTTGATTTGCCCAAGATTTCTAACGATTCCAAGCTACTTTATATGTCTTCCGTGTAGACGGTCGCCAGGAAGCTCTGAGCAATTCTATTTGGTTTGGATTCCATGAATTTATAGTGTCTGTCCACCCCCACATTTCCAGATCTCTAGAACCATGTCTTGAATTTTTGGAGGTGGTAGACCCGTTGTCGTGTCGATCAGGAATCGACTAAGGTTCGTCAGGGTGAACGGGGCTGCTATGGCTCGAGACTTCAAGTCTGCTCTCCAGAATACTTTCTCCCAACGAGGCAGTGGCGGTACCTTCATACAAGCCGAAAAGCCCGGCTTGCCCTAACAAAAACTCAATATCACTACTGGTAAAACGCAATTATTAAAATCACTTAACATTTTTTACCATTGTTAATTTTCTTTCATCAGCATTCAAATTATCAATTTTATAAGTTTCTCATATTATGAATCACCAAACAAATCGCCTATAGCTGCTTATAAATCGTGCGATGCTTTACATCTCTCTCGCACAAGTTGGCTTGCAACCGGGCTTCGGATTTAAAGTATATCCGCTCTCTTCTAACTTTAACAAAATTGCTACTCTATAAACATAATACTGCGTAAGTATGTATAGATTCTATGAGAAATTCATACTCTTCGTCAAAGCCAGCTTGCGTTATGAAGTTCGCAAGTAAGGCCTTCTCCAAATCAGGCTTTATTTCTACCGTATCACGTGCAACTTCAACGCGGGCGAACCAATCAGAGGCGACCGACGACAGCTCGAGCTCGGGCGAACCAATCAGAGGCGAGCGTTAACACGCGATTGTGCTGTGCTGAGCCACAGGCTGCAGCCAGCCATTTTTTATTCTTTGTTATTGTCACACTTTACTTTGTTTGAGCGATATTTTTTAAGTAACAAGTGATTTCGTAATTTGTGATAAAAAATGTGTTCTGATCTGAGTTCATTTCGTCGCTTTATTGGTCTCTGTGACGAACTTAGATGTGTTGGGCATGTGATGTGTTGCAAACAAATGTGTACTTAAACGTGTTGATGATTGGCATACGAAAGGCAGAGGTAAGTAAATAAATTCTTAGAACATCACACATGATTTATATATTTCGCAGACTATTAAAAGTCATCTAGGGCATTAATTATAATAGGTCTATGTAAAAAACTCTTTGGATTGTTGGTTGCTTCCATTCAAAATAATTAAGTAACAATTAATAAATTAAGTGTAGAGGCCTGCCTACATATCGACTGTGATTCCCGCGCAAAACGGCCATTTTCGCATTTTGTAGTAATTTTCCAGTTGTATTTATCGTTTTTATCGAAATAGGATAATAAATGCATGCTTAATATTACGAATCTCCACTCTGCGAGAATAAGCTGAGTTCGGACGGCCCGGCCGGCGCATCGCATTTTGTACTTAGTTATATTAAATATGAAATAGGATAATAAATTCATTAAGTATAACATTTTTATTCCTCATGAAGTAACATTTATTCTGGTATAAATTTTACTCAATAATATTATCGTAGATAAGAGAAATTCACAGTTAACTTAACGCGATTTTCGAAGTTTTTTTGGTTTTGAATAACTATTTCTTTCTATATAAAATCAATAATATTTAAAAATTCCGTGGCCGCTACGCATAATACGACGAGATAACATTCTCATTTTTTTATTTCATTTGTTTAGAACAGTAGTTCAAGAAAGGAGCTCAAAAAAGTGCCCTCGCGCAATTTATGAAAATCTTTCTCTGCAATTTTGGGTTTAAATAAAAAGTTAAGCAAAATTTACAAAAAGCGAGGCCGCTACGTACTATGCCAATAGCTATTCTACACTATTCAATAAGTAAATACTGTTAATGTATTTTTGTTTCTAAGATAAAGATCGCCAAAATTGGCCGCAGTAATTTTTTTTTTCAAAAATTATCACAAAACTCACATTCAAGATGTAATAGAAGGTAATAGGCTGTTATTTTACAAACGACAAGAACGTTTGGAATGCCACGGCTTATGACACAAATGGGTACCAACATTGTACCTAGGTAGCAAGATTAGGAACTTCAGGTTTCGTGGCTTGCCCCAATCTGAAGCCCTAGGCACGCCACTGCAACGAGGGACTACAACCAGATACTGTCCTGTCCCCTGATTGAGGTGCAGGTTGGTACCTTGGGAACGAGAAAAGGTGGAGGAAATATCCATGCGAGCGGGAAATTCCAGTTCACACTGAATGCGTCGTGAATCATTGCCTCGTGATCGTTGAGATCCAGAGTTGCGTAGTTGGTCACAACTCGAGCTGTTCTGGAGGCAAACAAGTCGATCACTGGGATACCCATCTTTGCAAAGACCATCTCTGTACATTTCGGAAGTAAATGCCATTCCGGCTGACGACGGTGTCTGGACAAGCAATCCGCCTGGCTGTTGAACTTGCCAGGAATGTGCTGAATTTTTGGATGAATCTGATAATCGTCTAGAACGCAAAAAATTGCCCGTGCTAGGTCCATGAGGGCTTGGGATTTGGTCCCCCCTTCGTTGCGAAGGTACGCTACTGCAGTCCGGTTGTCGCACTGAATTAATATTGTGATTTGTGCCATTTTATGCGCATGAAACTCGAGAGTTTTGTAAATTGCAAGCATTTCTTTCTGGTAGCAATGCAGAAGTCTTTCCGCTGGACTCCAGGTGCCAGATATTGTAAGATTGTCCAATTGAGCCCCCCACGCTAAGCATCACGATGCATCGGTGGCCAGATAATGTGTTAGTGGAGGTCTTGCTTAGATTTTTGGGCATCGAATTTAGGAACTTTAGAGACGCTCGATGATTTAGCTTTCCCCTGGAAACTGCAAAGCTCGCAAAATTCAACAAACCCTTTGAAGTTCCTTCAGCGATATTTTGCCGGTATCTAAAGTCTGAGCGACTTTTTTGACGACAATCGCAGATTTTTCTGGTCTTAGGTATTTCTGATTTTCCCAGGGGTCCCAGACTATTCCGAGATATGTAATATATTTTTGTGACACAAGAACAGATTTCTCATAATTCACTTGGAATCCGAGATATTCTAGAGTTTCCAACAACATGTTCACATGACAGAGCAAAATGTTCGGATATTGGCCTGCCAGGAGGTAGTCGTCGAGGTAAACAATAATCCTCACACCTTTGTCCCGAAGAGTTTGTGCAATCCAATTCGTTAGACAAGCGAAAACCCTTGGTGCTGTACTTAGACCGAAAGGGAGGCAGGTCATTTCGAGCAATTTTTCTTTGTAAACAAGGCGCAGGAACCGCCTGTGAGATTGTGCTATTGGCAGATTTAAATAAGCCTGTGATAAGTCCACCTTGTACATCCAGTCGTGGGGCTGGAGGAAGTCCGGGACACGGTACATATTTATAAGCTGAAAACGGTATGTTATCACGTATCGATTTAGCAGTTTCAAGTTGAAAACGGGGCGACTCGAGCCGTCGCTCTTTGGAACCAGAAACAGGGGTGAAATAAAACTCGGATAGGGATTCGCCACTCTTAGAACACCTTGCTGTTTCATTTGTCGAACAACTAATGTCATTTCTTTTGATACTAACGTGCGACGAAGACAGCCTTTTAAGTCTGGTGTTTTTCGCAGAAAGGGTATGCGATACCCTGTTATTATTCGCAGGATATGATCCGGCGCCCCCATTTTTATCCAATGACCTACCACCTGTGCTAACCGTCCGGCCTGGAAAGGATTCCAGTCATTGTCTTTGTCTTTTACCGCCCCTATTGCCTGATGGCGAATAGGAACGCTTCTGGCCTCTTTGTGCCGCTTGTCTCGGACCTGATCTGCGAGATCGAAAGGACGTGCCTCTATTATTGGCATTATGATTACGCTGCTGATGACCAGTATTATAATGCATGTGCCCTTTAGTAGGGCTATGTGATCGACCAACGCCCTGCGAGGGCTGGGTATAGTGGCAGCTAGTAGATGCACGGAGCGCCATATTACAGTATTGCTCGGAAGTACCATGCGGTGGTACATTTAGACGGGCGTGCCCCTGCGAGGGGAGCCGTGTAGCATTAGTGGATTTTGCTCGCGAAGCATTTCCGCTGCTGGACTGATTAACAGGCCAAAACACTTTCCTTAACCCTCCTGCACTCTCTAAGGCAGCTGTTAGAGCCTCTTGGTCAAAAAGGTGAGTATTCGATGGGGGGATTTTATTTAATTTATATTTAATCAGTGGGTCGCGAACACACTTGAGAATCCCATCCCTTCTCATCTCTACAGTTTCAGCTCTGTGACCACAAGTCATTTGTAAAAAGTCAGTGGATACTCTATGAAAATCGCCTTTTAGAAAAAAGTCCTCTAACTTTTCATCAAGATTATTAAGTGATGCGTCAAAGATTTTGACCAAGCTAATAGGTTTCGACAACTAAACTTCTTTTTGCATTAAGATGCCAAATGTAATCGCAGCATAGGATTTATTAGAGTGTGATAAGTGGCGAATTTTATCATATGCCTTAACCTCCTCGTTAGTTTCGAGTTCTATAAACCCAGGCAAAAGATTGTACAGTTTTTGCGTCTCAAAATAACGGACATCCGACCATGACCTGTTTCCGAAACGTTGAACTTCATCTAGCACATTTAAAAATTCTTGAGAAGTTGAGGGTACCGGAGGACCTTTAGTTTTCGTTTCAAAATTAAAAGTTAAATTAATGGGTAAAGAATCTAGATCTGGATTAGGGTTGGACGATGGTATAAAAACCTGAGGGGCATAGTAATCATTGTAAAGTTCACGACTAGCATCAGATATAAAAGATTCATTATCATTATCACACCGTTTGTTCTCGTTACTAACGACACTTTTTCGTAATTCACTCACTTCTTTCATCAATTTCTCTAAAAGATGACGCTCTCGCATTTGCTTTTTAGAACGACGATGACGAGATGACCTCTTTTTCTATTTTCTCGAATCTCGCGAAGATTCGGTTTATCAGTATTGCTATCGGACGACTTAACTTCATCACGTTTTCGTGATTTTTCACCGGAGGTAGTCGCGGTGGGTTCAATTAAAACCTCGCTATCCTTATCCATAGTGATATTGAAACTAAGGAATTTCACAATATAAAACAGTTTTAAGTTCTATACAAAATAGAAGTTACGTAACACTAAATCGCACTGCAATTAGGTATCTGATGGTAGCAGTAAAATTTTTAAAGAAAGTTTTAAATCACCAAAAATGAAATAAATTCTACGAAAACCTCGCTATCCTTATCCTTAATAAGATTGAAACTAAGGAAATGCACTTTTCAACAAGGAAAGAACAGTATAAAACCTTTTAAGTCCTTTAAAAATCGAAGTTACGTAACACTAAATCGCAATGCAATTATCTGACGGTAGCAGTAAAAAATTTAAAGAGAGATTTAAATCACCAATAATGAAATTTCTACAAACGGTAACACCGTTACAAGCAAAATTACAATTTGTGCAACTTACGAGTACGTGATGTTACAGCAATGTTCAAAAGTACCACTTTTAGCAATTAGGTAGTATCTTGTACCTAGATCAAAATAACAGCACTTTTAGAGCACTAGTTAGCTCAACGGAAAATTTCACGCCAATGATGAACAAGGGTGCGCTTCCTACCAAGAGCGCTACTCCCACCTCGGCTGGCGAAAAGGAAGGATGTGCGAAAAGGATAGCAGTATAGGATAAAAAGAGATGCAAAATGCAACGGAAACGGATACGCCTATCTCATTATAATAAAGCTTCTAATAACAGTCAAGTGCTTTAATATTATTTGCTACCTAAACCTAGTTTTGTGTTATTTTTAACGAATCGCGGGTAAGAGTTATTTAATAATTAATATTTTTGACATGGAAACACTAAGTCTTAAAAGGCAGACATGTTACTTTAAAAATGTCAAACGTGGCTGCATAAACCTATAAACCATAATTATTTTGTTTTTAAAAAAGTGGAATGCCAACAATGCCGTCACGTCATGTTTGATTTGACATTTAATATTGCCAGTTATTGAATTACGGATTAAAAAACTAAAAAAGTATACAACTTAAGCATAAAACGCCGGGTCTTCTTGGTCGAGTGGTTTGTACACCGGTTTTCATGGTGTCGCCATCTCTGAGGTCCCGGGTTCGATCCCCGGTCGGGTCAATTTAGAAATTATTGTTTTTCTAAATTGTCTCGGGTCTGGGTGTTTTCTATGTATAATAAGTATGTATTTAAGTATTTTAAGTATGTTTATCCGTTGTCTAGTAACCATTTAACGAGTTTCTTCGAAGCTTCTTTGGCTAGATAATTGGTGTGATTGTAGGCAAGATTTATTTATTTATTTCTACGGAGGACCAAGGAGATCGTTAACATTGAGAATGCGTAACTACAATTAAAAATAAGACATCTAATAGTAATTTAATGCCTCAGTGGCCGAGCGATCAAGCACTTAGCACTTGGATCAAGCACAAGAGAGGCGTTGGGCTCACCACCTGTCACGCTGAGCACATGTGCAGTTGGTGTTAACTTGGTGAAACATGGACTATGGGAGTGGAATGCTTTTGCGGTCTCTTTGTAATATGCGATCTCTTTTGAAGTACATATTATGCTGTTAGATGTATTTGTATTTAATCTTAAGTTGGTTCATAGAACCGAATGGAATGAGCTACCCGGCATAAGACACTCAAAATCTTTCATAGGCGAGGGCTCCCAAGGACGAAGTAAGATCATATGCGGAGGTAGCAGAAGGCAGGCCCGATTAATCACCGGTGCCCTGACTGGGCACTATGCCACAAAACAAATGCTCCACAAAGTGCAACTAGCAACAGACAACCTGTGCAGGGCATGTGGAGGGGAAACAGGGTCCATGTAGCACCTACTGTGTGACTGCGATTCTTTTGCCAGGATAAGAATGAATCTTCTGGGATCGGCCTACCCGCAACCAGAAGATTTTAGGCTCTTCGCCCTCAAGGACATTGCCAAGCTTATGGCAATTATCTTCACTGAGGAGGCAGAGTGATAGGACAGGGTTGCACAAAAGATCCCAATGGGTCGACGTGCTGCTGCGAGGGGGAGACCTCTGCAGGCCCCACTAGATAAGATAAGTTGGTTCATGGTTGTAATTAATTAATATCGATATAATCAGAAGTCGAAATATTCATCCAAATGTAATCCCTAGTGCCATGGAACCACGGGTAATTGAAATTACCCATGGACCCAGTAATGGGTCGACCCACCGGGACCACGGGTAAACAGTGTCCCCGATGCCTAGTTTCTAGGCCTTTGGGGATAGTAGTCGTGAACCTATGAAATAAATCAGGTTACCTGTAAGATCGTATCTCGTAGATGTTGTTGGGCTCGCGCGGCTCCCCGTTGGGCCAGAAGCTGAACGCGAGCAGGTACTGCAGGTGCCGCGAGCGCACGAAGTTGCCGCGCTCCTTCTCTAGGGTCACGTAATCCTGCAAAAAGATTTTTTTTTATTATTAATTATATTTTTTTAATTAAAATTTTGTTTACGCTCACACCAATTATCTAGACCAAGATGAGTATTCTTTTGGAGATTCGTAAAATGACGGATAAATATACATAAACATAGAAAAACACACCCAGACCCGAAATCAATTTAGAAAAACAGTTTTTCACTAAATTTACCCGACCGGAAATTGAACCCGGGACCTCAGAGATGGCGCTACGCCAGACCCGGCGCGCTATCCACTCGACCACGGAGGTCATCAAATTGAATTCAGTTTACACTACAAATTGTAGTGTCATACATGTAAGTAGAGATCCTCTAAGGACCCCACCTGCCCTTACACTAAACGTAATTGTTTCGAGATGTGAGAGGAAATATTAATTGCAATAATTTACAAGTGTGCGCGCGGCGACTTGCACTTTGACAAATAGGTCAACTAATCATGCGTCTCTACATCTACTTTGCATGTGAGCGTAAAAATTGGAGGGGCGTTCAGTTTAATGCTGGATTTACACAAAGCCAATACTTGAGACAATCCACTAAGCCAGTCCAATAAGCCAATGCCAATGCTAAGCAAAAATGCCTTGAGGACAATCCAATGTAGTGGACTGTCTCTACTTACACGATGCCAATATTGGACTGGCTTATTAGATTGTCTCAAGTATTGGCTCCGTGTAAATCCAGCATAAGATTAGACGATCTTTACAGACGCCAACAGGTGGAAAAGGTGGCGCCAAAGGTGGAAAAAAAAAGACAGTGGTTGGAGGAAAAGTACCCTTAATATTGATTATGGCAAATGTTACTGAAAGGAAACATTCCTTTATTTTCAAAAATAATTAAAACTACACCTGCTTGAGCCGTGAATCGAAGTGGAGAAATGTGGCAAAAAAAACATTCTGTATTTTATGATACCAACCGAAAGAGTAATTCTTAAGGATCAATTTCTTTTAAACAACATACTATCTTAAATTAAAGAAAGACCAAGAAAAATTATGTTTTTATTGTAAAGCTTACTTACTGTCTAGAAAATAGTTCATTTAAGAGGGTTTCAGACTTCCAAATCGAAATTTTTAAAAACTAATGAGCCAATTTTAATTAAACTTTGCATGATAAAGCCAAATACAAGGATCTGAATAGTTTGTTGAAAACATTTAAAAAAAAGGTTTATTTAGCAAGTTCTTGCGATTTAAAGTCCACTATAGAAAGTTTAAAATCGCATTAACTCAGTTATTTAAACGTTTTTTAAAAATGTTTTCAACAAACTATTTAGATCTCTGTATGTTACTTTACCATGCAAAGTTTCATTGAAATTGGCTTAATGGTTTTAAAAAATTTCGACTTGGAAGTTTGTATGGGAAACCGAAATGCGTAAACCTTATGAATTGCTCAAAATGTGACCCATTCTAGTATGCACAGACGTATTCTTGGTCTTTCTTTAACTTAAGATACTATGTTGTTTAAACGAAATTGATCCTTATGAATGACACCTTCGGTTGGTATCATAAAATACAGGAAATTTTTTTTTCACATTTCACCGGTTTGTTTCCTGGCTCAAGCAGGTGATTTATCAAAAATCTTTGAATGCAGTTTAAATTATTTTTGAAAATAAAGGAATGTTTCCTTTCGTTAAAATTTGCCATCATCAATATTAAGGGTAATTTTCCTCCAACCACGGTCTTTTTTTTTCCACCCTGTATAAAGAAGGATAACTGTTTTGTGAGATCAACTTACCACAAAATGTCAATAAATTTTGAACTTTATCATTTGGGGTATAAGGATCAATATTGATTAAAGATATTAGAATGGTTTGAGTAGGTTGACCTGCTGGCGTGTGAACCATCGAGATCTCCGTCGCGTCCCTTTACAGAAGTTTTAGTATGAAGCGCACTAACCGGCCCGGGAACGCGCGCGTGCGGCATAGACGCTATGTGCAAGGGATTTTGGAAATAAGACTTACGAACAGGGCTTGGAATACCGGTATTTTAAATTACCGGTACCATTGAATTAATCAAGGTACCGGTATCGATTTGATACCGGTATTCATAATACAGGTTAACCGATGAGTACCGGTAAGTAGGATTGTAGAGGTATTATACAGATATAATACAGATACTTATACCGGTACCAAGTACCAAGTAACTAAATTCATTAGTGCGATCGAGAGATACCGAGTAGATTTGGATAACTGCATTGCATTTCGCACGGCCGCAGTGCGAAACTTACGGTATTTTTGAGGTACTGTACCGGTACTCGTGGGAGAATCGGTATCCAGAAACCGAAATGAAAAATACCGGTACTTACCGATATAACACCTGTATTTTCGGTACCGGTTCATAGCCCTGCTAACAAAGCGACGTAGACCGCGATAGTACGAAGTACGAGCAACAGCACAACCCTAACTAAAACGTTGAAACAGTTAAAGTCAAAAATCCATTGGGGTATTTTGACAGTTTTGATAGAGTTAAGTGCTTTTGTATCCACGGTATATTATTGAACATAACAAATGTAAAATTAGCAGTATCAATTTATAATTAAACGGACTACAAGGTCTTAGTCCTTACTGAGAAGAACAGCCAAAAAATTCAGCAAAGGCAGTTCTTACCTATATTCTACAGTATTCTACTGTACTATATTCTACAATAGTGGCAAAAGTAATGCTTGGTTAGAATGTGCTTGTGTGATGACAATGAACATAAAGTTAAACTAAACTCTACTTACAGGGTTCGTTCGGAACACCTTTTTCGCTTTATCAATCTTTTCGAAGCCGCCCACGTAGCGCCACAGGTGCAGCGCCTGGTCCATGTCGCCCACAGACACTGTCCATGATCCTACCAGTTCGCAACCTAACTCTGGCTTCCGGGAGTGAACAAACTCCACTGATTTTTTGCTGAAATGTAAAATCTTGTTATTTACAACAATTCTGTACTGGCAATTAATAAATTTGAGGCACGCTTTTTAGCCAGGGTTGGCTAATTTAAATCATGATTTAAATCTGGTCATTTTTTTTAACACGTTAAACGCCATGGCAGACATCGTATGTCTGCCACCATATATTCCCAGTGGGCTTCGTGAAAAATCAAAAAATGGTCATTATCTGTCAACATGTTTTATTGGCTTATTTGTTTTAAAAGGGGATTTATTAAAATGCCAATTCTACTTAAGTAGAATGGCGGAAAATGGTAAAAATAGAGAGAAATTGCCTGGCAGACACCTTGATCTGCCATGGCCCAGCCGAAGCACTTTTCGTTATTTTAGTTGAGGGGGCCCCGCGGGTCACCTTGGCAACCACCCCCGCACCTCTGCGCTAGCGCTACGCTTGCTCCCGCTCGACACAGCTCAGTGTAGAGATATGGTATCGAAACAAAAGTATCGATACTATACTCATGAGTAGTATCGCAACAAAAGTAATCGATACCAGTATCGTACTCGCATCAAAAGTATCGAGTTATTAGGGTATCGAGTACATTTTGTTTTTCATTCAGTGTAAATAAAAAGACGTAAAATAGTACTTAAAAGCTGTTTATTAAAATATTTTTTTTATTTTCTCAATCAAAAGTCATCTCCCGTGCAATCAGACAAAAATATCTAGTAATTTTTTAACCCTTGAGCTAGACAGGCAGAGATTATAGAGATTACTTTTGAAAATAGACGTTCCGCCGGAACTGACGTCCCTGATATTAATAAAAAACGATAAGCAAGCATAAACAACCCTCGGAACACCGTTTTGCATATCTTCCCATTTCTTCCATTTCATATCTGCTGGAATGGGTTTGATTTCAACGGAAACACTGGATTCGCGAGATATAAACTCATCTCGTCTCTGTTATGTTCGGTGGTAATGCTAGTGCGTGGTCTTCTCGAATTCGCTAACATATTTTGATGGTGTCCCCAAAAGTCATCAACTTCATCGACAGGCAACGAATTTCAGGCGAGTCTTACCAAAGCACAAATTACAAAGAATAATATGTCCAATCCAAGCAAGCATTGAATACCTATTTATCACAGACTACAGTACAGAGTCGAGTCAATCAATCCATAGACTTTTTTTTAAATTCGTTCGCTGATCGTATTTTTTTTATAATAGAGGTATTTTTTAATATTTGGAATGCTTTAGCGTATACCAAATGATGTAAATAATTGAGAATATACTATTTAATACAATATAATTTAAGAAATGACAAATAAACCCTATATAAAGGGGGTCAAAGTTGCTCGCGTCCGTAGGTTTACCCTTGAGACCCTACACGTGATCCCTGGGTGGTGCTAAATGAGTGACACTGACTGAGTGGTAGAGCCACGCTGCGTTGCAGCACGCATTGGGCCGGCTCGCCCGGCGTAATACCACCCTCTCACGAATATTCAGCGTTAAATAAAGGCACTTGGTGCTGTTGTGTTTCGTCCGACCAGTGAGGGTGCCGGAGGCCGCCGCCCCCTCCTCCCATTCCTATTCCTTCCTTAAACCTATTCCTCCCTTAAAGGCCGGCAACGCGCCTGCGATTTCTCTGGTTTTGCGGGTGTTCATGGGCGGCGGTGATTACTCTCCATCAGGTGACCCGCCTGCTCGTTTGCCTCCCTCTTTTATAAAAAAAAAAAATATATGATTTTTAACAGCACTAGTAACAACATGTCAAAGAAGAAATGTGTCGGGTCCCTGTCAGGTCACGAACTTTTTCAAAACTTGTAAGTTTTTCTCTGCGCTAAGGCGTGAAGCTTGTTCTACAGGGCCCTGCGGGTAACTACAAATAGCGTTTACACTGTTATTAATGTCCGCCAGCCTAGTAAAGACCTTTTAGCGCAGGTCGTACTGGCAGTCAAACCGTGTCTGCCGCGGCCCGGAGGGCCCGGCCCACTGTCAGCCATACGGTGTCTGCCATGGCCCATGTAATAATTAAGTATTTTGGCTTGGGCGTTTAACGTGTAACCATTGATTTAAATCAATCAATCAATGTTATAGTATCTTTAATGAAAATAACAATAAATAAGTATACTTAGTAGTTACTAACAATAAAATACTGTCAAAGGGATTACACAGAATTAGCAGTCTCAGAAATAAAAAAATAAAAAAATACCTACTTGAAATTTGTCTTCAACTGTAGCAAAACAAATAAGAAATCAGTCTTGTAAAGTTGGTTTCTAACAATAATTGGTCAAGATTATATAGAATATAGATATATATTCATTTTTAAAGTACCTAATTTAAAATAATCAACAAATTTTAAAATATTAATTATATTTTAAAAAATATAAAAGTATTTGTGTCATATAGCTTATTCAATTGTCAGCAAGTACTAGTAATAGTTAATTGGTTGTAACACATAAAAAACCAAAATAAATAAAACAATCAAAATAAAAAAAAACAATAAATATCAAAAAATAATATTTTTTTTAATAAATATAAAAAACGATTTTAAAAAAAAAGCAAGATTTTTTCCAACTCTATTTTTAGGTTCCCTGAGTTTTTGAAAATATGGAACCCCTTAAATAATAAAATTATCAGAAGAATGTTATGAGAGTAAATGAAGCAGTATGTCAGGATTGTAACAAATGGAAAAGGGTAATTATATGTATCTTTATTATAGAAATTTTTGCATTCACAATACTATTAGATATAGGATAAAATGCTATATAACGTGTATCAAGCAGGGCCAGCCATAAACCAGGGTTTCAAATTATCCCTAGTATAGACCCATCCTATAAATACCCTAGTAAGAAAAGCTCAATTTAATTTGTTTTTGCATTTACAAACAAAGTTAATCTGTTGTTAATTTAAAATCTGAACAAGCTAAACCCATCACTAACAGGGTCATGAACTCTGTATGATGTACACTGCCTACACTGATAGATATAAAATAAAAAATGGCTTGCAGCGTATCACAAACTACTGGAAAAAATTCAACAAGCCTTCTAGGGTCTCGGTAGCTTAGCGGTTAGAGCAGTGGACAGGCAATCCAAAGGTCATGGGTTCGATTCCCATTCGAGCTTTCTTGAGATTGGTTGTTTTTTCTGGTAATTATGTATTTTTAATAAAATTGTAGATGCTCGATTTTTACACCTTTCTGGCATGCAAGGGCAACCCAAGCAAAGTTTTAACCCACACCTTGTAAAACACTGCTCTAAGTCATGAGATTTTAATGAGACATCATTATCATTAAACATCCTACTCGTAGGAACCTACATGCCAGATTGCAAGTCTATGGGCTGTATAGTACCTGAGATTTATAACTTTGAGTCAGTCAATATTTTGAATAAGTAAACGCATTTAGAAACTAACGGTTAGGGTGTCGCAAAGGGGGTGCAGGACTAGAAAATTTTCGAGCAAAAATACACTCATAACTTTTTTTCACAAACTGATGAAAAACATAGACCATCAAAAAGAGACAAAAAATCCAATTAAAAAAAAAAACTTGAAAAAAAACTTAGAAAATTTTCAGTTGATTTTTATATGGAGCCGACACTTAGAAAAATTTGCGATATTTTTGTATGCAGTTTGGACTTGTAAAATTTTTCGCTTGGTTCCACGTTGTGTCGCAAAGGGGGTGCAGGACTTAGAAAATTTTCGAGGAAAAATTTAATTTTTCACAAACTGACGAAAAACAGCTATCAATAAGAGATAGAAGAAAATCCAAAAAAAGTGCAAAAAAATTGTGAAAAAAAACTTAGAAAATTCTTCAAAGCCCCCCGCCATAAGAAAAAATCTAAAGAGTTAATTAGGTTAGGTTAGGTTAGTATGTTGACCAAAAACGCGCGAGCCGAGCGAGCGAAGCGAGCGTGCCGCGGCAGCGGCCGGCGAAGCGCCAGAAACGACGTTTTTGTACGTGCGACGTTTTTTTTTACATACTTTCAAACACTACTCTTTTATACAAACTCCAAATAAACTTTTTTTATTTCTTTTTTTTTGGTTTTTTTTCTCTTTTTGAAGTTTTTTTTCACAATTTTTTTTGCACTTTTTTTGGATTTTTTTCTATCTCTTATTGATAGAGCTGTTTTTCGTCAGTTTGTGAAAAATTAAATTTTTCCTCGAAAATTTTCTAAGTCCTGCACCCCCTTTGCGACACAACGTGGAACCAAGCGAAAAATTTTACAAGTCCAAACTGCATACAAAAATATCGCAATTTTTCTAAGTGTCGGCTCCATATAAAAATCAACTGAAAATTTTCTAAGTTTTTTTTCGCAATTTTTTTGCCTTTTTTTGGAATTTTTTCTATCTCTTTTTGATAGCTATGTTTTTCGTCAGTTTGTGAAAAAAAAGTTAGAGTGTATTTTTCCTGCACCCCCTTTGCGACACCCGGACCAAACTAACAAAAATGTGTGTGTCTTAGAGTGAAAAAGATACTGTTATTATTAACTGTTTGGAACAGTGCTACTTAATAAAACTTGAGAAGTTATTTGGACTGTGTTGGTCATTGATAATTAATTATTCTGCTTAATAACATTAGTAGTAAGTACCTAGCTCTTCTTACAAAAAAATGTTTCATCACCAAACCATAGAAGAAACCCTAAGATCAAAGGTCATAGTTCACTCCGAGATAATAGCGTCAATGTAAACAAGCGCCAGTTACCGTAACAAAAGACCTGTTAACTGATCTATTTGCAGAATGTTGCATAACAGCGATACAAATGCCGGTCGTTAGGCGGCGTAAATTATGTAAGGCGTATTATGTATGTAAACGTACTAGTTTTGCAAGTATTTATCGACGGAGTCCGGCCTTATGTTGTGCGTATGGAGTGCGTATACTATCTCCTTGTCGCTAAGCATACGGCTGTGGGATTCTTTCGTGGGTTCTATCCTTCGCACCAGTAGCTTGGATAGCCATCCATCGTCGGCGTTGAGGCGCTCACTTGTTGTACTGAACAACCTACAAAAATAACTTTTTCCTTTAGCTCTTCATGTAGTTACAGAATTTAGAAAACGAGCACTGTAAGTTTCAGAATATAAACTTATCACAACCTAGTATTCTTCGGTGCGTAGGTACACAAACTTAGTGCTCTATTTAGAGACTTCATATTTTTTATTGAAATTAAACACTGTTACAAAGAATAACTAGGTACTTCCACTGTTTTCAAGTAATAATTATGTATTAATAGCTGCTATTGAAATGATACTACTTGTTGTTATCAATTGACAAAATCACTTGAAGGTTAACTTGAAAATAGATTTTCGACTAGTAATGACATCTATATTGTGTGACCCTAAACTATTTAAAAATGTCATTTTACATTACCACGTAAAATGAAACGTCCTTTACTTATTAAATTAGATCACAGACGTACCTATTTAATATGAAGTATTAGATCATTTTGATGCTTTTATGCTCTAAGTTTTAAGCTCTCAAGTTTTGATGTAAAAGCTTTGAACATTATGTCAATAAAAAATAGATTTAATTTAGTAAAATAATCATTGTTATTTTAACAAACAAATAAATACTCAAAATTGATTAGTAAATGAATAATACCATACTTAGGATTCATTTAAGTATAACGGAACGTTGTAAAAACTTTTTATTTCATTTGCGTTGCGATTGCGAATAAGCAAAGGTTTTTAAAAGTCATTATCTTTTTTGCACGTTTTTATTTAACCATTTATTAACTGTATAATAAATGTTATTTATGATGACTTGAATAAACAATCTGACATACAAACTAAATATATTGTATAAATAGAACTTAATTACAACAATTAATAAGATTATTAATTATTGTGAAACAATGTAAACGACTACTTATTCGAAACGGAACGTGCACATTGCAACTGACAATGAATGACAGCCAGGGACTTCTTGGCGGGAAAGTGAAGCGTCATGTCTTCAGTTTTGTTTTATTTTCCAAAATTTGTGTTTTTTCGAACATTAATGTGAAATAATAGTGGATTATTAATCGTTAAGTGTTTGTGAACGTACATGAGTGTTGGCAAATGAAACAAAACAGTGCAACATCACTTTTCAAATTCTCTCAAGTAGTCCGCGTGAGACCTCAGTAAAGTCCCACATCTTTACTGAGAACTCAAGGGGTTTGGGGAACATCATTTATCATTCATCTTAATCACCACTCATTATCATCAAGGGAAAAAAAACAAATAAAAAACTAATGACTAGGCAGTATGGCTCAGACCTTAGCCTGTTCCTTCATGGAACAAATATATATAAAAAAAAAATGAATGACAGCCAAATGAAATGACAGCCATCAGTCATCAATGACATTGCGATTGCAAAAGAAAAGTGTCAGTCAGTCAATTTATTTACTCAATGTTTTTTGTTTTACTGTAAAAAAGAACTGTGTTTATTCGTTCAAGGTGCCTTTTTTTTGGGACTAACATCGACAAAACCTCGTTATGGGTAAGTAGCCGCCGCCAAGTTCGAAGATGAATTTTATTGTGTACATTTTGTTTGTTTGTAATGGTGGGCGGTGTTGTCACTGAATCCAAGTACCGTTGTTGACTAGTTATGCCTTTCTGTGCAGCGTCGAGCGAGGTGACGAAGCTTCAACAGCACTTGGCGCTGCTGAAGGAAGAGTATAGCAAGCTGCAGAGTCACTGCGCGGATGTTGAACGGAAGTATACGCTGGTAGCTGCGTCCGCCGGTGACTTGAGCGAGACCAGCTTTGTAGCCCGCCTGCTTATGACAGTGTCTACGCTATATGGCAGAGATACGTATTCTGACATCTCCATCAAACTGCTGAGCAAGTCTATGCCTGGACACAAATTTGTCTTGAATGCTCGCTCTGATGATTGGAATGAAGAAGCTTTGAGGGACCTGGATGAGCTAGGTATGGCCAGTAGTCGTATTTCTTGTAAAAAATATTTTTTCCTCATTGCCATTTCTCTGACTAACATACATAAGTACATATAATCACGACTATTATCCCCGAAGGGTTAGTCAGAGACTAGGCGATGAGGACCGCAAAAGCAGTCCTCCTTCATAGTCCACTTTTCACCAAATAGCGACTGCACATGTGCTCAGCGTGATAGGAGGTGAGTCCATCGCGGCTCTATGCTGTTGGATGTATGTGCAGACTTTAGTCCGTTAGTTGCCTTTTACGACACCCAAGAGAAAAGAATGGGTGATAGTATTCTTTCACCCTTTGCGACATGGTTATCCCTGACTGACCCTTCGGAGATAGTAGTCATGATTATATATATGTATGTATTAAAGTGTTTACAGCCTATATACTGTCCTATTGCAGGTCAGAAGTCTCCATCATTGAAATCAAATCTAGCTTTACTCACGACACTTTCCAAATGGGGGTCTGTGATTTCACACCCAGACTATGCATTGAATAAACTGAAACACACTTTGCCTAATTAAAGCCAACCCTATGTCATCAGTTACCCTTATAAGATTATGATGATATAATATATCATCATAATATCATATTATGATACAGGTTCCTGAAAATGTGACATATTCCTGTTAAGACAATGTAGATGAGGTCAAAAGCAACAGATTTTGTTGTGTAATGTTGTGCCCTCAACTTAATTAATTCAGGAATACAAATGATAGTTTAGTTAGTTTTCAATTAAAAAATAAAATGTTTTATTTCAAAAAAACATGACAAATCTGTTGCTTTTGACCTCATCATTTTAATACTAATCATTGTTTAATGCCAAAACCACATACTTACTTATTGTTATATTGTAAAATTTTTGTCCTTGTTCCTATGAGTCAGATACTAATTATATAAATTACATTGTTTTATTTCTTGGGCAATGAATGTGTTACAAACATCTCTTACCATATTTCAGACTGGTCCAACCTACCTGATGATATAGGGGCAGCCCTGCTCAAATGGCTGTACACAGATGTAGTGGATCTTACGAGGGGCGACATGTTTGCACTGCAGCTCATGAAGTCAGCAGCTAGTTTCAAACTCCATGGACTGGTCAACAAATGTGAACAAGCACTTATAGCTACTGTTGGTGTAAGGTATGATAATAATATAAATCTTATCTTAATGGGACCAAGGTTCTTGCAGTACCATGACAAACCATTGTGATCTTATGTTCAAGATAATAATTTTAAAGAATATTGCATCAATATTGTTATTTAAGTTATAAATTAAGAGCCAAGGCAAATTAAACCATGGTCCATGTAAATGCATTAAATTTTTTGACCAGGTGTTCCTAAATAATAAGTTTTTTAATTTGGTGTTGCAGTTAGTCTAGTTGTCTGCAAAGCAGAACCCCGTATAAAAACCGGTTTTGAACAGATGATTTATATGTCAGTCGGAAAGGGGGTAGTAAGCCGCGGACTTCTGAAAGTGCTACTTTCAACTGTTACTTTGCAAATATAAGCTTTGCGTTCCACATTCATATTTACTTCCATACAAAATAACTTATGGTTACGTAATTTAAAAATTTACAACCCTGAATAGGGAATGGGGCTAACGCAAGAAGCCCCGGCAATGAACTCAAATCTGTCTCTCTATCAAAGCAGCTGACCGCCAGGGCTACCACAGTGTAATTATTTTTTTAAATCTTAAAAGAGCTGTTTATCTATAATTATCCATTTTTAAGGAAAAGTTCTTAGACAAAAGTTATTCACTATCAGGTATACTTTACCTTCCTTTCGCCTTAGTACCCCCTTTCCGACTGACTTTGTATAATTTTAAGGCTGTTTCATCATAAACATTTTAAACTATGTCTTTGGACATAAAACTATTGGACTGTTTAGACAAATTTTAACACAAAAGAGACATTATTATATAATGTAGGTTGTATATTTATATGGATTTATTAGTTCCTCTAGCATGTTTTTAGGACTCAAAATAAGTGTTGCCTTGTATCTAAAATTTTTAGTCCTAATATTGATAATGGTGTAAATAAATAAGTTTCTTATTCAAAGTCAAAGTCAAAATATATTTATTCAATAAACTCAATTAATAAGTACTTTGAATCGTCCAAATCTTTTTAACCTACCACCCTGCAAGACATAATTTTTTAACTATGGCAAAGAATGGGCGCAAGAATCCACAGCGCACAAAAGCAAAGACATTTACAAACAAAAAAAAGATTATGTTGTTACCAGGTCAATACAAAATATGAATTTAAAAAATAATAAATTATGCAATACAAAACTACAATACGATGTAGTATCAATTAAATAAAGACAATTAGAAATAGCTTGATAAATAACTATTCTATTCTATTCTATTCTAATAAACTTCGGCATAGTTAATTATTTGTATTCTTATTTATTTGATTTGACAGTATTTTTAATTAAATGTAGGCAACCAATATATTTATGGTTGTCTTTAGGTAATACATTTTAATACAAAGATTATTTCTGTTTCAGATCCTGTGTAAAATTTTACTCTGCTGCTGATGAAATTGGAGCTACAGCACTTAAAGAGCACTGTTCTGGACTTATATCGGCGCACTGGGATGATCTCACGGGTATAGCAATACAAGTAGCTGTATTTATGATGTCACTATGTATTCCTACATGAATAAGCTTATTTCTAATTGTCTGCTAAGGCTGCTTTTACACCAGAGCTGTGCAATATAGCTAATCGGTGTGTGACAAAAAGTTAACCAATAGAATGACTTCATTCTACACCGCCTTAGCGCGATGAGCGATCCTATTGGTAGATTTCTCTCGCCCACCGCTTAGCCGCCCCTCGAACAGCTCTGGTAGAACAGCACCCTAACAGGACAGGACACTGCAACCGCGTTTTTGTCTGACAGTGCCCTGCGTCGGCAACAGAATGTGTGTAGGATTGCGAAGCGCCTATAGAGCTTCAAGCCTATCGCATTCCATTGCTTTACATAAGCCTCTCCCAAGGCCACTGAGCCCGGTCTTCGGCTCTCCGCATCCAGCTACAGCCAGCTGCCCTGCGCAGATTGTCGCTGATGATGATGATAGAGCCTAAGTCATTTACTGCCGTCTGGTCACAATAACAATAGCCTGTTAAATAAACATTAAAATTAACCTACAATCTTCTGTGAAACCAGACACAATAGAAAACCAATTGAAGGAGTACACTTCCGATACTGTTGCTCTCAAGTAACATTCGACAATAAATTATTTTCATTTAAATCTTGCTTTTGCCCGCCGGCTTCGCTCGTGTTAATTTTTTGCGGCAAAAAGTATTCTTTAATAATAACCGTCTCCAGTGCACAGTGCCCCATCTATATCTATACCATTAAAATCAGATTAGCGGTTTAAGCATGAAAGTGTAACAAACAAACTTACTTTCGCATTTAATTTAATCCATATTTCTATTAAATTAAATTTAGAAGATCGCCAGTTCCTCAGAGGTGGAAGATTCCGGTTGAACGCGCTTACAACTTCTGCCTTATATCATCACTTATCATCAGGTTAGATGAAGGCCAAGTGGTTAACCGGAGCGATAAAAACCTCTCAAACTCAAAAGATTCAATAAACTTAATTAATAAGTACTTTGAACCGTCCAAATCTTTTTTAACCTACCATCCATTCAGGACGTCATTTTTTAACTGTGGCAAAGCGCAAGAAACCACAGAGCGCACAGAAGCAACCAAAAATAACAAAAACACAAAATCTTGTTACCAGGTCTTGAAATACAAAATATAAATTTGAATGTAAACTATGTAAATGGTACTCTATATAAATGAATTATAGACAATTAGAAATAGCTGTCGGAGTACTTGGAGCATTTCAGACCCAAGCTGTTTTGTCTCCTGTGTAATCTGACACTTTATAATAAGCTTTTTTATAAAGCTTTTCTTTGATTTTGATTTTAAATTTATCAAGATCTAATTTCTGAATACTTTGTTGTAAAAGTAGTTGTTCAAGCCATTGGCTATTGATAGTGCCGTAAAACCAACCTTAACCTTTGATCTCAGGCGAGGACTTCGCGCACATGTCCTCCGCGCTGCTGTACCGCATGCTGAAGAGCAAGACGTCGCAGCCGCTGCACGGCGCCGTGCGACTGCTAAGGGAGGACGTCGTGTTCCTCTGCCTCGTCGAGAACCATGCCAATGTGAGTACCTTTTTTTTATTTATAGGCAGGGTTATGGGGGGCTCCGTCCGTCCCCCTTTCTACAAAAAGGATAAGAGGGAGGGAAGTTTACCCACTAAACAGTAGGGAACAGCAATTCGAGAAAAAGTGGAGGCCATGGGACCTGTCCACTAGGGAGTTGATCCACGGAATCCACCCTGACGCCCATGCATCCGCCTTTGAAGGGGTTGCATACACTCGTACGAGTTTGTACAACTATCCACACACACGGACTTGACTCGCGACGCGACGCTAAGAACAACATCTCTAGATGGATCACACGCATATGCATATCGTCAAAAACGCAAGTGGTCAGATAAGAATTTCTTCATAAAACGCATATTGACAGAAACGCAACTCGTCAGATTTGCAACACGTCATAGACGCAGCTCGTCACATAAGTAACTTGGACAGATTCTCATCTGGACAGGCACGGAACTTGTCAGTCGATAGGAAAAACGCTTGTAGCTATATATGCAGCTAGTTAAACATAATATTCTACTATTTTGTATATTATTATAAAAAAACCTATTTAATATGCTTAAGGAAACAATACTGAATAATATGAGAAACTTCATAGAGATAGAACAGGAGTAACGACAGAAAGTGATACACAAACTACATTTAATACCCTATAATTAAAAATGTCTGCAAACGAAGGCACAGAACAATATAATATTTTATTTGGTGGCCGCTTTTGTATATTTTGTATTTTTGCAAATGAGTACCCAGGAAATATCTACCCAAAACTGTCAAATTTCTCAAATCAATATTGACCCTTATACCCTAGTGACAAAGTTCAAAATGTATTGATGGACATTTTGTGGTAGAGTCTGGCTAACGAAAGCTGAACCAAGAAAAACGCGGCAAATTCAAAAAAATCATGACTGGGTAACACATGGTCAGTCACACAGCTGCAAATTTACATTTTCTCAGAAAAATTTCAATTTGACATACGACATGACACCTCAGATAGACACACATAGAGACAAAGTGTTGCCAATCAAATAACTACGAGGTTCAGCTTTCGTTGGCCAGACTCTACCTAGTTTGAAGTGCTGGCGTCTGTACATACACTCCCGAATGTTATCCCCAAATTGTTAGTACCGCGTAGTAGTACAGTTCGATTCAATTAGGATGGCGGTCGTGAATTTAGCTGCGAGTGCCGCAGTGTGCAGGTGCCGAGCGGCAGGAGGGTCACCGCGACACAGTGTTACTATTCATAACACTGACCGCGGGTTGCGGTCTGCTAGCGGACGGGGGTGACACCTAAAATAAGATTCGACCGTACGCCGACTTGCACGAATAAAGGGTTCGTTTTAACTAAGACAAATGACTTTGTAAACATTACGCGCGCTAATACATGTAATTGTTTTTAATTTTCAATTTAATTTATAATGTTGTCACTTATTTGTTTTATGTTTATGTATAGTGTGTAATTGAAATTCGCTACTGCGACGCGACTTGAGACTAACTTCACGGACGCCATTCTATTTGAATCGGACTGCAACCGTGTCGCCTAGCGGTGAAAGAATACTACCCCTCTTCCCTCAGGTATCGTAAAAGGCGACTAACGGACTAAAGACTGCACATACTTCCAACAGCATAGAGCGGCGATGGGCTCACCACCTGTCACGTTGAGCTCATGGGCAGTCGCTATTTGGTGAAAAGTGGACTATGGTAGTGGACTGCTTTTGCTGTCTTCATTGCCTAGTCTCTGACTAACCCTTCGGGGATAATAGTCGTGATTATATGTTTGTGTGTGAGATAGGCAATGAGGAGCGTGCAATGTCACAGTTCACGTTTGATGCATTTTAATACAAACAAACATACACTCACGTTTAATATCTCCAAAATGTTATTCGGAGACACAGATGTAGATTTACATAATAACGCAAATGCATGTACTTCGCGTGTTCGAAAACCCCGACCAAGCGTCAGGGTTGGTCGACGTCAGTACGCGCGCGTCTGTTAAGGGGGTGCCGCACGATCGCAAAAACTGACATAAGTCTGTAAATGAACTTAAAAGCAAAATCAGTCCTAATAATATTTAAAATTAGAACAATTCTGCTTCGAAGTTTCAGACCTAGTAATTTAATTAGACCAATGTTTTTGTTCCGCGAAATGTGCAAAACCATCACGCACACAGAAAAAACGGTATTCTTCGAATAAGTAAAATAATCTTGCATGAAAGCAAATTGCATTAAACCAAGATTATGGTTGCCTCATATATATTGAAACTTATATTTTCTTACATTAAAAAAAAATAATCTTAAACTGATATTTGAAATAATCTTGAAATAAAACAATTCTTGATTGATTTAAAATAATACATCTTTAACCAAGAATTAGAAGTATTCTTAATGTAAGTTGATTATTTCTCTTGATGCAAGCTTAGGATGTATTTTTATTTTAAGAAAATATTGATTTCAATTCAGATAATTTTAATTTGAGAAAATTATATCCTTAGACCAATAACTAATATTTTAAATTTCAATTTATGCTACCTTCAATAAGGAAAAAGCTTTCTTGTTCCGGGAAAAATATTCCTTCATTCCTTGCAATAAAGAGTCATAAATGCATTTTAATGTTAGTTAGTACTTAGTACTTATTATTTTTATTTTACAAAAAACATTCTTGCAGGAATCACATGTCCTCTATTGAGACTTTAAGAGTAGGTACTGAAAGAACACTCACTCAGTAACTCGATAGACCAAGCATGTTCCAAATATACTCGAAAGCAACCTCAGTGCAAGATATACTATTGATGAAACGAAACCATAGCGCGATGCAGGAATCAGTACAGCGCCATCTAGGGCGTCATTGTTGTCGTCACTTTGTCCACTAATTTTTTATCTGGCAGCTACAGGCCTAATCTCAAACAGTACAAACAGTTTTAAACTTGCTTTGCATGGCGCGCACACTCACAATATCGTTAGGTAAGCGTGGGTTGACATATCAAAAAAACAATTTTTGGTAAAGATAACTAGTTACTGAGTTAAAATATTTTTATCTTTTTTCAATATTTTATTTAATTGAAACAAGGTACTATAATATTTTGTAGCAAACCAGGATATTTACTCAAAATAAGATTAGATGTCATTAGTTCAAGAGATATTTTTTTAAATTTGCTCAAGATATGATTCAAGATAATGTTTTCTTCATCTAATGAATTGTATCATTGTGATAAAAAAACTTTCAGTTTGAAATAAGGATTTCATTGTATTAAAGCAATAACATTTGAACTTCTTAGATTAATTTTACTTATTCTTCATTGAAAATATTTTTTCTTAATTGTAAAAATGCAACAAGAAAATATATCTTTTGTTTTAAGACTGCCAATATCTAAAAATGAATAAACATTACTTGTATTAAGACAATTTTCCTTAAAATAACGTAATATGTCAAGAAAACTATTATTCTTGCTTTGAGAAATCCTTTTTATCTGTGCACTTGTGTTAAAAATTAAAATTTATTTATTTACAAGACGGTGGCGACCTGCGTTATATCACTACAAATACTTTCATGTAAGAATTATTGTTTCATGCGTAATATTAAAAAAGTTGAGGAAAAAAAAGGTTTTTAGGAGTCATTACATTTATGTATTGTTTGTTATTGTTTAAAGAATATGTTTCAAATTTTAACATGGCCATGACCTAGTGCAATGATTAAGCTAACTTACATAAATTATTTTAATGTATTTAACTAATTCAGCACATAGTACAAGTGACTCAAAAATACGTAATTTTTCACAATTTCGGGCGGGATCCCCTTAAACTAAAATAAAAACTAAACTAAAAAAAAGCCTCGTTGCCGTTGCGTGATAATCAGTGGTCGGAGTAGGTATATTGATTTTAGATACTTGCGTCATGATATCATAACATGGACATGCATTTCTTCCGGAATGTACCGGAGTTTCCAAAAATTTGGTAAATAGAGTAATAAAATAAAAAACCATATGTAAGCAAACAAAATTGTTTATTGTTAATACAAATAATCATTATTACAGTTTTATTAAAAATAATTATTTTTAATCCTCATCGGTTACAAGTTCTACATTTTGATTTTTTACTTAGGCCTTACACTTTTATTTAGGCCAAAGAGCCGGCTCAACATTAGCCAACAGGTCGAAACAATAAAGCTTTGGTCACCTATCCGTTGACCGGCCTGTGTGAGAGTGACTTAACCTCTACAATCAACGACCAAATGTGCGGCCAAGTGAGTCAATGAGTTCCAAAGGGGAAATAAGCCCAACAAATCTATAAACTACATTTCCTAAACTAGTTAATCGTTACTTACCCTAAATAATTATTAAAAAGCGACAATTATTAATAATTGTACCATCGTGATGGTTGGTTAGCGTTAGACGGGGGTTTTATAAAGGGGGGACAAAATTTCGTCCATTTTAGCGTAGGACGCACCGTTTCCAAGATATTTAAAGATTAACAAAAAAAAATCACTAATAATAATTTAAGACGTGATTTCTTTTCTTTTGCGAGATTGAGACAATGGATACGGCCAACATTAGAGATGGAGACCAGCGCCACTAGCAGCATAGCGTTGAGAGTATTGATACATTTTTAACTAGTTTCATGTAATAATTTCGATGTTTCGGTATTTTTATCATAATAATCCGGAAACTCGGAGGAGTATCCATATTAACATATACGTTTGATGTCAGTGACCTTAATTCAATATACCTACTCCGACCACTGGTGATAATTAACTGCAATTGCCCAAAAATTTCGAGCACCCAAAGGCAGGAACGTAACGTTGGCTGTGTCGTCACTGTAGGTGTTAAAAAGTCGGCACGCTTGGTTTTAATACGAACCGTGGTACGTGCGTTATCTATGTAAACCTATATCTGTGGTCAGAGACTAGGGAATGAAGACCGCAAGAGCAGTCTGCTGCCATTACACGTTTCACAAAATACAACGTCATATGTGCTCGGCGTGGTAGGTGGTGGTGGTATGCCCATCGCCGCTTTGTGCTGTTAGATGTATGAGCACACTTTAAGGGCCCCACAGACGATCAGGTCGCCTGCAGGTATCGGCCTGTTAGTTATTAGTACAACGCACGGGCGGCGGCAGCGACGGAACTGACAGGCTTATACCTGCAGGCGAACTGACCGTGTGTGGGGCCCGCCGGTAGGTATCAGCCAACTGACAGGCTTATATATACCTGCAGGCGAACTGATCGTGTTTGGCGCCCGCCGGCAGGTATAAGCCTGTCAGTTGGTACTAGCCGCCCGCCGCCGCCGCCGCCACTCGTGTGTTGTACTACTCACTAACAGGCCGATACCTGCCGGCAAACTGTTCGTCTGTGGGGCCCTTTAGCCCGTTAGTCGCCTTTTACGACACCAAAGAAAGGGTAGGTAGCATTCTTTTGATAATGAGCCGCGTCCAGAATTCTAATAAGTTCATTCGGAACCCAGAATCCTTTTAACGACGCAAGTAAGAAAACAATTAACCTCAAGCAGGAATGTTTTATTTAATATAGTATTCAATTTAAAACTGCTTTATGAGACACATAATTATTTCGGCCGAATTAATAAACAAATTACCCAATGCACAGTCAAAAATATTTAAAAGACTTATTCTTATATTGCTCCAAAGTTTGTAGAAGAAACTCAACTCAATTATTGTCTGGTTCTGGACTTTATTTCAATGTTTGTATAATTAATATAACTTAAGCTATGTAAGAATATAAACACATAGGAAATAACATGACTAGCGAAAAACGCGTTATATAAAAGCCTTTTGTATAATAAAAAGCATAGTAAGCTATGCTTTTTATCATGTCTATATTTTCAAGTATTTTATCTTTGGTTAAGTACGTTGGCGACAATGTATCCGCACTATAAATATTATTGAATTATAGTTACATTGTTTTTGTAAAATTTCGAAACAATATTTCACTAGTATAATATATAAAACTGCGTAATATTGACTATCGTTACATTCATACCCGTTTAGGTAGACTTCAATTGGGTTTGTTATAAAAATTTCGCAAACGCATTATTCAGTTGCAGCGAATTTTAGAATCGCATTTTTTAGTGAAAGGTTTATTTTACTTCCTATAATTTATTATTAGATGAATTTCGCGGTCTCCTTTTTTAGTTGCAGTAAATTTCAGAGTAGCATTTTTTAGCGAAAGCTTTATTTATGTTCCCATAACTTATTAATAGATGAATTTCGCGATCTCCTTTTTTAGTTGCAGTAAATTACAGAGTAGGTAGGATTATGGTTTCATGCGTAAAATTAAGAAAGTTTTCAAAAAAATTGGTTTTTTGAGTCATTACATTTATGTATTGTTTGTTATTATTTAAAGAACTTGTTTTAAATTTCAACAAGGCCATAACCTTGTGCAAAGATCAGGTAAACTTACATAAGTTTTTTTAAATGTATATAACTTATTCAGCGCATAGTACAAGTGACTTAAAAATACGTAAATTTTTACAATTTCGTGCAGGACCCCCTTAAATAATGCGATCCTGAAATCCGCTGCAACTAAATAAGGCGTTCGCAAAATATATCCAACATGAAATATTGATTCGCTAAAAAATGAGATACTGAAATCCGCTGCAACCAAATAAGTCGTTCGCAAAATATATCCAAAATGAAATATAGATTCGCTAAAAAATGCGATTCTAAAATTAGCTGCAACTGAATAATGCGTTCGCGAAATTCTCCTAACAAATTTTCAATTGATACTTTTGTACAAAAATCCCTATCGCCTTTTTTCAAAAACGAGTTAGTTACTCCTTTTTTAAATCTGATTCAGTGTCCTTTTTGTTATTGATGGCAAACAGAGGCAGCTTCAGTTTGAACTGGTTTAAACTTTAGTCTTCGTTTTGGGATAATTTCTCTGTTATTCCAAAACGTGAACTAAAGTTATACCTGAGACCAGTGCAGTCTCTTTGTTTATAAAGGCAGACAGAGATAGCATTAGTTTTAAACCAGGATTTACTTTAGTCTACGTTATGATATAACATGGTATGTGTCCATAGATAAAAACTAGTAAAATAGTGACCTTCGAGCATAATAGCTCTAACCTTTCAATGCATATTGAGAAACCTATAACTGAGCTTAATGTACTAAATTAGAAACTTAACGTAACGACCAATTTATACAGATAGCAACAAACTTTACCCTTAAGGTATAATTTTGAGTATTTATTTAAATTCAATTTGTCACACCAACGATTAGTTAGGGAACATTACATTTAAGAATATTTGTTGTTATAACTTATAAAAACAGTAAATAGGCAAATCTAATTATGTTAACTGTTTAATCGAATATTTGTTATAGAGAAAAGCAAATACAATCATCAGAATAAATCGCACGAAACGAGGAAAACTTATTTTGACGTCATTGGTAGTCGGTCTGTGTTTTGTTTAACATTGAATTGTAATGTTTCGTTTCACACACACTTTGAATGACTCTTGCTTAATTTTAAAGCGTTATGTGGTTTTGGTTCACTAACAGCATCGTCGATAACAAGTTTTACTTGCACTATCCTCGTTATGGAGATACCTACAAGCCGAGTCAACAACATCTCTTTATTCTAATTTTTTTTAATAATATGTTTATAAAACTTTTTTAATATAACTTTTACAATGTAGATAAATATTATTACTTGTATTCGCATAGCTTTGACATCATTTCAACGCAGAAAAAAGCCCACCTATAGCTTAAGAAAAACAGCTTATATACATAAAAGTATGGAAAGCGTTTAAAACGCAGAACTAATGTTAGTTATCCACTCTTGAACCCTCAATGTCAGTCGGCAGAATGAAAACATCCGAGTTCTTTGCACTTATCGAAAAATTTGCCCTATAAACATATAGAATCCTAATAACAACATTGTCATTATTGAGTTGGCAGTGTTGAGTATAGCAGCATTGCATAGTTCTCCGCGGCAGTAGCAGTCCAGCGTCTTAGTAGCCCGCTGGTAGTCGCTGGACTGTTCCATGCAAGATTCTTCATACACATCGTATATGTCGTTCACCAGCACCCATTTTCCGTTGACCTTTCTTTGGTTACCGTCGAGCGTTTGCGATGCGCAGCCGCGCTTCACGCTACTCGTGATCACTGGAACAAATGTGTTTTATTAAATAGATTGTAGTGGTGGCGTAATAGAAATAAGAGTGGACAAGTAAAAGAACAGCAAAGTAAAAGGTATTATTGTTAGAGCAGATATAAAATGAAGGAAACATATTAAACAAACTGTAGAAGCCGAAAAAAATACAGTAAAACAAGAGAGCGTTGACAGTTCGTGGTAAAAAGTATAAAATGTATTGCGTAACTTAGATATTAGACAATCACAAATTCCGAGGAGTTCCACAAGGATCACATCTAGGTCCATTGTTTTTTGTGTTGTACGTTAATGAGCTTATCAAGCTATTTAAATATCTTTATTAACCGACATAAAATATATAGAAAGCTTGAGGATTTTATGAAAAAAATATTACCTATAGAAAAAAATACTTAAAAACTAGCGCAACTTAAAAAACTTCAAACATGAAATAAAATCATACAACACAGCTATACACTCTTTGAGCCAGCTGCTACGCATACTGATCTCACTGCAAGTATGCAAGCCCATTAGCGCTCCCGGGAGACGATGCTAACAAATGCGTCATAGACTACACACTGTTTCACATCTTTTGTCGATATCTCAGCATCTACTGATACTTCGTCTGTAACGATCCGATTGAACGATAGAAAGTTTCGCATTTAAGAAATAGTAACAGCTTCCCAAAGTTTAGTTAAGGCCCGGCCGTGATACTGAGCAAACTTAATGCCTTATTTTGACAGAAAAATTAATCTCCAGTACTATCAATTACATCAGATAAACATACATAAATACATATTTATTATTATATTTTAAAAACACCCAGACCCATAATCAATTTAAAAAACAGTTGTTTCTTCTTAATTTACCCGACCGGAAATTGAACCCCAGAGATGGGAACCTCACAGATAACGACGCCAAAGCAGCGTGCTAATCAATCGACCACTGCGTTCGTCAAAAAAATGATACTAAGTAGATCAACTTTATAAAACATACATTTTCACATGAAAAAATCTTAAAGCTACGCTCACACCAAAAGCTAATAATGGTTACGAGATAATGAGCAAAGGCGCTCTTATAGCAAAAAGCGATCACTTCCAGAAATCTTTTGCAAACAAAGTGTGGATGTGGATGGGAATCGTCAATTTGAAATTAATAAAAAATATAGCTGTTTATTCAACGGCTTTCCGATGTTTAAAGTATATTCGGAAAAAATATAGAAACAATAGGCTAGGTAATAGAATAAACAAGTACTTGGAAAACACGACACGGAAATCAATGTCTCGGTTGCTCATAATATGGCATAGCCTTGGACAGTAGTCTTTTTTCAAGTGCTATGACTTCTATTATATTCACGTATATTCTATGAATTATACAGACACCAGCAGGTCAACCTACCACAAATATCTTCAATAAATTTTAAACTTTATGTATTGGGAATATGAATCAATATCGATCAGAGAAATATGACAGATTTGGATAAGTTAATCTATAGGCGTGTGACCTATGTAAGAATAAAATGATAACGCAGCGTATTTTGTCTTATGCGGTATATGACCGGTTTGAGATATGAGCATCTCGTCAGATGACACAATATCAATTTTATCCAAGTGAGTAGATCAAACAAAAGATGGATGGACTATGTGAAAGATGACATGTGTTGGAAAAGAGTGAGTGCAGAGATGACAGCTGAAAGAGGAAAAATAGAAGAGAAATACTTGTTGTGCCGACTCTACATAATAGGATAAGCTCAGGGAGATGATGATTTATATTGCGAATGTTTACTAGTTTGTTCTTCAATCAGTTACCCCCAGTCCCAACGCTCTTAGTTTTTCTGATTACTTTGGATAAGACAGAACGGATTTTCATGGCTACAGAGCAATTATATTTTCACTGGATATTTTTTAGCCATAGTTTTGCAATTTGTGACAGACCAGTTTTTATGCAAGCGAAACTTCAGCGGAAACAAGTCGATAATAACATCGTCCGGTTCGGAACGTTAAAAAAAATGTGATAAAGAATGTGTCACGCGTCCCCCGTATACGTTTGTTATTCCACGGACAATTTAGTCACATCAATAATATGATCGTGTGAATAAAATTTTGATATTGACTAATTCAAAATCGTCGTTCATCTAACATGTGTTGTCGCAACATTAACATATGGCGACGTCAATCCACATGGTCAGCGTGAAAAGGACAGACTAGAGGATTGTGATTTCGTTTACGTCACTATTTCCTGCGTCTGATTAACTGAGTGCACTCTTACAGTTTATTTGCAACGAACGGTGTCGGTTCTCTAAAGATTGCGTTCAAGGTTGTTTCTAATTATTTTTATTAAAATTGAATTCTTTTTATTGAGTCATCGACCGCAAGGTCAACGTGTCAGAGATTTTTCATGACTCGTTCACGGCGATCTTCTTAGAGTATCCGGCTCCAACGATTCATCATGCCTGCCGAAGCACAGAAAGAAATCGATTAGCCTCATTTTTGTGAACCCATCTTAAGACAAACTTCATTTTTGTGAACCCATCTTAAGACAGACCGCGCCAAAAATTGCGAATCTTTTGCTCTTGTGGCTTTTGTATCGTATATGATCGAGGCATCCACCACTGACTTGAAAGTATGCAAAGTTGCAACAGACGAGAAATGCGTCACGCACGCTTTAATTTGCACTCTCATTCTCTTGTACATTTATTTCCTTAAACTCATTATAATGTGTTTAAGGAAATGCACCTGCCACAAAGTGATTCAAAACAGATGGTAATTCTCATTACTATGTATCATTCGGTTCGCCTTTCCGTTTCAATTTACCGGAAACAATTTTATGTCACCGGCGACAACGACTCCTGAGTCTTACTCATTCACGTGTTTATTAGAATTGCGTCGCGACGTGAATCAATTATCCTAGTTGTCCAAATAAGTCGAATGTCCTTTCGGTCGTAAATGCCGCAACATTCGAGCGACACATTCGCTGTAAATGGAAATGGACGCACATAAAAGTTGCGCAAAGGAATTCTCGCTATATCGTAATTCGTAACAGATTTAATCAAGAAAAATGCACGTGAAAGCCTCCTTTGATCAATAAGGTTTCGAACGATATTCTTATATTGCTTCACGCCCTTCGCCTTACAATGAGTCGCCGCTACGCATTTGTAATGCGGTCGTAAATAAAACATCCGCAGCGATTAATGTGTGAATGACCTGTATCGTTTTAATACGATTATTGAGTGGTCTGTTGTGTCGGTCGCTTGTGATTTTAAAAAATATTAATAAATTTTCGTAATTTTGTATTAATAATTTATCGATAGTAATTATAATTTAACCGTGTCGCGTATCGGTGAAAGAATACTACCACCCCTTCTCTTCCCTTGGGTGTCGTAATAGGCGACTAACGGACTAAAGACTGCAAATAAATCAGCATAGAGCGGCGATGGGTAATTGGACAATTCCGTGCTAATTAAATAAATAAATATAAATAAACCACCTGTGACGCTGAGCACATTGTGCAGTCGCTATTTGGTGAAAAGTGGATTATGGCAGATGGAGGACTGCTTTTGCCGTCCTCGTTGCTTAGTCTCTGACTAACCCTTCGGGGATAATAGTCGTAATTATATATATGTATGTATGTACAAGTATTCAGTCGTACCTGTAACATTGGAAAGCAATTCTACATGTGATGTGTGATGCGTGTTTGTTTAACGCCGATATTTCCGAACGCCTTTTGTTTTACTCTATCTGATTAATGTACACGCAAAACTTAATTGAATTGAAATGTCAGTTCACAAAACCGAACCAAAAGGTCAACTCAGTCCATATTTGTGACAGTATACAATGAAAAAAATATGTGAAGGAGGTCCGGACGATTAGGTCAGCCGGTCGTCGCTTGCTTGCAACCCCTTTGTCATTGCTAAGCGGACGTTGTCCTTGTTACATTCTTGCTTTGTTTTTAGTACTCATTTATGGTAATCTGTCTTTGAATAGGTGCGGTGGATGGCGTGTCTTTGTAAATTAACAGACATAGAGACTAGGCAATGAGGACCAGAAAAGCAGTCTTCTGTCATAATCCACTTTTCACCATATTGCACTCTGCACATGTGCTCAGTGTGACAGGTGGTGAGACGACCGCTCTATGCTTTTGGATGTTTGTGCAGTCTTTAGTCCGTTAGTCGCCTTTTACGACACCCAAGGGAAGAGAAGGGGTGTAGTATTCTTATAATGAGCGGCTACAGCTCAAATTAAGAGAATGATAAACACAACAGCACTTATAGCTATACAATAATGTGAAAATATTCTTTACTATTTTCAATTTTAGCTATGGTTGAGTTCAAAATCGATTGCAGAATTTTGTCGTTTTAGAGTATTCTGATGGTCTGTTGCCCGTACACGCACGACCACTATTTTAATGGTGCCGGTTTATTTCGCAAATGGCATTTTGCATCTACGACTCTACAAACATGGGTAGCTACTTAGCAGTTTCTGGTATAACTCCTAAACACTTCTTTCCAGCCAGTAAAATATGGGCTCTTTGTTTCATCTTCTGAATTTGAAACCGGTTCTGTAAAATTATAAATTTTAAGAGTTAAGAGGAAATACTACGTCGACGTGGCATGCAAATTTCTCATACAAAACACAGAAAAACGACGTTTCGTAGTCCCCTGTTTCCTCCTTTAGAACTGGAACAATTTATTACTTTTTCAGCATCGGTTAAAGATAGAGATTTTCTATGTCTGTGTGTTTGATTTTTTTTAAACTAGCCATTTAATGTTTCTGAAGACTTAAAACGGAGTGATTTCTCTAAATTTTGAAGGCTTCTGGTTATTTATAAATAACTTAATGCAAAACAAATCAAACATACAGACATAGAAAATCTCTTTCTTTACCCGATGCTGATAAAGTAATAAAAATTGGTTCAGTTTTGAAGGAGGAAACAGGGGACTACGAAACGTCGTTTTTTTGTGTTTTGTATGAGAATTTTGCATGCCGCTTCGACGTAGTTCGTACCTTCGTTATACCAGACTAGACAATATAGAAATTAAATTGTTAGCAACCTCTATGAGTCTTCGTGACAGGCAAGGGGATATGTAAGTTTAAATGTATTCAGTCTAAATTTGCGACAATCCATACAGAATCACTTTTTATTATTTGATGCGGTAAACTGGCCACTTTGTCAGTTGCATTTTATAATTAGATTAGTACATATATATATTTTCCGTGTAGGTAATGCTGCACTGTGCCATGACATGAGTGAGCTCAAAGCTAGCTAGACTCTATACTGTTGATTTTAATTGCGCTTCCAATTAAAGATTTAAGAAGTTTTTTTTACTAAAGTCATTGACACTAAGCGATAAGCGTTCATCCTCCGCATTGTTTATTTTTAACGTTGTATCGTATGTTTACACCATTATTATTGTAAAGTACTGTCAACTCAATGTCCTCCATTGTTATTTCATTTGTTTTGGAGTATGACGTAGCGCTGAAAGCAAATCAATCGAGATATTGTTTGTTATTTCTCCATCCCCGCCCAACGGTGGTGTACAGTCGCCCCCCTTGCCGCTGACAAATATACCGACGCGGGTAAATAAAGATTGATAGCTTAGCAAATACTGTATCGGTTTCGATCTGAAACCTGTTTACGCTTCGTCGCTAGGTGCCACCAGCGGCAGCGCCCATTGAATTGATCTTAGAGGCAATTCGATGCTACATCAATTATAATCTATATTGAAACAATCAATTTAATTTAAACGTGTGCGAATAAACGACGCCATGACAGGCGTTATGAATGTGAAAAAATACTCAATACTGTGACAAAGATTTGCACATGAATGACTACCTGTTAGATAGTAGTTAGTCAATAGAGAAACTTTCTTGCACCTGTCCTATTTTTTTTATTATAAGCTTCATGTTTCTCAACTCTCACTTTAGGACATAAGCCTCCCTTCTCTTCTTCCATTCTTTTGTGTTGTTGTTGTTTTTGTCACCATAAGCCGGACCATATGTCACAACTCACAATATATTTCGGGCCAAAATTTAATACCGATAGCAAGCTGATATAGCCCAAAATAGAACGAAGTTGAGGAGGTTGAAGGAGCCCTACACCAAATCGGTCGAAGAAGGCGATAACAATGATCCCAATACTCACTTCCATGTCCTAAATCCAGTGTCACTATCCTCTTGTAACACATGGTGGAAGAGTCACAGTCTACAATGAAATTAGGATCGCTGTCGAAGTGTTGGCACGTCGCTCGGGGGTCGTACGGCACCGTCTCGGGGTTGCAAGTGTAGCACCGAACGCATTGCGATGCTGGAATTAAACAAAATAAAATACATTTGCGAAGTATTCGAAAAATAGAATTATTCCCCAGAGATATACTTTCCCCGTAGTGACACTATAATAAAACTACGCTTTTATTCCCCAGAGATACACATTCGGCTTGAACTCATAAATAGAAATATTTAATAGATGAAAAACGAAACTAAATTAATTAATACTTAATTAAACAAATTATAAAATCAATCATAACTGTGGAATTGTTTCTATAAACGAATGAATGAGAGGCGTCCAAGGCACTGCTCGATATCGATTTTAACGATAAGTGTTGTTGTTCTGTGCTTGTGGTTTGTACCATTGTATTAAGAGTTACAAATTGTTTACATATTTTTGCACATATACATACACACACAGCAGTGTACAGGCCAACGAAGTTTCGGATGCGCTTAAATAGCTTACACCAACCAATTATGCAAAAGTGATATAATTGATAACTCACAAATAGAACCTACACACAATTAGCGCAATTGTCCCAAATGAGTAAAAAGGAAAATCCATCATACTGGTTTATAAATCACCGTGACATATTGCCATATTATTATTGTTATCCTTGTCAAACGATTATATTATTATGGGAATTTACAAAAGTATGAATAATACTTGTTCCGATAAATAATAAGCCCATTCCTATAGTGAACTGGCTTCAAACTTCCTGCATCGGTTTGTCCTTTAACAATAGGTACTCTGTACGAAAAGTTGTATACTTAGTTATTTTAACGATACTTCTATCCTTATTTTTATAAATAACGGAATAAATGTATTTGGTAATGACCGTATTCGTTTGTAAAGTTCTGCTACCGCCGTTAACACCCACCTCCAAATACGGACACAGCGTTCCATTGTTCCACAATATGGAAATAAAATGTACAAAATAATTGTAAATTATAAATAGGTAGGTAGAGTACAGACAGGCAGTACAAACATTTGACATATTGTGGTAACATTTGATAACAAACACAACAAAGAATAATTAGCTGAATAATGCAGCCGTTCTAAAATGAAGCGCGAACATAAATTCGTGGCAATTGATTTTTGTGTTTATAAAGCTTGCTTTCACTCTAGTTCCTTTTCATTCTAAAATGACTCTGTAACAAATCTTGCTCTAACTTTAATTATAAAAATGCTAGACTTTAAACCTACATTATATTAATTTTAAACTATTCAGCTACCAATACTTGACAAATCCTTTGGGTAGTAGTCAAGTCTTGAATAATTATGTTCATATTAACCTTCATTACGCCTACTGCGAAATAAAGACACAATTTAGATGTAACATCTAAGGCCTGGCGCGCAATAGCCAAGTATTTTTTTTTTATTCAGTTGAAATTGGGACTATCATGGGCTGATGTGATGATAATATACTTTATTATATAAGGTGACTGCTAGAAACCGCAAGAAACTTCAAGGGCTAGTCAGGTTAAGTGTTTTAAACATGACAAAAATGACAAAAACATTAATTCATGTTTTTTCGCGTCAGCTGGGCGATAAGTACCTACGTTGATGGGTCAACAGATGCCCTCGCGTTGTAATTGATCGTTACTTTTCATTGTTTTCATTTTATTTTTCTTATGGCATTGCTTTAAAATAAATTAGATACTCAAAGACTATCCAATTAAAATTCACAAAATGAATGATTTAATTAAAAATGAAATTTTGATTAAAACACTTGACCTGACCAGCCCCTGAAGTTTCTTGCGGGATCTAGCAGTCACCTTATATATTTATATTATCATTAACCTATGAACGTCCCACTGCTGGGCACCGGCCCTCCTACATGGACAACAGCACAAGTGGAGAATGGGCTATAACCCACCGGGATGGTATCCCGCATTGGGCCAGCGTGGTGGGTTAAGTATTCAAGTAAGTCCACTAACTCGGGATCAAGCTGTCGTAGCCTAAAGCCTAGTTTGCACCTGGGACCTGATTCTGTATCGCAATCTATAGATTCCACACCTAAACCTTACCGCGCACAAACGTCAAACGCATACGTTTTTGGGAAGATATCGTAACTTTTTAAGGAATAAACGTGGTTTTGAAACAAGGAATCGTTACATAATACGGGCCCTGAGCTAGTTTGATTATTTAAAAATTAGAACTAAACAAACAAAGTAGGTAGCGAAGTAATCACTATCGTATCGCTACACGACTGAATTACCTACTATTACAAGTGCGAACTAGGCTGAAGGAAGTGTTGTTTAGTATTGATTGGTATTGGTTCGGATTCCCGTTCCCGATCTAATTAGTCTAGCTAGCTATCCCTATGGTAGCAGCTCCATATGAATTTATACAATCTTAGATATCAATCCATACGCTCCGTTTGTAGGCTACCGATTCAATGTCAAAGTGTGTTAAAGTTGTACTTTAGAAATATTTTTTGATAAAATGCCGAAACTATGTTTGTGTGTATTTGTTATCTTATCTCAAACAATAACAATATACAATTTTTTTAAACAGTCACTATCGTTAAGACTGTTCAAGTAAATGATGTTCACCGAATCCTTTCTAACCTAGTAGGTTATGACCTACTCCTTGGCCGCCTTAATCTTGACAGTCGTCCGTCGGTACATGAACTGATAACGAAGTTTTGTGATTACATCACGGAAACAATAACACAATAGTAGTCCACCACTTACATTTCCAAAACAATGCAAACGCCAACAAAAACAGCGGCACGTCCATTTTTATTAATGAAACACCACTTTAAATTCCTTGGACGTATTATTAAAATAAACAAATCACATTTAAAAAAAATAGCGCGCGTTTATTTTTTTACTATCGTCACATTTACGTTTGATTCACAACGGACGCGTTCGCGCCTTGAACTGTGCCTGACTGAAATCTCGCACCTCCGCAGTCAAGTCATGATTCACACGGAGGAAGCCCCAGTGGCAGAACGGGACATGTCCAAATATCGAATAATCGGGACTCTAACAGTTGCGCGATACCGCTGAATCATGCGGTCGATGCTGGCGCCGGCGCGAGACTGGACTTTTGGCGGTTCATTTTGATACGAACGAACGTCTGATACGAGTGTTGGCTCAATTCATAAGTTCTCACCATTGCTAGGTCGTGGCAGCCCCACCTTACCGTTTTGTTTTGACTATTATCAGCTGTTTTGCGAGTTGTATTTTTGAAGAGCCGCGATGATGCGACTGTACGTTCCGTAGCGCCTGTAATTGGCAAGCTTTACTTGCTTTACTTTCCAATAACTGAAGTCTTTTTTTTGTTTTGAGAGCACTAAATGTCTCTTCTCAACGTATGAATTTATTTGTGTAACACTTGTTGCGATGGACGCAGTTCTTATTATAATATTATGTAGATGTTCACGTATGTTTGCGCTGTTTTTAGTTAAAATTGTTTTTGCACGTAGTGTTTTACATACCAGCTGTTCGTTTTAAGTTCAATAAACAACATGGATTGTGCTGTATTTGAAAAATAACATGGAAACTATTGTGTTGGTTTTATGTTTTTCGTATTTTGCCATTTACATACTTACTCCGTTGCCGTTGGCGCAGCTACTTGAAGTTATGTCATTTAAAAATTGATAATTCATAATTTGTACTTAAGTTATCTTAAATGTTTGTATTAAAATTGTCATATCGGTTGCATATTGCAACCTTGTCCGCGTGTAACTTAAGCCTTCACTTTTATTATTTTGTTAATTCTATAGTTTCTTTAAAATCTAATGTGAACTATTGATCATTGCTTGTTACGATTATGATTGAAAAAGGACTAAGATCCAGACAAATACATTATAAAATCAGCTATTTTTGCATTTTCTTTAATAGCATGTGCATTTTCGAAACGTCACAACTCAAAAAGTGTCCTAAATAGTTAATTTATCAAATTTTACGTACACACTCCAGCTGGTCATTTTACCCAAAACTGTCTTATTTCTTTAAATTGATAATGGGTGTAAAGGCCAATTGATAAAGTTCAAAATGTACAAAAGAAATTTCACATTTTATGGTAGGTTGACCTGGCTGTGTCTGTATCTGTACCGATAGCATACTTACGACATTATGATATGTTGCCCACTAGCTGGGTCACATCCTCTCTTCGAGCGATAAAAAGTACTTCGCTATTATTTTGCCAGTTCACGCCCGCTGTTAGGCTTGCTACTATTTTTAGGACGAAAAAAGTATTTTTTCATTTTGTTAGAACAAAAATAAAGTACATAGCATAAAAAAAGAGTATTTACTTCCCAAGTAACAAAATGTGGTCTTGTAGTGGTTCCGGAGCCAGGTCTATAACAGGCTAGTAAAAGTTTATAACTACGGAAAAGGGCCCATTTTATACGCGTACTTTTGCTAATAAAACACTCATAGTAGACTTGGCGAGCACCACTTAGACCAATAATACACTTATAGTTGGACTTCGCAGAACCATTTGCTCCCGCGAAGCTCACTATGAGCTTTTAATAGAACCAGGCAGACTTGTAACGTACTCCGCACTTCTATTACTAGCTACTTCAAATATTTGTGAATTGATGTTTTGTTGTGCAGTTGTGGAGAAAAATAAAAAAAATAAAAGTAACTTCATCTATTTTATATAAGATGTAATATCAAGTATTTTGCACGTAATATTATACGTGCATACATAATTGCACGGCAAACGCGTATGTATTTTCGGTGAAGTATATTGTGTTTTACATCTCAATTTTTGTTCGCCTTTTGAACAAGGCGTATTAACTAAGTTGTGTTTAAAAATAATATTAGTCCTAACAGCATTGTCGCGCCATATTGTGACGAAATAGGGTTCCGCATACAAATGTCTTATGCTTAATTTTAATAACTAAGAGTTCATTATTTTTATGTTTTAGTTGTGACTTTGATCGAACTATCATGGTCATATTTCCATTTGTTTATATCCATTTTTGTAATAATTTAATAAAAACCCAATGACTCAAAAGAAATCAAAATGGCCGTGAAGATGCGAGAAATATTAAAAGCAATTGTCTTCTTAAATGGACTTCACGAATATATCTTTAGACACTAATAGTTTTTACAAGAAACCTTTTTAAAGAAATTAAGACTGTAACAGTATTCGAGAGTCCACAATAATGCTAAGTACACTTACTCTTAGAAAAAACCACTGTAGAACTAATTCACTTATAATTGGCACATAAAGTTGACTTATACACTCCTATAAGGTGAAGTAACAAGTGTAAATGGGTTTAGTCTATAAATTACTATTACTGGCGTATGATACTTATAGCGGATTTATAATTACTTCTTGTAGGCGATTATAAGTGTAACTTACTGGAGCAAGTTTTCTCAAGTGTATTTACACCTATGCAACCCTTTTATAGGCCATCTTAGCCTTTACTGCGCCTACAATTTCCTTCTATACACGACTACAAGTCAACTTATAAGAGCAGGTGTACTATAAACCCAAACGAACTCCGTGTAACCTGTTATAAGCTTGGTAGTAAAACCTGGAACCACTAAAAGAGCGGTACTAGTGCTGTAAGCCTGTAAACTGTGCACTACAGGAGAAATTTGTTACTTGGGTTATTTGTCCTTAAAAACGTATTTTTTGTTGCTCTTTGCGACATCTAACAAATATTCGTCTTTTACGTAAATAGAGTATTTTATCGTACTTTATTGGTGTCGTAGATTATAAAGTACGCTTCCATGAAAAAGAGGACAATACTCTATTTTAGAGTACGGGGTAGCCCCTGTATATGTTTGTGTCAGTTAATCATCATCGATTGAGGAGCTCGATGGTGCAGCCGTCAAGGCGTTTGGTTTACGATCGTCGTTAGGCAACTTTCGCGATGCCGAGTCACACTGGATGGGTGCCCGAATTAAATTACCGAATAAAAAAAACATCTTGAGCTCGTACGTGCTTTGGAAGGCACGGAAAGCCATTGATCCTGGTTGTTGAATCGATGGCATAATGAATTTCATAAGTGCTGTAACCTATACATGGCCTAACATGAATAAATGATATTGATTCTTTTTTTTTTAATGTGACACGTCATAGTGACTACATCCTGCCTGATGGTAAGCAGCCGATGCAGTCCAAAATAATGAGAGCGCTCCTCACCGTGGAACAAGCACGGTAACAAGCGCACCCATTCATGACGGCCTGCATAAATGCCGTTTCACGCCCCGTTTAAAAGACCCAGGATTATAGGAGCTGGGAAACACATGCGCCGGCAGAGAATTCCAAAGCCGAATGGTCTTACAGAGAAACGACTTGCCAAATTTTTTGGTACGAGTGCTGATATTCTGCACAGTATGATGGTGGTTCCTAAGACCAGCACATGTAGTCCGGGACAGAAAAGGAGAGGGCGAATTCTTGATTCTTGTTGCCGTTAAGACCCACCAACCCGCATTGGGCCAGCGTGGTGGATTGTGGTTTTCCCCACGTGTTGTTGCATGTGGGAGGCCTGTGCCCAGCAGTGGGACGTGGAAAGTTCCGCAACTGAACTATGTCACATCTCTATAGCCAGGACTAACGGTTCTACGCGCCTTCCAGTTTCAAAGCACGCATAGGATTTGAAGATTGCTTGGTCATCCATCTGGTGGTCTCGGACAACGCCTTGGAGGTCCAGTAGTAAAGCACTTGACCCGATATCCCGATGTTCCAAAATTTACAGGTCGGACGAAGTGTGTGCAAACTGCGAACCCACCAATCCGCTTTGGGCCAGCGTGGTGGGTTATGGCCCAATATCCCCACGTGCTGTTGTCCACGTGGGAGGCCTGTACCCATTAGTGGGACGTTATATGCTGATGATGATGAAGTGTGTTATATTTTTCTATGCCTAGGTTTGTGATTGCCAACCCACATTTTTCAAATGTGGTGATTAAACCGATACCCTTAATTGTAGTTCTCGAACCTCTTTAGCTCTCGATTATCTCTCCGATAATAACATTGGCTGAAGTTTTTCTGCCTATTAGATTATTTCTTGGAAATTGGACGATTCGGCAATCGGACGTTTTGGCAACTGGACGTGATATTCACTAGACGTTATGGCAATCAGACGATTCGGCGATTAGGCATTATGACAACTGGAGGTTATGTTCAATGGACTTTTTGGCAGTTAGATATTTCGGCATTCGGACGTTTTGGCATTTGGATGTTTTGACCAATAGACATTTTGGCAACTGGGTATTGTATCCTTGGACGTTTTAACCTAACCTACTACGTTTTAGCTAAACTTTAAAGATCGAGCTTGCCGCGGCCCGAGCTTCCGACCGACATTGGTCCTTGATAATCGAATTAATACATTCCTTAAGCCTGTGGTAGTTATTTTAAAGTCAATTGTAACACTATGACACGTTCTGCTGTGAAGTCGAGCCTGAGCGAGTACTTGCACTTAGAAAATTAGCTAAGTGCCCTTTGTAATTCGAATAATGAGTTAGAAACTACTTTCGATACATGCAAATTAACCGATGTGTCGAGTTTTGAAACTGATATGTATGAAGAAACATGTTTCAGGTCAGGATCTGACACTGACCCTCGTAGGTTTCGTGTTGGTGTTACTCTCAGGCGTGTTACTCATATTGCGCTATTGTTCATGTGGGAGTACCCGAGCTTAACTGTTGGACGTTTGTTGGAGAAAAAATTGCAATATTATCCTACGTGCAAGTCATTGTGAGTTGGAGTCGGAACTCACAATGACTTGCATTTGGAACTTCCGATAGTTTAGAGATAGATAGCCAGTTCCTCAGTGGATTCCGAGTGAAGCGCGCTTACATCTTCGGCCTTATCGCCACTTACCATCTAGTGAGATGAAAGCCAAGCGCTTACCTGTAGCAGATAAAAAAAGTCGCTGCGCCAGCGAGAAACTGCTATCTTCCACATTACTAGAACGACCTAGTTAAGACCAAAAAATGTCTGTGGAACAATCGGTTAGAAGAAACCACGCTGAACATTTACGTCGGTTCTCTGGCCCTTGTCACATAGGTACATACATAATATACATATTATGCAGATTGTATAATTCCGCATTTTACAAACGGCGTCGTCTGTTGGCAAAATGTAAAATGCTTCGTCATTTTGTTATAATCCACGAAACCCAAATGATAATTTGAACACCGTTTATAAAATGACGCGTCAAATTGCAATAACTAGTTCCATTTTCTACCACTGGTGGCGCTGCAAATCAAAACATTAAACATGGCGTCGTGTAATGCAAGAAAAAGTGGAAACGCTGTAGTATAATGCAAGAAACGAGTGACAATTAAGTACCTTTTATTATGGAGAATCAAATACGATCACTGTTCTAAAATAACCTAACCAAACCTTACGATTTTTTTGACCATAATAATATAATTATGTTACTTTTTATGTGAGTAAATACCGGATGAAGACTTAATAATTATGCAAGCTATTTTATTGGTTCTTAATCCATAGTTACCATAATATATGACTATTGTCCACATGGATACGATCATCAATTTGCCTTCGGCATTTTACAAAATAGCAAGCGTTTGCAAACGGACAGCGCCGTTTGTAAAATGCCGAATAATACAATTTGCCTGCGACACATACATCACGCCCGTCTCCCGGAGGTAGACCGATAGCGCTAGGTTTTGAGGTTTCAAAAATATTAAAGTTGTTTATGTTTTACATATAGTTTCCGGACCTTATGCCCAACCTAATATATTAGTTTGTGTCATCATACTTGCGTAGGTAGAAATTTAGGTATTTGTCGCTTCGATCAGTATTGGACGAAAAGAAAATTAGAGATGAAAATTTTACTGTCATGATAATAACGAAGTAGTAACTGATGTACATAGGCAATTTGTGTCATTTCTGTCCACGAAATTCCTGATATTTAACCAGTACTTATCACGTCGCCCAACTAGCTCTGAAAGAATATTACAATAGGTTAAATAGGTGTTACGCGTTTTAGAGTACTGATATCTGTTGTTCAAAATATTTTGTGTCGAATTCATCCACGACATTTATAGATATTTCATTTTTTTATTACAAAACCCTGTAAAAGCCACAAAAGTAAGTGCAAGTTATTAGAGTTTAAGTGTTTTTGATTATTATGGTGTAACAAAACACTATTCATAATTTGTGTCGTTTTTATCCACGAATTCTTATTATTTTAATAAAAACAGACTTTTATGCACGTGTAGGGCAAGCGCGGGGAAGAGGGCGGGCGCGGGCGGCGGCGCCGGCGCGCGGCGGGCAAAATTCGAAGCGAATCGAAGCGTCATCACATGAGTTGTGGCGTCATGCTCGCGTCAGGGCCCTGAGCCTAATTTATATACAAATGTATGCTGTATGCAACGTCTCAAATCAGTTCTCCGTCCTGGCCACGCATACGGCACGCCCTGTGCACGGCCCGGTCTAATATAATTCATCCCTCAATCTAAAATAATATTGACCCTTATGCTACGGCCACACTATCGCGCTAGTGCGAAGATTCGCGTGGTCGCGACACGTCTGGCCAAAAACTTCGTCATAATAACGCCATGCATCATCGCGTTATGCTACGGCCACACTATCGCGGTAAAATTCTTGTTCCGTTGTCGCGGTAAAAACTTCATGTTCCGTTGTCGCGATAAAGCTTGGCCACATCATAAAAAACTTCGCGACGACGTCGCGATAATTGTGAACTTTGTCGCGATAATGCATTTCAACTAGTGGTAGGTAATATATTTGAAACTATATATCGATATTTGATATCGGATTCCTAAACTATAGCTAACATATATTTTAATATCGGTGATATCGGTATCGATCATTTCTGCGGACTATTAAAAATTCATGCAATATCGTGTTTTTTCCACTATAGTTTCAGAACGCATCGAATTAATATCGGATTTTGATGCAATATAGGTTACTTATAAGTTTCTTTTCAATAAATTTAGATAACTCAGTCAGTTTACCTTGTTCTAAGTGAGTGAGTGCCTATTAATTAAGTGATAAGGATTTAGTTAAGTAAGTTGAATTTTTCTTAAATAAATTTATGTACCTTTAATAATTTTATTCATTAAACTTTTACAAGCACATTAGTTTGTTAAAAACTACCGATCAATGATAATTCAATAAACATCAGCGATACGGTACAATATTCTTGAATCGAATCACGTACAATATAGTGATGTCAACGCACACCTCATTTCTGACGCGATACTTAGTGTTTTTAAAATATACAGTTTCAGCTATGCGATTCTCTAAGCGACACATAGACGCTGCGCGCATGACTGCGATATGAAAGAGACAGAGTCATAAAAAGCTAAATTCAGTATACATGTCCCAACTCGGGACACCGACCACCGTCTCCAGAGAAAGACAGCCTGATCTGGTACACCGACGGATCCAAAATGGAGTCAGGCACTGGAGCAGGTATCTTTAGCAATGACTTTAAGCACAGTCAGAGTATAGGAAAGTTCGCTTCTGTTTTTCAGGCAGAAACTTTCGCAATTCTCCTGTGCGTTAAAAAGAATCTAGAACTTGCTCCTAAGAAGCGTGACATATTCATCCTGAGCGACAGCCAAGCCGCGCCCAAGTCACTTATATCGCCTCGAATCTACTCCAGCTTTGTGCTTGAAACCACGAAAGCCTTAAACAAGCTAGGTAGGCACAACATGGGAATCCAAGGCAATGAAATGGCCGATGCACTTGCTAGGGAGGGCTCAGGGACCCCATATATTGGTCGTGAGCCGTTTGTGGCACTAGCATCGAGTACCATCAACAAAGCCTTCAAGGACCACATCCAAAACAGGCATAGAACCGAATGGAAAGAGCTACCCGGCATAAGACACTCAAAATCCTTCAAAGTCAGGCCCGATTAATCACCAGTGCCCTGACTGGGCACTGTGCCATAAAACAAATGCTCCACAAAATGCAACTAGCAACAGACAACCTGTGCAGGGCATGTGGAGGGGAAACGGAGTCCATGCAGCACCTACTGTGTGACTGCGACTCTTTTGCCAGGAAAAGAATGAATCTTCTGGGATCGGCCTACCCGAAACCAGTTGATTTTATGCTCTTCGCCCTCACGGACATTGCCAAGCTTATGGCAATTATCATCACTGAGGAGGTAGAGTGATAGGACGGGGTTATACAAATAGGTGGTTTGACGGGCGGGTGGTCAGCAACAAATGTTTGTGTGGTGAGCACGAGCATTTTGTGAGCAAGCCATGGATTATTATTAGTATTTATGTATGTTTGTATATCCGTTATTCAGTCACCATAGTTCGGGTTATGCTTAGTTTGGGGCTGAATAATTGGTGTGACAGTTGTAATTTATTTTTTGTGTTTTGTGTCTTGGGGTAACATAAAACCGGTTCTTATTCGTAATATTTTATTACTTCTAATACTTTATTGTTACTCCAATCCATAATGATCGAAACAGAATCATTTCAATAGTCGTATTTGCAACACGTTCACAGAGTTCACACCTCTAGTTGTCTCGCAGTCAACTCCTCTTAGGTCAACTAAAGTGTGCGAATAAAGTGTACCTGCACGAACTTTATCGCGACAAAATTCTTTGATGAGCGGCAATTTACCGACAGCAGCGCGTTAACGCAATGATGCATCGCGTTAAGACGAAGTGTTTGGCCAGACGTGTTGCGACAAAGCGAATCTTGAAAATGGTGTGGCCGTCGCATTAACGCGCCGCTGTCGGTTAATTGCCGCACATCAAAGGATTTTGTCGCAATAAATTTCGTGCGGTTATACTTCCATCGCACACTTTAGTTGACTGCGAGACAACTAGAGGTGTGAACGTGTTGCAAATACGACTATCGAAATTATTCGGTTTCGATAATTTATGGATTGATTTAGATTCGATAAAGTATTAGAAGTAATACAATATTACGAATTAGAACCGGTTTTATGGAACCCCCAAGACCCAAATTACAAAAAAAATCACAACTATCACACCAATCATTCAGCCCCAAACTAAGCATATCCCGAACTATGGTGACTGAATAACGGATAAACAAACATACATAAATACTAATAAACATCCATGCCTCGGTCACACATGCTCGTGCTCACCACACAAGCATTTGACGCTGACCGCTAGACCACCCGGCCATCAAACCGCCTTTTAAATATTAACTTTTTTTTAAGTTATCAATTTTAATAAAATAAAAATTAAAGCAAATGAATTCTCCTAAGAATTAAGTGGTAATAATAATTTTAAAATGAACAAAAGTTAATTATCACGAACACCTGAAGTATCAAAGTGACGGCTAAACAAATAAAACCATAGACCAATCCATAGAGTACATAAAATAACTAGCGAATAGTTCAAACTCTTTTCCAAGTTTATTAGGAAGAAATTATAACCTTCCTATTCCCAATTTAAAAACACATTTTAAAAAGTTTTTATTTGTAAGCAAATAATCTAATATTACAATTAAACTAGTATTAAAAACTACCAAACTTATGAAAAGTTAAACAATATAAAAGTACTAATTTTGTCCGATTTTTGTGTATAGATAGATAACATCGACCATCGTCTTTTATTTTCATCTTTGTATTTATTTTGTTCAAATAATAAAGATGCAGTAAATAATTATTTGCCGACATGTAATAAAGCGCAACCGCCTCTTCCATTTTTCCCGTTGAAATTAGAAGTGGGCGATACAAATCGTATATAGTTACTGAAACGTATAATTATAGCATCAATTTCGTCAAATCCGATATCGATGCGGTCTGAATCTATATATTTTGGAAAACACTATATCGCGTTAGGAATGCGGTGTGCGTTGAGATCACTATATTGTACGTGGTCCGATTAAAAAATATTGTACCGTATCGCTTATTTTTGTGTATAGATAGATAACATCGACCATCGTCTTTTATTTTCATCTTTGTATTTATTTTGTTCAAATAATAAAGATGCAGTAAATAATTATTTGCCGACATGTAATAAAGCGCAACCGCCTCTTCCATTTTTCCCGTTGAAATTAGAAGTGGGCGATACAAATCGCATATAGTTACTGAAACGTATAATTATAGCATCAATTTCGTCAAATCCGATATCGATGCGGTCTGAATCTATATATTTTGGAAAACACTATATCGCGTTAGGAATGCGGTGTGCGTTGAGATCACTATATTGTACGTGGTCCGATTAAAGAATATTGTACCGTATCGCTTATTTTTGTGTATAGATAGATAACATCGACCATCGTCTTTTATTTTCATCTTTGTATTTATTTTGTTCAAATAATAAAGATGCAGTAAATAATTATTTGCCGACATGTAATAAAGCGCAACCGCCTCTTCCATTTTTCCCGTTGAAATTAGAAGTGGGCGATACAAATCGCATATAGTTACTGAAACGTATAATTATTGCATCAATTTCGTCAAATCCGATATCGATGCGGTCTGAATCTATATATTTTGGAAAACACTATATCGCGTTAGGAATGCGGTGTGCGTTGAGATCACTATATTGTACGTGGTCCGATTAAAGAATATTGTACCGTATCGCTTATACTTATTGAAATTATTATTGATCGGTAGTTTTTGACAAATAACTGTGCTTGTAAATGTTTAATGAAATAAAATTATTATGGGTACCTAATTACCTACATTTTATTTTAGAAAAATTTAACTTACTTAACTAAATCATTATCTCTTAATTAATAGGCACTCACTCACTTAGAACGTGGGTAAACTGACTGAGTCGTCTAAATCTATTGAAAAGAAACTTATAATATTCAATATCGATTCGATGCGTTCTGAAACTAACTAGTGGAAAAATCACGATATTGCATGAATTTTTAATAGTCCGTTGATATGGTCGATACCGATATTAAAATATAATAATGTACCTACCATAGTTTAATAATCCTATATCAAATATCGATATATGGTTTTGAATATATTACCCACCACTAGGTAGTTAAATTGCAATAACGCGACAAAGTTCAAGATTATCGCGACGTCGGCGTCGGTCGCTAAGTTTTTTTAGGTGTGGCTAAGCTTTATCGCGACAACGGAACACGAAGTTTTTATTGCGAAAACGGAACCAATATTTTCGCCGTCTAGTGTGGCCGTAGCATCAGAGCAAAGTATTGACCACATTGACCGTTGCCATTCGTAGGTAATGGGATTGCAGACGCGCTTCGTTCAAAATTAGCACGTCATTATTGTAATCTCTATGGGTAGGTACACATTTGTTAATTACGCAGCGGAGATAAATAAGAGTCAATCAATACTTCATAGGTAGTAATTTATATGAAAGAAATCATACCGAACGAACGTATGTGCGTGCGTATGCCCCCCCACCCGCTGTCGCCTGCCCGCGTCCGCCCTAATCAGCTCGCGTCCGCCAGACCGCAACAATTTGCTTTTGTGTTTTATTCCTTTAAATATCGTGCATGAAAATGACACAAATTTACAAAGTCGATTTTTCATGCATTTATGATATTGAATATGTGAACTCTAATCATTGTAATATTTTTTTTATGTGTTTGTAGCTTGAAAAAACAAAATAATAAAAAATCTTACAATTGCGTGGCCTAATTTGGCACAAAATTATTTAATGGGCATATGAAAGTGATCTGAGATAGGAAATAGTTATTTCATCAATTGTAATTTTTTGTTTGCAATGTTTTTAGATACTGACCCTAATTCAGTTTGCACTGGACGAAGATGACACAAACTGTGTTTGCACACTCCGCAGGCTATCATAGATATGATACCATAATTATTTTAAACTTTAAATTAATTTTGCCACTTCTGCTTTGAATAAAAAGAATCAACCACAAAACATCGAATTGCTGAAAATGCAAGTGACAGATGTGACACAAAACGCACTATTAAGCTTCTTAGGTACGACTGTATCGACAAGCAAAAAAAAAGTAACTTTAGAATTTTTTAAACTTATGACCCCATAATAGCCTAGCGCTATCGGTCTAAGGGGTAGGCATGGACTTTGCCCGGGTTTGTGATCGCCAACCCACATTTTTCAAGTGTGGTGGTTAAACCGATATCCTCAATAGGCTAGTTAACTAAATTTCAAAATCATATTAAAACGATACCTGTTTACCTATTTTATCCTAAAAATACATTATTTTTCAAAAAATCGATTATTTACAATATTCATTTTGCGTTTTTATATACCGATTTAAATTTACCGCAAAGCCTATTATACATCTCGAATGTGATTTTTGCGAAAAATGCCCATTTTCACATTTTTTAGTAATTTTGCAGTTGTATTTATCGTTTTAATCGAAATAAGATAATAAATTTGTGCATAATATTACAAATCTCCATTCTGTGAGCATGAGTTGAATTCGAGCGGCCGGCGCATCGCATTTTGTAGTAATTTTGCAGTCGTTTTTCTTGTTTTTATCGAAATAGAATAATGAATTCATTATAAAATCTTTATTTTTCATGAAGTAACAATTACTCTGGTATAAATTTTACTTAATAATATTATCGTAAATCACAGATATTCACAGTTTACTTATAGCGATTTTCGAAGTTTTTTAGTTTAGAATAAGATTTTTTTCCTATATAAAATCAATGATATCTTAAAATTCCGAGGCCGCTACGCACTATTCTACTACATAAGAGATAACATTATAGTTTTTTTATTTCACTTGTTTAGAACAGTAGTTCAATCGATGAGCTCAAAAAAGTGCCTTCGCGCACTTTATGAAATCTTTATCTGCAATTTTGGGTTTAATTAAAAAGTTAAGCAAAATTTACAAAAGCGAGGCCGCTACGCACTATTCTAACAGCTATTCTACACTATTGTTAATGTATTTTTGTTTCTGAGATCCATAACGCCAAAATTGGCCATTTTACGCAAAAATCACAGTCGAGATGTGATAAGCCTCTTAAGACCGCCATGTTGAGTAAATGACGTCACGCCGTGTCAAACATCCGGTTCTTTCTAGGTTTGTTCTATGGAAATGTCATAACAATAAAATGACATTTGACACGGCGTGACGTCACGGCTTTTGATTTCCGTACAAACTACTACTACTACTACTTTTGTTTGCCTGCGACACATACATCACGCCCGTCTCCCGGAGGGGTAGGCAAAGTCCATAGCTTTCCATTTGCCCTTGCTGAGCTGAGTTTCTTGTCGGTTCTTCCTAGTTCAAGTTCTCCCGCCCTATAGACTTTTTGTCGACCATGGCTTCTTGTCGGTTCGTCTCAGTACAATTCTCCAGTCTTATAGACTTTCGAACCGACCGAGCGACGGCATAAACTGAATAAGTGATATTGAATGATTGAACGATTTAAGATTTAATTTGAATCTTGAATCTACGATCATTGCACACATCTTTCGCTTAAATAACCCATAAATTTCCGCGCGTAACAATTCAAATTATATTGTATCTGTATTCACGACGGGCAACAGGTTAACTCTCATAACGTTTTTCATACATGGTCGTCGGTTCAGGGTATTCTTGACCAGCCGGCCTAGCATGCGCAACACAAGAACTCTTCTCGACTCGTTTTCTCGTGTTTTATTCATTTATCTCTAATGTCTATCGACACTAAAGACACATGGATGCGCTTAGAACTCTATATAATGTATCAAAAATGGACTTAATAAATAGTTTTTCCATAAACTGTGGTATTTTTGTTTATAAACAATAACATGACAACTTAAAATGATTTGTCGTCTCTCGTTCGCGACATATCTCGTGTTGCGCATGCTAGGCCTACTGAACTTTAACGAGAACGTCTCCGATCTAATCAAAGTCCGATCGCCGTATATAGAAGACTTCGGTGAAGGAAGACACCTTTCAACTATCCCCATTCACTGTCGCCTCATGCACCCTGTTTGTATTTCTTCTATCTTGTCAGAATACATAATTTATTTAAAAGTCACACAAAGGTGATAGTCGCTATTATTGACGTATGTTTGACAATTTGCGCATGAAAATAGGAGTGTCCAGTTTTTTGTATTCACAGTTAATTAAGTACTTACTAAAAGCTGCATGAGACTTGTCACATTTTGTAGTTGCTGTTGTGTTTTATTACATTTTAAATTTATTTTATTTCGTTTTACCGGTTGCTATTGCACAAATATTCACCATCATCATTAATTAAATTACTTTTTATGAATTTTAGTCTTCACAGTGCTGGATATAATCCTCTATGGTACTTACTTCTATAAATAAATCAAATATTGATTTCTCTCCTCCTACATTATATTACAGGCAAAGTTCAACAATGGAATAACTATACCACTAGAATCATCAGGCGCACTAATTCGTGATCACTTGAAGGTATTTAATACTCAGAACGCGGACCCATTAGACACAAGAAAAATTTCTTTATTATTGGAATTTTGCATTCACAATGCTATATACCTAGATATAGGATACAAAAAAATTCCGCTGGCTTGCAGCGTAAATCATCAACTACTAGAAAGAATTCAACGAGTCTTCTGGGGTCTCGGACTCTCGGGCTTAGCGGTTAGAACAGTGGACCGGTAATCCAAAGGTCCTGGGTTCCAATCCCATTCGAGCTTCCTGAGACTGGTTGATTTTTTCTAGTAAACATTTTATACAAAAGAAATTCTATTCATTGAGCACTGATCAGTGCGCGGCCGCAGTGATAGGTTAATCATCTAATGACGAGTGACGACATCGCGTTCGGTCGGGTTGCGTCTAATGGTTGCCAGGTCCAAAATAAGAAAAGCCGGCTCTTTTGCCTAGAAAGCTTGACATAAAGGAAATCTTTAAAAAAATGTATTTTTATGTGTTTACTCGCCGCTTGCGAGATACGAGTAACGTAACTCGCTCGCGCGTCGATCGACATCTTTTATTTGGCAAGCGCAATGGGGTTGACTAAAAGCCTATCAAAAGCAAGACAGACCGGCCTTCTGTATTTGACCGGACACGACTGTGAAAACCCTGCGTTGCGTCACTTGCGTCCGAGTTTCCTCAAGCTGACAGTCCTGAAGTCTACGGGGTGACTTTTCGGATTTTTTTCTTCTTTGTTTAGTAGAAAAGAATCCGTCTTTTTAATTAATAATTTACAACACAACGCAATAAAATAAAAGTCTGTTTCCTATTTGTATTTTCATGTATTTTAGTTACTGACAATTATGCAATTTTATGTTTTTAACGCACTTGTTTATTATAGTGCAAATGCAAATAGAAATGGTTTATGAATGTACAATATTAAACACATGTTACAACTAGAAATAACGTCATTATGTTACCTACACCTTACAGTAGTTAAAATAATAAATGACTTGGATGACACACTGATTGAGAAAACTTAAAAGACCACCATATAACACATGGTCGTTTGCCTAGAGATCAAAAATAAATAATTACAGACGTTCGGGCTATGCTTAGTTTAGGGCTGAATTATTGGTGTGACAGTTTCGAAATTTATTTTATTATTTCATTGTCATCAATCAGCCCGCAACCACCCACTGCTGGGTATAGGCCTCCTCTAATATGTGCCAGTCCCTTCTGTTCTGTGCCGATCTCATCCAGGTGCTGCCAGTGACTTTGTTGACCAGTGACCAGTGACGATGTTATCATTCAGCGTGCCTTCGGACGTCCCCGATTTATATGGCCAGATTTCGGCAACCACTCTGTCAAAGTTTTGCTCCATCGGCCATCACCACATTTTATTATTTATAAACATTATATTATTATAACGGATATGACTTTATTTTATGATATTACTAAGTAGTAACTATAGTTGGGTTTGATATTATCTTAAAGGAAATAAGTGAAAGTGGATAATAAACAATACTAAAAGTGACGTCATTGCCGCTATTTCCATACAATTCTTGTAAAAGAATATCTTTTTAAAAGGTCCTACTGTCCACTACAAAGTTTCTTTATTTAAGTCACTCTATAGGTACCTAATCTGAGTGTAAAATAAAATCACAAATGTTTGCTTTTAATTGCGTTGCGATAACTGTCAACGTTACAATATTTTGATGTAGCTATATTAATTACATAATACTCGTATACAAATAATTACTACGTTAAATAACGTAACGACATGGAAGATGGCGTCTGTCGCTCCTTTCTAAAAACTTATTCAATAAATTGTTAACATTATCTGTAATATCACAATGTGTTTGACGAGCTGAACTCGTACTATCACTCATGTGGTCTGTCCTAAAAGAAAGTACGACCGTTGTATGTAATTCCATAACCATTAAAGAAATTATTGCTAGTATCACGAAATTTCTTAGATAGACCAATAATATTTATGTGTTATAAGAAACTATTTCGTCAAAGTCATCACTTCTGTTAGGACAGACGTACAAAATTTACTAGTCGACCTATTTATGTCCGTAAGTATGATAATACATCCACTACCTAAGACTATTGATGTACTTCATTAAGTTGAAGACGACGATGACGCCCATAATGTCGGTGTAGCCCTCGTGGTTGGTGGCAGGGGACGCGTTGCACAAGTTCTGACGACAGTAGCAGAATCTGAAATGATACAAGATATAATGTTATAAATATTGTTTCTATAATTTTAACGCAACTTTGGTTGCGATCAAAAAGAGCACGGCCCGGATTGCGAGAATCGGCGGGTTAGAATCCTGCTCTTGGATTTTTTTTCAGCACTTCTCAATTTATAATATGATATAAGTAGATATTTTTGTGTGGGAGCTCGATGGCGCAGCGGCTAGCGCGTTCGGCTTGCGATCATGCTCGCTAAGCCACTTTCGCAATGGCGGGTCGCTGGATGGGTGACCAATTAAAAAACATCTCGGGCTCCTCCGTGCTTCGGAAGGCACGTTAAGTCGTTGGTCCCGGTTGTTGTCGTAAGATGACAGTCGTTAAAACTTACCAACCCGCATTGGGCCAGCGTGGTGGGTTATGGCCCAATATCCCCACGTGCTATTGTCGACGTGGGAGGCCTGTGCCCAGCAGTGGGACGTTTATAGGCTGATGATGAGATATTTTTAGGAATCATAAGGCCGTACGACAAAGCAGTATTTAAAGTTAAACTCGGGTTGATAACAAACAAACTCTATGTCTGTCACTATGCCATGCATCGGTTCGAAAGGGAAGCTAGCGGCAAGGCCTCTACAGCTTTTATTGATGATAAAACGGAATTAACGATAAGTTGCCTATTTTGGCTACAGTGGTGACTAGGTGTGTTGCGTTGTCGATATTAGAATGTTGAAACCACGTTGAAACTTGAAACCTATTGGCCTACCCATAATTTTATCATTGAGAGTGCGATCATTATTATCGTTTAACATTTCAGAACGCGCTGTTTGTTACTGCTTTAAAAGAAAGAGACGCGTGCTTTCATGTATGTTGATCACAATTTTTGATGATGAACGAGACATATTAATAAAATTGTCTTTAATACCCTTTGAGATATTATTAGATTGTCTTTAATATCTTCAAGTCTCCTTACAAATGATATCAGTAGCTCCATCTAAAACTAATAGTCTTAGAATGATCAAGAACGAGAGTTTCCTTACTGACACTCTTTATGACAAAGAATATCCGTCTTAGAGTATTGAGTAGCACAGTCCAGCGCTAACGTTATGATGACCTCATCATAACGCTAACGTTATGATGACCTCATCTAATTTATCGTATCGACATGAAAATTCATTTTAAATACCTGTTAAATGAAGTGGTCCTCTCGCCTTTGTCATCCACCTCTTGGCAGCCTTCCTCATATGGTTCCAATACTTCCATTTTAGGGTACCACTTCCCATTTTGGTAGTCGTGGTATTCATTCTTCTGTGATGCGCAATCCCGAAGAACGCCTTTGATCGTTACTGCAAATTGTTACAAAACGACTGAATAATAATTAGTGATTTCGCAATTATGTTTGTTTGCTTTAAGTCCTGTACACGCTGGGCTTTTACGGTAATGTAAAGTGAAAACACATTGCTCGGATCATGAATTTAGTAGTTAGTACCGTATATACCGTATTTATTAGTAACTGGAGTTCTGCCTCAATTTTGCTTGACGACACACATGTAGAGAGAGAGATACTCTTGTTTTTGTCTAGACTATTATACAGAATTACAGAGTAACGGAGCTTTATAAAATATGATAAAAATGTAAATGCTGTTTTGTTTCACCGTAAGTTGAGTTTGTTTGAAGCTTCTTACACAACCTTAACGCTGATGCTCAACCTCCTGTTTCTTACCTGGAATCCCCAACTATAAATTATTAGGCTAGGCTACTAACGTTGGCTAACTTCTTTGTTATTTCGGGATACTTAGCTTAGGTAGCCTAGTTAGGCGGACTGATACCAAGTATATATTTGAATCGTTGTGGTAATCGACCAATCAATGAAACCTAGTACATCATGTCATTGTATCTCCCTCGGGGAATCAGGAGCCCTGTCACCCTCTTCGTCTCGGTCGGAGACAATTAGAGCATTAAGGCGCTAAGTAATTAATTTCCAATATCATATCATATCATACCTCCTTGTAATATCTCCAGCTGGAAGTCTTGTTTCATACACATCGTGGAGTAGGGGCAGTCGACGATGAACTTGTCGGAGTGGTCGAAGTGCACGCACAGGTTCTTGGTCGTGTTGTAGTACTGGCCGGGTGGGGGGTTGATCAGGCACTGGTAACATTGGAGCGACGTTACGCCTGGAATAAGATGTTAAATGATTAGTAGTTTTTTTTTGCTATCACAAACTTGGGATGGTTGGTCAAAATAACAGTTGGTTACTAGCCTAGAAACCGATGGAAGTGCAATCGGTATTGCACTTCTATCGGTTATATATAATGCAATATATATATATGCAAAATATACTACAACTATAAAATATACCGTTTTGCATATCCTACTAATATTATAAACGCGAAAGTTTGTAAGAATGTATGTATATTTGTTACTCTTTCACGTAAAAACTACTGAATGGATTTGAATGAAATTCGGCATACAGAGTGTTCATAACCTGGATTAACACATAGGATACTTTTTATTCCGATATTCCAACGGGAACGTATGGATGGATGTTTGTTACTCTTTCACGTAAAAACTACTGAATGGATTTGGATGAAATTCGGCATACAGATAGTTTATAACCTGGATTAACACATAGGATACTTATTATCCCAATATTCCCACAGGAACGGGAACCACGCGGGTGAAACCGCGAGCGGCCGCTTGTTTGGAATATTTCTTTTTATGTTATCAAAATCTTAATTATTGCCTATGAGTTTAGAAATGAATAGGTAAAATTAGGGCATGACGTCCACGTCAGAGATCAGACTGTTGCTATGACACAATAATGTAATGAGCCTTCTCTGCTATAGAACAATAGGTGTCAAGGCAACTAATGTTTGCTTATAACTTTGCGATCAGTGAATTGTAAAGTTCGTAAATACATTCAACAATACAAACATATTACTATGTGCTAACTATGCATTACGTAACTGCAGCCTGACTGCGTGAGTCAGCTGTTTGAACTTTAAATTATGCGTTCGTGACGTAGATTCCCTCTGAGCGGGTGGCGTCGACGAGACAACCTTGAGACGAACCGTGAACTTCTATCCCATAATGCCATCCTGGCACGCTACAGAAAAACAATTGACTGTCCACTTGACCTTTCCGCAGTTCAATTTCTTACTGTCGGTTCAATGGTCATTGTGCCGATCTTGTTACGGTCTGTTTGTATAAAACAATGACAAACTTGACTATTGGACGGCTAGTCTAAACTGAAATAAATAAAATTCCTTTATTCACCTTTTTTCCTAATTGAGGTAAGTGTAAAATAAGTATGTAATCATGGTTACCTAGGTTCACATGACGTCACAGTTTTAAAGCCGCCTGTTTAGGTCTTTCAGATATTGTTTTCACTACTGTAATGTGCTGGGAGTAACGACTTCGCGTGCCTGTCTTTCGGGTCACGGCCTTTGTCACCCATACGTGTACTGGGCCTGACTGTCACCTCTTAGAGCAATATTACTTTAATCTTACTCTTCCTCTTCTTCTTGTGCCTGTTCACTCATGATTCATGATGGTTGGCCGCTAGCTTCCCAAATGCTTCCCTGTCGTTATCCCGGCCACTTATATTCTGCAGCCACGATTTTTTTCTACGTCCAGCGCGCCTCTTTCCCTCGATTTTGCCCATGATGACCAACTGAAGCAGCATGTACCTATCATGCCTAAGCACATGGCCGAGGTATTCAATCTTGTACTTTAATAGCATGTATGAGCTGCCGGGTCATACCGCGCGCTGGAGAACGGTATCGTTTCTGGCCTTCTGTGTCAATATTACTCTTACAATGCAAAATTTCTATGGTAATTTGCATAGTAAGATTAAAGTTATACTGCTCCAACAGTAGGTAATGATGGTAAGGCCCCTGACAGCAGTGCGATCGTTGCATAAAATACTTTACTACGACTGACGCCACCAACCACCGTTTCACTTCTAATATTGTACATGTTATGTGTTGAATAATTATACACTGAACTACGAAAAGTCGTTGAACTTTTCAATCAGACTTTTGATTTTATTTCTATTACTAACAGAATTCAAAAGTGCTTATTTATGTTAGGTTTTTTTTTTTTTTTATTGGTAACGGGTAAGCTCTTGGCCTTTATCTCACCTGATGGTAAGTGACGATAAGGCCGAAGGTGGAAGCGCGCTTCACCCGGAATCCTCAACCACTGAGGAACTGGCTATCTTATCCCAAACTGCCGGAACACAACAATGCTATAAACATCGTTGTTATGGCGACAGACTTAGTTAAGATGGTGGTAGCTAGCCAGGCGGACTTGACAGCCCTACCACCAACCAAACCGAGCACACAAAGATGTACCCCCCGCTGGGAATCGAACCCGGGACCTCTGGGTCTGAAACCGGTAGCTTAGCCACTAGACCACAGAGGCGGTTGAAAGTTAGTGATATAAAGGTTAGTGATATAAAGAAGCTCTTTCACTATATATGCTTTAGATTTGACTTGATTTATAAATACAAAGCTGCGTAGGACTCTACCGAGTACTCTTATAACCTGAAGGCGTTCAATAAGCATTTTCAAATTCATAGATGTTTAGAGACCTTATACCACACACATTACTTATTTATTAATGATCAACAAAGGAACAGTGGGTTTGTTAGAATATGCGGGTCACGGTTGCGATGCCCTAGCAGTCATTGAACTCTAGACCACATGTTAGATAAATACCCACGCACACGCGCGTTTCTGATCGTAATTAATTAGTTAATTTGCACATACATTTAATTATACATGTGTAACGCTTAACGCTCCTACAGGGCAGTTCCCCCACAGAAAGGGATACCTACCTTCACATTTATGCTTAAACAGTTTTTCTACTTGAAACTGTACATAAATAAAAATATTTAGGCTGGATTTTACCGTAATAGGCATCAATTTCAATTCTCTTCATTTTCTTAAACAAAGTAATACAAGTTTATATTTTATGAATATTCTTGAAGGATAATAATGAGTTTTAAATGGTCTGTTTAAAGTGACATTTTTACAAGGTAAATATAAAACTGGAAACAACAAAAGCAGTTAGTATTAACACGAGTGATGTAATCCAGTAGGCTTTATTTGTAACCTAAACTTCAACATGTCTTGGGTTAGAATTTTTCTTTTTATATTTTTCGTAGAGTATTGTTACTGTATCGCTGAAGAGTATTATAACGATTATAACTATAAAGATATCACAATGAATAATATATCAGATGCACGTAGATTTGTGGTAAGCAAGCACCACGGAAAAAACGGTATTGAACGTTCGAATTCAGAAAGTGATAACGAAGACGACTCAAATCAAGATTCTGAAAACAGTTTCAGCGATGATGATTTTAAAATATTTGTAGTAGGTAGTAAAAAATCATCAAGACATAAGTTAAAATATGATTCACCAATTGAGCATATTTCTACTACAACCTTACCTCCGACAAACACCTCTGTAAGAGAAGTGGTTAATACTGATAGAGTGTCCACAACGCATTTCTTCAAAGAATATGAATATCTATACGATGATAATGTACCGACAACACCAAATGAAACACTGTCAACAGAACAAAATGATATAACTGAATTGTTGTCAAATAAAGATATTAAAAATAATAATGTATCATCAGTTTTTCTTACTGATTTTTACAACATAGAGCCGGCCGCAATTATGCCTGACTTGAATAAAACTTACAAAAGTTTAACAGCCAGTAAAGTTTGGTATGTTCCCGAACAATATCCTTGTTGGAAATTGCCGGTGCTATACGGTGAATTGGGGCGTAGAAGGAAAACGTCAGACATATTTCTGATATATGATGGAAGATTAAAAAATGTTATAGATTTAGACAAATCAAATGCAGTATTATGGTACAAGGATGTTGTGACAAAACCGGCAAAGAATCAAATGCATAATAAATGGTGCGGAGTGGAACCCTGCTATGGAGACCACACTCTTTGTCTATTCCCAGATAACAATATAATTTCTAATTTATGTGATTCTCGGTATAAAGTTGATACACCAACCATGATTGAACAAATCGCATTAATAAATACTGTTAATACTATGAGAAATCGAATTGCCAAGGGTATTTGTAAAGAATATCCTCAGTTACCACCCGCAGCGAATATGAATCAATTTATATACGATCTCGACTTAGAGAAAATGTCTGCTGCATGGCTTCGCCAATGCTTACCTGGACCAGCTGCCTGTTCTGCTCTCGATGGCAATGTAGTCACGCAGTTGGAATGTACAAAGTATTCTGAAAAATGTTGCTTGGACACATTCAAAACCAGCTCTACGACTAAATGGTATGTAGTAGTGGTAGTGATGCCAAATTGTTATTATTTTTAAGGAGTCTATTATATTAAAACTATTATTTTTCCAAAGTGTTTGTCGCCTATCAATCAATTGTCCATAATTATAAAGGTTCTTTAATTTGATCCTTAATTTTTTTTACATTTAAAGTAATGGGCTTACGTAATAATTTACTTTGGATGTTTAATTGATATCGAATTATGTACTCAGCTTTTATCACTGTGTACTTTTAGTTTTAAATTATTTTCAAGGACTGTACCCTAAAAATATGTTGCAAAACTAGAATAATACTGTTAATATTTTTCAGTATACCCAAAGAGGAATGCTTCGTCTCAGCAACAATAGGTTGCATCTACGCTTGGTTTTTAAGTGCTGGCCACAGATTACATGCTACTGATGTGGAATGTGGCTTCACCACTGCGACCACCTACAGTACAGCACAGATTATTTGGGCCGAAACTAAAAAAATGGGTTGCGCAGTGGGTGAAAGAAATAATGGTGACATTAGAGTGGTTTGTAATTTTTCACCAGGTGCGCCATTTTTTCTGGCTACAAAATATTACTGCGGTGTCATATCCCATCAAGATATCACTAACGGCGTTCTAAAGAGAAATACTACAAATGTTACTGATTTAAATTTTTTGCGGTCTCTGGGCGTTAATTTGCATTCGGTGTATTCCGATATTGACAGCAGTACAGAAGCAAGACACTATTTGAATAAATCTAGAAGACAACTAAATACGAAATTTGACATAAATGCTTTAACTAATTTATACAGGCAAACGCCTGTGAGAGATCAGCTTGGTGAATCGAATGGAACAAAGGGGATGATTGCCAGATTAGTTACAAAGTATACGTTTTATGAAGAAAGCGGATGTAGATGCGACACGTCAGAACCAATATACACTACCGGAGAACCTGGATCGCTGTGTGTGGAGAAAGGCAGAAGATTTGAAGCTCTCTGCTTTGACTTCCGAGATCCCACACCTGGGTATAGGGTAGTTGCAGTTATCGCGCCAGTTGCATTATTTTCTTTAATACTGTATGATTTATTTAGCGGTGTTGTAAGACAAACTAACTATTAACCTTCAGACTTCAATAACAGCAATATAACATTACTTTAGGGGAGACACTTCCTTTTGCATAATGTAGATGGTTCTTAAGTTGCTTTTATTGTTAAAGTTGCTATTGCTAAGTTTAGTTTGATGAAAATCATAATACCTTTTATAGCTATTATTAATTAAATCTTCAATCATTAATAAACTACTTTCGGCTCACAAACATAATAAATGATTTTGTAAAGTGATGTATATTTATTGGCTTGTTTACTTTCTTAGCACAATAGGTGTTTACGGTCTTGTGAATTCTTGCCTAAGTTGAATTGCCTACTAGCATTTCCCGCTCATTCTCGATTACTGTCAAGGCTGTTGACTGCCCTTGATTGCCGACGGAACGCTGTCCTAAATTGCGCCAAATTATTGCAAACGCGGTCTTATTAAACCAAAAGTCGTGCAATTTGATAAATAATAACGAATAGAAGTTAATAACATCGCTCGGTTTGTCGATTAAAAGGTTGACGATTTTTTTACTAAATACTGTTTTTTTTATCCTAAGGAAACCTGAAAGATATGAGAGGAGAAGTCCTTTGGGTGACTTTAGAAGTCACTGCACAAACCACAGAATAAATAAACTGTTCTGTAAAGAAAAAATAAATACGTAAAAATCGTCGATGCGGTCAACGTGTGGTGTCACGTCACCAGCACTAAATTATTTTTTAAAGCGACAACTAATATGAAGCGTTGCGTCAGTAGCCGAGCGGATAGATGCTCGGGTTTGAACGCGTGAAATCGTGGTTCAATCCCCGTAGCTCCGTTAGACTACTGACGTGAACCCACTCCGACACAATCATTTAGATTAACAGGATGGATTAACAGGACTATTATAAGACTAAAGAAATAGTAAACAATCCAGGGACACTGATGTATGCACAAAGAATTGTAAATAATTTATTTATAAACATTTAGCTCTAGTATAATTACATAACTTAACTTAATTACATAACTTAACTTTTAATGATAGTCGCGTAATTTAGTGTAACCTTGGCCTATGCTTCAGACACCGGCACCGCCAGCGTATACTTCTGTTACTAAAGTATGAATACACAATCCTTTGTGTGTCATTATCGCGGCTGCAGTGTAACTAACGATTACGTATATAGATAACGCGCAGCAAAATAATGTTAATGCTTTTCATTGGCATTCGGGCTTGATTAGATTTCAGAGTGGTGTGTTGTTGTGAAAGTTATATTAAATATTGAAATATATAGCCAACGTTTTGACATTATGGCAACACCAAAAGTTGTGAGAGTTCTATTCGAAGAAAAATTGAAAAACCAAATGCTCAGTTTGTCGCAAAAGTTTAATTCTGCTGATTTGGAACGTGTGAACAATGATAAATATATTATGAGGATTTTAGCACATGTGGAAAATAACGCAAGCCAGGCGGTGAATATGTTGTGGGAAATACTGGAGTGGAGAAAAGCGGTCGGAGCTAGTGACATAACCGAAAAAAACATCAAAATGGAATACGTTAAAGAGGGATCCCTTTTTCCTTACGGCAGAGACATAGACGGTTGCCTTTTGCTCGTCTTCATTTCAAAAGTGTACAATAGAACAAAAAAAAACCCAGATGAATATAAAAGAATTTTGATATATTGGCTTGATCGCATAGAAAGGCAAGAAAACGGAAATAAAATAAGTTTGTTCTGTGACATGTCTAATTGTAGTGTCAGTGATTTTGATGTTGATTTCATCACATATACCAGAACACTATTCCAGCAATACTATCCATATTTGTTGAATTATATCATAATTTTTCAAATGCCATGGGCATTATCTGCGTCATTTAAAGTTATGAGATCCTTTCTTCCTGCTAAAGCAGCTACGAAAATGAAGTTTGTGTCGAGGAATACAATAAGTAAAGTCGTCCAGTTAGAACATGCATTAAGATCATGGGGTGGCAAGAAAAATTATAAATATGAATTTGTTTCTGAAAACGACAATATTGTGCACCAAAACACAGAAAGTAACTTAAAAGAGATTGTAAAGGCAGATAGCATGATTTATTTAAAACCCAGCAACACCATGGTTTTTAAGGGAAACAATAATAAACTTATAGTATCAATTGAGCTAACTATTACAAATGTGCATGAAACACCTGTTTTCTTTGAAATCAGAAACACTTCGGAATTATTTTACGTCAATCCTGTTCACGGTACTCTAGACATTAAATCTTCCCAAAGTGTGATTGTGATTGTACAATACGATTTTAGTTCATTTACATTTGAAGCTTTAACAATGGAAAAATTCTTTATTATGACTTTGCAAGTACCAAAAGCAGATTTGTCCAGAGACGAATTATTTAATGTTTGGCAAAATTATCCAATATCCAAAGTAGAGGAATATAAACTAAGATGTCTTTTTAATGAAGTGCAAAATGAAAGCACATCGATTGTAAGCTCATTAAACAATCTTCGTGAGACCAATCAAGCTATTCAAGAGCAACTTGAAATTTTAAAGCTATACCAATTCCTTACATTGTTTGGTGTTATATTTGTAACGTTTGTGGTACTGTATCAATATATTTTCTAAGTACAAGACAATCTTTAATTTATCAGTCCGTTACGCAGTTGAGTATTGTTGGAAATCGATTTAACTTGCGTGATCTAATTTGAACGTTTACAAACAACGAACGCCCGTCCGCATAACATACAACATTGGCGCCTTCCGGATTTTTTTAAACACCAACCATTCTTTAAGTTCCTATCGACAGCATTGTTAGGTTCCGACAGTTGTTGAGCATTCCGGGTGACATGCGCTTCATTTTCAGCTTTATAAATAACACAAACCATCAGGTGATGATATAAAAGTAAAAAGCTTCCTTGATAAATAGTTAAAAAAATTGGAGTGTCTACTCTACCTTTACTTAAAGTTTCTTGCATATAAAATTTAACTTTTACAAACCTGTACACGACAAGGACAGCATTGTTAACGTCACAACTAAAAGGCACTGTTCCGGGTACATTCTTGTTTATCTTCTACGTTCTTTGGGTTTGATGAGTATTCTCAATGATGTCTTGTTACGCTGCCGCTAATCTGCCAACAAATAATGTGCATTGTACATAAGTATGATCTGTAAATATTGAATTTAAATGTTCGAAAATACTATTTAAATATCTTTTGTATGCGACTGCATAAAATTGACTAATTTTAACTTTGATCAAGTTTATTGCAGATGTTATAGAGGTACTCATTATCCGTAACCATAACCGTGTCGTGTAAGCCTCATGTAGCGGTGAAAGAATACTACCACCCCCTCTCTTCTCTTGAGTGTCCTAAAAGGCGACTAACGGACTAAATACTGCACATACTTCCAACAGCATATAGCGGCGATGGGCTTACCACCTGTCACACTGAGCACATGTGCAGTCGCTATTTAGTGAAAAGTGGACTATGGTATAGGACTGCTTTTGCTGTCCTCGTTGCCTGGCCTCTGACTAGCCCTTCGGGGATAATAGGCGTGATTATATGTATGTATGTGTGATAGTAATGATGGGTACATAACCCATCATTACTATCATAATTTAGCCTAGATACTACCACCACCACATTTTTTCACAATTCTTTGTGCATATAATATCTAGTAGTGTTACTCAGATTTTTACTTTTTCTTGAGAGAGATTCACCAGAAAACCACTAACTATGGTGTCTGTCTTTCAAAATACAGCTAAAATCCAAGTGACACTAGAATTTGCTCACATTCGCACAAAGTATTGTGACTATTTCGTTTACAAACTTTCTTCATCGGATTTGTATCAGTGATGATTACAAAAACAGTAAAATCCAAGTGACACTAGAATTTGCTCACATTCGCACAAAGTATTGTGACTATTTTGTTTACAAACTTTCTTCATCGGATTTGTATTAGTGATAATTACGATGGTGGTGTTCAATAAGCTAGGTATGTAATGTAATTTATATAAATGTTTAATTAATGAAGTAAGTAAATAATAATATAAGCCATACAATTTAAATACTGCTATTTATTATTTTAAATGTCGATCTCAAATTACGTGATATATGAAGTAATTAATTATTATTTTACAAATTGTACATAGTTAATCTGCTATTAGTCTAGTATCGTTAAAGCTATCTTATTGATATGATAACAATAAAACGTGATTTATTGATGTTTCGTTTTAATCAAAATCTGGGTATATACTATCACTGATAGTAACAGATGTTTACCCTATCACGGTAATGTTTGCATAAAAATGCTTAGATCAAAGTCAAGGAGGGACTTACAACAAAAGAATAGTTACGAAATTTTAAGATCATCCTGTCATTGTTTGTACTAGAAGAACAAAGACACGATAACCGAAAAGGAAGTACAATAAAGTCATTCTGCTATGTTTGCTAGTGATGGCGTAGCAAATTTATGCCATTCGTTCAAACAGGCCTACGAGTATCGAAATATTGTTGTATTGTTGTGGTTCGGTGGTGTATCACGTGGCCCAGAGAATAGCCAGCTGCGCCCGTACAGATTGGCAGACTCGTTTTATCTTCAAGGTCCCGACCTGATTGGCGTCCTTTCCCTTGATAAACATACATTTTGTTTTTGAAAAAATATTGCAGTGGAAAAATCGTAGAAACTTGTGGTTCTACAAGGCGAGTTTCTACCGAAACTCTGGAAGTTTTCTAGGCACATTACGCGATCGTCTCTCTCTCTATACTTTACTTTATTCAAGTCTGATGTCTTGAACTTGTAATCTGAGGCTGTTTCTAAAGGTTAGGATTTCGACTATAGTTATGAACCAAATTTACTATTATATAAAATAATTAATGGAGCTTTCTTACACATTAAGTTTTTTTAAGGCTAACCAAGGATGTAATTAATTAAAAAGCTGACATTTTTTTAAGTCTCAGTTATCTGTAAATTAAAAGTAAAGACGCCAGCACTGCAGGTCAAATTACTACAAAATGTCAAATTTGGGAAGCATTTGGGATCAACATCGATTAAAGAAATTGTACTGTCTTGGGTAGGTAGGTTGACCTGTTTGTCTTTAATGGCAACTTGATTCACTTTTTGGTGAAATTCTGGCTGGCATAACTTTTGACTTATTTAAATAAACCCTTTTAAAAATAATGAAAATACATACCTACTCTCGAAAAACAGTCGAGTAATAAATCTATTTTAATTCATCTCGAATACTCAAACCGGCGGCGGCACTTTCCGGCAACAAATTTTTTTTTTGCGAAACTCAATAGAATATAATATTTAATCTGTGTGGCGATTGTGCAAAGGAAATTCTTGTGCAGATTCTGCTCTGGGTCAAGCGTGAGCATTTCAGGTTATGAAACACGTACCAATAGCTTTGTTCGGATTCATTATCGAAATCGACCTTGTGCCGTGTGACAGTTTCAAACTGGTTTTGTAATTTTAAAACAGACATGTGTAGTGTAGTATCGACATGTACTGCTCTAAACTCTCGTAAACGGTTAGCTAATATAATAATTTGTATTATAATTATTTTTTCATTTTGTCTTCTGTAAGTACCTAGGTAGTCGTTATTTACTAATTACTTACTAAATTCCACAAAACACATTACCAATTTAGGTACTTACTTACATTGTTGTACGTAGGTAAGTAATGACGACCTTTATTACGTTTGTTATGAATTTTTTTTTTCATTTACAAAATGTTGATTTATTTTAATTATATTTTTTTATGGTTATTATATTATAATTATAAGACTAAGGCGTCTTTTTACAATTTTGTAAAAAAGAATATTTAACCTTTACAATAAAATAATGTCATCTTTACAGAGAGTGATTATTATTACCATTTTGAAGCAAATCCATGAAATATTAAACAAAACAGGAACAATAACAAATCGAAGGACTATTGTTCCCAAAGGGTTATAGTCAGAGACAAGGCAATGAGGACCGCAGAAGCAGCCCACTGCCATAGTCCACGTTTCACCAACTTACAACTGCACATGTGCTCAGCGTGACAGGTGGTGAGCCCATCGCCGCTCTATGCTGTTGGATGTATGTGCAGTGTTTATATTCCGTTAGTAGCTTTTACGATACTCAAGGGACGTACTATTGCGGACTCCGTCGCTTTACCAGTCTAAAGCTCAAAGTCCCTTGCACACCGCGTCGTCTATTTGGTACGGGCACGTACCCGTGCGGCCGGTGAGCTTCATACGAAAATCGCTGCAGAGTGGTAAAGCGACGGACGGTGACCTGACCCCGACCGTACGTAATTTTAACATAGACATATGTACATAGTTACATAAACATAAATGTAATTTTAAAAATGTGTACAACTAATACATTTACATGATGCGGTTATGTTAATTCGATTATGTAATTGAAACTGACATTTATATGTAACTTTCCCGGGCCTCACTTATAAACACTATTTTGTCTCTTGTTCTTGCGTTTGTGTGACGTAGATAAAACAATGTTTAACTAAATAATGCTTAAATTGTGTTTCTAAGTAAAGCCGTTCATGTCTAATGTAATCTGCACGTGTTTGCTTACATACTACACTGGCCTGCAAAAATAAGTATCACACTTTTAAAATTTAGTTTTTTTCTAAACTATACATAGAAGTTAGAGATTTAAAATAAAAAACGTTTTATAGCAATTTTTATCAACTTTCTTTTTTTTTGTTTTACAAAATTAAACTCTTTTTCGAGTCCTTTTTGTTTCGAAAGCATATATTGTGTACTCAAAAAGTAGTTGCAATTTTAAAAGTGTGATACTTATTTTTGCAGGCCAGTGTAGTTATATGCCCGCCCGCTGATACCCGCGCGCTTCACCCGGAATCCTCAACCACTGAGGAACTGGCTATCTTAAATCTTAAGTTGTCGGAGCACAACAATGCTATTAACATTGTTGTTATGGCGCCAGACTTTAGATGAGATAGTGGTAGCTAGCCAGGCGGACTTAACAGCCCTATTACTCACCAAGTACCCCCCGCTGGGAATCGTACCCTTGTCAGCATGCGCAACACGAGAAAACTTTCTAGACGCGTTTTCTCGAGTTATGTCTATACACGTTATGTCAAAAATAGTCATAATAGTAGTTTTTGCTTGCCTGTGGTATTTTTGTCTACAAACCCTTAGAGCATTCAACCAACAAACCCTAACATGTAACATATTTTTATCGAGTTTTGACAACCGTAACCGAGATAGTTTTGTCGTTCCCGCCATCGAAGGAAGTGAGAAAATCGTAAACGACATATCTCATGTTGTGCATGCTAGGCCTACAGAGATCCGAGTGTAAGTTTGTAATTGTGCAAACGTTACTATCGCGTTTGAGTTAAATTTTGACAGATAGATCTTAATGCTAAGTAAATACGATTGAGAATCAAAACTCCTAACACAAACGCAATGTAGCGTTTGCACATTTACAAACTTACACTCAGCTCTCTGGTGTCACCTCTTTCTGTCACTGTTATCTGTGATTTTGGGGTTGTTCGGCTCATTATTTTCAGTAACCTCTGGGTCTAAGACACCTAGTCTTAGCTGCTAGACCACAGAGGCGATCAAAAAATGCGCCTATTAAGCAATCACCAAAGTAAGCATACGGTCCGCCTAATGATGAGCGGTCACCGCAGCCTGTTGGCGATTGCGACACTACGGGCATAACTCGCGCATGGTGACCCTGAGCCTTTAGTTGTTATGCCTTTATGCTTATTTAATTTTAATCGTTTTTGTAGTTGGTGCGCCAGGTGTGCGACCGCTTAGCCATGGTGAGACAACCAGCCATGGAGATCGTGGGTTCGATACCCAGCTAATAAGTTGGTTTCATCCAATCACAAAGGACCATCGGAAATTTTGTCCCCACCATCCAACAGATTTGAAATTAGTTTCATTTGAAGGGTCTAGTAGGATAGATATTTTTTTACTATGGCGACGTTCTTCAATTACGCGGGATTTAGGTTATTAAAAATAAGTATATTGTTTTTGAATATTTTTTTTTTCCAACTAAATAAGATTGAAAGAGCAGACCAGACTCCACAGGCGGCACCCGTTCACGAGTATGACATGTGAATCAGCCATCGCTTCGCTCAACCATGTTTTAGGGAACGTAACGACCCGACGCACATGCCACCACCGCAGAGACACTTCGAGAGAGCATGACACACTTGAGCACCTCCACCTAAAGAAAGAAAACAATAAAAGTTTTTTTATTATAAATAAACTCAATACTTTTAGCAACTAACACAGGTACTTTAGGCTTCTTTGGGTCCCAATGAACAAATTGACACGTATCCCATGGCTGTTGTAGGGTGGGGACGGGGTTCATACAAAATCCCCCATGTTCCTTTGATGTTAAATTTACATAAGTCGTATTACGCACTACTTTATTATATACAAGCGGCCGCTCGCGGTTTCACCCGCGTGGTTCCCGTTCCCGTGGGAATATCGGGATAAAAGTATCCTATGTGTTAATCCAGGTTATAAACTATCTGTATGCCGAATTTCATCCAAATCCATTGAGTAGTTTTTACGTGAAAGAGTAACAAACATCCATCCATACGTTCCCGTGGGAATGTCGGGATAAAAAGTGTCCTATGTGTTATTCCAGGTTATAAACTATCTGTATGCCGAATTTCATCCAAATCCATTTAGTAGTTTTAACGTGAAAGAGTAACAAATATCCATACATACAAACTTTCACGTTTATAATATTATATAAAGTAGGATAAGTACTACTTCAATACTCAGACCCAATATTTGTTCTGAGTTGCAATCATCTTTGTCACAAATATTTGTCGATATCGAGTTAATATTCTATTGAGTTATGCTGCTCCTATTGAACTAAGATAAAGAATAATGATACTTACAGTACCATTTTAAAATTATACAAAAATAATTTATATTTTTAATACTGTTGTTCAGACTAACAATATTTTTAGCACTTAATTGCTGCTCTTTATTACCTTTGCAGCTACGTTAATTAAAATTTTAATAGCGCACACACTAACTGAAGCACCATCAAGTGCCTTACCGAGATGAATAAAACTAACTCGCTTCCACGTGTAAGAACCACTAAGTTGTAGACAAGGGGCCCGAGGGTAGTGTATATATTCTTTGCCCGAGGTTAGCATTTATAGAAGTCGTTAATTATGTGCCTTACCTACGCACGCCAGCAAGTCACCGTATCCAAAACTGACAAATTTCATCTTGTTTTTATTATTGCATTGCATATTATTGAAATTTTGCATTCACAATGCTATACATATATTGTGCTCTGGAGCAGTGGACCGGCAATCCAAAGGTCGTGGGTTCGAATCCCATTCGAGCTTCCTGAGACTGGTTGATTTTTTTTCTAGTAAATATTTTATCCTTCATCTTGTTTAATTGATAGTGATGACACACGCAAAAGACCGCGAATACTGGAAGGGGAGGGGGGGGGGGGGGGGGGCCTTTGCCCAGCAGTGGGTCAATATGGGCTAATATAATAAATAATATAGTATGTCTTTTAATGTTTATGTTTACCTTGGCTGGCACCGACTCCAAAAATATTTTTTAAGATTATAAGATTGAGTAAAATAAGGGTAAATATTGCAAGTAAATTGAACAAACTAAACTACGCAATTATTTTTTACTTTTTAGTGCATCTATTTCAGTAAAATTTTTAGTCGGTTTTTTTTTTGTTAAAATTTTTGTTTATTTCTCGCTTTTTAGTTAATTGTTCCGATCTATTTATCGAAAGCGAATATTAGTAAACCTACAAAACGCGCTACTTGTATGAGACAGCGCCGTTTAAATGCGACAAGCGAAGAAAACGAGAAACGTCTATCACATAGTAGGAAATCAACATCCAAAACAGACGGCAAGTTACCCGAATTTACTCGTGAATGCTGTATAGACCCCCCTACGATGATGACTTGCGAGTTACTAGGGTTCACCGTTAGGGAAACTAGACGAACGTTTTTGACTTGCTCCAGACGTAGATCGTAGCCAAGTCACCATTGATCTGCTCAATCGCTTCTCAGAGGTTCTCAGCCGAGGCCTGAGAGTAAATTTGTAAGTCATCGGCATAAAGATGTTAAGAAGAATTTAGACAAGAAGTGACAGAATTAATAGTGTGAATAGTGTATTTTTAAATCCTAATAGAAATGTTTCGGAAGGAGTGATAAAAAGTGGCCTATGTCACTATTGTTCTTCAGCTATCTATCTGCAAAATCAGGTCGATGCGCAAGTGAGAGACGGACAAACAAACAAACACGCTTTCGCATTTACAATATTAGTCAGGAAGGATTTATTAGCGGAGTGGATCTCATTTGACCTATGGCTGAAAATACCAAAATTGCTATAGGTATGTCTACAATATTTGAGGAGTTCCCTCAATTCCTCAAGGATTTCACCATCAGAACTGAGTTCCGGTACCTGCCTTCTTTTATTTCGTCATAGTCGCTTAACTATCTTAATCGAGATATCTTATCGCCACTCGTGAAATACTTATCATTGAGGAGTTCCAATGACATTCTGTGGTCTTCTTCATCAGTTCTACTTCATCAAATGATACTTTCTCAATGCAAATTCTTGACTTATTGCTAAAAATATCAAAATCGCTATAGGTATGCCTACAATATTTGAGGAGTTCCCTCAATTCCTGAGGATTCCATCATCAGAACTAGATTTTGATAAAAATGGGACCAATCTGGAAGTATATCCTTTCAAATAAAAAAAGAATTTTCCAAAACGGTGTATATACAGCCGAATTGAGAACCTCCTCCTTTTTTGAAGTCGGTTAAAAATACTGTTCGGAATGATTTGAATAATACTTTTAACTTTTTAATAAATTTTTTTGTGTTTATATCTATAACTACTCTCAAAGTTTTAATCGTGTGTCACTAGATGGCGTTATATCCGAAATAAGTTGTACTTAGTTAACTTTATTATCTCAATCGAAAAGTGAACGAAACTCGCTCTAGATACAATAAGAGGTTGAATTTGCCGGCTTGAAAAACTCTAGACAGGTTAACCTTGCCGTTGCGCACTGGATAAGTGTTAAGTGAGTAGAGTTAATGGTCAAGACACTTAACTGCACTTCAGGCTATACAACACTGTCCAAATTCGAAATTGATTTTCAACTTTAGCTGTTCGGTGTTGAGTTCATAATCGATAATATGCAGAATTATGACGTTTTAGGTCTAGTATTTAACGTGCTGTTGTACGTAAGTACCTTCGTTTCAGTATTTTGTACAAGTGTCCTTTTAGAGAATAATATGAGAGCCAAGTTACCGATGAGGACGTCGAGGACAGAGCGAAGTGGAGGAAAACTATAGGGAAAGCTGACTCTACCGCCATGGGAAAGCTAGGAGAAGAGAGTCCTATTTAGAAAATAAATAATTCTCTACGTTACTAAACAACTATCTAGCCCAATTTAAGCTTCCGTTGAAACTTGTTTAAATGTTAACTAGATAACGGAAAAACATACATAAACATAGAAAACATCTAGACCCGTAATCAATTTGTAAAAAACTGGTTTTTTTAAATTGCCGGGATTGGCCGGGAATTGAACGCGGCACATCAGAAATGATGCCAGAACCGGGCCGTGCAAACCACTCTAGCACGAAGGTCGTCGTAAAGATACAAAGTTATTTACTTGATTTCTTCTCGCATTGGGCATGTAAGCCATTGTGGCACTATTTAGGCTTGATTATGTTGTAAAATCGAATCGTACGTAACCACCTTTTGTGTTGTATATTATAGTCAGCAAGTAAAATATGTTACAGTTTAAAAAAAAACATACCTATATGTAATAAGCTTATTTTGATAAAAAAAGCGGTAAAAATGTTTTTTTTGTAACGTGTAGGTACCTAAGCAATGTTTTTATTAGTAGAATCGAACTTATTTCGGATTTTGCGCAATTTCACTAACACGTTTATTTATTTATTTATTTACACGTTGTAAGTCGTATTATATTAAAAGTGTTGAAGCAATAAACGTTCAATTAGACTTATTTTTTTTAAATATTGTGTTAAAGTGCTAATTCTGCCCAACATTTGTGGGGCCACTTACCATAACCCCGCCAACGCGATCAGAGTTCTCTATGCTAAAAGCCTTCGTTTCAAACACGAGCGCAACGAGCGGTTTGCGACGCGTTAGGCTAATTTCTAGTTCATTGCGTGTTCTGTTACGGAAGTTTTAGTAAACGACAATAGATAGAACGCAATGAATAGATAATCTCTCTCGGCCAGATGCTTAGTCATGCTATTTAAGTGATCATAGTACGTATGACGTAGGTGTTGGCTACTTCAGACGTTACGTCAGGGTCTAATGTTTAGGTTATACGGAACAAGGTCGCCCGATCTGTTTGGGTCATTGGCATTGGCTGTTATAAAAACAACGCACTTCAGGCTTATGAATTAATTTTGGCGATTCACAACGAGGCTTTTTTTATGATTTGTTTGCAATCTACGAAACTTTAGGTAAACAGAAGTTAATTGTATCTGCAAGTCTCGCAAGAATCAAGAATGGGGACCAAATAAACTTTTCAAAACAAAACATTCATTAAGTACTTAGTATCATCAAGGACATCATTAAAATGTTAATTGACGTCACCGAGTGCTGTAATATAATAATAAAATTGTCTTTTAAAATAATTAGCCTAATCGTAAACAACAACAAATTAAAAAAAATGTAAATTAACTGTAAAGTTACCTGCAAAAACTTAATAAAACATGTAATGATGACAGGTAATACGTTTTTCTAAACTAAAGCAACACACTACCGTCTAAGAGCCTTACCAATAAACAGAGAATAAGGTCAGAATAGTTATTCCGTGTTTTGTAATCATAGTATTTTCCCACGAGTGTAATCATAGTATTTTATTACTACAGTCTGGGGCTAGGTTGGTCATATTAGCTATTAGGACCGATAACTGCTAGGGTACATGGCGTGTTCTGGAGTGGAGAAAAAGACGTGAACGTAGAGACGAAATAAAGTAAGTAAAGTATGCTGTCTGTAGACTGTACCACTGCAGGGCAAAGGCCTCCGGGTTGTTGAGGATGTGGTTATGAGGAAGAGGAAGGGGAAGAGGTATTGTATAGCACAAAGAAAGAGGATGCGGATGAGGATGCGAAAAAAATATTTATAAAGAAAAAGAAACTGTGTTGAAACAGGCACATCATTAAGTGTATTTCAACACACTCTCCGTTTTTCTTTTAGTTATTAATAAAAACAAAGTACCTACGCCTACGTACAGTCACGAGCAAAAATATGTAAACTATTGTAACTCTTAATACAATGGAATAAGAGTCAAAGTGTATACATATTGGTGCTCGTGACTGTACATAGGATTTTATTTATTTGTTGCGGGCCGGAGATTTCGCGCGCAATTTGAGGAAGCGATAGCGGAAGAGGAATTTTCAACTTTCATATATGTGGAAGCGATAGTGGTAGGGGAATTGTAATAATTGCGGACTTCCGCAACATGTGGAAGCGGAAGGGGAATCCTCATCAACCCTATGGAGGCCCTCCATCATCGAAATCAAGACCGTCGCTGCAATTGATGGGTATTGACTTAATCACCACTCTTGCGGGTTGGTGATTACAAACTCGGGCTATGCATCGAAAAATTTGAAGACACACTTTGCCACACCTGGGAACTGAACCGAGCGCTTGACCACTTGTCACAAACCCGGGCTAATTCGAAGACACACTTTGCCAGACCTGGGAATTGAACCGAGCGCTTGACCATTTGTCGCAAACCCGGGCTAATTCAAAGACACACTTTGCGATACCAGGGAATTGAACCAAGCGCTTGACCACTCGTCACAAACCCTGGCTAATAGAAAATACGCTTTGCCATACCTGGGAATTGAATCGAGCGCTTGACCACTCGTCACAAACCCGGGCTAATTCTAGGACACACTTTGCCAGACCTGGGAATTGAACCGAGCGCTTGACCACTCATCACAATTCTCTAATAAATTTTGAATTTTGTCACTAGGGTTTAAGGATCAACATCGATTGGAGAAATTTGACAGTTTGGAATAGGTTGATCTGCGTGTGAACATTTTCGCAAATCATAAATAACGACGTAATAATATGCGAAATAACGAATGCGACGTAAACGTTTCACGCTATTATTAGCCCCTGAACCTTTTTGTCTCTATGCAAAATTGTCATGCTGTAGATATGACACAACGATCGGAGACTTGTTCAAAACGTGTTTGGCTCGTGCATTGCATTTGCAACTGTATTCGAATTTTACTCTTTCTGCAATGATTTGAAGATTAAAAATGCATTGTCGAAAGAGAATGTCGAATCCGCATTTTAATTAGACGACATTTTGCATAGAGGCATGTCTATCACACAACAATGCTCACTAAAACTGCTTTGTTGCGCCTGACCTGACCTGTCCTTGTTACCTACAATGATATTGCATTGTGAAACTTGTGGCGTGCTTTTCGCAGACACACTGGTTTGTGCAGTGTTGTATTTATTATATCACTGTGTCATTTTACTTTGGATTAGTCATCCATCATAAGATTTTTTTAAATTATATTTTGGTGTTTTTTGTTGTTTTCTGTTAATCCATTTCTTACCTATATGTTTCCCTGAAGTATGGGTCCACGTCAGTAGTGCAACAAAGCTATGGGAATTGAACAACAATTTGTCGCAAAATCTATCCCTTCGGCCGGCTTCGGCAACCGATTCTTGCTTGATAATCGCAAGGTTACCTGTTGGTCTGTTCTTGTTTCAAGGCCCATTTTTATCATAAATGCCTTGTATCATGTCGAAATGATTTTTAATACTAAGGCCTAATAATGCTGCCTCAGGGCGCGACAACTAATGCGCTACATGTCCGGTTTATCCTAGAAAAGTTAATGTCCTGGTAGATGTAGTGAACAAACTATACTTAAAGACACTATTGGGGCAATTAGACTTAAGGGTACTTGTAAATTTACTGCTATTTTTAGAGTTTAGAACGCTATTAAGCCAATAAATAACTTATTAAATTATTTAAAACTAGCAGCCCGTCCGCGACTTCGTCCGCCCATGAAAACACCATACCCCGTGACGAAGTTGCAAAAATTTCTTTCACGCCAACCTTGTCCTGACAATTACAAACACAACAAAAAAAGAATCGGTGAAATCGGTCGAGCCGTTTTGAAGTGATGCGCGTAAAAACATTTCGGCAGTTGATTTTTATTGATTTAAATAGATTAAGCAGGATTGAGCAAATTTTCGACTATTTTATCATAAGAGTTTAGAACACTAAGTATTCAGCCAATAAATATGATTTAGAACTACTTACTTAACCTCCAGTCTGTGAGAAACCATACACAACAGAAATTCAATTGTTACTAACCGATATCGGTTTTCTATGGGGCTATGGGACACTATTATATTCTCGCGGACTCGCGGTCTTAAAAAAGTCAGCTCGTCTAACTCACCTTGAATATTTTTTTTCAATAGCTACAATAACTGCATTTAAATGTTATGCAAAATTCACGCATGTTCCAATAGAGCTAGACTTAGGGACACTGTTAAGATTTTCAAGACTGGAATAAGTTTCTTATCCCCGTCTAATTTAATATTTTTAACTTATTATTTCAACAGCTGCATTACAATACAACGCATTAGGTACTGGCATTTTAATTAGGTGCTAAATTCACACATGTCGCAATTCGCAACAGAGCTCAACAGCTCCAACGCCAGAATGGCACACCGCAGTCCGCAGTGCATGATGTAGCAATTTTAAAGAAGGACCCCACCCTTTTTTAAGTTTACTAAATATAATTCTTTTTCGTACTAATTAATTCCCTTGCCTTCGCTTGTTTCACATACGGTCTATCCTGACCGTGAGTTAAGAAACAAGAAGTTATTAACCATGGATAAAATTTTGCCTTTATTACGAGTAAATTAGAAATAGTGTAGCTGTAGGCAATTCATGATAAAACATCTTAATCTTCTCTTTATTGTTACTAGAAAAGAAAACATTACTAAGCAGTTATATCACAGAATACAAAACAAGTGTGCCATTTGCAGTGTCTGAAAACTAAAAAGTCTAAAAACAAGGAATGACTTGGGTAAACTACAGAGTATTCTTTACGTTTTTGGTGTCAACAAACATCTTGAGTGCAAAAAATAGAGTAGTTACAACCTCAGAACAATAACTAAAGCATATTGTTCTGAGTTTACAACCAACAGTTTAATTTCTGTCACTTTTCTTATCATAGAATTATGCAGTTGGCAAGGCGATTCCAGTATAGGTAACCTATCATGATGGAAAATTGCTGGGCGTTAATGACAGACGTGATAGCAGCCGCCTCGGAAACTGCTAAACGTGCTTTCTCAGCAAGACTTGTTTTCTTTTTAACGATTTATTTATTTTCTGTATCATATTTGCATCATAAAAGTGTAGACTTATTCAATACAAATACATATTAATTTAATGCGTTACGCACTTGTCTGAAATGTTCTGGAAATTATACACCTTATCCATAGAAAAAACGCATTATCTGTGCTTTTGATAAAGAAGTATTTTATTACTACTTTTAATAAATCTTTAATACCGTTAAAATTGTTCTCCAAAAATACGAATATTGTTGATCTAAAAATAAAATTATGCGACTTTGTGTTATTAATTTTATTTTTAATTGATTGACAACTGACGCACATACGACTAATTAGTCGTAATAAGCAAATCAATTATATTATATTCAAACAACTCTACATCCTCCTTCTAAATACCAAATTAGCAACGTTAGAATTTGTTCTCAATATTTATATATTAATAATTAACAATTTTTTTTTTAATTTTTTTTTTTTAACAATTTAACAATATTTACTTAAATGATTTATTTATGAATTATGTAAGGCATATTATATTTATAAAATGAGCCTTCCTATTGTTTCTATCGCGACTGATTGTTACAAAAATAGTTTGAAAATTCGCTTATGAACACGATTCCCATACCGGTTCAATTCCTAACGCATGCTTACGTAAGGGTGGGTTTCCATTGAGGCGGAGCTGAGCGGACCGGAGCTGAATTGACCAATCACGATGCTCGAAACCTTATAATAAATAATAAATAAATCATTTATTTGCTTTTTAACATGGTATGTAAAGATGAACCACATGTTAAGCTAATCTAAAATATAGCATGCAAAACATTAGTGAGGAACTTAGACTATGAGCTCTACATAAGTACTTCCGAAGTTCCCAATATTTGCTTATGGAGCGGTGATTTGAAGCATCGTGATTGGTCGATTCAGCTCCGCATCAGTGGAAACCCAGCCTTAGACATAAGTCCTTTATTTGTATGGCTTCTTCGATGTACACAATACAATTCATCCCTAATTTTACAGTGATATCTTATCGTAGTGCAATTTATATGCCCCACACTTCTTTTATCTTCTCAAGGTTTCTTGAATGATTCTTAATTGTAAATATTGTAATATATTAATTTAAGTCTTTCCTTAGTTAATCTTAATGGTTTGTTTTTTGTTGCTCTACACTTACAACTACTAAAGTGTACTCTTCCTTGCCAATTTTCTCTGTCAGTAACGATCTTGAAGGAGAGGACTTTTGAAAAAGTTTCAAAGATTGTAATACTTTATTTTTTGTACAGACTATATTATAGGTACTCCATGACACACAATTCATACTCCTACTCTGCATGTGTCATCCATATCTTACAAATAAAGTCCTATTTGTAAGAATCGTGCAGTATCAATGACTCATTTCTATTTGTGACCTCATACTATCACCACGGTCATATTACATACCTATCTCACTCACTCAATAAAATACATTAAAATACATTACTATTTATCTATTTGCAATAATTACCTCAGCGTCAAATCGATAATGCACTAAAAACAGATTATCACAAGTACACAGAGAATTGCACCTTATCACAGTTATGTTTGTAAACAAATTGCTCTGACAATTTGGTTCGAGCACGTGTTTGTGGTCGTGGATCGCGCAACGGTCGGCGCAGCGTGCGGCGCGTCGCAGCGTGTGCTCACAACTGGTTACCGATACCGGTGCCATGCCGGTTTGTTTCCTCGCAAGGACTTGTCTCATAGAACACAACTTTGGCCGTAATACTTGTGTGCAATGCTGAATATGAGGAGCTCGATGGCGCAGCGGCTAGCGCGTTCGGCTTGCGATCTCGCCCGCTAAGCAACTTGACCAATTAAAAACATCTCGAGCTCCTCCGTGCTGCGGAAGGCACGTTAAGCCGTGTTGGTCCCGGTTGTTGTCGTAAGATGGCAGTCGTTAAAACCCACCAACCCGCATTGGGCCATGTGTTATGGCCCAAAATCCCCACGTGCTATTGTTCACATGGAGGGGCCTGTGCCCAGCAGTGGGACGTTTATAGGCTGATGATGATGATAATGATGATGATGATGAAGATGAATGCTGAATAAATATAAGAAGCAACCGGTGGGTTGGTAGTATCTTCTTTTGGGCAACGTAAAAGGCGATAGGGTGGCAATAGCAACTGTCCGCATTTTATTTTGATTTAACTTTATTTATGTAATTCAATGTTTTAAGGTTTATTATTTTAAACCTTATAACAATTTCGCGATCGCAAAATTAATGAACTTCAAAGCAAAATCAATCATATTGATATTCAAAATTACTACAATTCTGCTTTGACGTTTCAGACCTAGCAATTTGATTAGAGCAATTTTTTTATTCTGCGAAATGTACAAAACCATCACGCGCTTGGTTTAAAAATTAAAATTTACTTTTTTAAGATGGGGGTGACCTGCGCCTGCGGAATATCAATACAAATATTTTCATGTAAGAATTATTGTTTCATGCGTAAAATTAAGAAAGTTGTCGAAAAAAATGTTTTTAGGAGTCATTAGATTTATGTATTGTTTCTATTGTTTAAAGAATTTGTTTCAAATTTCAACAAGGCCACAACCTTGTGCAATGATCAGGCTAACTTACGTAAGTTCTTTTAATGTATTTAACTAATTCAGCGCATAGTACAAGTAACTTAAAAATACGTAAATTTTCACAATTTCGTGCAGGATCCCTTTAAGCAGGCGTCATTTCATTAATAAAGCATTGAAGATATTTAAAATAATGGCTTAATATTATTATCGGAATTTCTAGATAAATATACGAATCATTATTTCGCGAGAAATGTGATAACACGTTTTATCGCATTCTACTTCAATTTTAAGATTCGCGGCCGTGACTGTTGACTTTTCAAGTCTCACCTCAATGTCAAGGGAATTGTCATTGGGGACTAGCTAGGACAACTCTACACGAATTTATTTTCCACTCAACGTTGTGTTTTGTATACCGTCAAGGCAACATATTTTGTTTTGACAACAACTGATTCTTCAGCTATAGAGTCTTTTACCGTGCCTTTCATATTTTCAGACAAATAATAACATAGAAGTTTCAAATTCGCGTTTCTTGAAAAAGATACCTGAATACCGAGTACCTAAAGCAAACGAAAAAGAAAATTAGTATGGCATTGAAACAGCGCCTTCGTGCGCTGCTTCTGGGAGTAAACGGTGTGATTTACACTTTTTCCATACAAATTCTCGTTTTCGTTAACGTGATAATGGTAAACCAAACCTCGCACTAGGTATAACGTTGTCTTTTTTGTATCTTCGTAAATCAGTGTCCTTTTGCCAATGAGCGCGTGCCACAGTTGTGATCTCATAATATGGTCAATCGTCGCCATCCGGCCCTGGTTCATCGCCTCTTTGTCAGCAATCGAATAATTGGTTGAGCTTGGGGGTCATACAAAACCCGTTTGATTGACTAACCTGATTGTCAGTACAATGGAAATTAATAATTTCCCTTTTAACTTCTATTTCTGAGAATGCAAATTTGAACATGAAGGGTTATTAGAATTACTTAATTTTTTTGTTGAACTTAGGCACTTTGTTTTCTACAACAAAATTGGAATCACTCTAGATTCCGTTTGTCATCTGAAATAAAAAAACATGTTGGTACTACCAAAATAAACTGAGTTAATAAACTTTTGGCGGATTTGCCTGGTGCAAACGAATAAAAGATGCCCATAAAAGTATTTGACAAGTATTTATAAGTGAAATCCAGTTTTGAATTGCTCAAGTCTGTTGCGAAAAATTATCTCATTAAATCCGGTTGCATCTTTATACAAGCATCGATCAATGTTGCTCCCGAAGACGCCATAACGAAATTCATAATGTAATTCTATATTACGATCGTAAGTTGAATAGTCAGTTGGTTCAGAATCAGTTGCACACTTGAACTATTGGCGATCATGATTCATAACCTCTGTGCAACCTTCTCGGATACCGCCTTGAGTTTCATTTAGCAGTGTACTTAGCCACGCTTTAAATTCTTTAATAGTTTCTCGATACCGACCTTAATGTAGACGTTTGGTTTCTTGCGATCTATCCAAAGATCCAAAGATTTCACACATAACTGCTTTGAACCATAACTTTGCATCTGACAGGCTAAGGCAAGATAAAATCTTCGGTTTTGATAAAATTATAACGTAAACGAACTTAGTAGAAGCCAGGAAGCAACAGGTAATTAACTAAAAGCGTTAAAGCAATACAGACAATTACTTTTATTGCTTCTTTAGTTATATAAATTGTTAGATATATTTATAAGCACAGAACTTTGCAATTAAGATCTACAAGGCAAAGCACATTGAAGTTTTTATTCGCTTAAATCATCTCATACTGATAACCTTTGTTGGTAACCTTCATCTATACTTATAATAAATCTGTAGAGAGGTCAATTCTGTACATAAAATATATTTCCAAAATAACTATCAGGGGGTGATTAGGGATCGATATTGATGCCAAAAATGCAATCAGTAAAATTTTTGTCTGTCTGTCTGTCTGTATAACCGTTATAGAAACAAAAACTACTTGTTCTCCTTAAAATTATATAAAAAATATCCCACAACAGCATATGTCTATCTTTTATGGTTGACTCACAATAACACGTGTAACTCCCGATAGCTTAGACCAATGGGCGGTATCACGGTTTTATTTTGTGGTGATTTCCGACAAACCTTACCGGTAATACCACGGGGAACCCGAGCTGATGAGGTTAGGGCTTGCCTGAAAAGCTCTTATTTAGGCGTAGCTCCAAGTCGTGTGGTATTCTGAATTCAAATTTAAAACAATACGATCGAAAAAGATGGTAAAATGTATCAGGTTTAAAACTGCATCAATAGTTTTTGTTCAATCTAGCAATCATATTTAAGTAGGGACCATAGAAACCTAAACTCTAAGGTGGGCCAATAGATGGGCTATGCGAAAGATCCATTTTAACTCCTCGCAATGACCAGGTATTTGAGATTAATAACAAAATACTGTCGAATATACAGGGGGAAAGAAAAGTTTATAGTTCAATAAATAGAATGGTCGATGAACAAGAAGCCACTAATTATCCGATAGAATTTTTAAATTCTTTAAATATGCCCGGACTTCCTTCTCATGAAATTTGTTTAAAAATTGGCATTCCGATTATTCTGCTCCGAAATTTAAGACCACCACAACTTTGCAATGGAACTCGGCTAAAAGTAACCCAGCTGCAACAAAATATAACCGAGGCTCAAATTTTAACAGGTTGCGGTGCAGGAGAAACCGTCTCTATTCCCAGAATTCCCATAATAAATATATAAACCAAACAATTTTCCATTCCAATTTAAAAGAACGCAATTCCCAGTATCGGTGTGTTATGCAATGACAATTAATAAGGCTCAAGGGCAGACTTTTCGTGTTGCTGGAGTAGATCTCGGTGTCAGTTGTTTCTCGCATGGTCAGTTGTACGTCGCTCTTTCCCGGGTTAGCAGTTCTAGAACTAAATTACCATGTTTTCACTGAAGCAAGGGATTTTTACAGGGCCAATACCAGAAATCCTGATAGACTATTAATGGATGCTAGACCGAAGACTTCACGTTTTGGGAAAAATTGTTACGCAATGTGCAAAAAAAATTATAACAAAATACCAGAGTTCATAAAAGGCCTTCCCTTCAATAGATTTAAGTTTATCTTACGTAAATGGTTGATACAGAACTCTTTTTGTTCAATTGCCGAATATTTAAACTATAAATCAAATACTTAGCATGACAATGTAATTTTTTCTATTAATTTTTAATCCTATTTGTTTAATTAATATTGTGTACCTATGTTTTAAATGACATTTTATTATAAAAATTTTGTATGCCAACACTTTGGCTATATGTGTGATCCTCTTATTGTATTATACCATCTTACTATGTACAATACCACATTTAATGCAAATTAATTAATTGAATTGAATTGAAATCTTTATGTTCACGTGCCGGACGGGTCAACTTTCAACATAGTTTACCCGGAAAAACGACGGAAACGCGGACGAAGTCGCGGGCAACGGTTAGTTTAAAATAAAATGATTGTAGGTATATCTTTATACACCTTGTCTATCAGTAATGGTACTCTTTAAGTTTTTATAACAATACCAACCAGCTCTTACAGTTACAGCTTGCCTAAAATAGCCAGATTTACTACTTAACTGAGAAAATCTGCATTGTTATATTTGTGTTATATTGTGATAGTGATGTTCAAGGACCCCCCCTCGTCTCTTCGACTGCATGGAACTATGAAACTTAGATGTTACGGAGATAAAACTAAAGAGTAAAGAGTCAATTTTGATATCTAACTCTCTCTCTATCTATCAAAATTCAAGATGATTGAAATGTTTGTGCATTGAAAGTAAGTACTTATTTTGTAGAGATATGAACTAAAATGCTGATGGTCAAGTATCGAAGTGTATTATTCTTTAATATAAGTTTAATAGTAATGTTATGTAGATGGTTACACATAATTTTCTTGACTAACACAGTTTATAATTCTATTTACATATTTTGTAGAATTTCATAGGGTACGTGCTGCTTTTGAATAGCTTTTGTTTACAAAGTAACATCTATTGACGTAAGTGAAGAAGCAATAATAGAGTTAATTATATTGCAGATGAATAATGTCTGTGGTTACACTTTATGATTCATTCTTATTTAATGAGGCCGCAATTTAGCTTTATCAAGTTTTGTTAAGCGTAGGTGTCTGAAATGAATATTGATGTTTAATAATTATTGAATGACAAATGCACGTAGGTATATATTTGTTTGACACATCATGAGGATTTTGATTTTTACGCATTTCGAATTTTGTACTGTCGGGATTCCCTAGTATTTACTTATTATACGTATTTAATTAGGTAAGTAAGTACCTATATTATTCCGCAGTTCTAGTGAAGTCTGCAGGTACACACGCCGGCTGGTCAACTTACCCACATCTGTCTAATTTATCCGAATAGTCGAAATTGATCCATATACCCAAATTATAAAGTTTAAATAAAATTTATTGACGAAATTTGACATTTTGAACTGCCGGCATCTGTACCTACATAATAATTTCCATAGCACTCGCCACGTGCCGAATCAAAATCAAACATCTACAACTAATTGGCGCACACGGCATGTTGCGTAACCGTGAAAGTGGACTATTGTAATTCATCAGTTACATTACATTGACGGGCGTGTGTGTGACACGCATTCGGAGCGGACGTTTATAACGTTCATTGTATTTTAATTCGGCTAAGTTGTTGTCACTGTCAGGCATGATTGACCGCCTGCTCGTGGCAAATCGATGCGTTTATTCATTGTCACCCGGCAGTTTTGTTGTTGCATTTCAAAGCAATTAAAATACGCAATGCTGAAATTTTCTGTGACAAATTTTACGCAAGCCATTTATTTTGCTAGGTAGTTTTATGTACTTATTTCCTTTAATAATTTTAAGCCCAACAGCTGTACTATAACATAACTTATGAACATCACTACTAAAAATCAGTATGTCGGTGGGTGTGTATGTAGTAAAAAAAACGCAAGTATGAACAAACACTAAACAATACGGCCGTGTTGTGCTGTTTTGATCGTGAAATATGTGTCAAAGTCAAAATATATTTATTTAGTAAACTCAATTAATAAGTACTTTGAATCGTCCAAATCTTTTTTAACCTACCACCCAGTCAGGACATAATTTTTTAACTGTGGCAAAGAATGGGCGCAAGAAACCACAGCGCACAAAAGCAACGACATTTACAAACAAAAAAAAAGAATATGTCGTTACCAGGTCAATACAAAATATGAATTTAAAAAATAATAAATGATGCAATACAAAACTACAATACAATGTAGTATCAATTAGATAAAGACAAATAGAAATAGCTGTTGGAGTGCTTGGAGCATTTCAGATCCAAGTTGTTTTGTCTTCTGTGTAATCTGACACTTTATAATAAGCTTTTTTATAAAGCTTTTCTTTGATTTTGGTTTTAAATTTATTAGGATCTAATTTCTGAATATCATTTGGTACTTTGTTGTAAAATCTTATACACAGCCCCTAAAAGAATTATTTATTTTATGGAGCCTAGTATAAGGTACTGCTAATTTGTTCTTACTTCTAGTGTATACATTGTGAATATCACTGTTTTTTTAAATATTTCAGTATTTTTATAAACATAAATCAAATTTTCATAAATGTATTGTGATGCAACTATCATTATATTTATTTTCTTAAATCTCTCTCAGAGATTCACCAGCCTTTAGGTTATAGTTTGCTCGAATAGCCCTCTTCTGAAGCACAAAGATAGTTTGAATGTCGGCAGCATTTCCCCACAGTAAAATGCCGTACGACATTACACTATGAAAGTAACTGAAATAAACTAATCTAGATGTATCAACGTCAGTTAACTGACGGATCTTCATTACTGCATAAGCCGCAGAGCTAAGTCTATTCGACAATTTAGCTATATGTGGGCCCCACTGAAGCTTGGCATCTAACGTGATGCCTAGAAACACAGCGGTGTCCACAGGATTCACATTCTTATCTTTAATTTGTACACTAGTTGTTACTTGCTTAACATTAGGCAATACAAATCTTACACATTTGGTTTTTCCCTCGTTTTAAGTATGAAATAGTGTATCGTTGGCAAGTCAACACGAATCGAATGCCGCATGCACAATAATTGCCTATGGACATTCGAGAAATGTTCAATACGGTAGTTATCTTAATTACAGGCACAAATAGTGCTGTACATTTTTGAAATATCATATTATAGGCCTTGCGTAAAAGTAAAGTTGCGGGTGGCCGCTGGATGCGAACAGCACAATACCGGTTGTGATGTCGTGGACGTGCTTCGACTGATGATGATAACAATAAGTCTTATAAAAACATTTCCAATTGTTGCAGTTAACGGACATAGTGAACGCCATGTCGTCTCGCGGCGAGCTGCCGCTGGAGCTCGCGCTGCGCGGGCGCAGTGCGTCGATAGCGACGACGCTGCTGCAGCACTGCGCCGACGCCGATGCGCGCGGCCCGAGGGGGCGCACCCTGCTGCACCGGGCGGTGGACTCGCGCGACCCCTTCTCCGCCAAGTTCCTAGTGGAGAACGGGGCCGACCCGAATTTAACTACAAAGTGAGTAACGTTAGATGTACAAAAGATCCCGATGGGTCGATGTGCTACTGCGAGACGGAGACCTCCGCAGGCACACTAAGATAGTAACGTTAGAAGTAGCGTTGCGCCGACGCGGACACTATTATTGGCCCGAGGGGGCGCACTCTGCTGCACCGCGCGGTGGCCTCGCGCGACGCCTTCTCTGCCAAGTTCCTGGTCGAGAACGGGGTCTACCCGAATCTAACTACAATGTAAGTAAAGTTAGATGCACAAGAGATCCCGATGAGTCAATGTGCTACTGCGAGAGAGAGATCTTAGCAGGCCCCACTAAGATTTACTAATCTACGTTACTACGTCAGTTGTAGCGTAGGGCCAACATGCGGCCATTATCGGCCCGCGGGGACGCACTCTTCTGCACCGGGCGGTGGACTCGCGCTACGTCTTCTCCGCAAGTTCGTAGTCGAGAACGGAGCCTATCTGAACCTAACTACAAAGTAAGTAACGTTAGATGCACAAATGATCCCGTTGGGTCAATGTGCTACTGCGAGAGGGAGACCTTAGCGGGTCCCACTAAGATTAGTAACGTCAGACGTAGCGTAGGGCTTATGCGGACATTATCGGCCCGCGGGGACGCACTCTGCTGCACCGGGCGGTGGACTCGCGCGACGCCTTCTCCGCGAAGTTCCTGTCGAGATCGGAGCCGACCCAAATCTTACTAAAAGTGTATAAATCGCGTCCACATCCACACTGAAGGCTGGCAAATTCGTACGTGAAAATCCTATGATCTGCGAGCGACGGGGGACGAGTGACATATCGCTGACCGCTGCACATGACTGGCTGACGACGTCTTTTACTACGCGGCCCGGCCGCCCGCGATCTTCTATTCGCCCCCGCAACCTTTCATCCGTCACGTATGAACTTGCCAGCCTGTAGTTCCACATTTCTATTACAACATGGTTTTACCTACTAGATTCTGCTGTGTTGTGTATGTTGCAAATTGGATTTGCCGGTACAACAATGTTTCAATACTTATATCTCGATACTCGTGTTGAATCACTTGCTTTGTTGTATCTGCAAAATACTATGCCTTTACAAAAAACTGCAATTTACACAAGGTTAATTTTTCAGAGAGGAGGGCGACACAGCCCTACACCTCATAGCTGCTCTCACGTCAAGCTCTTGTGACGAGGACACAATGGATCAGATGGCCGAGATCACAGACGCTATGATCGAAAAGGGTGCAGACATTAACAGACAAAATAGGAAAGGATTGTAAGTATGAAATTAAGTAGATGCCTGCTCGCGAATTCGTTCGCGTAAACTGCTGAGTATTAGAAACACGAAAAAAATAATAGTCAAAACGTTCGAGCCGCTCTCGAGTTTTGCGCTTAGCAACTCATTTTGCAATTCATTTTTATTTATATAGGTAGATAGATTATATTATAACTAAACTATCGTGAGTTACTTGATCATGCAAGCTTTTAGGCTGCCTCTGTGACGTGTGTCGCGTCAGCTGGGCGATAAGTACCTACGTTAACGGGTCAACAGACGGCCACCCGGCCGGCCGTTGCCCCCGTCAGCTGGGCGATAAGTACCTACTAAAAACCCGAATTCATTTTTTGTCATTTTTGTCTTGTATAAAACACTTGGCCTGACCAGCCCTTGAAGTTTCTTGTGTGTAGCAGTCATCTTATATACACATTTTCCGTAAACTGTTTGGACTTGAATGTAATGTTTATGTTTCGTAATATTATTTGCACAATTGCCGTCATTGTTGTATTTGTATGTCAGTATTGTATGTATGTACTAACATGCTATGCCAATATAACGCCACCTACCGTTGATTGGAAGTCTCTAAACACATGCATACATCAAACGTACATACAGGACACTCGTTTTCGCAGTGTCTCTATAATTAACCTTATTTCGGCACAGTTCGTCTCTTCAATAACATTAAACATATATTTACTTATAAAAATATATTTGTGTAACTGGTTATTATCAAGCATTTGTTCAAATAAATAAAGATATTTTGATTTCATTTTTTGTTTGTTACTTTCTAAAACAAATCAAATTAAAATATTTGTTAATGTCATATTGTTACAACAACTCTTAAAATTTTAAGATTTCAAACATAAACCCTGCAAGAGTTTTTTTTTGTAAATGGAATTGCATTGTAAATGTACTTCTTCAAAGTATTATAAGATACCAGAATTATTTATGGGATTTTACTCAAAACTGCCAATATTCTACAGCACACCTTTACATCAAGCTGTGATAGCGAGAAATCAGAAGATATTTGACATACTATTGAAGCAGCCCACGTTAGATACCAACTTAAGGACTCTATCAGACGAGCACCCTCCCCTGTACTACGCTCTCGTAGACGACAGACGTGCGTCGATATCGTCCAGCGAGACCCTAGTCATGAACGGTTCCAATCCCTTCGATACGCCGGTGACCAATAAGAATGCCTTCACTGAGGACCCGGTGGAAGGCAAACACGAGAGTATTGTGGAGCGAGGCTTCGCGGCGAAATTGTTGCTGAAGGGCTGTCACCCGAATCCTGTGTATTCGGGGACTGGTGACAGCATGTTACACATATTAGCGCAAGGCTGGTTTGAGGTAAGCCGTGATTTACCATACTGTATACTTTCATATACATTGTCTATCACACATTGAGTACCTAATTAAAAGTTTATCATCCTACCACCATGAGACACGCAATAGAGATTTTAATTAAAAATACTCGGCCTGACGTATTTCATTAAATTAACATCTTGTAATTTTTGTAAATTAAGAGTTTTATCTTTCATAATAATTTAATCTTGTTTCTTTAAACATTTAATAGTCAGTTTCCACTAAACAGTTTAACGACTTTCATTTTTAGCAACTGTCAATTGTCATTTCAATTACTCCTTTGTTTTCTTAGCTCATTGCCTTTCAATCTTTCACCATCCATTTTTACCATCTAGGACTCCGCAGTGTTCCTAGCCACCCACCTCAACGGGGAGCTGAACCACGCAAACGAGGCCGGCATGACAGTACTCCACGCGGCCTGCGCCAACGGCCTCGCGCGGCTCGCCACGGCGCTGCTGGAACACGGCGCCAGGCCCAACGTGCAGACCTCCTACGGGGAGCAGGAAGACACCGTCTATAGGTCAGTGGTGAAACTAACTTAATGCTCCTCGCTAACGAAGAGTTGGAGCATGTTAACAAGGGCCCATGTGTAGCTTCACATCTCGCGTGGCTCTCCACGGCTCTGTTGGAACACGGCGCCAGGCCCAACGTGCAGACCTCCTACGTGGAGCAGGAAGACACCGTCTATAGGTCAGTAATGGAACTAACTCAATGCTCCTCGCTAACGAAGAGTTGGAGCATGTTAACAAGAGCCCATGTGTAGCTTCACATCTCGCGTGGCTCTCCACGGCTCTGTTGGAACACGGCGCCAGGCCCAACGTGCAGACCTCCTACGGGGAGCAGGAAGACACCGTCTATAGGTCAGTGGTGGAACTAACTCAATGCTCCTCGCTAACGAAGAGTTGGAGCATGTTAACAAGGGCCCATGTGTAGCTTCACATCTCGCGTGGCTCTCCACGGCTCTGTTGGAACACGGCGCCAGGCCCAACGTGCAGACCTCCTACGGGGAGCAGGAAGACACCGTCTATAGGTCAGTGGTGGAACTAACTCAATGCTCCTCGCTAACGAAGAGTTGGAGCATGTTAACAAGGGCCCATGTGTAGCTTCACATCTCGCGTGGCTCTCCACGGCTCTGTTGGAACACGGCGCCAGGCCCAACGTGCAGACCTCCTACGGGGAGCAGGAAGACACCGTCTATAGGTCAGTGGTGGAACTAACTCAATGCTCCTCGCTAACGAAGAGTTGGAGCATGTTAACAAGGGCCCATGTGTAGCTTCACATCTCGCGTGGCTCTCCACGGCTCTGTTGGAACACGGCGCCAGGCCTAATGTGCAGACCTCATACGGCGAGCAGGTAGACACCGTCTATAGGTCAGTGGTGGAACTAACTCAATGCTCCTCGCTAACGAAGAGTTGGAGCATGTTAATAAGGGCCAATGTTTGACTTCACATCTCTCGTGGTTCTCCACGGCTCTGTTGGAACCTTGTGCCAGGCCCAACGTGCAGGCAGACCTCATACGACGAGCAGCAAGACACCGTCTATAGGACAGTGGTGGAACTAACTCGGTGCTCCTAACTAACGAGGAACAAGGCCGGCATAGAAAGTTGCATGTTGCCTCGCGCGGCTCTACACGGCGCCAGGCCCAAATGCAGACCTCCTACGGGGAGCAGGAAGACACCGTCTTTAGGTCAGTGGTGGAACTAACTCAATGCACCTAGCTCAAGAGGAACTGAAGCTCCACGTAGCCTCACGTGCTGCGTTACTGGGACAGAGCGCTATCCCCAACGTGCAGACCTCCTGCGGCGAGCAGGAAGACACCCTCTTTAGGTCAGTGGTAGAGTTGACTCAGTGCTCCTATCTAACGAGGAACTGAAATTTCACATAGGCACACACCGGCTTCGCGCCGCTCTCTATAGCGTTGTTGGAACACGGCGCCAGGCCTAACGTGCAGACCTCATACAGCAAGCAGGAAGACAAAGACACCGTCTATAGGTCAGTGGTGGAACTAATTCAGTGCTACCTATCGAGAAAAAGGCCGGCATGGAAAGCTCCATATGGCGTCACGTGGCTCTCCACGGCGCTGCTAGAACACGGTGCAAGATCTAACTTGCAGACCTCCTACGGTAAGCAGAAAGACTGCGTCTATTAGGTCAGTGGTGGCTAACTCCTATCTAACTAGGAACGGAAGGCCGGCATGAAACTCTCCACGTGGCGTTGTGGAGGCTCTCCAAGGTTTAATTTTCCATTCTACCATTTGTTCACGTTACTGAAAACAATCATTTCTCTCAAAGCAGTGCCAGAGCGACCTCTAGTTTTTAAACGAAATGAATTGCAATTTTTGTAGGTACAAATTTTGTTTTCGTGTACCATTCGGGTAAATATTATAAAACTCGTACTTAACGCTCTAGACGTAAAGAGTATAATTTAGTTAATTGCTTCTTTGCTTCACAGGCAAACGCCACTTCACTTAGCCGTCCTAAACAACCACGAAGGCGTGGTGCTAGCGATCATAGAATATAAGAAGCAAGTGGAGAAGGATGACTTCCCATCCACCGACCGCAGCAACGTCAGTCTGGTGCCTAACTTCAACCTGAAGAACTCTGAAGGCGACACACCTGTCAGCCTCGCACTCACAGAAGGTAAGAGAGCAATCTACCTTTTGAACACCACAGCATTAACGCGTTGCCGTGCACTGTGCGCCAAGGATTCAATTCAGAGAAAAACTTCCTAAACGAGTTAAGGCCCAGCCACGACCCTGCCGCTATGAGCGGAGCGGCGAGCGGATACTTTGACCATTGCACGTTATACAACGAAAGTCTCAGTCAATAGTCATAGAAAGGACGCAATGAACAAAGTGTCCGCTCGCCGCTCCGCTCACAGCGTTAAGGTCGTGGCCAAGCCAGCCAGCAAGTATTAGAAAGTCATCACATCGATAACTATGCCATATAAATCATAAGTATATTCTCGATAATTGTCGTCGTTGGCGTACAGCTACCGTTGGTCGATTATAACCGACTGTGGCGGTTAAACGGTTAAATCAGGTATGGGTAACCTTTGTTAAGACAGAGGGGTGTCACTCCGCAGTTTAGTATAGTTCAGTACGTTCGGCCGGCGCGCCTCCCGGGCAGGCGTATGGCACTCAAGGTTGCCGCTCGGCTCGCACGCTCCACGTCGCGCGTCGTCGCTTAAATCGTAATCGTACTTTAATATATCCATGAGTGGAAACCCTACGCACCTGACGTCACATCGATATCGAGGCAGCGTTGCTTAACGGAATATGAACGCTCGGGTCACACGATAAGTTACAATTTCGCTTGAAAGTCGTTAGAGAGTGAACCTTCTGTACGGTAGTACTATTAGTTATTCTGTGATAATAGGGAGGCTTGTGCCTAGCAGTTTATATATGGGCTGATGATAAAAAAAGTTTTATTTTTATTGATCATTTTCATCAATCCAGGCCACAAGAATCTCGTGTTGCCTCTAATCGACGGCGGCGCCGACCCCAACATTCGCAACGGCAAAGGATTCACACTGCTACACCAAGCGATTGTGGAAGAGGACTCCAGGACTGCCATTTACTTGTTAGACCACGGAGCCGATATGGACGCCTTGTAAGATTATTTAGTTCATATACATACACTCGCGTTTCTTTCTTTCGTTCTATTATCCCCTAAGGCTTAGTCAGAGACAACGCAATAAGGACCGCAAAATCAGCCCCCTGCCATAATCGCCATAATACGTATCACCAAAAAAGAACTGCACATGTGTGCAGCGTGACAGGTGGTGAGCCAATCGCCGCTGTTTGCTTTTGGATGTATGTAGTCTTTAGTACGTTAGTCATTTTCATAAATTTAGTTTGTCGCCTTTTACGACACCCAAGGAAAGAGATGGGTTGGAGTTATTATTTAAATGTACCTCCACCACACAGCTCCCCGTTAAGTGTTCGTGAACGTGCATGAGTGTTGGCAAATAAAACAAAACAGTTCAACATCACTTTTCAAATTCTCTCAAGAAGTCCGTGTAAGATCTCAGTAAAGTCCCACATCTTTACTGAGCCTCAAGGGTTTTTTTTCTCTTAAATAATGGCTTTGTGCGATCAGCACATTTAGCCAGTGTCAAGTTTTTAATAGTAATTATTATTTTCTTTACATTAAGTGGATCATAATGAGTGATAATGAAAGTTTAATGGTAAATGATTTTCCCATAAACCCCTCGAGACTCAATAAAGCTGTGGGACTTTATTGAGGTCTCACACGAACTTCTTGAGAAAATTTGAAAAGCGATGTTGCACTGTTTTGTTTTATTTGCTAACACTCATGCACGTTACCGAACACTTAACTGTAAATAATCCACCATTATTTCACATTAATAAGAATAAGAAGTCGGCTCAAGGGTTTTTGGGGAATATCATTTAGCATTGAACGTTCATGTTATCATCACTCATTTCATTATCATCTACTTTAAGCATTACTACGACTCTATTATTACGACTGAAGGACTTGTATCCATGGTCATGAAATGTATATTTAGAAAAAAATCTTTACCCATCTTATTTATAAAATTGTTTCACAGAACGGAAGCCGGCGAGACGCCCCTCCAACTGTCCATACATTGCCGGCTCGGTCTGGTTGTTGAGGCTCTGTGCGTGCGCGGCGTCGATATGAGCCGCCTCGACGCGAACGGGGTGCCGCCTCTTTGGGCAGCCCTCGACTCCGGCCAGGAGGAAGTTGCTAGCGTAAGTTGAGTCTTATGACTAGTGGGTTATAGTTTAAAATTGCCGTACGATATTGGTGTAGACTTGAGTAGGACATAACGCGAATGGAGTGCCGCCTCTATGGGCAGCGCTTGACTCCGGCCAGAAGGAAGTTGCTAGCGTAAGTTGGACGTTATTACTGGTGGGCTAAGTATGTGAATGGTGTGCCATCTCTTTGGGCGGCTCTCAACTCCGGCCAGGAGGAAGTTGTTAACGTAAGTTGGAACTTATCATTTGTGGGCTAAGCTCTGATTTCAAACAGTTGTAGTTGGGAATCGTAGGAGCCGACATGAGCAGGACTTTACGCGATTGGAGTGCCGTCTCTTTGAGCAGCGCTCGACTCCGGCCAGGAGGAAGTTGTTAGCGTAAGTTGGACCTTATTACTGGTGGACTAAGTAAGTGAATAGAGTTCCGTCTCTCTGGGCAGCTCTCGACTCCGGCCAGGTTTCTCGCGTAAGTTTACCCTTATTTCTTGTGGGCTAAGAACGTGAATGGAGTGCAGTCTCTTTGGGCAGCTCTCGACTTCGGCCAGATAAAGTTGCTAGCGGAAGTTGGCCCTTATTTCTTGTGGGCTAAGAACGTGAATGGAGTGCCGTCTCTTTGGGCACTCTAGACTCCGGCTCGGGGGAAGTTGCTAGCGTAAGTTGAACCTTATTACTGGTGGGCTAAGCTCTGATTTTAAACAGTTGTGTTTTTGGATTCGTAGATATATTGTTCGTTTTTAGGGTAGACATGAGCAGGACTCTATGCGAATGGAGTGCAGTCTCTTTGGGCAGCCCTCGACTCCGGCCAGGAGGAAGATGCTAGCGTAAGTTGAGCCTTATGACTAGTGGGTTATAGTTTAAAATTGCCGTACGTTATTAGTGTAGTCATGAGCCGGCTTGAATTGCGGAGGAGCTTTACGCTGACCTGCTTTACCCGATGGGGCTGAACAGTGCTCAACTTCAGCCAGAAGAAATTTGCTAGCGTATGTTGCTACTCTATGATTGAAGCTCTGATTTGAAACGGTTATCGCCGGAGAAGTGCTGCTGCACGTTATTATTGTAGAGATGAGCAGGCTCGACGCAAAAAGGCGGCACTTCCTCATTAGGCAGTCCTCGACTCCAACTAGGTGGAAGTTGCTAACTTCATTTGAACCTTATGACTGATAAAGCTAAGCTGTGATTTCAAACAAATTGAGAGCGTAGTTGTGCTGTACGTTTTTGAGTAAACATGCGAACGGATTCCCAGTGCCATATTATCAACTCCGCGGGCACAAACAGGGTGGCGGCAGCGCGGCGCGTTCCAAGTTCCAATCCATGCATTTACATACGAATGTTGCATAGTAAGATTAAAGTAATACTGCTCTAAGAGGTGACAGTAGAGTCATGCTATAAGAAAGTTGCCAGTCGAGGCTTATGATTAATATGACTTAAGGTCGTGGGTTCGAGTCATAATTGTATAATAACATTTTGCAGTTTTTTCACATTGTGTTAAAAGAATCTAACTTTTGTACATTTTTGTAGATTTTGGTGAGGAATGGCGCTGATGCAGACTGCTGGGGTGCCGGACCGGACGGCTGCATGCAGACATTGTTACACAAGTAGGTTTTATAGTGGTTAACGCAGCTGCGTCTTTTGTATACCGGGCAACTGCCCGGTATACGAAAGACGGGGGTTCGATTCTCACCTAAGGTTTTTTACGTTTCATTATCTGTAGATTTTATAGTCCACATTAGGTTATTATAATAGCCTTGGCATACCTTTTCTTTTGTACATGGCGTGTGTTTTATCCGATCACTTTGCTTGCGTGGTGAATACGTATGCCTCGAATACTGAATACTGAGCGGTCTGCGTCAAAAATTTTCACAACCATATTACTTACATATTACGCATTTTACGATGCGCTGACAAATGCAGCTTATTCATATGCATGCGGGCCCCTCAGTTTAAGGGTTACGTGCACTGAATGAGTTCTCATGGTGATCTCACTTTTAGACACCTACAATGGTATAAAGTTTTGTTTATGCATGTGCATGCACAGTGTAATTTTAATGATTTAACCTATTACCAAACACTGAAATAATTTACAAGGTAGCAGTTCTTCAGGCGAAGGGGACGGGCGCGGATTCCCTAAATTGCAACTCGTATGATTATCTAAATTATCAGTTTCTCACTTCGTACACATCGCAAATCTTCTTAGTCGCAAAATGTCTAAATTTTAAAATAATTATGGATCGGGTCGGATCGGTGTGGATCACCCAAAACCTAATTTTCTGAATTATATTTGATTCATATTCGACTTTTTCAAGTGTTTAAAGAGGAATGTACTTTGATTTTTAACCCCTCAAGCGTCATATGTACTTACCGGTGTACAAAATAGTTGAGAGTCATGCGTGTCTCTTGTACTTACCGGTGTACAACAGACTTGGCTCAGATTGGTTGTTTTCTTTTAGCCGGTCCGAGTCGTAGTATACAAGTTTTAGCTGTCTGTGAATTTCTATGGTCCGTATAGAAGAAATTAACATAGTTAGTAGGATTCGGACCAAACAAAACATTATTGTAAAAAAAAATTTAAAAAGGGTGTCTGAAGTTATGGACGGACGTCAGCCTTATTAGTACAAAGTTGTGTTGTTGTGATTTGTTTACATGATGTTTTCTCGACGTAAAATATAAGTTTTCGTATGATTCTTATCTATATTTACTGGAAACTTAACACAGTTTTTGTACAATGCAATAGTTGTGTGATATAGTGGCAATTTAGATTAAACGAAGAGCTAGAAGTATAATTATGATATTTTGATTTTGCTAACAACTACAGCTAACATTGTGTGTTATAAAGTGCTGTAATTTTCTTCATATTTTGATTTTTTTGATAAAAGTGATTATAAACATTAATCAATTTGTAGATTATTTTATCAGTAACCTTTTTTTATTTACAGTTAGACATAATATACTTTTAGGTCACTATTTACGCGGGCCGGCCACGTTATGGCGGCGGTTATTTATTTTGGTTACTAAGTTAAAAATTGTTTTGTGAGTGAAGTTTAGTGCCAAAGTGTTTATGATTCATGTGACCGGTGCATAGTAATGTTAACTAAAATGTTATTATGTCAATTGTGTTGTGTGTCGTTTGTTAATTATTATGACAAACAGTAAAACCAAAGGTTACCTTTATGAAATATTGAAACCAAAAGAAAACTGTTCCAGTGCCACTACAAGTAAGTCTTTATTGTTCATTCTAAGTAGTTAACTACGTACAAAAACTAATACAGAAAAGAATGACACCTCATTCACGCGAAAATCTCGTATAGTTATTACGCATTAAATATTTTTCCCTAATCAAACAATAAAAAAGTGATGTGTCGCAAAATGCCTGACACGTAAAGCATTTAATGCTTTAGGGTGGCTGGCGCGCCACGGGTTAAAAGAGGTTTCATAATTTTACTGGAAAAAGTCGAAATATGAATCAAATATAATTCAGAAAATTAGGTTTTGGGTGATCCACGCCGACCCGTCCCGATCCATAATTATTTTAAAATTTAGACGTTTTGCGCCTAAGACGATTTGCGATGTGTACGAAGTGAGAAACTGGTAATTAAGATAATCAGACGAATTGCGATTTATCGAATCCGCGCCCGACCCAGGCGAAGCGAGGATACTTTTGGAGGCTTTTGATAGTGATACTGACTACCAGTGAATATTTTAGTGTTCAATCAATATAATTCCGCCTCGCCGCCGAATAACCGCCTCTGTGGTCTAGTGGCTAAGCTACCGGTTTCAGACCCAGAGGTCCCGGGTTCGATTCCCAGCGGGGGGTACATCTTTGTGTGCTCGGTTTGGTTGGTGGTAGGGCTATTAAGTCCGCCTGGCTAGCTACCACCATCTTATCTAAGTCTGTCGCCATAACAACGATGTTTATAGCATTGTTGTGTTCCGGAAGTTTGAGATAAGATAGCCAGTTCCTCAGTGGTTGAGGATTCCGGGTGAAGCGCGCTTCCACCTTCGGCCTTATCGTCACTTACCATCACGTGAGATGAAGGCCAAGAGATTACCCGTTGCCAATAAAAAAAAAAAAAAAAAAAAAATTAACCACCAACCGCGCAGATGTAGACACTTTTTGAATTCAGTCGTTGCCACCGGTCATGATTCAAAAAGTGTTCAGTGTAAGCGACTGGCATCTATGAGTCGTCAGTTGCCGACCAGACATGCTACTTTTAGCAGCGGCGATCGGCAATGTAGATGCTTTTTAGAAGCTGAATCCATCTACTGAATCGCTAAAACGCGCGATTCTGATACTGCAATCGAACGCAGAGAGTCGCCAAACCGCGATGCCAGTCGCAAAATCGCCGATCGCCGATGCTAAAAGTATCATGTGTGCGGTGGCTTTAAGCAACATTAAGGGCCAGAGCATATACGATACTTTTAGCAGCGGCGATCAGCGATTTAGACACTTTTTAGAAGCTGAATCCAGTGACTGAATCGCTAAAACGCGCGATTCCGATACTGCAATCGAACGCAAAGAGTCGCCAAAACGCGATGCCAGTCGCAAAATCGCCGATCGCCGATGCTAAAAGTATCATGTGTGCGGTGGCTCCGGTTACGGTTACTGGCTCCGGTTACTGGCTACGGTTTCCTATCGTGTGCGGTGACTAGACTGCACATACATCCCATCGCATAAAGCGGCGATGGGCTCACCACCTTCCACACTGAGCACATGTGCAGTTAATGGCAGTGGACTGTTTTTGCGGTCCTCATTGCCTAGTATCTGACTAACCCTTTTGGGATGATAGTCATGAATCTATGTATTTTTTTCCTCTTAAATAATGGCTTCGTGCGATCAGCACATTTAGCCAGTGTCAAGTAAGATATAATAGTAATTGTAACGTATAATGGTAAATGATATTCCGCCAAACCCCTCGAGACTCAATAAAGCTGTGGGACTCTATTGGAGATCTCACACGGGCTTCTTGAGAGAATTTGAAAAGTGATGATGCACTGTTTTGTTTTATTTGCTAACACTCATGCACGTTCACGAACACTTAACAGTAAGTAATCCACCATCATTTCACATTAATATTCGACAAAACACAAATTATAGAAAATAAAACAAAACTGCAGACATGACGCTTCACTTTCCCGCCAAGAAGTCGTGAATCTATGTACGGTACTTCAAGATAAATAATGGGCACGGAAAGCATCAGAAACAATCGTAAAAAAATACAAAAACGATTTTAAAAAAAACTTATTTAAAAAAAAAACTTATTTTAAAAAAACATTTCTAATTTCAACTTTATCGCAAACAAGTAAATATTAAGGGGGTCCTGCACGAAATTGTGAAAATTTACGTATTTTTAAGTCAATTGTACTATGCGCTGAATTAGTTAAATACATTTAAGAACTTATGTAACTTAGCCTGATTATTGCACATGGTCATGGCCTTGTTGAAATTTGAAACAAATTCTTTAAACAATAACAAACAATACATAAATCTAATGAATTCTAAACACATATTTTTTCGACAACTTTCTTAATTTTACGCATGAATTCTTACATGAAAATATTTGTATTGATATTCCGCAGGGCACCCCCTTCTTTAAAGAGTAAATTTTAATTTTTAACACAAGCGCGTGATGGTTTTGTACATTTTGCAGAATAAAATCCTTGCTCTAATTAAATTACTAGGTCTGAAAATTCAAAGCAGAATTGTTCTAATAATAAATATCAATATGATTGATTTTGCTTTGAAGTTCATTTAGAGACTTTGTCAGTTTTGCGATAGCGCTGCACCCTCATAATGTAATTTCTAAGAAAAGAAATTAGTTACAAGCCGTGCAAGAGGCGCAGCCATGTCCATTATTTACCTTCAAGTACTGTATGTACCCATAGAATAATAACGCATAGAACGATAGTTTCGTATTAGAAAACTGTCATGGCGTGAGGCAAGAAAAAAATTGATGTAGGAGTAAGTTACGCGTACTATCTCGGCGACACGCCCACAAGTGTACAATTAATGTTGCTAGAGGAATCAGATTTGCCCCAAAAGTAAAGAAATTGGAACTGTTGATAGATGGATAGACGTTTAGATTATTAGTATTGACGCGGGCCGTTTCGGTACCAAGCCAGTATGGCTTGGTTTTACTGGCCTCATTTATCGTGCGTGTTCTCGCTTTTTATGCGTTATTATTCTAAGTATGTGACCAGATATTTCTTTTTAAAATATTAAATAACCTTGTTGATGTCCCATATCTTTTGCATAGAATAAATTTTAGATGTCCAAATGTCAGATCAAGAAGTAAAAATTTATTCTCACCACCACTCTGTAGAACGCAATACTCAAAAAGTAGATTCTTAGTTCGTTCTTGTCATAGCTTTAACAAAGATTATGTTGATTTGGATGTTTTTAATGAGTCATTGATAAGTTATAAAAAGTCATTGAAATTGTCAACAAAAAGTCAAAGTGCTTATGAGTAGGTTAATCTTTAGAATTTTGTTGATTAATTTTTTATAAACTTTCAGTTTTATTTAATATTTATTTTCTAATTTTAAGCTTTCAAATTTTTGTGTTGTGTAAACTCAGGTTGTTTTGTATTTTTGTAGAAACTTTATTGGCCTATGTAACATACTTGATGTTCTGTTTATATGTATTATTATGTGCTGTATGTTTCTCACATTGCAAAATAAATTGTACCTATGTATTTTTGTGTAGAGCTATAGACGAGAACAAAGAGTCGCTCGCCACCTTCCTGATCCGCTCGGGCTGCGACGTGGAGTCCCCGCGGCGGGCGGGCGCGGGCGGCGCGGGGGCGGACGCCGTGGCGGACGCGCACACGCCTCTGCACCTGTGCTGCACCTGGGGGCTCACTGACGTCATTCAGGTGGGCGACCCACTATATCCTACTGATACCGGAGCCCAATTCGATGAAGATGCTTACAAACAAATCACTCACAATAGGCTTGTGTCTACTAAGAATAAATCGGGTGGATTGGCGTTTCTAATAATCAATTATTTATTTATTTTATTTTATTTTATTAGGCAACTTAACAGACATTGACACAAACAGATGAAACTTAAACTAGAACAGCGGTTCAGGACCAGGCCAAAGTCCTTAGCAAGTCGCACATGAGTTTAAGCCATACCCGAATCACTACAATTAAAATCAAAATTAACAATATTAAATAATAAATTTTGTGCACAATGATGAAAATAATGGTCAGAATAATATATTTAAAAAAAAAATACTAATAAGAAACCTGATATTAGAATCACTAGGGGCAGGAAGCAGCACCGAGGATCTCTGTGAGTACTTTTTTGAAACAGACTAAACTTTGACCGAACACATCAACATCACCGCGGTGTGATAGTTCATTATAGTTTCGGCTCATACTTGCAATAGGGCCGAAAAATGCTTTATTATTCCTGTAAGTTGGAATGACAAAAGTAGGGAGCAAACGTCTTGGGTTATATTTAGTGTTGATGCCCAAACTGTTAAGTAGCGCAGGAGAATCAATAATAGAGTGCAGTATTTTGTACAGAATTACAAGACTTTGTTTTAAGCGACGAGTTCTCAGATCCACGATGTTGAAATGAGCCAGCCTCTCCTCATAGGATGCGAGTCCGCGACCAAGATTATGCCTAAAACAGACAATACGCAAGAATTTCCGCTGCACCTTTTCTATGAAGTTGGAATGAATTGCGTAATTTGGAGACCAAATTACAGAACCATATTCAAGTCTACTTGGGAGTTACGAGAACGAGGGAGTTATATAAGATAATAAGGCTCTCCTTCCCTCGAAAGTACTTCGTTATTCTTCCCAAAAAACCCATTACCTGAAGCGATTTTTTAACAACATGATCAAAATGTTCTTTAAAAGTCAGTTTCTCGTCAAATAAGATGCCGAGATCCTTAACTATCGTTTTGCGCTCAAATACATGACCTTCAAGAGCATAAGGAAAGGTTATCTTTGTTCGTTTATTTGTGAAAGAGACAGAATGACATTTCTTTACATTCAAAAACATGCGGTTTGCATGGCACCAATTCGTTATAATATTGAGGTCACTCTGTAGCCCTTCGCAGTCAACTGTGTTTTTGATTTTACTATAAACCTTTAAGTCATCTGCGTAAATTAAACATGAACTAGATAGTTTAGCTACAAGGTCATTAATAAAGACAACGAAGAATAGAGGCCCCAAGTGCGAACCCTGGGGAACACCAGATGGGGCTACAATAGGATCCGACAAAAAACCCTTGAGAGCCACGAGTTGGTGTAAATTAAGGTGTAAATTAATTAAGAAACAAAATTTCTAAAATATACATTATAAAGAATTGGGATTATTAATATTTTTAAAGAAAATAATCGACAATAATAAGCATTCAGTCATATGACATTAAACTGGGAGCAGGCTGATGTCATTCAGGTGGGTGAGCGCGTCATATACTCACGATGTTCCTAGTGTTCCTACTATAGGCTAGGTCTGCGGTTGACGGGGGAGGGATGACATCTGGACACAACCGACGTTTCTACTACGTAGCCCCGCCGCTTGTTTCTTTTTCCCAGCTCCCGCGTTTTTTCGTCCATCCCCCCCCCCCCCCCCCCCCGTCCAAATACTAGAGCCAAATTCAAAGAAGATGTTTAGAAACATATTATTCCCAATTGTTTGTGCGTAGTTAGTTACATCTAATGTCAATTGAATTTTTACTGTACTGTTACTCCCTATCTACCGACCTCAATAGATAGGGTATCGCAACTGGAACTACGGGTCCGGTTGTGTTTTCAGAGGTACTACGGGGTTCCGGTTCAAGCCCCCCGCTGGTCGTGCCTTTAACCAGGCGCCTCCGGCGGGATCCGGACATGGGTTGGACTCGTAGTGGCGTGTGGTTAGCTGTAGAGCTTGGGAATGTTCGTCTGTCCTGGTATTGTGTGCCAGGACTTCCAAACTCGTGCACAGCGAGCGGGGCCTAGTAGCGGTCTCTGAGGGGCCAGAAGCGAAAAGTCTGAAAAGGTGGTTTTCATTGGACATTGGTGTTGACATCTCCGGTACTAGTCTTGAGAACTAGTAGAGGCGGCCTCCTACATGCCGTAGCCTCCGGTCCAGCCAGCCGCGTAGGACGTGGGAACTGGCTAGGCGCCCGGATGGGTTCCGAGAAGTGAGTGTGCTTACTACTCCGCTACCAAGGTGGACACTTGGGAGTCGACTTTAGAGTCGACGACCCTAGCAGTGGCAACTGCGAGTTGTGCCCTTCGTGCAACGAGAAGTGAGCGAGCTCGACAGCTCCGGCTACCTATCTGGACAATAGGCAGTGAACAACACGTGTTCACGGGGATACTTTCCCGAGACACTAGTCTTATGAGTACCGAATGAAGAGTTCGCTGCGGCGGGCACTAATTTGGCGTCAAGACCTAACGTTGGTGGTCTCCTGCGCGAGTGTTGTACTGGCGCAGGGACGTCTGGCACTTCTTGCATAACCTAACGGTTGGTCTTGAGGTGCCAGTACAAATAAACTTAAGGAATTAAGGAGAGGGGATGTTCCTCGAGAGAAATACGCTATTGTTTGTTTTTTACTCACTGATATCTCTAAAAAACAGCAAAAATCCGTGTGACACTACATGTATGCGCAGCTTAAGTTATGATTACTGTGTAATTCCCTAAAAAATAAATAAATATTGGTACAAATATACTTATTTGCAATTTCATTCGAACCATAACTTTTCACAGACACTACTAGAACACGGCGCCAACATCAACTCCAAAGACTCGGAGGGCAAGACCCCCCTACACATTGCCATAGAGAACCAGCACTCGGCGATCATCTCGCTGCTCCTGTCGCAGCCGGGCATAGACCTGTCGGCCAGAGACAATAAGGGCGTTTCTCCATTCGCGGCGGCGTTAACTGCGCGCAACAATAAGGCGGCCCAAGCTATACTGGAGAAGAATCCTTCGGCGGCGGAGCAGGTGAGCTTGTTAATACTGTTTTTTTTCTCTTAAATAATGGCTTTGGGCGATCACCACATTTAGCCAGTGTCAAGTTTTTAATAGTAATTATTATTTTCTTTACATTAAGTGGATGATAATGAGTGATAATGAACGTTTAATGGTAAATGATTTTCTCCCAAACCCCTCGAAACTCAATAAAGCTGTGGGACTTTATTGAGGTCTCACACGGACTTCTTGAGAGAATTTGAAAAGCGATGTTGCACTGTTTTGTTTTATTTGCTAACACTCATGCACGTTCACGAACACTTAACAGTAAATAATCCACCATTATTTCACATTAATATTCGATAAAACACAAATAAAAGAAAATAATACAAAACTGCAGACATGACGCTTCACTTTCCCGCCGAGAACCGTTGATACTGTTTAGTTAAAACATCATGTTTACATACAGGGTGAATTTTGGATCTTCCGCCAATTTTTTTAACGTGATCCTATAACAGCAGTACAACCAAATAATCGAATAAAAAAAACATTTTTTTAACATAGTTGTCTCAACTCTTTCTTAAGAAAATTAAAATCTTTGTCGCCTCGTCTTATCAAAGCGCATGCGCGTGACCGCTATTATCCACCCCTTGCACCGATGACGGCGCACCGTCGGTCGCTTTGAATGCGAGGGTAAGCACACGCACCTAGCAATATGGGATTTAAGAGGGTTTGCGCATTTCGGTTTCCCATACAAACTTCCAAGTCGAAATTTTTAAAAACACTAAGCCAATTTTAATAAAACTGCATGCTTAAGTAAAATACAGGGATCTAAATAGTTCGTTGAAAACTTTTTTTAAAAACGTTTATTTAAGTGAGATATTGCGATTTTAAGCTTTCTATAGAGGACTTTAAATCGCAATAACTCGGCTAAATAAACGTTTTTTAAAAATGTTTTCAACAAGCTATTTAGATCCCTGTGTTTTAACTTTAGCATGCAAAGTTTCATCAAAATTGGCTAAATGGATTTTAAAAATTTCGTCTTGGAAGTTTGTATGGGTAACCGAAATCCGTAAACCCTCTTAAAAAGCAGCCAATAAATTGTATTAAAAAATAGAAAACATTTATTATTTTAACGTCAAATACTTTATTATTACTTTTTTTACCCCATATTGACTTTTGGCGGGGGGTCCAAAATTAACCCTTTATAGATACTTAAATCTTCCAATCCGAAATTGTTATAGCGTGATGGGGTGTGGCCCGGTCTCCCCATGTGTTGTCGTCTATGTAGGAAGGACTGTGTCCAGCTATGGAATGTTTATAGGCTGATGATGATTGATAATTAAAACTGTTCATCATCATCATCATCATCATCATCCTCAGCTTCTTTGTTAATACCACTTAAAACGATTACTTACCTATAATAAAAGAAAATTGTACGAAATCATTTCGCTTTTCTTTGTTTCCCATTATTTTTATTTTACCGAAAACTATATTGTCAATTTTTTTTTATTTGATATTAGTCTCCTTAAACATTTGCCCTGTTATTAATAAACGTTGATTAAAGTTACACTTAGGATTAATTTGACGCTGCCTCTATCTGACTTCTTCAACAAAAACGAGACAGCGTCACTTTAAACCGAGATCTAATATTTGACCATTTTTACTAATAAGACCGATGGGGTCTAAGACCGGTGTCTTAATAACCAAAGACGGTGTCTGATTGTCTACCTCTTTCACCTACCAGGTAGACAAGAAAGGCCGTAACTTCCTGCACGTGGCCATTCAGAAGTGCGATATGGAGAGCGTGATGTTCCTCCTGTCGGTCGAAGTGGACGTCAACTCGAGGGTCCAGGACGCGACGCTGGCGCCGCCGCTGCACCTGGCGGCGAATGCGGGCAACGAGGTGTTGCTGAGGAGTCTGCTGCTCGCCGGAGCCAGGCCCAACGACAGGGATGCACATAAGTGAGTAACTTTAGTGTACCACCGGGTGTAATCAGTGATGTGGTACATACATACATATATATTCATATTCATTTAATCACTTAAATTTGGTAACATAATAGGTACACAACAAGTTGTTCGTATTATACAGGTGTTAATTGTAAGTAGTTACAAATTTACCTTTAAAGGCATTGTGATTTTATAGTACCTAGTTATTACTACGTAGGTTACGTAGGTATTACATATTATAAATTAAAATCTTAATATAAACTAAATCAAAAACTAATAACAAAAACTTCAATAATTAAAATCACAATAGGTATTTGTCTGTAGTAGGTACCTACAGCAAAATAAACAAAACATAACATTTTTAGAATCTTAAAACTAAATTAAATATAAAAATCTAAATTAATATATGTAAGCCTAACATAAACAATAAAAAAGTAAAAAGACAACATTTAGGTATAATTTATTTTACATTCAAAATATTCTTTCATATTGTAAAAAGATTTATTTATTAAAATATCTTTTAATTTTTTTTCAAATAAACCGTCTTGGAGGGCTTTTAATTTGTGTGGCAGATGGTTATACACTTTAATCGCCATATAGTACGAGCTATTTTTATATAACGCCAGACGCACTGACGGTACGACTAAATCATTTTCACGGCGCCGTGATATATAACGCCCTTGCTTATCTCCAATTCTAGTAAAATCACGACTATTATCCCCGGAGGGTGAGTCAGAGGCAAGGAGGACCGCAAAAGCAGTCCTCTGCCATAGTCCACTTTTCAGCAAATGGCGACTGCATTATGTGCTCAGCGTGACAGGTGATAAGCCAATCGCCGCTCTATGCTGTTGGAAGTATGTGCAGTCTTTAGTCTGTTAGTCGCCTTTTACGACACTAAAGGAAAGAGAGGGGGTGTATTCTTTCACCGCTACGCGACACGGTAATACTTGTAAGCAGTATATAAATAAATAGCCGCGGCCGTAATCACATCTACGTCTATCGTAATTAGTTTGCTAGGCAGCAATGAGCCATGCGCCAATGTGTGAACGCCAAGTGATCGTGGCCTACAGTTGTGCACAATAATAATTGGCATTGGCCTGCATTGGGCCAACATACGCCAATGTGTACTGGGGCCTTGAAATCTTAAACTGTCGGAACACAACAATCCGGGAGCCCTAGGACATGATGGCATCAGTCGTCGGATGGTTGTCGCTATCATAAATCATGTTATTTCTCCGATTACCCACATCATCAACTTTTCCCTAGACTCTGGCCAATTCCCTTCCCAGTGGCGTAAGGCTTATGTGCGCCCTTTACCGAAGATCTCCAATCCGTCCTTGCCATCCCACTTTCGACCCATATCCATTCTTCCGTTTCTATCCAAGGCAATCGAGGCCTGTGTCCATAAACAATTTTCAAAATTCATTTACCAGAATAACCTCGTTGGACCCCTATATTCTGGTTTCAGGCCTGGGCACAGCACTGTTTTCGCTCTTCTTAAAGTGTCTGGTGACATTAGACAAGGTATGGAGGATACGAAAGTCACAATCTTAGTACTCATCGACTTCTCAAACGCCTTTAATGTCGTCAGTCATGACATTCTCTTTTCCATCCTTTCTCATCTTATGGTTTCATCTAAAGTACAGGAATGGTTCTCCTCTTATCTTCAAGAGCGTCAGCAGTCCGTCCGCATCGATGACACAACACCAAATTGGTGTCATTTGGATGCTGGCGGTCCACAACGCGGTATACTTTCTCCATTATTATTTTCAATATTTATTAACTCTATCACCCACCACCTTCAGTGTGCGTATCATCTGTACGCCGATGACCTTTAGCTTTACATCCAAGCAAGGGTGGACGAACTATCAGACGCCGTTGTAAAAAATATTCGGGATTTGGAAGAAATTAACGACTGGTCTCGTAGGTTTGGTGTGGCTGTAAATCCCACAAAATGTTAGGCGATACTTGTTGGCAGCTTGCGATTGACAAGTAAAGTGGGGATTACCTCTCTACCCCCTATAGTGTTTGACGGAACGATCATACCGTTTAGCACGACCGTCAAAAATCTTGGCTTACTTCTCGATTCTACACTCAGCTGGCATTCTCATGTTGCTAGTATTAGCCAAAAAGTTACCTGGACTTGGCGCTCTTTAAACCGCCTGAAGAACTTTTTACCGTTCAAGACGAAGGTAATGCTTGCGCAAACTATAATATTTTTGTTATTACGACCTTGACTCAGACCTGCTTGACAAGCTCGACAGACTGCTCAACAAAAGTATTAGATTCATATTCAATCTGAAGAAGTATGACCACATATCAGAGTATAGGTCCGAGCTGAAATGGTTGCCCATTCGCCAGCGGAGACGTTTACGAGCTCTGACCACACTTTTTTCGATACTAAACTCTCCTAATGCTCCTTCTTATCTAACTCCCTATTTCCAGTATCTTTGCTCTTCTCATATTAGGAATCTCCGGTTCTCTAACAATCTTCTCCTTTTCTCTCTCCTTCTCATACTTCTGGATTTGTACACTCCTCCTTTCTTATTCAGTCCATTCTTCTTTGGAACGCGCTACCTCTCGAAATCAGGATGACCACTAGTTGCGAAGCATTTAAAAAGTAAGTCCGCTTGCTCTTCTCTGAAAAAACCATGGCAGAATCATCTCAATAACTTCATATTTATAAATTATGTATTGTATGTTTATTTATATACTTATATAGGTATTGTTAATGCGAGAGGCGCACTAACATGCGACGAGGTAAGGAGTGAGGCAGGGTAGGACTTACCTGGGCTCCCGGTCGGGTTGTATCAATATGTCGGGCAACTGGCGCTGGGCAAAGCACGGGCAGGACGATGAAGTGAACTTCACATTCACACAGTCACTTCACTATGTGTTCACACACTTCACACAGTCTTCTTCAGTATATAAAAGGTCGGATCACGCACTGTGGTCGCGATGTAGGCATGGGCTGAATTGGCGTAATTCGGGGACGCGGCGCGCGTGGACTCGCTCCAAAGGTTCGTGGCACACTGTCTCGGCGCCCGCGGCGATCGCGCGCGGTCAGCGGTTCGTCCAGTACATTAGTCTTGTGCCTGCTCGGTCATCTCAAAGTTCGCTCCGTACTAGTACATTACAGGCAATGTACTAGTTCACTCTAATAGTACTATTAGTTCATTTAGTACACTGATTTATTTGATGATAAATATTCAGTCACGGATGTACTATGAGAGTTTATTAAGTTATTAGATAGTTTTATTGCGTAAATCGACCACAAATTACTTAAGACTAAATAATTAGATAGGTAAAAAAAGGTAAATTGGTGTCATATACATCAAAGCATAATAAAAATTTGATTTCCCTTTATACTTGGCAGGCTTTACGTAGGACTGTCTTTTCAAAGAGTGAATCGTAATATTATGCTAACCGCACCTACGACATTATTATCTTTTAAATTGTGAAAACACCACATTCTCACTAAAAATGCTCCCTTGTAAACGCTCTCGGCTCTACCGTTCCGATTCCGATCCGATGCAGACCATCGAGACCGGGAGAGCCGACCGGAACATCTCGTTCCTGTCCGACTGAGTGTACTAAATGAACGAAGACCGAATAAGCATGCGGAATAGTTCGTTCTAGTTCAGTGCTAGGAAGCAATTCTTTTAGTTCTTTAGTACATGTACTACACAAGCCTACAGTACATACGGCGCAGTCCCCGTGCGACGGCGATAACGCAATCCCATTGGCGTACGGTGGCGCGGCCGTCATTGGTTGTTGCGGTTGGCGCAAACAGGTATATATAATAAAATATAGTGTGTTTATAGATTTTATTACTTACATATTTTTGTATAAAGTATGTTTAAAATATTTAAAACTATACCTACGCTTCCACTTTTATTATCGCACCTAAATGCACCTACCATGTCATCTTTGCACCACCCTATGGTTGACTGTAAGTCCGCCATGTAATGTTATGTTGCAAAAGTTTAAATAAATAAGTAAATAAAGGCTATTAACATTGTTGTTACGGCGCCAGACTTTAGATGAGATGGTGGTAGCTAGCCAGGCGGATTTAACAAGCCCTACTACTCACCAAACCAAGTATCCCCCTCTGGGAATCGTTCCCTTGTCAGCCTGTTAAGCATGCGAAACACGAGAGAACTTTCTCGTCCCTTTTTCTCTTGTTATCTCTGTACACGATATGCCAAAAATAGTCATAATAGTAGTTTTTGCTTGTCTGTGGTCACTGTCAGTGGCGGTACCTTCTTAAAAAAAATGTTATTAGTTTATGAACTTAAATAGCAATAAAAGTAATCGTTCTTCAAAATTTTAACACTACTTACCAATTTAGCGATCGCCAATTGACGTATCGTTGACATAAAATCAACCCCTAGCATTCATCATTCAAAGTCAGTGTTTATTGCGATATGCCATTATTCCACTTATTGTCTAGGCCCTTCGGTGGTAATGTCATGAAACAAGCTAGTAAACTTAAATTGAGGTGCTCGTTGGTGCAGCGGCTAGCACGTTTGGCTTGCGATCTTGCACGCTAAGCAAGTTTCGCAATGCCGGTTCGCCTGACCATTTAAAAAAATAATATCTCGAGCTCCTCCGTGCTACGGAAGGCACGTTAAGCCGTTGATCCCGGTTGTTGTGGTAAGATGGTAGTCGTTAAAACCCACCAACCCGCATTGGGCCAGCGTGGTGGGATATGGCCCAATATCCCCACGTGCAGCAGTGGGACGTGTATCGGCTGATGATGAAGCTAGTAAACAGCTATTGCGGGGTTTAGTGTATAGCTTCCAGCAAATGAAATTTACATAAAAATGTTGCCCAGACGCACCGCCCTCCACGTGGCGGCGGCCGCGGGTCACGCCACCATAATCAGCGCGCTCGCCAGCGGCGGCGCCGAGTGCGGCGCGGTGGACGCCGCCGGCGACACCGCGCTGCATGTGGCCGCGCGCGAGGGGCACGCCCCAGTCGCGCGCACGCTGCTCGCCGAGACGGACGTCGACGCGGCCGCCGCCAACCTCAAAGGTCAGTGACCCCGCCGCGGCACTGCGCAACAAGTACGCTCTGGAGACTTTTTGGCGGGAAAGTGAAGAGACATGTCTCAGTTTTGTTTTATTTTCTACTAGCGGCCGCTCGCGGTTTCACCCGCGTGGTTCCCGTTCCCGTGGGAATATCGGGATAAAAAGTATCCTATGTGTTAATCCAGGTTATAAACTATCTGTGTGCCTAATTTCATTTAAATCCATTCAGTAGTTTTTACGTGAAAGAGTAACAAAGATCCATCCATACTAACAAACTTTCGCGTTTATAATATTAGTAGGATAATTTGTGTTTTGTCGAGATTTTCTCAAGAAGCTTTATTGAGTCTTAAGGGGTTTGGGGGAATATCATTTACCATTTTGAACATTTATTATCTTTCATTATCATCTACTTTATGCAAAGAAAATATTCACTTTAATGTCTTACTTGACGCTGGCTAAATGTGCTGACCGCACGAAGCCATTATTTAAGAGTAAAAAAAAGTACGTGCTGATCAGTGCTCAATGATTAGAATTTTTATTATGTCTAAGTTTTAAGTCGCGCTGCAGTCGCACAACTAAAACACCTATAAGTGAAATCGCCACCGTTGCCTCATTAAAACGTTGTATTATCGACGATTTTTCACTTACTATTTAAATAACCAAATGCTTACTTTGTTTTTTCTCTTTGTTAAAGGACATCTTCGATTAACCCATTGTCTGTGAGAAAACTTTAAATCCGTTACTAACAATTATTGAATTTCTAGTTTTACAGCAGCTGACAGGTTATTCTTAATTTTTATTTACTAACGACTTACTGATGACTTTAAGGTTACAATTCGCCCCGCGAAACCGTTCGATAATTATAGCCCTTCTAAACTTACGTCTTTCGACAGGTCGCAATCCATTGCACGAGTTGTGTTGGTGCAAAAAGGACAACGCGGCGACGATATGCGAAATATTCTTGGAGTTTATGCCGGACTACCCCATCAACAGGACCGACTTACAGGTGAGTCTGGTTGCTTTCTCAATATCCATAAAAATAACAGGCCAAAGCAAAAATCATCTTCAATTCGGGCACCAACCCATGTTAGACCCAGCCTTTATTGAAGCCCAATCCTCCTATGCTCAGGCAGGCCTGTGCCTAGCAATGGGACGTTTATAGGTTGATGATATTATGTGCAAAAGTTTAAAAGTGTATATTCGTATTGCGTTACGCAGGGTAATTCGCCGCTACTGTTGGCGTACATGAACGGTCAGGGCGCCGTGTGCCGCGCGCTAGTGCGTGCCGGCGCCTGTCTCGCGCAGGAGAGCAAGGATGGCGTCTCCATATTCAACTACCAGGCAAGCGCATTCATATAGTACTAATATAGTAGTGCATTAATTTAGTACTAATTTACTTTTAGTGCTGTGGAACTTTTATAATTGCAATTAAGGGATACTGTCGATTATTGGGAATAAATCCGACTCGAAGGACCAGGTATAAATTACTAAGGTCTATGCGGAAAGTAACGCCGCAAGAGAGCAAGGACGGCGTCTCCATATTTAACTACCAGGCAAGAGCATACTGTTAAACCTGGAGTTTCTCCCGTGTTCTTATAGCAACAACACGTGTTGTGAGACTCCATTTTATTTCTATCTACCGTACAATAATAAATTTACTTTAAATTGAACTACTTAAAATTGGCTTAATGTTACACGCGATAGCCATTAAATAATAATAACTGTTAAACCTATTTCAAATCGGTGCTTAAACGTTACTGTTGATTATTGGGAAAAATCCAGCTCGAAGGACCAGGTATAAATCACTAAGGTCTACGCTGAAAGCAACGCCGCAGGATAGCAAGGACGGCGTCTCAATATTCAACTACCAGGCAAGCGCATACTATTAAACCTATTTTAAAATCGGTGCTTAAACGATACTGTTGATCATTGGGAAAAATCCGGCTCGAAGGACAAGGTACAATAATTATTAAGGTCTATGGTGGTAAATAGTATTATGATAAGTGGTAAATGGTTGTATGGCGGTAAAGACTGTAACTAATAAGCACGTCATTACTGTATGTAATTTTTTTTTAAATCGATGCTTTCAAATGACAAAATGAAATACTAATACTCGAATGGAACTTTAGGACTATTTTAGTTAAACTCGTTTTTTGCCACCATGTATGCGCGTCTTTTGCCACACGCACAACTCGTATGATCGTTCACGCGCGGAAATAAACACTTGTCTAAAACCGCTCTAAGTATGCGGGCATGAGATTAGCGACAGCTAAGCGACGGGCGACGCGACGCGACGGCGACGCGACAGCGATGCATCAACAATATGGACACCTATGGTGACGCGCACGAAACGAGCGATGGCGAGGCGATGCGATCGAGCGATGCACGGGCGACACGGGAGCGACGGCGGCGGCGCGGAAGCGACGAGAACAAATGAACAAACTAGTTTGATTAGGTCGCTCGCGATTACAGTAGTGTTGTGTTGAAAAATATTAAAGAAACCTCCTACGTAATGGAAATTGAAATTGATATTGAAGAATTTAGGTATCTCGTGTATGTTGTCAAAACCTGCTCTTTGGAACAGTAAAAATGTTCACCATAAAAAAAAGGTTGTAAATATGTTATATTTTATTTAAAATGTAATCAAATGTGTGTAAACTCATTCCGGTATAGTTGTAAAATTTTGTTGGATCGCACCTTAGCTCGTAAAAAGGGTAGAAAATTCGCCCAAAGTACTTCTTCCTTCATTTATTGGATGAACACCATCTCTGGGTAATAATAACTCCGTTCTCATTAGTAGACTTGGCTCCAATAATTATTCTCTTCGACGTAAACTTGTGTTACGATGACGTGACATGTTGCTCACAACACTACCTCTAGAGCGACATGGAGCGACAAGTTTCGTGCCTACGCGAGATGTCGCGCCTCGTCGCCCCGCTCCGCCGTCGCGTCGCCGTCGCGTCGCCGTCGCGTCGCGTCGCCATCGCTCGGCCGTCGCCAATCTCGTGCCCGCAGACTCAGGCTTAAAAGAAGTCTCGCTGTATCACAGAATACATAATAGTACAAGTACAAAAAATTCACTCCGCAAAATTATATAAATAAATAGCGACTCTTGCTAAGACACAATAAAGATCATTAGTCCTGCAGACATTCTTTCCACGTCACAGCTAGGGTTGGCTGGAAGATCTCTTCTAGAGATAAGCTCACCTTTGTATATGTCTTGTGCAACGTCTTTTTCAATGTATTTTTTTCTATGTCCAATAAAGTGCAACTCAGTTATATTCAACTAGAAGTTGCCTCTCTATCTATCGCGTAGCTATTATCTCTTCTAACGACTTTAAGGTTGTCTTCTTTTAAATTATAATTAATCTGAATACATTCTTAATTTATTACAAGTTATTGTGTTTATAATGTGTACTTAAATGTAAACAAATTACGTTTCAAATAAACTTAGGCTAGGTCTGTAAGTACATTCAACGCCACATCAGACTACCTATACATGTTGACCTTGAGGCCGTCTTTATGTACCGTTGCCATTAAAAGAGTAGTTTTCGTAGGTAATATTATTAGTATGTAGTTAGCTACGCACGACAGCTCGGTAAGTAAAACAGTTGAACTACCTACCTACGAAAACAACACGTAGATTAGAAAATTATTTAATTTCTCAGTGTCTGTTTTTTGTCTGTCTGTTTCATAAGTAGGAAGTAACAACTTACCTAATTATTATTTTAATAAGTAAATAGTTGGGTGAAGATTGTTTAGCCATTGACCTAGAAGTATAGACAAGAACGTTTTATACAAACCATTTGTTCAAATTCTGGAATGAGAGGCCTAAAGTTCGCTGCAGCCGCTGCAGCGCTTGATCATTTATGTCGTCTAATCAACAGACAAACATCGCAGCGCCGCAGCGCCAGATCGGTCAAAGGCAACGTAGTGTGTATCAAGATGGCGTCCCAAATAAATAAATAAATTAATTTTAAAAAAAATCATTTATTATCAGGCTACATTAACCCATAGCAACATAACTAATTATAATTATTATCAAATACTATAATAACATTACAATTATTATTATTATTAAAAAAAAAATATTAGAATTTAATGCAAATTATATTATATTATTATTATTTATAAGCAATAGAATAGAATAAAATACGCCCCACACAGCCAGTTCACCAAACATGTAGTTTGAGAAACCGACCGAGTAGAGAGGAATCCAACCTCTCACCTATCATATTCAGTACACTGTTCCGGCTATCTCGCACTCGATGAACTAGTGATGCTACCTTCTTGCGCATAATTGCATAGAAGTCCTCTATGCTCGCATCAGCGAACATGCCAGACGCACTACAGTGTCGAGGCAACCTAAACAGTGCCCTGAACACGTTGTTATACAGAATCCGCAGGGCATTGTAGGCATTCTGAGTAAAGTTACACCACAGGCTGCTTGTATAGAAGTTTTGGCAGTATGCCCTGAATAGTGTAAGTTTAACTGGTGCTGTACACTGTGCAAATAGATTGTCAATAACAATAATTGAAAAAATATCTTTTCTATTCTAATAATACGATATAACTACATAATAATGACATGATATCAATTTATTTCACTTACTTGACAACTGAATTGTAGTAAACGTCTAGGTGTACACTTTGAAAAGAAATAAAGAATTATTTTTGCCGCTCCTCACGCATGTCAAAGCCACACTAAAGCAAGGTGCCGAGTCGACTCGGCAGATGAGTGGAACATAGTGCGTGTTCGGAACGGCCTATCTAGTGTAACGATATCGCTGTGTTTAGCAAATAAAACAAGTACAAAGGAATAAATTTGGAAGTGTGAAAAACGTGAGCTATGGATCATTTTATTATTATTAAGGCAGCCATTGCGATGCAATATGCCTTCATTTTGGTTAAATAAATATCATAAATGTGCGAATGAACGACGCGTCATTACGCGAACGCGGCGTGTGAGTGAGTCGACTTAAGTAGAGGTGGAAAAAAGTGCTTTTAAAAATGCTTTTTGCTTTTTTGCTTTTTACTTACTAAAAGCTGGCTACGTTGTGTTTAAACGAAAAACGTAAAGCTGTCTGTCTGCATTACGTTTTTCGTTTAAACACAACGTAGCCAGCTTTTAAGTTTGAACTTTTTTATATTTTTCTTTCATTATTACATTCGGCAGTTTATCATCGTTGTTTTGCTCAAAATAATCCCACACAAGAATATTGTCGCCTCTCGACATGATTGCAAAATGTTATTTTCTAAAAATTTATACGTTCCTAATCACACTAAAATGTTGTGTATTAGACAAATACATTAAGTACAATTATCTCTGCTGACCTCTCTGGGAAGCGTATGTATGAATTTAAATTAAAGGCACGTAACGTAAATAAGCAAGCACACCGCTCAAAAAAAACGCACTTACCGCTTCACACTGAAAAACGTACTACTTTTACACTTAAAAAAGCAAAGCAAAACAAAATCGTTAACATTAAGCGACCAAATTAAGTGCAATTCTGTGCAATGCATTTTGTCGCATAATAATACGCATACACGGTGCTGCCTCTTGTGGCGAAAGACTGAAATACTGGAAGTATTGAAGTAGTTTTTTAGAGACCGGGACAGATGATCAAGGACCAGGATAGATGACGGGACGTACACTTTTTAAGTGAAAAGCATAATAAGTGTAAACCTAAAAGCATGCTTATTACTTTTGCCTAAAAGTGTATTTTTTTAAGTGCTTTTGCTTTTTACGCCCACCTCTAGACCTAAGTGAGAAATCGAACAGCTAATGTTGCTAACGTGCGACCCGGCCGGCATGTAGCAGCCCTTTGAAATTGGTCCGTCGGGACGGACCCGCCGCCGGTTACTTGTGGCGCACATAAGTACCTAAAGCGCGGAGTGCGCCTGGCCTGCCCCCTGAGCACGGATCTTTTATCGACCGATAAAGTGACATTAGACGATAAAATTTGACAGTTCATATACGGCCGATGTCAATTTGTCGACGTCTAATGTCACTTTATCGGTCGATAAAAGATCCGTGCTCGCACTGCTGGCTGTATTTAAACATTATATATTATAACGAAAACTTCCATGTGAAAGCAAACTGCAGGTTTTTTAAAATTAAATATAGTCTGGCTATCAATTAATAGTTACGCTATGTGCCACCTTTTCCCACCATTATTGTTTGTAAACTATTTTCTGTAAGTGTGATTTTGTGCAATAATGAGTATGCTATGTGTCCGCGACGTGGATACATTTTATACGAGTTTATGGTTCTTTATGAATATTATTTTTATATCGATATGTTTTCTTATATATTAAAAGGTGGCCACTAAGCAACTCCTGCACCGGCTGCTGGACGCGCTGCGTGCGGAGGCGCCGTGGGCGGAGAGCGACCTCTGCCAGGAGTGCGGCACTAAGTTCACGCTCACCATGCGCAAGCACCACTGGTCAGTACACTGTAGTATAGCCTATATCATCATCAGCAGCGATCGGAGTAGGTAGATTGAATTAAGGTCAATAATCTGAAACGTATATATTAATATGGACATGACATTCCTCCTGAATTCCATAATTTGTTAAATGATTTAGTATGATATATATTAAAACGGATAAGATTATTCTCTTAATACTTTTTACGCCATGCGGGCGGCTAAATGACCGTATTTTTATGGTAAAAACTATAGTATTCAAAAAATTTTGAGTAAAAGCTTAACAGAGTATAAAATGGGATACATTAGTAATAGTTTCATTGGTTTCATATTTTCTTGAATCCCGAAATACCAGCACTACTTTTCGCAAAAACGGCTTATCCATGTTATGCTATCTATGCAAGTCTTCGATCATATAAACTATAGATACACGATTAATTGCTGCTTGTAAAACGGCACCACGAAACAAGGTATAAATCAGAAATATGCCTTGTTTTGCTCTCAAAATTTCGAATATAGAACTTTGTTCCAACTTGCTTGAATCTAGCGAGCCTAGTTTCAAAGTGATGTAACTGAAAATATATTTTTAAGAATTTGTACTTTAGTGCCTAAAGTTTAAGGTTTACTTTACAATAAATGTTTATTTATATATTCAGTTTTATTTCTGATGTTTATCTATGGATATGACTGTACGCGGTTACATTATTTGAGTTTGATTTTGTATGAGACCGTGCATTTATTGTTTATATGATCAAAGATGTATGATGTATGAAAAATCAATTTACCTATCTCGGTCACTGATCATCAGCCTATATAGACAACAGCAACAGGCCATTTCCTACCACGCTGTCCCAGGCGTTCGGTTTGCAATCTTATCAGCTAAGTGACTTTCACAATGACGGGCCACTAGATGGGTGACCAAAATCTAAAAACATCTCAAGCTCCGTGCTTCGGAAGGCACGTGAAGCCCGTGAAGTTGATCCCGTTTGCTGCCGTGCGATGGCAGTCGTTGAAACCCACCAACCCGCATTGGTACAGCGTGGTGGGTTATGTCCCGATCTCCCCATGTGCTATTGTTCATGTGGTAGGCCTATGCCTAGCATTTCAACCTACCACAAAATGTCAAATTTTTTCAATACATTTTGAACTTTGTCTCAAGTAAGTTAAGGTTCAATATCGATTGGAGAAACGAGAACCGGCACTTTCCATAGAAAAAATGCTAAACTTGTGTATGCAATAGAATTTGGTCATAAAGTAAAGCTAATATTATTTGCTACCTAAACCAAGTTTTGTCTTATTTTTAACGAATCGCGGATAGGAGTTATTTAATAATTAATATTTTTAAAAGTGAGTCTTCAAAAGGCAGACTTACTTTAAATATGTTTAACGTGGCTACATAAACCATAATTCTTTTGCTTTAAAAAAAGTAAAATGTGAACAATGCCGTCACGTCATGTTTGATTTGACAGCTAGCGGCTGTACAACTATCATAAGCTATTGCCAGATAATGAATTACAGATTAAAAAATTAAAAAAGTATACAATTTAAGCATAAAACGCCGGGTCTCCTTTGACAGTTTCGGACAGCTTGATCTGCAGGCGTGTGTGTACTCGATAATATAATGATGATGGTAATATTCGTTTTCAAATTCGCAGCCGTCACTGCGGCCGCATGCTGTGCAACAAGTGCTCGAGCCAAGACGTGCCCATCCTGAAGTTCGGCATGAACAAGCCGCAGCGCGTCTGCGAGATATGCTTCAACGTGCTGCAGGTCGGCGCTAGCTAGTCTACTATCTAACCCTAGACCTAGACCTGATGTGACGCTAGACTGCCTAAGAAGGGGCCACGAGACATATACGCAACCGTCCGTTAAGCCTAGTTTGCACTATAGGCTGGCAAATTCGTACGTGCCAGTGCCATGGTCTGCGGGTGACGGGGAAGGGGTGACATCTGCACACAACTGACGTTCCTGCTACGCGGCCCAGCCGCCCGCGCTTTTCTTCCCCGCCCCTGCCGCCCGCGCTCTTCTTCCCCGCCCCTACTGCCCGCGCTCTTCTTCCCCGCCCCTACTTCCCGCGCTCTTCTTCCCCGCCCCTACTGCCCACGCTCTTTTTCCCCGCCCCTACTGCCCGCGCTATTCTTCCCCGTCCCTGCTGCACGCGCTCTTCTTCCCCGTCTGTGCTGCCCGCGTACTTCTTCCCCACCCCCGCTTCCCGCGTACTTCTTCCCCGCTGCCCGCGTACTTCTTCCCCGCCCCCGCAACCTTTTATCCTCCGTCCCGCAGACCATGGAACTGTCACATGAATTTGCCAGCCTGTAGCAATTTGCACACATATTTGAATATAGTTATTTGTTCGAGTAGAAGTTCGCACCTGTGTGCGAACTAGGCTTTATAGTCGGTGCTAGATTAACGTGCATAAAAGGTCATCGCTACCCCTGTGAAAACGAAACCCCCTATGCGGAAAAAGGATCTCGTCGAACCGAAATATGAGCCATAGCGATAGAATTCTGTGTAAACAAACGTATCTTGGTACGAGACAAAATGGCGGGCAAGTGTCTCATCCCTGGCGTCACAAACAGCGCGCGTAACTTATAATTTATCGTTTTTTGGGATGAAAGTTGAAGAATGATAAAACATAATGAATTGTTAACTTAAGTTAACACTTTAAGGAATAAATGTGATTTCCAATTATCGTATTAATATTTGTGGTAATAGAAATAAGAAATACGTAACTGAGTTTTTTAAGTAAAATAAAGTAGCGGCTGAAATGACTTTTGGAAAACATTAGTATTATGGATGACATTATTAATCATTCAAAATATCTTTTTTTATAAACAAAAAACGTGAAATATTAATGTAGGGTCTTCCAATAGGCACGTCCGAACTATGACAGTTGGTAGCGGCCATCTTGTTGAAGCTACATCTGTCAAATCGGTTGTCATTTATTCATTCTGATTTGCCAAATCATCATGGATAGCTATAGCATTCAACAACACGTGCAAATGATAAAATTGTTTTATCAAAATGAGTGTTCTGTTCGGGCAACGCACCGCGCGCTTCGCCCATTTTACGGTCGCCATATAATCATCCTACCGAGAGGACTTATTCGTCGTGTGGTGGATAAATTTGAGTCCACTGGTTCGGTAAATCATCGACCAACACCCGTACGTCAACGAAACGCAAGGTCTGCCGAAAACATCACCGCTGTCCGAGAGAGTGTGCAGGAGAATCCGAGGCAGTCGATTTCGCGGACTGCGCGGTGCGTTGCCCGAACAGAACGCACACTAAAACAATTTTATCATTTGAACGTGTTGTTGAATGCTATAGCTATCCATGATGATTTGGCAAAACAGAATGAATAAATGACAACCAATTTGACAGATGTAGCTTCAACAAGATGGCCGCTACCAACTGTCAAAGTTCGGACATGCCTATTGGAAGACCCTTTACATTAATTTGTGTGTTTTAAAGCTGTTTCGTTTTTTGTCTTGGTACAAGTGGGGTAAATGACTTTTTTTATGCACATTTTTTGGCACCGACTATATTCACGTGCCCTCTTATTTTACTTAAGTTGACACTGATGCTGTCTCATTTTTGTTAATAATTAATGACTGATAAGGACAGCATCATTTTTAAACCATGTTTCAATATCACAAGGGTGAGGTTTTTTTTATTATCCTACAACTACGAAGTTTTCTCGGAAATGAAGGTAAGGTCGAAGATTGAAGCGCATTTTGCCCAAATTTCCTTTATTATGTAATTTTTTACCCCACCTAGCCCTTACTTATAATATTTGGCGAGGAAATAGTAGGTTACCTCCCTAACGTACACACGCCAGGTCAATCTACGCAAAACCTTAAATTTCTCTAATCGAAATTGGTCCTTATTACCTCAACTATAAAGTTAAAAATTTATTGAAGAAATTTGACATTTCGTGGTAGGTTTACTGCTGGCGTCTGTACATAACATCACGCCCGTTTCCCGAAATGGTAGGCAGAGACTACATCATTCCATTTCCTCTCCAACGTGTATTAATTTTTTTTGAATAGAAAACTTTATGACTGTTTAACATATTGTTCACACCAAACGGTATACACGTCTGTACTCATTGAAGTTCTCAAATGAATTGTGCCCGCGGCGCAGCAATCTAATACGTGCTAATACGCTGTTACGTTCGACTACGTAGCCAATCCGCGTCCGCCGTGCATAGACGCGTAGTTCAAAAATCGGCCACCGATAGTCAGCGACTACGCACTACGTAATAGCGTATAGTCCGTTCGGTGTGAACGAGAAGTTAAATATATATATGGAAAAACGATAAACTGCGTAACGCGCGCTCACAGTCCGCGGCGGATAATCCGTTTGGTGTGAACAATGTCTAAGTTACACGTTTAATGAAACGGATACTGTTATACGGAGGCTATGCAAAGTCGTCAGATATCATTCGTTCGTTCACGACTGATACATGAGTAATGTTAAACAGGCTAAGCTTAATAAATAGATAAAAATTTGCAATTGTTTTACAAGACACACAAAATATTTTGGCAATCAAATTGCTAATGTTGATATGAATTTATTGCTAGATCTATTGGTTAGTAACAAAGAACAACATTCAAGGCAATAATAGAATAAGTAATTCACCTTCGAATCGATCATTAATAATAGCACTTATAGCCTGACCGCAACCGCTGTACCGCGCCTTAGGTATGCGCGGGTGGTGGGGGGAGTGGGAAGTAAAGAGCATGAACTCACATGAGATTCGTAGTGTCAGACAGATCTTACGATATCGAAGCACAGTTTATTGAAGCTTTATATTTACGAGTATAATTACATCCAATCCGTTTTTGTCCAGTATGATTTTTATATCAGTACAATTAAAGAACCAATATAAATGAAATAAATCTTTAATTCTTGGAAATATATAATATAAACTTTCTTTGTTTGCTTTTCTTTTCTTAAAATATTCGGCCACTTTAAAAATGACAGTCTTGATTATCTCGAGATAATTCACGACCCTTTTTTAGATATTTTATCTCATGTGCGTCTGACACTGACGGCAGAATGACAAAATGGAGCAACTGTTTTGCCCCCCCGCCTCGCCGCTCGCATACCCAAGGCGCGGTACAGCGGTAGCGGTCAGACTATAGTCCGATTAAAGCGTGGATATAATTTCAAACTAAGAGTTTTTGAAAGAATAATCGTAGTCTTTTTGTAACGTATTCAGGACAATTTGTGACACTTATTGTTTCATTTCATATATTAATTAAGCTTCTATATTATCATTCAGTAACAAATTGATTGAAAAGTGGTCTAAATTTTTTTTGTTTTTAAGAATTTTGAAAAAAAGTGCAAGTTTTTTCGTAATTTTACCTATTTCCATGATAGTTATTTGACCACTTATGTACTTAGTAACTTTAACAATAGACTGTATTATCAATTCACGTTATACACTTACATATGACTGTATTTACACAGGTTCGGTCCTGACTTTTTATTGAGCATGTTTTAGTTTTAAGGACGTCATTCATATTACCTTTATGTCACAACAAGAAATATGTACAAGGTTAACGAGAGTATGCGGTAGGAACCATGTTATGTTTGTTCCTTTAGATATCGTGTAAGAACAAATAGACTCATCTGTTTGTTGTTCAGTGGGATTGCTCCAGCTTTTGTTTCATAATTCGAGGTATTCACCGATGCGAAGACAGGCGGACAGGAAAGATGTGTCAGCAACCAATAAACGAAAGAATAATATAATCTTATTGGTTGTTTACGACACCCTGTCTCCTCTCCGCCCATCTCCGATTTGGTCTAACTAAAGCGCCTTACGCGCAGCGACTTTTTGTGGCGAATATGTAAACTAGAGTTATTATTGCAGAGCTCGACAAGGAGAATTTAAAACTGATAACAGTTTTTAGGAACGAACTTTAAAGATTAAACGTACGACTGCATCGGCATTTTCTCATTTTATTTTCTTGTGCATTGTATCGATGCTAACGCGCGTTCGTATCGATGTAGACAATTGGCTACTTGACAGTTTTCGAAAAAGTATTTTTAAAATTACAAACGCATAATTTATACCCCGTACAATATTTTCTTTCTCGAAAAAGCTTTATTTAAAGAAAACTACATATTTTTCTTTATTGATTGCAAATTTCGTGCGACACCCGTGACATTTTGCTCTGTGACATCACACTTCAATAAGAAACTTATCTTGAAACCTGACAAATCGTTTTTGATAATTTTGTGAAATGTGACGTCACATGAAGCTCAATCATGGCGCCCGTGTTTCGGGTCTTGTAATCCACAGATAAAAATTCAAAATTTTATTTTGTTAAAATAAAATATACACAAATTAATAAAAAAAAACTATTGGATATTTATCTTTCCAACATATTTGATATTTTATTACAACAACTCTCAAATAGCCAATTGCAATTGTGCAGTGAACAAATTGACTATAGACTACATACAGAACGCCAGCAGGACAATCTAACACAAAATGACAATTTTTTTTCAATCAATTTTGAGCTTTATGTTTTAGGTATAAGGATCAATATCGTTTAGAGTGACAGCTTTACATAGGTTGACGTGCAGGCGTGTGTACATCGGTACAGACGCGTCGCAAAAAGTCGAATGCATGTGTAAAGTCGCCATTATGGTTTATGAAGTAAAATAAGCAATGCAAATAAAATAGTATGCGTAATTAACGTAATCCGTACTACTATAAAAGTAACGAGGCGTGATTTTTATGAAGTATTATTGTATAATAATACAATACACATTTTTATACTTATTGTAAGAGAGTCCATGTTTGAGTTTTTTTTTATATTATATTGTTTGTGGAACGAACTTTGCCTCTCCGTGTGTAGCTAATCTTTGCATTAGTCAAAGTCAAAGCAAAAAATCATTGAATCGAATAAACTGTTTCAAAAGTACTTTTGAATCGTCCAAACATTTTGTAATAATGTTTGCTGTTTTAATTATGAATCTTAAACTACTGAGATTACGGCGCATACATGCTAGACATATGTATATATACTTACTTTAGTTCGCGTTTGGAAATAAAGATTTGTTGAAGTTTTTTTTTTTCCTCAGACAACAGTCCACCGTGTCACAAAATTAGATCTCTTTACATTTGCCGTTTACTGCAAATATCAATAAGGGTTACCTAATGAAACTCATAACGTTTTTCACCTTAAACTAACAAAGCATAATGTTAGTGGCCATAATCATCACTTGCCATATAGGTAGATTTCTGAAAATTCAAGACAATCGCTACGCTGCGCTTCGCGATTGTTTTAAATTTCTAACCTATCACGTGACCTACAGGAGTATGGCAGCTAGTATTTGTCATCTAATAAAAAAATAACCTCGATTATGCTTTGCTTTTTTATATCAAATTTAATATGTTAAATAATATATCGCGAGTGGGTTGGCTGAAAAATGTCAGTCCAGTACCTTTAATGATTAATTTAATATTAAAAAAAAATATTTGTTTACATTGCACTGGTTTGGTGTGTGTGTTTGTAATTAGCTTATCTTTATATAAACATAAATTTTATTTATAACCAGACGGTTGCAAATTACTAATATTGGCTTGCCTGTTTACAGCTGCCTACCCAATGTTATGACAGGAAAAAAATAGTCAACCTAACGTTTGCATATTCTAAAGGCTTCATACTTTCGATTGGTACCTATGTAATTTATCTATTATCCAAACAAGTGCAATGTTTAAAAAAATATTTTTAAATATTTAATTAATCATATACCTACTGGACATATATATGCCTTCCACCAATGATCAGATATTTTTGCACATCACATCAATGCTGGTGACTGTACAATCGAGTAACATCCCGGTCGACCACTTATCGGCGATATTCGCTTGCGCTTTATTCCGACCGCGCGTACGTACAGTGGCGCGCGCGTAGATTGTGTGCAAGCAATTATCGCCGCAAAGCAGGGACTGAACGACCCATAAAATATGGTATCTTTATATTGCGGTATGACGTCACACCGAAAAATAACGGTTACCGGAATATTCTTTTTTTTATATATAAGAAGCCCGGCAAATGACCTCCACCTGATGTTAAGTGGAAATGAAGTCCAGGCGCGAGGACAACTGGTGCAGCGTAAGAGACGTAGCATCAGTCACCCTCACTCTGCCGGCCCACAAAGTGCCTCTTCACGCCTCGTTTGAAGGACCCTTATTTAAAATTCCGATATCCCAATTTATTTTGGTACCGTAATTTTGAGTTTATAAATAATATAAAGGTATATTTCGGTATGAAAGAGACGGCCAACAACCATTTCAAGCATAAACGACTAGTAGTACTATTGTTTTTCTTATCAATTTGCATTAAGTAAAATTTTAAACGCTGAAAAAAAGACGACAACCTCAGGCGGGAATCGAATCACGCACCTTCCGCATTCCGAGCGGCTGCCTTAACCACTTGGCTATCGAGGTCTAGTTTTCACCCGTCGGAATTTGTCAGTGCGTGATGCTTATGTTTTTTAGTCAACATTGTTTAAAATTTTATTTAAGTCAATCAAATTATTTATTCAATGTAAACCTTTACAGGCACTTATTGACGTCAATAATAATAATAAAAAAACAGTTAACTAACTTATAGTTAAGACTTAACAACTAATCTAACGAGCTATAGTCTGTGCCAGACAAATGCGCATCGCTACCCCCAGTACCACTGCACGCCGAAATAGAATCGCGTCGAACCGAAACTTAAGCCGTGGTCATAGAATTGTGATGTAAACAAACGTATCCTGGTACGAGACAAAAATAGCGGGCAAGTGTCTCTTCCCTAGCGACACAAACGGCTAATATTTATAGGTAATTTATCGTTTTTTTTTAGGATGAAAGGTGAAGAATGATAAATCATAATGAAATGTTAACTTAAGTTATTACTTTAAGGAATAAAATTAAATGTGATTTCCAATTATCGTATTGATATTGAGGTAAGTAATAGAAATTGGAAATAACTGAGTTTTTAAAGTAAATCAAAGTAACGGTTGAAATGAGTTTTGGAAAACATTAGTAGGTACCTAACCAATAAGGTTGACATTTTTAATCATTCAAATATCTTTTTTTATAAAAACTTAAGCATAAAAAACGTCAAAAATTAATAAGCATAAATGTGTGTGTGTTTTAAAATTGTTTCGTTTTTCGTCCTGGTACAAGCACAGAATAACTAATATTACTTCCGTACAGAAGGTTCTCCCTCCCCACGCGAAACCGAAACCCATCGCGTGACCCGAGCGTTCATATTCCGTTAAGCAAAGCCGACTCGATATCGATTTGACGTCCGTCAGGAGCGCAGGGTTTACGCGCGCGCGTAGGGATTACGAGTTAAGGCTAGATAGGTCGCGCTTTGAGTTTTTCAAACCATCTAACTAAGACATAGAAAATAATGGTTTAAATTCTGGAAAAAAAGTATGTAAGTATATAAAACGCTAAAATATATAAAAAAAAACAATTTGCATTAGTTTGCTTTGTTCCCGATATCAAAACCCCTCACCCCGCGCCCCACAGTTGTCTTTGCAACGTTTTTCAGTACCGATATCGCATAAAGGTTAAATAAGGTATATTGAAGACCTCCTTGGTCGAGTGGTTTATACACCGGTTTTCATGGTGTCGCCATCTCTGAGGTCCCGGGTTCGATCCCCGGTCGGGTCAATTTAGAAATTGTTGTTTTTCTTAATTGTCTCGGGTCTGGGTGTTTTCTATGTAATAATAAGTATGTATTTATGTATTTTAAGTATGTTTATCCGTTGTCTAGTAACCATTTAACGAGTTTCTTCGAAGCTTCTCTTGGGCTAGATAATTGGTGTGAGTGTAGGAAAGTATTATTTATTTTATTTTATTTATTTATATAATTAGCCTTACCTCTATTTTATTAAGGTACACTTATTTTATACCGGTGACGTAACTTTATACCGTAACCGCTTTCAGTCCCTGTCGAAAGGTGGTCGACCGCGGAGTTCCTAGCTCGTAAGCAGTAAACTGTGGTTACTGAAGAGGCAAAGTTGCGCGCCAGGGCATGTTAGGAGCATTGTCTATCAGTATACATATAGACGTTTATATTTACTTATTGAGTTCTTAAATAGTACGTGCCTAGTAGTATTTTATTTTCTGACTGAATAATGTAAGTCACAACGTTGTCACAATCGTAACTTAGTATGAAGTAACTGTGTTTTAAACCAATTACGTATCGTGTTAAGTGACAGATTAGCCCACGAATCGTTTCAGCTAAATAAAAACAGCTTTTAAGTATTTTATTAGCACATCCATTTTTTATCATAAGTGTATTTATACACTTTTGAAACCCTATTTCTTTCTTTAAATACTTACCTACCTTGATACATTTATTACATATATGAAAATATTTGGATGAAATTATTTATAATTGGGCTTTGATATTCTGTGCCTCTGTTATGAAATTTATTAACGTAGTTATTGTGTATTTAGTAAAATATGCCAAAGTCAGAGTGCTTGTGTTATGTGGGAGAATTTTATTGATTTAGTTTGTACGAGATTTACGACTTTATTATTCGAATGCTTCAACTTTCAGTTTACTTGTCTTTTGTTGTGAAAAGTAGTGTAGTTAGTCAGCTTTTATATTAGCTTACAATACAGCTTCGCGAAATATATATATTTAATTAGAAATTAACTATTGAAACTGAAAGCGGAGATTTTATTACTTTTACTTACTCTTGGCATTTAGATAAAACTTTTATCAATTCCGTGAACATTCCTTTGGGTTTTGTCGCACCCTTCAGTTAAGGTTATTTTTGTATTTTTGATAATTAATAATTGTTACTAAGTATGTACTTTAATAATACTACAAAAGTATGTAACTGTTTAAATTCTTATTTATTTGTAAATGTGCCATTTATATCTGTTCATGTTTATATTTAAATTAATTTGGAGATTTATATTGTCATCATTTATCTGTTTCCTTTCAAATGTTTATATTTGCTACAATAAAAAATATAAATACGTAAATGTTTTTTTTAATCTTATTCCTCAGATCTCCCCCACAATTCCTATTCTTTCATCAAAGATGCTACTCCTTCCCCATTCCCCAAGGTCGACATCGCATCTACGACTTCTCTGATCCGGTCACTTACGGCCAGTTCCCTGAACGTACCTTATACTAGGCTCCATAAAATAAATAATTCTTTTAGGGGTCTGTGTGTAAGATTTTACAACAAAGTACCAAATGATATCCAGAAATTAGATCTTAATAAATTTAAAATCAAAATCAAAGAAAAGCTTTATAAAAAAGCTTATTATAAAGTGTCAGATTACACAGAAGACAAAACAGCTTGGATCTGAAATGCTCCAAGCACTCCAACAGCTATTTCTAATTGTCTTTATTTAATTGATACTACATTGTATGTATTGTAATTTTGTATTGCATCATTTTTATTTATTTTTAAATTCATATTTTGTATTGACCTGGTAACGACATACTCTTTTTTTTGTTTGTAAATGTTGTTGCTTTTGTGCGCTGTGGTTTCTTGCGCCCATTCTTTGCCACAGTTAAAAATTATGTCCTGAATGGGTGGTAGGTTAAAAAAGATTTGGACGATTCAAAGTACTTATTAATTGAGTTTATTGAATAAATATATTTTGACTTGACTTGACTTGACCACTTTGTAAATTCCTACATCGGCCATTTCCTTGATAGAGCTTTTCCTACTTCGGCCATTTCCCTGAAATACCACTATGCAAATTCCCACTTCGGCCACTCCCGAAAGACCACTGTGCAAAATCCTATCAAACAAAAATCGTAGTAACTTACAAATTAAAAACGATATTTATTTTAAAAGCTAGCGTATTTTGCTAATTTTAACGGCGACGAGCGGTTAATGTAAGTATGGTCATATGGGGAAGTGGCCGCTAGGGGAAGCTTACGCTCGTCGGAAGCTTACGGGTCGCGCACGGATTGTGGACGTTCAAGGATTGTGGCTGTATCCGATAGGAAAGTGGCCGTTCAAGGGCAGTGGCCGATCACGGGCCGTGGCCGTAGCGCCCAACTCGTGCTGCAACTCAGCGTGGCTGCACTACTTAAAGATTTTATGCTTCCACGTCGCCCTAGGCACAGAATAAATAATAGTAATACGTCCCTAGGGCTAACGTGGTGTAAGCTGCACCCAAAGCGTATGACATACATGTCACAAACGCGATTCGTCACTTACGCAGTTCGACATAATACGCGATGTGACACTATCGCTATATGTCACGAACGTAGTTCGCCACAAACGTCGTTTGTCATACACGCGGTTTGGCACACACGCAATTCGTCACACACGCATTTTGTCACAAACGCAGTTCGTCACCTAAGCAGTTGTCACTCTCATTTCTTTAAACTTTATATTATTTTTCTATGTTTAACTAATGCATTACATCCGTGTGTGGGTATAGGTAATTCCATAACAAATATAATCATAGGCATAGGTAATTCATAACAAACTCTAAATTCATAGTATGAATTTTGAATATTGCTAGCCGATATCCGTGGTCATTCTCAAGCCGGGTACGCTGCGCCAGATTTTGAACAGAACATTGTTCGAAAACATAAATTACTCAATGGGCCACATTATTGCTCAATAGGCCACGCCCCTTATTTATGTTTTCGAACAATGTTCTGTTCAAAATCTGGCGCAGCGGACCCGGCTTTAGTAAGGTGAATTATGCAATAATGACAAGTTGCGTCTATGACGAATTGCGATTATGACAAAAGGCGTATAAGACGTACAACGTTGATGACAAATCGCGTTCATGACGAATCACGTATGTGACAAACTGAGTAAATCAGAACGTTGATGTCGAACTACGTATGTGACGAATTGCGTTAGTGACATACAGCGTCTAATCCCAAATTTCAAATGAAATTCCTACGTAATGTTGACGTAGTCGTTTTTCTTGTACGACACTGTGTCGAAACGGACAACTCATACTTAATTCTGCAGTCCCTTGAATCTGTAAAATCAATCAACGCATCCCAAAGATACGGCCATTACGGCCTTATTTATAATTAACATTAACTTAACATTTTGCATCGGTTTCAAAATCATTAAAGTACTTCCCATAGACTAGAATCATGAAATTTGGCAAGAAGGAGGGTCTTACAGCACAAGTAGAAGAAAAAATCCGTTGTTAATTTGTTGCTCCTTCTTTTTTAAATAAGAACTACACTACCACATGGATACTACGGAATCCTAGAATCATATCTCTCGGAGAGAAAGTTTCAAGTACAAGAAGGTTAAAGCACATCACCATTCTACAACATAGTAGCAGGAGTTTCCCAAGGGTCTTTGTTGGGTCCGGTACTATATACCTTGTTCACCCATGATCTTCCCGAAGTGACTAAGGTAACAATAGCTACCTTTGCTGACGACACAGCATTATTAGCGTCTAGCAAAAATGCCGAGGAATCGTCAAAGACCCTACAAACAGGATTAAACAAAATTCATGAATGGTTACAAAAATGGCGTATCCGAGTTAGCACAGCCAAATCAGTCCACATCACATTCTCCTTAAAGAAAGGAGATTGTGCACCAGTTAGACTAGGCCATCAACAACTTCCTCATAGGAATTCAGTGAAGTACTTGGGAATGCACCTTGACCGTAGGTTGACGTGGATAAACCACATCCGGGCCAAAAGAGATGAACTTAATATCAGATTCCGTGGACTCTACTAGTTACTTGGAAGGAACAGCATATTGTTATTGGACAATAAACTCTTGATATATAAGACTGTCCTCAAGCCAGTGTGGACGTATGGTTTACAACTTTGGGGTTCCGCATGCGACTCAAATTTGAACATTATACAAAGAGCTGAAGACTCTAAAAGAGCATATCGAATACTCCCTGGTTTATTAGAAACTCGGAAGTTCACGAACACCTGAATTTAATTAACATTAGCACCGTAAAGGAGGAAATACGAAGTTATGCTAAAACATATAAATCTCGACTTCAGAACCATCCAAACCAGCTTGCAGTGCAGCTTCTTATCCCGCACAATAAGACTTCTAAAAAGGCGCAAAATTATAGACCTGGACTTTATTCTGTGAATTATGCCCATGGAGAGGTTCCTGCTGGGGAATTGACTCTACTTGCCAAAAGTCACTCAAAACATCTGCACATAGCCTAAGGGCTGATCGCAAGATAAAATAAAAAATAAAAAAAAATTGTTGTTCCAAAACAAATAATTTTTTTTTTTATCACCTTATTTGCAGTTGAGAAACGCATTGCGACCTATGTCGATTCAAGAACAAAATAGTTTGTATGGAACCCTTTAAGTGCGAGACCGACTTGCACTTAACCGGCTATTTTAATAGGAGTTTTACTCTTATCTTATTGTAAATAATTTAAACTTGTATGACTCCTGCCCGTTTATGTAATAAAATCCAAAAATTACAAGATGACAAATAACATCAAATTGAACTGTATAATATGTATTTATTTACAAATAAACAAGAACATCAGCACGGTCATTTCTCACAGATAAATAATTATTGACTAAAAGCACTAGGGTACCCATAACACAAAACTAAGTGATCAGATGACAATTTGACGATTGTAGCTTCATTTTGACCAGGGTAGAATTAAATGTATGTTTTACTTTAGCCTCTTGAAGAGATCTTTAGTGACACACTTGTCGAGTACATGGAGGTAATCGACGAGTTCCTCCTCGCAGGTCTCGGCAGTGTTGGAGCGAGAGTTGACACGGTCATTGCATTGTTGGAACTTAGACCATAAATTTTGGGCATCATGTTTTTGGGAACATTCCTCCTGCAATTAAAAATATTATTATAGGTAGCTTTTTTGTTTCTGCAATTAGTGACAGTTATTACAGTAACCAATAATACAACCAAATGCTACCATTTAACAAAACAACCTTTACATAAAAGAAGAATGTAATTTTTACTGCAAGGGGAAGACCCTGGCAGGCCCTACTAAAATAAGATAAGAGCTAAACAACCTACTCAACAAGATTTAACTTTTACAAATACAACAAAATAAAATAACTAAATGAAAACATAACTGAAAACAATAAAACCTTTACTTGTCCGTGTGAAAGAGTCCATCAACTGTGACTAAAATAGAAAATAAATTATTGAAAAATAATAAAACTCAATATGTCTAATATGACAAGTTGATTGTATAACTGGTCATCATAATCACCATTTTATTATCTAAAACTTTTGGATCATAGGTTAATACACCAAGATTTTTCATTGGTTTTGGAGCCGAATACATTATAAAACAAAAAAAGTGTTGTACCTATTTATGAAATAATAATAGCTTTACGAGCAAAGAAAAGAAAGTTGTAAAAGTGACTTTTTGTCGAAAACTCGTAATGTTCTCCTTAACAACTCGTACACCGTGACCCCTATGAACTTTCCCGGCCGGCCGCCGGCGGCGGGCGGAGGGTAGGCGGAGCGTTTGAAGCACCTCGGTCATTGACTTTTATAAGATCATCCGGTACTAAGGGTTCGTACACTTTTTATTGATATTTTTTTATGCTCATATTTTTAGTTTTACAAGCTAAATAGCTTCTACTGATGATAAACATGAACAGGGTTTCGGCTCCAAAACCAATGAAAAATCTCAGTGCATAATAAATTTATGTAACTTTATTTATTTGAATTCAAAGTCACAAGTGTTGATTACTTAAATATAAAATGCACAGACCATTACTTATACATCTCTTAGAGGTAATAATATTCGAGAAGTTATGGCCATAATCTTTCTAATCTAAATGTTATTTTTATAGCAAAAGACTACTGCATTGGATTCAAATGATAGAGGTTAGACTTTGTTGAAGTAACTCATACGGTTAGCAATATGAATATGTCAGTAAAAGGATTGTTTTAATGTGGTATGAATTATAGAGCAAAATACCCTGAGCGTAGTCTGCGGGTCCACCAATTCTTCTTCAGCCTCTTCTTCGGCCTTGACCACGGGTATCAGTTTGTCGGACATATTGCCTGAAAACACATCACAATGATTTTGTAAGTCTACAAATACATTAGTTATGCTGAATTTAACGCATAAAATGGAGTAAAAATCGTATTATTTCACAGAAAATTACCGAAAATCGATGACGTAACAAGCAACAGAAAATGACAGTAATGACAATGTTGCCTTGCTACAAAATTTTTTGAAGCCAATGAATGCCAGTACTAAATTCTGTGTCACCTAAATATTATTTAGCTGCTACTTTTATGTAACATAACAACTGCAGTGGCAGGTCATGGATATGGATTTTTCATTTTTCCAATAGTCCATTGTAATCAGGCAGGCAGGCATTACTTTTGTATAAAATTAGATTTAACACTCCTCGCAACCTACCACGTCCTTCTAAATATACTTTGTTTAATACCAAAATGTATAAGAGTAATTTGGGGCACTTTTCTTCAATAAACCGTATGCAAGTTCTTTAAAATAGGATTTCTAAAGGTGAAAACATCAACATTTTCAGTAAGTCTGAAGTTTTTAATAAGGCCGTCCTCACCATACTGTAAACCTTGCCCATGGACTTTGTTTCATGATGTCAACCGCACTAGTGAGTGACTCTAATGGGCGATTTTCTGACAGCCCAAATTAAAAAGTATAAATTAGTTCAAAAACACTCGATAGATGTCGTTTTATGAAAGCTGGGCTACTTATGGGCTGTAATAAATTCTATACTTTTACTTGTCTACCAAAAGAATAAAAAAATAGTATTTACTTACCTATTTATATTCAGGACATCCAGAACCTATTTCTATTTTGGAATAGAATAAATATTACGCAGCCATACACGTGCTCCTCATGAACCCGCCTTTTACTAAGGGCCATACTAATCTATGCTAAGCGCCATCTATGAAGTCATTTACGAATCAATTTCTTTTTTTTATGATCTCGGAAAATCGCCCATTAATCGTAGGGCTAGTGCGGCTGCCGTTGACTTAATTTTTCATCTCGCTTGATTGTTATGATTTGGATTAAGTATAAGTTAAGTAAGTATAGTATGAAATAAACGCATGTCGTGGCAACCTGTAACTAAGACGTCACCAAAAAAAAGTGTATAATTAATGTGCAAAATATTATAAATTATGTGATTGTTTTGTTGGTTGTCCTTAATAAATAAAATAAATAAAAATAAAAATAAATTAGGCAACACCTGATTTGCACAAGGCAAGTTATTTAGTCGAATAGAAAATTGCTTCATTACTTATGAGGCCTTACTTCTCGACTGTGATTTATGCGTCAAATAGCCAATTTTGGCGTTATGGAACTCAGAAATAAAAATACATTAACTTATTGCATAGTGTAGAATAGCTATTCGAATAGTGCGTAGCGGCCTCGCTTTTTGTAAATTAAGCTTACCTTTTTAATTAAACCCAAAATTGCAGAGAAAGATTTTCATAAAAGCGCGAAGGCACTTTTTTGAGCTCATCGATAGAACTACTCTACTAAACAAGTGAAATAAAAAAATTATAATGTTATCTCTTATATAGTCGAATAGTGCGTAGCGGCCTCGGAATTTTTAGATATTATTGATTTTATATAGGAAAAAAATCTTATTCTAAACCAAAAATCTTTGAAAATCGCTGTAAGTTAACTGTGAATATCTCCTATCTACGATAATATTATTGAGCAAATTTTATACCAGAGTAATTGTTACTTTATGTGGAATAAAGAATTTATAATGAATTTATTATCCACTTTGGATAAAAACGATAAATACAACTGCAGAATTCAACTTATGTTCACAGAATGGAATGTCCCGAATAACCTAGGTTCTAAATACCCCCGCCCAATAAATTGCTCCTGGATTCAAGAGAAACACTTAAATTGACAAGAAATGTACCTAAGCTTAAATTGTAGCACAAACATGCGTCATAGAATAAAAGTTTCACGAAATAGCTACCTTAACACAATTTAATATTACTATTGAAGTTTTACCAACCTTTATTTTGATATTTTCTTCACAGACGTACATATATTAAGAAGTATACGTCTGTGATCTTCTGACGTTAAATTTCGTTGACATTTATGTAACGAGGCAGACACAAATGTCAAATAACAGTTTTTTTTATTAAAGGTTAGCTAGTAAAGTTTAGCCTTAACTTATGAAAATGTTGCCCAATTTGGGGTAAGTAGATTTACATAAAAAATATTTTTGTGCATTGTTCGGCCCAAATAGCCCCTCAATTTCTAAATAGCCCCACTTTACGGTAGCGCTTACACGTTAGTTTTGTGTACTTGAATTTATCATTTAGATACTTAACATACCTTCTTTTATTGTTCTCATCTATTGTTTTACTCTAAAAAACTACTACGATCGTGAACAATTCTAGGTCAATTGTGTATTCTTACTTTTTCCTTTCATTAAAAATTAATAGGTAACCTAAGTTGACTCCCCAAACAATTTTTGTTTATCATACAGAAACTTCAAGTAGGTACTAGTGAGTCAAAACTAAAAGATTGTCAAGAATATTACATCACTTGAACAAAAGGAAATTTTATCTAGTAAAACGCAATATTTGGTAACAATATCGTCAATGACAGACCCATTTTGCAACAAATAAAATTATTCTATTCCACTTTGTAAGTCAGTTAATATTAATTACGGTGTTTTCATTTTCCCAATATGCTTCTTCAATTATTTTTAAGATGTATTATTATTTTTTGATACTACAAATTATGTACCTATTTGGTTGATCTAGTAAAAAATTAAGTAACGCTTTCACTTCTTGGGCTTCACTGGCTGCTTTTCATTAGGCAGAGTGAGGCCATTATGGCGTGCCACAATAAAAAAAAAGCCTTTCAAAAGCGACAAGGTATAATCTACATTATTTTAACATTGTAATTGCGTCCTTTTGATTCTTCGCAGGGACATGACGAGGACATACATACGCGGATAACAAACGCTGAACTAGGATGGAAAATTATTCTTTATTTTTGAATTTCATTTTGATGTCCAGCCACAGAATAAATATGGTCCAGCGTCAGTGGGTATGACTTTGGCCGATCAGTCTATTAACAGAGAATTATGGAGTCGCTCTCATTTATAGATATTTCTAACAAAGTGATCATTTTAGAGCTAAAATGTGTCGGTGTTCAATTTGTGATTTTGGACCTTAGTTTATTCTCGTCAAAGGTATATTTTCAAACCAAAGTTACTACCTACCTATTACTTTGATCCTGAAATAAAGATTATAGAATGTCCTAGTGGTTTTTTTCCGTATGAATGTACAACGCCTAGACAAACCATTCAGGTTTTAAGGCGCTAAGTAGTTAAAAATATATTTTATTCTTTTTTATTTCAATGAATAAAATTATTAACTGTGTACATCATTTTGAGCATCTCGGGTTCAAATGTTGGTCGATATAATATAATGATATATCAATACACAATCTTAACACATGATTTTTGAGTTTGATTAATAAGTTTCAATGATTAATAGATTTCGATTTATACAAAACTTTTATCATTACGGATACGGAGTGGTCACACTTCACACGGACGAAGTGGCGGGTGGGCCGCTAATAAAATATAAAAGTTATAGTTTTGACAAAGGTAGCTTCTCATAATCCTCATTACCATAATATACCTACTTATATTTTGTTATTGCGTACCTACTTAAAAAACACTTAGGCGTAGATAGTTTACACAATGCCTTTCACTATAACAGAACTAAAAGCCATTGCTCCTACTTGTAATTGATAAATGTGAAAGTTTATTGGTTTGTTACTAATTCACCCATGTGCTTGTTTGCTTGCTTGACATAGATAGGTACCATAAAATCATCACTAACTTGATGTAAATAATATTTAAATTAAGAAAGTTATTTTGCAAACTGTGAGTGTACATTTGTTACAATTTACCTGAATATTTGGTACTGCTGTCTTTTTTATCCTCCTAAATCCTTCTCTGTTAAGTACAATCATGTCATTTTCATTGAGTCATTTACCTTTAGCCTTTCTATCACGCGCTATGATGATCCTCCACTTTTCTCTTTGTTTTTCATTTTTTGGAAGACTTAATTTACAGAATAGTTTAATACGTCGATAAGAAAAAACATTGATTATATGCCACAATTTCTTAGTACCTAACAAAAAACGATAGCGACTCCATGTATTTTCCTACCGACTCTGTTCTAAATTAGCAAGCGATAGAAAGAGATTAAAAACAATTAGAATACGCTAAAAAAAATATAATAAAAAAAATATTGAACAATATTGCAGATAAATAAAATCCATAACGGGACTTACCTACTGAAAATATGATCCGTCTTTCTTTTTCACTTATAAAGTGTTGTTTTTGCATTTTTTTACGGAGCATCCCGGCATTGTTGACTTCCGCTGTCAGTTACCGACTGAGAGCAAACAGGCACCTTTCCGATTCAAGCCTTATTTTCGTGGTGCCGTTTTTCAACTAGCAATCGTGTATCTACAGTTTATATAATCGAAGCCATTGCGCTATAAACTTATTTATAGCCCCATAGTTAATACTTATTACGAACCGATGGCATAGCGACATTCATGAGTGTTCAATTATTGTAGCTTGAATTAAATTAAATTAAATTAAAAATTAAATTTTTCTGCAATTATACCAATTATCTAGCCCAAGAGAAGCTTCGAAGAAACTCGTAAAATGGTTACTAGACAACGGATAAACATACTTAAAATACTTAAATACATACTTATTAGGTATACCTACAGTGCGACATAAAAGAGTAGAAAATAAATGAGGGCGCTGTTGTCGTTTACGTAGCAACCCTGATAGGTCGATCAAATTGGTCTTGATACTTGTTTTTATTTAATATTTTTATATAATTGGAAAACATCACTTATACATTGCTCTGATATAAAGGAAGTAGCTCAGGCACTTATGTTATAGAAATCAGAAACAACGACGGTACCACAACACCCAGATCCGAGACAATATAGAAAAGTTGGTTTTCTACATTAACCCAACCGGGAATCGAACTCGGGACCTCAGAGATGGCGACGCGAAGTCCGGGGTGCTCGCCTCTCAGCTAAGGAGGTCGTTAAAATAATTAATTTGAGTAGTTTGTATGTAGTACTTAATGAAAACAGCCATTGGTACATAAAACTTATTTTTATTTAGATATAAAACTGATAAGTCCAGATACTCTTCAAGTTTCGCAAATGCTCGCGGCTTCCATCATAGCCAATAAGTTGCCTTAATTGAGCTATTAATTTGCATATTGTTGGTACTTCTTTTTTTACAGTGTAAAAAAAATCATTTCTGACGGATTGCACACATATCAAAGTCATCGAGTTCCTTTGCAAGTCGACCTTTTCTGTGTTTAGCGGGAGTCGAAAATTTTCCTCCATTTTCGGAGCCTTGTTTTGCTATTCTCCGCACAGTACTTTCAGACACACCCAGAACAATAAAAACATATATGCATAAAAAATAACAAATCCAAATTATTCAGTGCTATGGACTGAGTTTTTTTTTATAGCAGAAGGAGGCAAACGAGCAAGCGGGTCACCTGATGGAAAGTAATCACCGCCGCCCATGGCGAAACCAGAGTAAGCGCAGGCGCGTTGCCGGCCTTTAAGGAAGGAATAGGCTCGCTCTGGAAATATCACTAAAACAACAATTTATATCGTAATCACGGACAGAGTTGAACAACCACTTGACATTAATGACAGATAATCAATGTTGCCAAAAAATGAGTGAATTTAGTTCTGGATTATTTAATTTCTACTCTTTTATGTCGCACTATACATAGAAAACACCCAGAACAGAGACAATTTCGAAAAACAATAATTTCTAAATTGACCCGACCGGGGATCGAACCCGTGACCTCAGAGATGGCGACACCCTGAAAACCGGTGTACAAAGCACTCGACCAAGGAGGTCGTCAAAATTTGAATTATATAACTGATATGAGGCTCGAACAGTTGCATACTTGGTATCAGATTAGCTATTATATATCACATTATTTAAACTAGAATTTTTAAGTAATGGCAATGGTTTTGACGTCTGAGCCAAGTTGGCCAACTTAACGACAGAAATACATGTTCATAAAGTATGGTGTTCATTGACTTTTTTTTGCTTAAAAATTACTTGATATAATTACGTACTTCATGATAAACATTGACCATTGAAGTCAATGGAAAGTCTAGTAATGTAAAAATCTAATAAATATTCGTCTCTGTTCAATAACCATAAAATAAAAATTAATTCGATGTATTATTCATCAAAGGAAGCAACTAAGAGAGTTGTATAAAGTAAGTACCTTTTTTATCAATGAATTGTACAGTTCCAAAGTGGCCGTCACCATGGAGAGAGCTTGCAATAAGAATTTATATTTAATTCCATAATTGTGGGTTTTATACTGTGATAATACTGCATAATGAAGTTTCACAATTCCAGTTCCTTACTGTAAGAAGATGATATCACTATCATCTGCTGGCGTTATACAGAAAATCGAGAATAATATTTTTATTGTAACATATTGTTTTATAAACATTTCAGGTTTGTTTCGCCAAATACTTCGTAATGCACTTTATTAATTAACTCTTTTTCAGATTCAAGGTTTACATGCTATGTCTGCATACAATTTTTTGTGAAGATCTGATGATTTGTTGGAAAACATTGAGGTTATGCCATTTATGACAATATTACTGTTTTTTCTTTGTAGAATGAATGGAGGAATGGAGCATAAAACCCCAGCACACAATGCAGTGCTCCATAAAGCACCCAAAAACTACAAATTGCTTATGGACCCATTCCTCGTGAAGGGAGCAGCAAAATTATATAGATATGATGGATGTGTACCTGGAGATCCTACTTATCCTCCAGTTCATTGCAGAGACCCGAGGTCTCAGCTGTCAAGGATATGGAATAGATTAGAACCAGCTGATTTGCCGGTCCCTAGGTAACAAAAATGTTCATTTTGCAAATTGGCTCCGCTATCACTTTTTGTACCCTACTTCAATTGTCATCGAATTATGTCTTGCTGGTACTTAAAACAATAATGAAACAAGTGTGTAACACCTAATGTATGTGTTATTGTTATGTTTTCTATAATTTATAAGTAAACTTGAATAGCAAAGTCTAATTTAAACTAGTACTACAGACATAATAATTTAAGTATTATCATCATGGATTTACATTGTTTTTTTACATAAATCACAGTGAAATTACTACTTATTGATTAAACTTATTCTATAGATGTCTAAATACCTTCATTAAGATGAAAGAATTGAGTAATATTTGCAATTTTTGGTTATGATCTCCTTTGTTTTTATTAGAGCTTAGTGTTCAGTGTTACCAACCTGTCATTATTATACTCTGTTTTAATGCGGCGGGAATTTCAAATTGACTGAGTTGGAATAAGTTCTTTGTAATGATTTATTTGGTGGTTGTTCAATGTTTTTTAAATTGTTTCAGATTTAAAATAGACAAAAATTATGTGGGCATTCCACCTCAACTGGAAATAACTATAGGCAATTTGAATGATAACATTGATAAAGCATTTTTGGCAGAAATGATGAATAAAGTGGGTCCATATGAGGAGTTGTCAATATTTTATCACCCTATAACCAACAGGCATTTGGGATTTGCAAGAATAGTGTTTCAAGATATAAAACATTCGAAACTATGCATAGACAAATATAATGCAAAGAAAGTTATGGGTCAGGTATGTTTACATTTTTATATTTTTTTATGAAAAAACAGAATCCTTATGTGTCATAACTGCTTTCTCTACCACAACCATATCGTGGATTGTGGAGAAAAAGAATGTTTGTGAACACTTTTATTTATGCAAATCTAGTGTCGCTTGAATTTTTACTTTTTTTCTAAGAGATTCATGAGAAAAGAATACGAAATGGATAAGATAACATTTGTCAGATTACTCAGACTCTGGCAGAAAAGGGTTATCAAACATTCTTCAACAAATTTAGCCATAGCTTTTTATTTGTTATTATTATTTTTGTTACTGCAGAACTGGTTATTTTATATTTTATTGTCGGTTCAGTATACAAAAAAATGCTTACTTCATTATTAAGAGACATAAGATATGGTAGCTAACCAGGCAAACTTAAACACTCCACCTACGATACTGAATACAATAATATGAACCGGAAATAGAACCTGGATTTTCTAGATTTGAAAACCACCAGCCTTCAAAACCTCTCTTGGCAGATTAGTTCTGATTGTCATTTAGGATTTTGGAATTAACAGTAGAATTAAAGTCTGGCGCCATTCCTTACAACAATGTTTATAGCATCGTCGTGTTCAGACAATTTAGAGATAAGATACAAGCCACTCCTCAGGGGTTGAGGATTCCAGGTGAAGCGTGCTTCCACCTTTGGTCTTATCGTCATTTTCTATCAGGTGAGATGAAGGCCAAGTGCTTAACCGTAGTGTATAAATAACAGGATTGTAAAGCTGCGTTCCACAATAGCTTACTTAGTAGTGTGCCAGACTTGGAATGTCCGATGTTGCACATTCGAGTCTTGTACGTGGATATTTCTATTATAACTTTGTACATACATACATAGATAGACTCACGAACTATCTCCAAAGGGTTAGTCAGAGACTAAACAATTGGGACCGCAGAAGCAGTCCGTTGTCGATAAACCATGTTTCACCAAATTACCCCACTATCCCAGTCAGCCCATCGCCGCTCTATGCTGTTGGATGTGGATGTGCAGTTTTTAGTCCATTAGGCCGTTAGTCTTCTTTTACGAAAGGGAATGGATGGTAGTATTCTTTTAGTGTGCCGCTGTACCACGACTTAGGCTCGTATTCTAAAACCAAACTCACACTCAAATCTCTGCTTGAGTACAGTTAGAAAAGGATGGCAATATATGCGATGAATAGCGATGCGATGAATTAAACTTTGTATAGTATTCCTATTTACTAATTACTATTTACATTAAACAGGAGCTCGATGTCTTCCACGATCCCTTCGGCAAGAAATGCCAGGAAATGTTTGAGGACAGGGCGTTGGACAGGAAACAGCAGCAGCTGCCTTCAGTGTCAGTAGCGGTGGTCAAACCAATAGTGCTGCCTGAAGAGGTTCGCCCGCCAAAGGTTGACCCTACACTTAGTAAGCGGTTAGAAGAGGTTAAGCCACCGGAAAAGGTACAGTTTTGTTTAGTTATAAAATTAGTAGCTGCCTGCCGGCGACTTCGTCCGCTTGAACCCCGTAGTTAGTGATAAATTTACAAAAATTATTTTTTATACTAAGATTGTATTGACAATTACAAACACAATAAAAGAATTAGCCGAAAAGGTGCAGCCAGTTTGAAGTGATGCGCGAACAAACATTTAGTGGCACATTTTTTTTTTTTTAATATTCTATTTGGATAGCTAGATCTAGATTTATATTGTGGAAAGCACTTATTTATCAAAAAAATCTTGTGATTCTGGGATCATGGAATTGAACTGTTATACATTGTGAGATGTAACGTAATAAACCTGATATGACACAAATGACAGTTGCCTTGTTACAACATAATATGGTTGCTTTTTTGTACATTAATAATTGTTGGTGATTTGATTGTTGACGATGCAGAACCAACCATTTTACGTTGTAACAAGCTGTCAAATTGGGCCTTAGTATATAGGGAACATAGCATTTTGTAAAAATATTTTATTTTAATCTATGTTTATAAAAATATTCTAAGAAGCTGCTTGCTAATATCTGCCACATTCTCTTTTAAAGACATTTAACAATTGAATTTTAATTTAATCTAATTTTACGACAGCTGAGCTCATAATAATAATAATAAAAATGTTTTGCATTAGAACAAAACATGTATTATGTGTTGAATAAAACACACAGCGTTTAGGTGAAGAAGAAGCAGTCTGTGAATGTAGCCTTAATCTAATGAATAGCATAAAAAACCTTTACAGATTTTTTTTTATAAAATAAAGAGGCAAACGACCAAGGGGGTCACCTGATGGAAAGTAATCACTGCCGCCCATGGACACCCTCAAAACCACAGGAATCGCAGACGCGTTAGAAAGGAATAGGCTCATTTCTTGAAGATATCTAAGTCGTAACAATCCGGAAATACCGTCGCCGAGAGCTGGTTCTACAACACTGTAGTTCGAGGCAAGAAATTTCGTGAAAGACGCACAGTAGTACACCGCCATCCATCAAGATGATGTGGATGGAATGACAGTCGATTGCGTGTAGTGCGGTGAAGGAAATCAGCGGCAGGGATCAAGCCGAACAATTCACCAGAACACTCCGCATGATAAATGCGGTACATTATACAGAGAGACGAAACGTCTCTCTGTAGAGCCAGTGGATCGAGCCGACCTGAAATAACCACGTCGTCGACAATTCGAGCAGCTCTGCGTTGAATGCGGTCAAATGGAAGGAGTTGTTACTGGGGTGCTCCAGCCCAAAGATGGGAGCAGTATTCCATATGTGGCCTGGCCTGTGCTTTGTACACTTGTAAGCGGTGGGCCGGTGTGAAATACTGACTTTCACATCTTTTTCGAAGCCAATTTAGCTTTTCCTTCCAAATGACCTCGACACTGAACGTCACTCGAAATATCGACGCCAAGGATTCCAATAGTCGGGTTGGTCTCGATACCAACCCGACTGGCAAGTTCCTCTTTCTTTTATTTCTTCTACTGATCTGTTTTCTAACCAACCTCTAGACGCCACTGCTGATCGTATACTACACGGAGGTGCTTCTATATTTGCGACTTTAAAAATGGATCTTATCCATCCAAATAACATAGTCCGTGTGGCAGCCTTAAACTATTCCTGTTACTGAAATAAACAGTTGGTCTATCTTTACTTCTGATCTTCTCCTTTGAGAAGCATGTATTAATAATTGAATATGACGCAGCGGACAATTACTAGGGTCCGGGAGACTTAAGAAATGCCAACCAGACTGTGGATATGTAGCCGAGTCTGTTTTAGACCCATGTTCTGGCCATAATATTATTTCCTTATCTTTTTGTAATAATCTGTCCTTGGAAATAAGCAATAATGTTAGGTCATGCAATCTACGACCAGATGCTAAGAGCAAAATTAAGAGTTTTATAGCAGTTCTAGAGATTTCAAATAATGAATCTGTCATAGGAGTGTGTTTCAACCAAGTGAATAGAAGGCTAATATCCCATATTGGTGCATTAGGTGATTTAGGCTTAGCTAGAGTGATTGCCTTTAATATTTGATGGACAAAGAAGTTTGAAGAAATTTTATTATCAACATTAGCACAGTAAGTCGATATTGCTGACGTATGTAAAATAATTTTATTGTACTGTATGCGAAATTTTGATCTAGGTATAATCTAGCTAAGAATTGAGCAACGTCATAACCACTAGGAGACTTAAGGCGGGTCTCCTGCGACACTGATTTGTGTTTTCTAACACCTAACATCAAACATCTAACAAAATATGTACGTAGGCCACGCCCATATTTGTTAGATGTTTGATGTTAGGTGTTAGAAAACACAAAACAGTGTCGCAGGAGACCCGCCTTTAGGTTTATTTTATTTGTTGTGCACCATAAAATCCAACTTACTATTGGTGACTTATATGTTGCCAATGTTGATTTTCTCCAGCTAGTTGAAAGCAATTCTCTCCCTTCTTTCTTCCAATGAGCTACTTCTATGCCCCACCCACAACTCTCCACACTAAAAATGTCAGCTCTTTTATCTGAGGAGCTGGTAGCTGCGTTGTCAGGTCTATCAGATTCAGTTCCAGATTCTGTATTGGCAAAGGGTCTTCTTGCGCTCTCACCTCCAGATCCGGATGCCAATAGCATGGTTTCCAATGAGGGGCTACAACCATGTAAGTTCCCCTCGAATTGTTGAGGTATGATAGAACTCGTGGCATGAGGTTTGGGGGAGGAAATACCCACGCTAGTGGCCAATCCCACTGGCGACTGAAGGTGTCGCAATATTCTGCACAGCCATCTTTTGACTCCAACGGTACGTATCTTTTTTTTTTTTTATTGACTTGACTATAGGTTATTTTGGGCTAGACGTATCCTTTGATTGTTTATTTATAGAGAATTGGTACTTCCCTCACAGAATGAATGCGACTAAGAAGAAAGGGGGGAAATTGGGTCTAAGGTATTTTTTTTTAAGGAACGGTTGGATAGGGGTTAATTTAGGATATTGGGAGATTTAGGGAAGTTAGGGATGACGATTTAAAATGACTCTACTATTTTTTTAAATTTTATGCTTTGACTTAAGGTCTTTGCCTATTATAATTAATTGCGGGGCATTGTTGAGGGGAAGAAAATAGAAGGAAATGAAGGGGAAGAGAAAGGAAGAAAGAAGGGAAAATAATTGCAGACACTGGTGTATTTTTTAGCTATTTAAAAACTGCAGTAGTTCTGTTAATTTAGGTTTATTATTATTTGGCTGGAATTAGTTCATAAGTTATTTTAGTTATTTAGTTTTTTATTTAATTAGTTTATTTTTAGTTTAGATATTATTTAAATGTTTAATTTTCAAAATTTGGTGTATTTTAAGTTTGTTTTATTTAGTTTAGGTTGTTTTAGATTATTTTATATGTTATTTAGCTTTTGGTTTTTATAACTGGGTTTAAGTTAATATTATTAAGATTTTATTTAATTTATTTTAAGTTTTGTTAGATTTTTGTTATTTTAGATATTATAAATTGTAGTTTTAAAGTTATTTTGGTTTTTAACTTGTTGTTTTGTGGACTTGTAAATTTTGTTTTATTTGTTTATTTCATTATTTGTTTATTATTTATTTATCTAAATTATTTAAGGTTTTATAAAAAATTTGTTTTGTTTTATTTTAGTTAAGTCAAATTTGTTAATTTCCATAGTCGGTCTGGCCCTGCAAACGCAGAACCATAGACCGAATACGGGGGCACTCACGGGCGTTGGTGGCGTTGTGGCCGGTGTCGATCCTTGTACCCATGCGCTGATTATGAGCCGAGCAGTTATAACACTTAGGCCCCTGGGTCTTGTTGGGGCATTCTGGTAACTGATGGCCCGGACTGGCACAATGGGCACAAGGTCGCTTTTCAGCCGTACACTTCGCCTTAGTATGGCCGTATTGGAGGCATTGGTGGCATTGCACAAATCGGGAGAAGTCCTCCACGTGGCCCCTACTGTGGTCCACGCAGAGCCTCCCGAGAGCGAGGATGACTTTTCGCATCTCGGGAGTGACCTCAATCACCGCGTTGTACAATGCCGGGTTGCGATTTGAGGTCAGGAAACAGATGCGGGAAACCTCTACGTCATTTTGGGCGACAAGGACCTCCGCTAACTCCTCGCGGGCAATATCTTTCGATATGCCCTTTAGGATAATTAGTGGTGGTCTCTGCTTCGCCTGTTCTGCGGCGAAATTAGCGCTCGATGCGTGACGGGCTATCGTTTCCTCGCACTGTTTCCTGGTCTCAAATTCAACACGTAGTTTGGAGTTAGGCAAGGGCAATATTATAGGTATTTGAGCCTCCGGAAGCTGATCTCCTTCTTCCACTGAGACATCACCTCCGGAGGCTTGCGCGAGCAGTCGTATGGTGAGACCAGGACCGCGGGGTAGGTTTTGGGTGTTTGGGGTTGGGGCCTCGCAACGACGCTGGCGTATGAGGGAGTGTTCAGGAGCCCAACTTCTTGGACATTTTGATCGGCATGAGCGCCGGTCGGGGACCCTGGGCAAGAGGTATCTCCTTAAGTGCAGCTGTGACCATGTTAGCGGTCAGCTGCACAAGGTCTTCGAGACGCGACTGTTGTGCCATCATCTCGTCGATCTTCTGAGACACCTCTCGCCGGATCTCCGCCGAAGCCTCGCTCTGAATAGCGACTACGGCGCTCATGCTATTGTCCAGCTTGTGGCTGAGCTCCCTTACACTGTCCTCACTGACTTGCTCTTGGGAGAGATCCGGCACGTCGGCAGAGCCCAGAAGGTTGGTCAGGCAGCGGTCTATTCCGGTCGCGGCATCAAGGATGATATCCTTGTTCGCCTTTGTGACGGACTTGCCCGACCGAACCGCCTCTGTTATCCGGCTGCAGTAGCGTCGGACCATAGTCTCGAACGATTCCACGTCCTTCACCCTCATGTAGGACCTCTCTACCACTCCTGGCGTCTCCGGCTCACTCATTTCACCCGGCTGCGGGCTGGTGATATGTGTCATATCAAGTTAGGTTAGGTTTTAAAAAGTTGTTTTTTGGAGAATTTTGATATAATTTTTTTTTCTAAAAAGTTGATTTTTTGGGTATTTTTATGTCTAAATAATGTTTATTGAGAGATTTAAACATTTTAATTTTTGAAATTTTGGCCGAAAATTTTCTGTCTTTTTGGACTTTTTTGTTTTTTGGTGAATTTTAAAAATTTTGCCTGATTAATAATTTTAAAAAAGCTTATATTAGCAATTAGGTGACTTTCGGGTTTTTCCTTGAAGGAAATTTAAGAGTTCCGTTACGTATCTTGGCACTACGGCGCTTCTTTTTGACGCAAGTAGGTCTACCTGAGGTGTACCCCATTGATGAAATATGGCCTCCGTAGCCTGAGGTAGTAGGTGCCACTCGGGTAGTGGTCGCCCTCTGGACATCCGATCTGCTATGCTATTCAGCTTTCCTGGGAGATAGCACGCTGATAACTTTACATTCAGCTGATCGGTCAGTTGGAGCAACTTTGTAGTCAGATCCAGAAGCGCAATGGATCTGGTTCCCCTTCGTTCCTTATGTATGCTACCAGAGTTTGATTGTCGGTCTGAACTAGAATATGAGCATCTTTTATGATGCTCTAATGGTGCACAGTTGCACCGTAAACTGCAAAAATCTCCTTTACATTTGAGTGCCATTTCATTTGTGTTCGAGTCCACTGACCTGACAGGTTTAGGTGTGCACCCCAGCCCGCATCCGCTGCGTCTGTGGTCAGGAAATGAGATATTGGACTCTTTTTTAGAGAGGTTGTTATGTTTTTTACAGACCTGAGCCACCAATCCAACTCCTTCAAAGCTGGTTGTGGCAACACTCTCTTTTCTCTCAATCTGACTCGGACAAATTTTTTGACAAATATCTGAAGTCTCCGACAATGCAGACGACCTCTTTGGACTGTAATGTTTGCACAATTTAGGAGTCCAAGCAGACTTTGGATCTCCTTTAGAGAGCAATATCCCCTGTCTTTTAATTGAGTAAATACTTGTTTCATTTTTACCACCTTTTTTGTGGGCAATGCTACTGTCATATTTTGTGTGTTCTAGGTTAGACCTAGATATTCCAGTCGATGGTTCTAATTCCGATTTTTTGTAGTTTATGTGCCAACCCAACGTTTCCAAGGTACTCATAGTTTCCGCAAGTAATTAACTTGGACTGGTCCTGATTTACCAGGAGGTAATCGTCTAAGTACACAAGAACACGAATACCTCTGGCTCGAAGGATCTCCGCGATCCAATTCGATACAGCCGCGAAAGGTACTATTATTTATTCTGTGGCGAAAGTACGGGGGGCAGAAGAAAGGCCAAAGGGTAAAGCGGTTAGTTGCAACACTTCCCCTTTGTAAATGGTGCTAAGGTAGCGACGGTGGTTCTCCGAGATAGGCAGGTGGAAATAAGCTTGGTGGAGGTCCACCTTTACCAACCAATCCTGGTCTTGTAAAAATTCCATCACTGTTACTGGTGAGACCAGTTGAAAATGTCGAGTTGTGACAAAGTTGTTTAGATTCCTAAGTCGAAAAGCGGCGTCTGTGAACCATCTGGTTTCTTTAATAGAAACATTTTAGAATGGAAGCCGACATCCTCTCTTAGTGGTCTCTCTAATATTCCCTGATTTTTTGAAGTTTGAATCATCTTTGTCGTAATTGGAGTGACCTTTGTATAACAAGATGGTTGGATGGATGGATGGACAAAGCGATGGTTATTGTGCAAAGAATAAATTGATTGGCATTGAGTTGAGCTCATGCAGCCATATGATTCTTGAGGCAAACATATTAAGACTGTACTTCGTTTTTTTTATTCTGAGATTTGTTTATTTTAGAATGATGATATTTCTTATTAGAATTAGATTTATTCTGATAAAATGATGAGGGTGTTGAAGTGCTTGGTTTCCTTATGTAACTTGGAGTATTCAGCCACACCTGAGTACCACCTTAAGATTGTATAATAGGTTGCAATGCATCTTTGCTGAACAAGTGTACTGCACTTGGAGGTACATTTCTTAAGGTTACTTTTAAATTTGAATTATTTATTATGCTTTATAAGATTATCACGACGTATTTCTACACATTCAGACCTTTTTACGTACAACTTGCATTGTTTCTTTTGAGTTTCTATATAACGATGTACCTGGTCCAAATGACTTTGAATTTTTGATCAAAAAGTGTATTAGGGTTAAGGTCTTGAGGTTTATTTGCAGCCCAATTAATTAATGATTGTAAATTAGTTTGTAACATCTGCCGTTGTTCAAGTATGGCATTAGATAAACCTGCTAGAACTTGCTCTGTAGATGCTAGGTAGTCTTTTGAAGTCTGAAGATGACAAAGTTCTTCATTTATTTAATTGACCTTTACTGAGACTTGGCACTGTAGAATACACTGGGTTTTGCAGATAGTTTATATGTGTAGAGGTGCTTGGATCTGGTTACAATTAGACTGGGTTATCGCAGTCATGTATTGAGTTAAGTAACTCACCTGAGATATAAGAGTGTCGATGCGAGGATCGTTACAACTTGTCCTCTCATTTGATGTGGCAAGCCCGCTGTGGTCGTTTATTAGGCGGAGGGGACGAGATGCCCTCCTCTTCAGATGAATCCGAATCGGAAGAGGTACTTTTATGTTCAATCGACTGTTGAAGCTCCTTTTCAACATAAATATTTTCTGTCGAACCAGTTGCTACAAGTTCCTCCTCACTCATAATGCGTTGACCATTTTACCTAACAAACACCAACTTTTATGAAATAACTTAATAATTTATCACTGTGTATCTATTCAACACAGAACAATTGGACGTAGTTACGCAAACCAGAACCAACCCACAACATGTTACTTTTGAGATAAATAGACTTTTATGAAAAACGCTTGAAGAAAAGACTGGGTAAGTCTTTTTAGAATAAAAACTTTACACATTTGTAAGTAATATTAAGGACGATATGGGGAAAGAAAATTATTTTCATTTTGCATAGTGTAAGCATTTTTTTTCAATAAATTATCGGTTGGTTCTTTATTGCAAAAATATATTTTGTGGGATGGTTCTAAATAGCAAAATGTAAGGTTTTGTAAATAAGTATAAAATAATATAAATACTCCATTTTATCTCATATAAATGATAAACACTTTTAAAATATAAAATGACATAATACTTTTAAATAAAACAATTTACTGACAATGTTTGGAGCACAAAATTACAAACCCTTTTAAAATATTATAAAATGACAAAATACTTTTTTAATAAAACCATTTACACACAATGGTTAGAGTACAAAATGACCAACAATTTTAAAAAATAAAATTACTAACCACTCTTTATTTATAACAAATTACACACTTATAATACTCTATCAAAAACAGCATTCTACACGTTCATGTCAAGTTATTGTCGTCGTGTAACGGTTCAAACGTATCCTGGCTTAAAACAAAAGAAATAATGTTAAAAATTTATGACATACAACCTGGATAAAAACTTATATAAGCTAGCTTAAAAAACATGCGAGACAACAATGCTAAAATTGCTCTACGCTTGCGTTCGGGGCACTATTCATCTGCGAAGTTTGCATATTTAATGAAAAAAGCTAACTCACCTAATTGCAGTTCTTGTAATAAAATTGAAGACGTACAACATATGCTGATGGAAGAACAAAGCCGATAGGGAATCACTGTTTAATGGATTTAAGTTAAATATTAAAGACGTTGAATTAATTCAGAATATTTTATCAAAACTTAAATCATTCTGGCTAAAAAAAATTGTACGTTGTTAAAGATAGCTGAACAGTGATTCTTGTAACAATTAATCATGTATTTTATTAGTTTATGAATGTAATTAGGAAGATACAATGGGGCTGGTATATCAACGTGGACAAGAGCCCTAAACTAAATAAAGAGAAAAAAACAATGCTATTCCATTATCCAAAGATATAGTGTGCCCTCTTTGCCTATCGGAAACCTATCCCTGAACAAAATTTAATGAGCTGTAAAGTTTATTGTATCTCATACCCAAAGATGCACAAGGTTTTTACAGGTTATAGGAATGTTGTAGACGACATTTACGGCTTTTCTGATGAACTATAGACTTTAACATAGAGGTAGACGCCAATAACAGAACAACGTAGAATGCTGATTTTGATATGCAGAGTTTTTTAAGATGTGTTGTGTAAATTGTTTTATTTAAAAAGTGGTTAGTAATTTTTCGTTTTAGTATTGTTGTTCATTTTGTACTCTAACCATTGTGTATAAATTGTTTTATTAAAAAAAGTGTTTCGTAATTTTATATTTTTAAAGGGTTTAACATTTTGTGCCCTAACCATTGGAATTAAATTTTTCAGATAAAACAATAGTATTTTTATTGTTATTTCTATTTATTTTTATTCTTTTTACTTGTTTCCAAAACCTTGTCCAACCACAAAATATATTTTTGCAATAAAGAACCACCCGATAATTTATTGAAAAAAAAACTTAAGCTATGCCATAATTAATATTCATTAATTATTATAATTTTCTTTCCGCATATTGTCCATAATTATCTGAGTAATGATAACTTTCTTCAAAAGTTTTTCAAAAATAGTCTAATTATATCAAAATTGGTTGTTGCAGATTGGTTCTGTTTTGCGTAACTTCGTCCAATTTTCTTACATATTTTAAATTTTAGAAGATATAATTAAATGAATGTGAAAGGGTTTCGAAAGCTAATTTTTTTCATTGTTACTATGTGAATTTAGTAGTTTTTGGTAGCCAATACATGTCAATGCGACTAAAATCATTAAATTTAGTGAAATGCAAAACAAATCCAAGCTACTCAGTTCATTGTTTAACATCTAACTAACTGTTTATATATAACTAAGCTTTTTAGTTTTTCATGGTCAACTGTATTTGATATGCAGACTAGAACCAAACAACATGGTTCTTTTTTTTTAAATATAATAACAAGAACCAGGCTTGGTTCCAGTTTGCATAATAGAACTACTGAACATCTGATGAAGAAAAGGAGGTACCATGTGCCGTGGTTCTATTTAGCATATTTAAACAGCTCTGTATTAGAAAATAGGCAGCATGGTTCTCGTTTGTTTTTTAAGAACTTAGATAATGTGGGTTGGTATCCAAGGTGACATCTTTTATTTATGGTAAGGAGTCAATATAATGCCAGGATTTTTTTTGAGCATGGCAATTGTTTAATGAGGATTCCAAATGTATAGGTAACTCATTTTCACACAAGTTGTGGGTTGGTTCTGGTTTGCATAACTACGTCCAATTGAAAATTTATAGGCTTTTAAGAAACTTTTTGCACTAAGAAAATTTTTTAGCAGTACTCGCAAAGTTTTCACAAACGCTTATGACACTTGACAGTGACAGCGCGGTATAGGAGCGCTCTTGCTGGTAAGCGATTGGTCGAGAGACAAATTCATGGACAATCTGGTAAGGTTTTTTATGCTATTTATTAGATTAAGGCTACATTCACAGACTGCTTCTTCTTCACCTAAACGCTGTGTGTTTTAGAAAAACACATAATATGTTATCTAAAAATATACTTTAGTTAGGTAAATATGTGTCCTATTATCCGATCTTTGCTTATAACGATGATGATTTTTGATGAGACGGTTGATGGAACATGGGGTTGCGATCTTGCAAATAGATCAGTCTTAATGCTGGTTATGTATGAATCTAGGATTTTGCTTTTTATTTTATTATCTTTTTATTTAGAAATGTAGGAGTTGTTAAAGCCCAGCAACACATCAGCCAGTGAGGGAATATAGATCGAGTGAGAAAGCTTATTTAGCTGTTTTAGCCTTAGCCAGGGACTTTTTATATAACTAAGTCGACAAACGAGCAGAATCCTTGCAACAACGAGGTGTAATCATACGAATTGAGGTACTCGATGGCGCAACGGCTAGCGCGTTCGGCTTGCGATCTTGCCCGCTAAGCAATTTTGCTATGCCGGGTCGCTGGATGGGTGACCAAATTAAAAACATCTCGAACTCCTCCGTTCTTCAGAAGGCACGTTAAGCCGTTGGTCTCGGTTGTTGTCGTAACATGACAGTCGTTAAAACCCACCAACCCGCATTGGGCCAGCGTTGTGGGTTATGTCCCAATATCTCCATGTTGTCCACGTGTGAGGCCTGTTCCCAGCAGTGGGACGTTTATGGGCTGATGATGAATCATACTCGCTTGTCTACCCAATAGCAACAGTGTCTGTGCTGCTATACTCTCTTTTCGAATCGTTAATGCCCTTCAACATAATGTCGACTAACCTAAAACAATAAAATCAACAAGCATTACATAACGACTCGGTTCCACAGGCGCCGGAGACCCACACCCGCTACAAAGACTTAGAGCAGAGCGACAGCAACACGCGCTGGTCGGACGACGAGCGCGAACACCGCCACCGGCACCGCAGCCGCGGCGACCGCGACCGCGAGCGGGACAAGGACCGCGAGCGGGACAAGGAACGCGACCGGGACAAGGACCGCGACCGGGACAGGGACAGAGACAGGTACTTACATAGTGAAGTTAGGTACAGCTAGTGGCCTTACTATCAACTCGGAGCAGTACAGACTACTGCCACCGGCACCGCAGCCGCGGTGACCGCGACCGCGACCTGGACAAGGACTGCGAGCGGGACCGGGACAGCGTGGGGGCAGGGACAGAGACTGGTAGGTAGATAGTGAAGTTAGGTACATGCAGGACGACGAGCGAGACCACCGCAACCTCGGCGACCGCGACCAGGGAATAAATTTTTGACTGTTTAAGGTTGCTTCATACATCAGTGAAGTCACAGTTCCGACACAGTACCGGCACAGTGAAAAGTGTTCTTTCATTCATTCTCTATGAATTTCGTCAAAACAAATACGTCCGTGATTTGCCGGTGGCGGCACTGACACTGAGAGCATTATCGCTGACAAGTGGGGATGCGTTCATAGATAATGTAAGAAAAACACTGTGCCGGTACTGTGTCGGACACAGTTCTGAACAGTTCTAAAGCCACAGGGCTTTACTGATATGGGTGAAGCAACCTTTAGTATGCTTTGATCAATTTGGTGCTGACTGCTGACTGTAGGTGAGCCTTGTAGACTAATCACTATCCTACCGGGGCGGTTAAGCTATGCGACCGACTCTGATTCAGAGTGTTTATAAGTGCAATAATTTCTATGTATAAAGTTTCTGGTATACTTATATTTTTTTTGTATTTTATATTTTATTTTGATTATTACGTTTGCCAGCGTAAAATAAATCAAACAATCGATACTTTTTAAGCAGAGGGCGCTGTGTTTGTTTTAGAATATAATTTATACTTTTACGATTCGAGTATGTGCGTTGATGAAAATTATTGTTACTTTTGATTACGGACATAGTATTTCCTCATATATTTCTTGTGTAAGTTTTTATCATTTATATTAAATATTTTTATTTAACCCTGCAAGCCGACGATGCCGAAGGAAATGTAGACGAAGGTATAAACTTATTTAAGTTTGGTAATTTCTGTTTGTAAATTAGTAATGCAAGAATGGTATTAAATGTTTAAAATATTCAATCTTGTTATTATGGATTCATTAAAAAAAAAAATTAATATGTATCTATCACTTGATTACTTAATGTTTTGATTGAAGAAAATGATTATGAATGGTGTAACATACTTATAAAGTAGATTTTATTTGCATGCGTAATGATAATAATATGCTTGCATGCTTTTTAAAGTTTCTTTAAATGAAATGCTTCAAAAAGGAGCCTGCTCGCGACTTCGCCGCTCTGTAATTAATGTAAAAGGGATCCCTTTGTGATCCCTATAATATGAAGGACACAGTCGCAACTCACTAAAACACTTTTAAAAGCCATTAGAAAAAGTGAAATTAGTTTTAAAAACCGTTAAACACGAGTCTGTCACTATCAAAGCCCTCTAAAGTACATCCCCTCTCCTTACTTCACTAAGTTTATTTGTACTGGCATCTCGAGACCAACCGTTAGGTTATGCAAGAAGTGCCAGACGTCCCTGCGCCAGTAGAACACTCGCGCAGGAGACCACCAACGTTAGGTCTTGACGCCAAATTAGTGCCCGCCGCAGCGCGCTCTTCATTCGGTACTCATAAAGACTAGTGTCTCAGGAGAGTATCCCCGTGAACACGTGTAGTTCACTGCCTATTGTCCAGATAGGTAACCGGAGCTGTCAAGCTCGCTCACTTCTCGTTGCACGAAGGGCACAACTCGCAGTTGCCACTGCTAGGGTCGTCGACTCCCAAGTGTCCACCTTGGTAGCGGAGTAGTAAGCACACTCACTTCTCGGAACCCATCCGGGCGCCTAGCGAGTTCCCACGTCCTACGCGGCTGGCTGGACCGGAGACTTACGGCATCTAGGAGGCCGCCTCTACTAGTTATCCAGACTAGTACCGGAGATGTCAACACCAATGTCCAATGAAAACCACCGGACAAAGCTGCCAACTATAAGGGAAACTCACGTTCCCCGCAGGACTTTTCGCTTCTGGCCCCTCAGAGACCGCTACTAGGCCCCGCTCGCTGTGCACGAGTTTGGAAGTCCTGGCAGACAATACCAGGACAAACGAACATTCCCAAGCTCTACAGCTAACCACACGCCACTACGAGCCCAACCCATGTCCGGATCCCGCCGGAGGCGCCTGGTTAAAGGCACGACCAGCGGGGGGCTTGAACCGGAACCCCATAGTACCTCTGAAAACACAACCGGACCCGTAGTTCCAGTTGCGATACCCTATCTATTGAGGTCGGTAGATAGGGACATTGAGGTCGGTAGATAGGAACTTCCTCTAAAGTACCTCTAAAGTACAGTTGGCCAATAGCAGAGCTTTATTTACGACACGTGACTTTAGTCTATTGTTTAGTATGTCGCTATTTTGCGTTATTGCTGTCGTCGCGGACAAATACTTTTGGTTTTTTTATAAAATTTTCACAAAAAGTATATTCTTTTGTAAAAAAGTGTCTATAACGGGTTTTGAAACTAGAATCCTGATGTGAAATCCTTCTAATAGCGTTTACATAATGAAATGAAAAGCTTCATAAAGTGCCTGCTCGCGTTTTTTGTCGGCTATATCCAATTTTTATAATAATATTTCATTATTGGTATACCTGTCATAAACAATGTTAACTATAGGCATAGAGAGCGGTACGGGCGCGGTTCGAGCGAGACGAGCGACTCTACGTTCGCGGCGGCCCACACCACGGAGGTGCCGTACGCGCCCGCCACTACAGTGCCCTATGACCCCTACTACCAGCCCAGGCGAGTTGTTTGACGCTTTGTTTTTTGTCTGTATTACTAGTTTTGACTTCATGGCGAGCATTATTGTATGACGACCTCCTTCGATGGTCGAGGTCGAGTGGTTTGTGCACCGGTTTTCATGGTGTCGCCATCTCTGAGGTCCCGGGTTCGATCCCCGGTCGGGTCAATTTAGAAATTTTTGTTTTTCTAAATTGTTTCGGGTCTGAGTATTTCTATGTATAATAAGTATTTATTTAAGTATTTTAAGTATGTTTATCCGTTGTCTAGTAACCATTTAACGAGTTTCATAACGAAGCTCCTCTTGTGCTAGATAATTGGTGTGAGTGTAGGGAAGTTTATTTATTTATTATTTATTTATTCTTCTACACTTCTACTTATGTTAAAAAGAGGTATTAACATATATTTTCATGTATGTTTGTGAGTGTAAAAAAGCTGCAATCGACACAAGGGCAACGATCGATGATTGAAAATTTACGCTTCTTTAGATTGTCAATATTTTTAATTTGAATCACAACACAACCTTACAGAGGTTAATATCTTCAAATCTATATAATAAGCTTGTCATCGAGATATACTTTTAAAAAATGGTGCCGCAATGCTGTTTCTGTCTTGGAATTCGTAGTTAAGAGAAATTGTGCTTCAAGGTGTCCCATCCCATACAGTCGTCAGACTGAATGAATATCTTATAATCCACAAGACTAATGATAATGTAATTTATAAGCTTAACCCAGTAATGCAAAAATTTTTACCTGACAACATTATAAAAATAGTTAATATATATTTTTTTAATGCTTAATAAGACAGCTCTTGACCTCGATCTCGCCTGATGGTGAGCGTAGATGAGGTCTACGATGGAGCGAGCTTTTAAAAGTATTGTACACACGCCAGTAAAGTAGTGGTCCTACTATCACCTATAGATCAGTATTTCTTTGATCTTCTTAGTATGCAAAATTCGTACAGGAATTTGCAAAGTTAGAAAATAAAAAATACTGCTCATAGAGTTGTAAGTAAGGCCCCAGGTCAACCTGTCCATGATAGTCATCCTTGTTATACAATTAATACACAAAGTTCAAAATGTATTGACGAAATTTGAGATTTTGTGGTAGGTTGATCTGCATGATGTCGCTTGTTATTTGAAGTTTGTTTTGACCCAAGTAGGGTTACCATCCGTCCGATTTATTTCGGACATGTCCGGACTTTGTCCGGCTCTTAAAGGAGACCTTTCCATTTTGGCTCAAAATGTACCGAGGTACACTTTACTTTAAAATATCCTATTAATTATGCAGAAGCCTCTGATGATATCATTTTTCTATAAAACACGCCGCAACTAGTATTTTTTTGGAAAATAAAAAGTCACATAATATGGTATAAGAAATCGTAAACATGAAACGAAACGTGCAAATAAAGGGCAAAAATATGACAGTGACAACTGTCATACTTACTGGTTTTTTGTGGTGGTGACAGTTTGTGGATGAACAAAAAATATTTTTTGAGATCTAAACTCACAATGTTGGAGTTTCTTCCTTTTAGCAACAACACGTGTTGTGAGACTCCATTTTATTTCAATCTACTGTACAAAATCTAAATGTATAGGTACTTTAAAAATAAGTATTTACTTACCACTTGAAATTGGCTTAATGCTAAACGCGAAGCCATTAATTAAGTAAGTAAGTATCTCACAATGCATAATCAATCAAACCTAGTTTAGATTATATGGTTTTCTATAAACTCACATAGTCGGTCCACTAATATTTGTCACTCTCAAAATAATCAAACGCACAAAATAAATCAAAACAGTTAAAAACACTTATTTTTGTTACTATTTATCATGTTTTTGCTAAAAACAGGTTATGTTTATGTTAAAATAAGTTACTCTAATGCTTTTATCTAATAATTAGTTGGCCCTTAAGTAAGCTAACGAAACGCACCCGACAGCGAGAGAGTTATGCTTGCCAGTTAAATTAATCCAATGTTGCAAGCCGGCCGATTTTGTCCGGCTCTTAAATTTGTCCGGATTTTGGAATATGAGTAACAAAACTACATTTTAAGTAAAATGAAATAAGTCTTCAAACTTTATTAACTTCTCATTATCTAAAAACAAAATATAAAAAATAATCAATGTTTCCATTTTTGACTAAAAAGTCCGGACTTTTATCGAAATGTCAGGTTTTTTGTCAGGACTTTTCAAATTCCTAAATGGTAACCCTAGACCCAAGTGAGACGTAAACCCCTCTAAAGAGCCATTAACACGTATTAAGTTGTCAAGTAGGTAACTAAATTTTAAGTTAATTTTAACTAAATTCTTGCGTGTAAACAGTCACTTACAAGCTCTTTAGTGACAAGTGGTAAGTAAACGATTTAGTGGGCAAGTGAATAAGTAGAATAGAATCGAGTCTATTTTTTGAGTAAGTAACCGTCCCTCCCGCACCGCTTGCATTCCCCGGGAGGCGTGGCTTAGTTGACGTGTGGACGCAACAATTTAGTGAAGTACGTAAGTTATGATACTTCCATGGTTAAGAATATAGTGAACTAAAGAGTGCAAAAGTTAGACACGTGTAAACGATCGATAAGTTAAAATTAACTTAAAGTTTAGTTACCTACTTGACAACTTAATACGTGTAAACGGCCCATAATGGGACGTTTACACGTATTAAGTTGTCAAGTAGGTAACTAAATTTTAAGTTAATTTTAACTTAATTTTAAGTTGTCGATCGTTTACACGTGTATTTACTTATGCACTCTTTAGTGCATACGGCGGCGACACATCGCGGCAAGACCGGCTCTCGTCACTCACGAGACTTCACGACTTCACTAAATACTTCACTAAATTGTTGCGTCCACACGTCAACTAAATGACAATTTAGTAGAAGCCACGCCTACCGGGGAATGCAAGCGGTGCGGGAGGGGCGGTTACTTACTCAAAAAATAGACTCGATTCTATTCTACTTGTTCACTTGCCCACTAAATCGTTTACTTACCACTTGCTACTAAAGAGCTTATAAGTGACTGTTTACACGCAAGAATTTAGTTAAAATTAAGTTACCTACTTGACAACTTAATACGTGTAAACGGCTCTTAACACGTGAATGTGTAAGCTGTCGTGTAACAGTCCGTTGTTACAGCTACGGCTACCGCTACGGCGGGAGCACGCCGGCCGCGGCGCCCGCGCCGACGCCGGGGGGCAGCGCCCTCTGGTGGGGCGAGTGGAGGCACCCGCCCCCGCACGCGTCGCATCTACACCCACACGTCAGTATTATCCTCTTTATAAATGTAATAACAAAACGTTTTTCTCTGTTTTTTTATCCATTTTATTCACTTTTTTTTCATATTTTAAATTTTTTTTTTTGACATATAATGTAAGTGGTTCTCATATTGTCTTTAAATTATAGCAGTGTTTATTTGTATTATGAACAACGCCTATGGTATTTGTTTTTATTTTACATCAATAACAATTAAAAATTTTTGTCATGTGCGAACATTTTAACTGTGTGAGTTTTACTAACACATTCACGTATTTCTTTAAAAAGTTTGTAGGTTATATACTCGTAAATTTACCAATGAGGTCTAGGATGTATTGAATAATACGTTCTGCATTGGAACCATTTATCATGCACCCGCTTCATCAGTTTACCAATGGTATATAATTTACTTAACATAGGTTCTATATGTTCAAGGTTACCATGTTTTTGGCATAAGACACATACAATGTCATAACTACTACACCAGAAAAATAATTAAAACTATTTTAACGGGACCTAACACTATTTATTTTGTAAGTAAGTACATTGTACTTACTGCTTGACGTTTCGGCCGCGATGCAGCGGCCGTGGTCACAAGCTAACTGAAAGCATCGCGGCCGAAACGTCAAGCAGTAAGTAGATATGTACTTACAAAATAAATCATGTTAGGTCCCGTTAAAATAGTTTTAATGCAATGCAACGCGATAGTTTAAAGTCTTATCAGAAATATAATGCCGAAGATTACGTGGCCTGTAGTTAACTTCAAAGGATATTAAAACATAATAATAATAATAATAATATTATTGTCTCGTTTACATTTAGAGTAGGAGTTTACTTATGAATAAAAGCGATTACGTTTAATTAAAGGCTAAATCAATGTTTCAAAAACGATTGCTATTAAAATTCAAATATCGTTTTTAAATCGAAGAATATACGACTTTAATGCCTTAAGTACATAATTACTAAAATATATAATATATATATATTAGATAGATAACCTTGGAGACATATCCTCACAAATGAATTCTAACCTTTTACGATGAAGTATCAAATTAGTATAAAAGGCCACTATGCTAGTTGGAGAGGCGGTCGAGCGCGACGCCCGGCTGGACGGCGAATACGCCCGCGCAGCGCGAACAGTCGCCCGACCTCAAGGAGCCGAAGGAGAGAGAAAAGGTTCGATGTAGATTGGTGTAGCTGGCGTTGCCTTGTGTTTTGTAGACGGAAGTAGCCGGACTGCTCATTTGTTTTACGGGAAATGTGCTGTAATGTATGTTGTAAGGTTTAGATAATACGGTCTAACTTAGTTTGACAACTGCAATTTATGATTGCAACTTGCAAATTTAGGTATTAAACTAAATTTGGCTACAAAAGGAGCCCAATGAGAGAGACGAGGTTCGATGTAGATTGGTGTAGCTGGAGTAGCCTTGTGTTTTTGGTAGACGTTGGAAGTAGCCGGACTGCTCGTTTGTTATACGGAACTTATGTGCTGTAATGTATGTTATAAGCTTCGAATAAAACAAAAAGGGAAGATACGGCATGCGCCTACTTGTAGTCAATCAAAATATAATCCTACTCAACTGACGCGCATTGACGTCTCGAACGAACGACGCTCGACGCGAACAGACGAGTACGTACACGACCGATTCCGACTGAAGTGATATTGTGCCTTTAGGCCTAATTTTAGCGGCTCACTTATTAGACGCTAATGCCGTATCTTCCCTTTTTGTTTTAATCTAAGGTTATAAAGTTTAGATGATACGGTCTAGTTTAGTTTGATAACTGCAATTTTTGGGTATTAAACTTGTTTTGTGTTATAAATAGTTATTAAACCCTCTACAAGGAAGCTGTTAAATTGACAATAGGGCTATGTTTATGTCAGCATGGCTCGATACCATCATCTTATTCTCGTAATCTCTCGATATGACAACAATGCTAACAGCATTGTTTGTTCCAGCTGTTTGAGGTAAGAATCCGGGAAACAAGTCCACCTTAGGTATCTGACGTCATTAGCCGATGGTGCGATAAATATAAAGCACTTAAAATAAATGAAATATGGCTACCGAATATTAAACTCACGCTGGAATGAAAAGGTGAAGAAGATAAAAGTGGAAATATATAGATAGTAGCCAGGTTTGCTATGATATTGAAGTCTCAAATTAATTGTTACTTTTATATCTTTATTAAAGTTTAGAAAATTAAAAAACTGACAAAATATTTCATTAAAAAGTTTATATGTTAGGTCAATATAAGTAGATAGGTGTTAGGTTGTTAAATTATGTAGTTAATATGTTGAATTGTAATTATAAAAATACATACAACACTAAAACAGTAAGTATGAGCACGTGTTTATGTGCATGATTGCATGCTTGGTTGTTTTATCATCATACTAATATGAATGCCAAAGTTTGCATGTTTGTTTGCTCGTCACTCACGCCGAAACGGCTAAACAGATTTGGATGTGGCATCCAATTTGAATTAAAGTGTTACGTTTACGTAGTCAATTGTCATCTCCGTTCAATACTGTCAAATGTGCATTTTTCTATAATTTAGAATTAAACTGTTGGTGAATGCAATAAGGCTGATGTCGTAAGGCTAATGTCGTGGGACAATAGAAAAAATCGGATGTTTGCGAAAATCCTAGGTCGATGAGTATTATATAAAAAGAGAAGTCCTCACTGACTGCCTAAAGAACGATCGACATCGAACAGACGTATATTGGCAGTTAAACCGACAGGTCCGTTCGTGACGTAGTATCCAAGTTGTAAGACGGGAATTTCCTTCTGGTTCACCAGACATATTTGTTGACGAATGACGAAGTTCTCTTATCTTAGTGGAGCCTGCAGAGGGAGACCTCTGCAGGCTCCACTAAGAGAGAGAGATCTCTCGAAGTAGCATGTCAACCCATTGCATTGGGATCTTTTGTGCAACCCCGTCCTATCACTCAGCCTCCTCAGTGAAACTGACTGCCATAAGCTTGGCAATGTCTTTGAGGGAGAAGAGCCTAAAGTCTTCTGGTTTATCCCAGGAGATTCATTATTTTTCTAGCAAGAGAGTCAGATTCACACAATTGGTGTTGTACGACGAAGTTACGAGGTCGCTAGTAATTATAAAACGTGTGTCACAGGAACCGTGTCGCGTATCGGTGAAAGAATACTACCACCACCTCTCTTCCCTTGGGTGTCGTAAAAGGCGACTAATGGACAAAAGACTGCACATACATCCATCAGCTTAGAGCAACGATGGGTTCACCACCTGTCACGCTGAGTAAATGTGCAGTCGCTATTTGGTGAAAAGTGGACTATGGCATAGCATAGAGGACTGCTTATGCGGTCCTCATTGCCTAGTCTCTGACTAACCCTTCGGGGCTAATAGTCGTATATGTAATGTTCCGACAGGAAGTACCTGTGGAGAGCAAACCTATAGAAGTTGCGGAGCCGCGGCCGCCCGAGGACGCCGTAGACAGCAAGGAGCCAGAGATCAAGCCGCCGCCGCCCGCCGACGAACCGAAAAACGTTGACCTGGACACGAGGTTTGCTTTTTTTAATTATTACAAAAGTGTGCTGCTTTTACTATACTTCTTTTTTTTCCCTCTTAAATGATGGCTTCGTGCGTTCAGCACATTTAGCCAGTGTCAAGTAAGATATTTTAAATATCAATTATTTTCTTTGCAGTAAGTAGATGATAATGAGTGATAATGAACGTTTAATGGTAAACGATATTCCCCCAAACCCCTCGAGACTCAATAAAGCTGTGGGGCTTTATTGATATCACACACGAACTTTTTGAGAGAATTTGAAAAGTGATGTTGCACTGTTTTGTTTTATTTGCTAACACTCATGCACGTTCACGAACACTTAACAGTAAATAATCCACCATTATTTCACATTAATATTCGACAAAACACAAATTAAAGAAAATAAAACAAAACTGCAGACATGACGCCTCACTTTCCCGCCTAGAAGTCCTACTATACTTTTTGGTACGGGCCGAGACTGTTTTTTTCTAAATAATGCCTTGGTGTGTTTAGCACATTCAGCCAATGGCAAGTAAAAGAAATAGTAGCATAGATATAAGCAAAAGAGGAAGATACATTACCCGCGTAGTGCGCGCGTTTCTTGCAAATTGAGTACAATGTACCGAATACCTTGTACCGAGCGACTTGCGTGTTGCGCGTGCGTCGTCGTCGTGGAACTCCTCGGAGCTCCTCGGAGTCTCGCTCGCTTGATTGACAATAGTGCTGTCACACTAGAATACGTTTGTAGTTAAACAGGACTATTTTCACAAACAGTACATACACACACAGCAGTGTATGATGAATCACGGGTCAAAGAAGTTTCGCATGCGCTTAGAGAGTAGGAACTCAGCTTCGAATCCTGAGTTTACTTCCTTTTACTTTCATACTTTTTTCGATATATATTTTATTTAATATGACCGGTCATTCCAATTGCGCAGGATAGCGATGCTGCTAAAAGGTGCGAGTGGCGGCGGCGGGCTGGCGCCCCCCTTTCTGGCGTTAGGCATATCCTCGGAAGAGGAGGATGACGACCGGCTGGGCTCCCAGATACCCGACCTGGACGCGCCGCAGCCGCCGTCTGACGATGAGGGTAGGTTGTTAAATGTTCACATACATAAAAAATTGCTTTAACTCTCGATATTTTTTTTTATTCAATAAACTCAATTAATAAGTACTTTGAATCGTACAAATCTTTTTAAACCTACCACCCATTCAGGACGTCAATTTTTAACTGTGGCAAAGAACGGGCGGGCGCAGAAACCACAGCGTTTCCAGGTCATAAAATACAAAATATGAATTTAAAAAATAATAAATTATTTAATACAAAACTACAATACAATGTATAAATTAATTATAGACAATTAGAAATAGCTGTTGGAGTACTTGGATTTCAAATCCAAGCTGTTTTGTCTTCTGTGTAATCTGACACTTTATAATAAGTTTTTATGAAGCTTTTCTTTGATTTTGATTTTAAATTTATGAAGATCTAATTTCTGAATATTACTTGGTACTGTTGTAAAATCTTACACACAGACCCTATCAGAGTTATTTATTTTATGGAGCCTAGTATAAGGTACTGCTAATTTGTTCGATATTGTCGATAGTATGATAGTTTGCATTCTTTTAATAGTATTGACATGTTTTGAGCGATCGATAAAATCGATAGTATTAATAGGCCTATCGATATGTTGTTATTTTTCAGATTAAAAGAATCGACATTAATATTATCGATAGTTTAGCAACGCTAGTGGGCCGCGGTGGCCCCTGCGGACCCCATCAAGATAGCGCGATTTTACCCTCATTCTACCTCACACAAAACAAAATAAAAGTAAGAAAATAATAATTAAATTAGCGCGTCGCTATCAATAATGAACCTTCACGTGTTATTTTGGACCTCAATAAGTGTTATTTTGTAAAAGAAGAACAATGTTATATTTCCTATATTTTTTCCATAGGTTCAGGCAGCGACGACATAGGTAGCATCATATCGATAAACCAAAAGAGAGAAACGAACCCTGAACCGCTATCGAAGACACCGTCACCGTACCTCTCGCGCGACTTCTACCTCGAATGCCTCAAAGTTACTGTCGAATGGGTAAGTTATTTTGTCTTTTGTGGTTTTCTTAGCTCGGTTTATATTTGAAACTAGCGGCCCGCCCGCTACGTCAGCCCAAATTAAGATTTTTTTAAACTTGACCCGAGCGGGGATCGTAGTCGGGACCTCAGAGGTGGCGAGCGACGACCGACGCCAGAGTCAGCGTGTTAACCACTCGACCACGAAGGTCTTCGATTCGACGAAGACTCCTAGAGGTTGCTAACAATTGGCTATTTGACAGTTGTCACAATAAAATATGAAATATATCGGTTAAGGTATTTTATAATTTAACAATAATTATCCAATAGTTTTTTATTAAGATAATTTGTAAATATTTTATTTTTACAACATACATTTGCGATTTTTTCATCTGTGGATGAAAAAAAACACGGGCGGCCATGATTGAGCTTCGTGTGACGTCACATTTCACAAAATAAACAAACTATCTGTCAGGTTTCAAGATAAAATTTGTATGTTTATTAAGTGTGACGTCACAGGGTAAAATGTCACGTGACCAACCGTTTTCGCGCGAAATTTGAAATAAATAAAGAAAAATATGTGTTTTTTTTCTATTAAATAAAGCTTTTTCCAGAAAAAAATATTGTAAGACGTATAAAATAAGCGTTTGTAATTTTTTTTAAACTTTTCCGAGAACTTTGAAGTAGCCAATTGAATTTCTGTTGTGTCTATGCCGACAGCTGAGCTCTTAAATTTTTATTGATTTCCCAACAGAAATCGAAGAAGGAGAGGCGCGAAGAGGAGCGCAGAAAGCTTCCCGCCATAGACAAGATTGGTTCGGACATATCCTCATCCGAGGACGAGCTGCTGACGGGCGACGAGCCGCGCCGCTCGCCGCTCGCGCCGCCCGACCGCGGCCAGGACAATCTGGATGATGATCAGGTAGCCACATATACAGGGTTAATTTTGGATCCCCCGCCAATTTTTTTCACGTGATCTTATAGAAGCAGTACAACCAAATAATGAAATAAATAAACATATTTTTTTTACTTTTTTGTCTCGCCTATTATATCTCGAATGTGATTTTTGCGTAAAATGCCCATTTTCGCATTTTGTAGTGATTTTGCAGTTGGATTTATCGTTTTTATCGAAATAGGATAATAAATTTGTGCATAATATTACAAATCTCCATTCTGTGAGCATAAGTTGATTTCGGACGACTGGCGCATCGCATTAATTTGCAATAAATGTTGCCTATAATTAATTTATATAGAGCACCATATTTAATTAAACTATTTACATTCAAATTCATATTTTGTATTTTGTGACCTGGTAACGACATATAATATATATATATTTTGTAAATGTCGTTGCTTCTGTGCGCTGTGGTTTCTTGCGCCCGTTCTTTGCCACAGTTAAAAAATGATGTCCTGAATGGGTGGTAGGTTAAAAAATATTTGGACGTTTCAAAGTACTTATTAATTGAGTTTATTGAATAAATATATTTTGACTATTGACTATTGACTATTGCATTTTGTAGTAATTTTGCAGTTGTATTTATCGTTTTTATCGAAATAGGATAATAAATTCATTATAAAATCTTTATTCCTCATGAAGTAACAATTACTCTGGTATAAATTTTGCTCAATAATATTATCGTAGATAGGAGATATGCACAGTTAACCTATAGCGATTTTCGAAGTTTTTTGGTTTAGAATAACATTTTTTTCCTACATAAAATCAATGATATCTAAAAATTCCGAGGCCGCTACGCACTTTTCGACTATATAAGAGATAACATTATATTTTTTTTATTTCACTTGTTTAGAACAGTAGTTCAATCGATGAGCTCAAAATGTGCCTTCGCGCACATTTGAAATGTTGCTTGAATCTAGCGAGCCTAGTTCTAAAGTGGTGTAACTCCAAGAATATTTTTAAGAATTTGTACTTTAGTGCCTGAAGTTTAAGGTTTACTTTAAAATAAATGTTAGTAAATTATATTTGTAGGTAATTTTTATTTTATTTCTTCCTTTTACTGTCGGAGTCATAACGTAATAAGTAGAAAGCATACACAAAATTACTTTAAATGCTATCTGTAACCAAATAAGGTGTATATTTTAATGAATCTTTTATTTTTATAGGACTATTAATATTTAGCTACTGATGTTGCTCTATGGATATGTATAATATTGACGCGGTTACATTATTTGAGTTTGATTTTGCATGAGACGTGCATCTATTGTTTATATGATCGAAGTTTACTGTACTATTAACAAAATCTGCCGTATAGCACCTTAAGGGCTATTTTCATTTGCATTTGTCAAATCTATAGTACCGGCTTGCTCAAACTTGCTCTTACCGGCGTACTCAAAAATCATAAAAATGTGAAGACAGTCAAAATGTTAAAAAAGAGTTGTTTTGTTTGTCGTTAATGAAAACAAAAGGCAGATGGCCATCATCCATACCCCTACCTGCCTTTTGTTCACATTTTCATGCAACAATTTATTTCTTTTAAACTAACGGTTTTTCGTCATTGGTCAATGTAAACAAAGGGCGGGACGAACTATGGTCATCTCGTGGAAGCAAATTTTTTTTGAAAATAGTACTGCATCGGATTTGTTGATAGTACATATAATACACATTGAAAAAAACGTGACAAAAGAAATATACAAAGGTGAGCTTTACTCCAGAAGAGATCTCTTCCAGCCAACCCTAGCTGTGGTGTGGAAAGAAAGTCTGCGGGACTAATATACTTACTTACGCTATAACATCTACTCACGGCTATTATCACCGAAGGTTTAGTCAGAGACCAGGCAATGAAGGTCGCAAAAGCAGTGCATTCCCCGTATATTATTACTAGCTCTATCCGGCATGCGTTGCAATGCCACATTTTTTATTGGTTTGGCTTCAAAACTGACGGAGTTTCATACAAATTTATCCAGGACGCCTGATCCTGACAGATCGCTCCCTAAGAGAGAATTTCCTAAAACCCTTTCTTAGTGCTTAGCTGCACTGTAAAAGCAAGCATAGTGCAAAATAAGTCTGTAATCCTATTAGATTGGGCTGTGCGTTGATAATATGTCAGTCAGTCAGTCAATTTTTATATCATAGTTTTTTGTGCCATGCCATGGGCCAAGCACGCCCAACAAATTGATCGACGCAAAATAAGCCGACAAAAGTAATTTTGTATGTAACAAAAATGAACCTTATTGATTCATATCAATAAGGTTTATTTTTTTGACATGTGCTGTTATGGGTCGGCCAGCAGTAGGACATTAAAAGATGAGTGATACTAACAAATTGTATTTACAGATGTCGTTGTCGTCGCTGTCGTCGACGGAGGCCAAGATAGAGGAGCAAGTGCCCGCGGAGGCGTACTACTGCCCCCCGCCCGTGGCGCCCAACCCTTACTACCAACACGTTTGGCCGCCCACAGGTGAGAAACATATTCAGTTCACAGTAGTTTAATGGGTTAGTTTAATACAAACATACATACATATTATAATCACGGCTATTATCCCCGAATGGTTAGTCAGAGACTAACCAAGTAGGACAGCAAAACAAGTTCTCTGCCATAGTCCTCTTTTCACCAAATAGCGACTGCACATTTTTTTTTATAAACAAGGACAGACTAACGAGTTGATGGGTCACCTGACGGAGAGTAATCACCGCCGCCCATGGACAACCCGTAAAACCAGAGGAATCGCAGACGCGTTGCCGGCCTGGAAGTAAGAAGTAGGATAGGACTAAACTAAAAATATTAGAACATTCCAATATGCAATGGTAATTCGTAGTATGAAATCTTATATTCTTTTCTTGTTAAAAACCACACAGCGCAGGCCATCACCCCATAAATTCTTTAAATTGCGATAAATAATGTTACTGTAACGCGTAGCTGTGAAAGAATACTATCATATATCCCCTCTCTTCCCTTGGGTATCGTAAAAGGCGACAAACGGACTAAAGAGGGAAGGAATAGGAATTGTGCAGGAGGGAGGGGGGGGGGGGGAGTGTCTCCGAAACCCTCACTGGCCGGACGAAACACATAAGCCCCAAGTGCCATTATTTCATGCCTTTTATGAATATTCGTATTACCCCGGGCAGCGTGACTCTACCACTCAGTCAGTGTAACTCATTTAGCACCACCCACGTGTAGGGTCTCAAGGATAAACCTACGGTCGCGAGTAACTTTAACCCCTAAAAGCGTGCACATGTGTTCAGCGTGACAGGTGGTGAGCCCATCGCCGCTCTATGCTGCTGGATGTGTGTGCAGTCTTTAGTCCGTTAGTCGCCTTTTACGACACCCAAGGGAAGAGAAGGGGTGGTAGTATTCTTTCACCGCTATGCGACAGGGTTTATAATAAACTAGCAGACTTCGTTCGCGTGGACCCCGTATCCCGTGACGAATTTTTAAAATTACTCCCCTCCAAAGAACACTTATTGTGACGTAACTAAAATAGTTAGACATTATGCTATCGCGACACTTTTTGTAGATAATCGTGTGTTCTGCAAAGCCATAGTACATTATTTTATTTTATCATCAATACCCAAGTAACACACATAGGCTGAATACTAGATGAATAATGGATTATTGTGTACTTAGCGCTGAATAAAATTACTGAATAAAAGCAGAGTAGCATGCTATTCAGCCACTACACTGCTTAAATGGGCACAAATTATTCAGCTTTAGTTCGCAATTGCTGAGTAATATCATTATAGTAACGTTATAATCGCAGTATAAGGTGTAACAGATGGTAACAAGGCAAAATACTAGCAAATTAAGGAAACACTAGTTACCCTTTATTTAGACAATTGTCGTCTATGTACGCTTTTATATTTATAGTAATTTAAGTTAAAGGTTCACGATTTGTTCTGTAAGAACGTCTATTAATACTTTTAGTGACAGATGATTCATATTTATGACAGTGAGAGAAGATAATTTTTTAAAATGATTGTATAATATCGGTATATGTTTCTTTTGTTCATAACTTCATCATTTTACGTGAAAGCTAGTGGGAATTCAAAATAACTGTTAGAGTATACATATATTTCTAAGAAAATTTTCAAGCGCCAGTGCATAAATAAGTTTTTACTACAAATTATACTAAAAATAAACACATTTAATCGAACACATTTCGGGTAAAAATTGATTGATTGTTTCATTGTTCTAGTCTGTCACCAATAATCACATTAAAAATATTTATTTGTAGTTCCTTACTTTACTAAGTTCGTGTTAAAAAAATAAAATTATGTATACCAGTGTAGAAATTAAAGGTTATACAGAATAAAAAATGGTGGTGAAATTAAAGAGCGATGTGAACCGTTATACTTCAACATTACTGTCGTAGCCCGCGTAATGGGGCACAATGTCTGTATTAAACTTAGCCGTAATAAAGTCTTACATGTGAATCCATATACGGCCATACACTGATTACTGGCTGAATATTCGTTCGAACTAGCATCGATAAAATGTGAGGTAAAATACACTTTTAAGGATCCGCATATTATAGACTGATCTATTTTAGGGACTTGTTACGTTAATGAATTGATCCGTGGCAAGATTCACGGGGATATACTCATTCAGTCATCACCAGATTAAATCAACTGATGTGAACCTCTATTAAGCAATATACGTTATAAAATACGCGAAGTGCTCTTCAAGAGTAATAAGAACGTTCAGATAAACTGGTAAACAGCCACTATTCAGTCGTAAATAATAGCAGTATAGATACGGATAAACAGGGAAATTTTACACCATTTACTGAATAACACACGAAATGTACTCCTTTATATATCATATATCTGTGTAACAGTACACATGTTCTCCCTTTAGAAGGCAGCGTTTAGAGGTACACAGTTACTCTATTAAACAGCATATGACATATTTGCAACTACTTAATTGCCCTTATTCAGTAAGTAGGCTTGAAAATTTAAAACGGCTGAATAAAAGCGTAGGTTATATACCAAATAAACGCATCTTGCTGTTTAAGGGTGAAGAATATCTACCATTATTTAGTTCTTATTCAGAATATAGCTCCTTGTGTACTAATATTTAGCTTAAGGATCACCAGTGAATTGTAATAACGGTTTTAATACTCTGTAAGCAACATTTATGACCACAAGTGATTAAATATAGAGCTTTCTGTGTTACTTGGGTAGTTTTATAAGCGCACTCGATTTAAGGAATTTATTTGAGTTTTAGTAAGGATCCCTAATTTTTTTGGAAATATAATATAGCCAATGTCACCCGGAGATAGTGTAGCTTCCCAATGGTGAAAGAACTTTTAATATCGATCTAGTAGTTTTGGAGCCTATTCACTACAAACAAACAATCAATTGTTTCGTCTTTTTAATATTAGTATAGATAATACAAACACTTAATTTCCGTTAGCGTACCCCCCGGGCGCGTACCCGGCGGCGGAGCTGCCGCTGGCGTACAGCGGCGCCTTCGCCCCGCCGCCCATGCTGCACTACCAGCCCTACGCCGAGCCCAAGGCGCCCGTCAAGGTAAACTATACACTGTATAATGCAGGATACACTACTTTATAATTGAAATTTTGCAAATTTTGCTTGAATTAACCCATTACATTTGGATTGCCAGTCCAAAGGTCATGGACCGGCAATCCAAAGGGTTCGAATTCCATTCGAGCTTTCCTGAGACTGGTTGATTTTTTTTCTAGTAAACATTTTATTCTATATCTATATTGCATTGTGAATGCAAAATTTCAATAATCAAGATAACGATAACAAAATACTTGCAATAGTATTTCTTTCGACTGTGAGGGTAGGTAAACCTTCTCAATGACGTTATACCGCTGGCTTGCAGCGTAAATCATCAACTACTAGAAAAAAGTCAACGAGTCTTCTGGGGTCTCGGTAGCTTAGCTATTAGAGCAATGGACCGGCAATCCAAAGGTCATGGGTTCGAATCCCATTCGAGTTTTCCTGAGACTGGTTGTTCCTAGTAGACATTTTATTCAATACACTACATAATCATCACTACATGAGTTTGTTAATAAAAATGTAATGTATTTCGGGAACTTCCTCCACTGTATTCTCTTTTGGTAAATGTAATAAACCTAGATTTGCTTATTAAAAATGGAAGAAACGAAGGGCGGCTTGTGCCCTGTAATGGGGCAATTCGAGCATATAATATAAATAGTAAAGTTGTTATTCGTATTAAACTGGGGTTGAACGCGATAAATATTAGTTTGATCCCCATAGGTCTGCTAGGCGAACTATGAATAGAAAGTCCCATATTTTGACTCGTCAGCTGGCCTAATAATAATTTTAAAAGAGTATCTTTTTGACTAGATAAAACTGCAAAACAACGTGCTTCAATTACGCATTTTGAAGCTCTATTACTTTGCATTAAGAGTCGACCAGTTGACAATTTGTTGATTTCTGCCAGGAACTGGACACCCCTTACTACCCGACCATAAACAGCATAATAGATCGGGTTACAACCGAGCTTAAGATGATCCTGAAGAAAGACTTTAACAAGAAGATGATTGAGAGCACCGCCTTCAAGAGCTTCGAGGTTTGGTGGGACGAGCAGAGTCGGAAGGCGAGGCTACCCACCAAGCCTAAGGAGGAGGCGCCGGGCCAGCAGCCTCTTCAGGTAATTATAGCCCTTATTTAAACAGGTTTAAAGTGCTTTTTGGAGATTAAGGATCTTACAATGTGCATCATCAGCAGTGTTAAATTGAAGCATCCTAAATTGTAAAATGACTTACTGTTTCGGTCATCCATTTGAAGATGAATGTGTGTCGTGCTGTTCTAGAAATGTGTTACCATATGGTAACAATAAATTCTAATTGCGATTCATTATTTTTCTGTGCTTTATTGCATAAAATGTGTTTTTACGCTAATTTCTTTGTGTATTTTATTTGAGTATGATCATTGAATTTGCTATTAAAGGCTCGACCGTGCTTGTTTGTATTCGTATTTATGTCTCAAAAAATGGATAAAATAAGTTTCTATGTCGCAGACGAGTCGCGTGAAATTCCTTACTCCTCATAATTTGATTTAATTTTGTTAACTACATTATTTAATTCGAGTGGCATGCTAAGTAGGCAAGGTTAATTTTGAAATAGAGAGAGAAAAAGAGAGATGTACATAGATTCTTTATTGCACACACATAAGATATTTGTTTTTACACGAGATCCTAAATCAAGTATGAGCAAAGGCGGTCTTAACGCTAAAAATTTTAATTTTAATGTAATCTGTTGACATTCTTTTTTATGCATTTGAATCTGACAGTCTATCTTGACATAGTTAAAGGAGGTCCGGCAATTTAGCCTATGTGACCAATAACATTAAGCGATAATATGTCGTTAGAAAGGTTTTTTTTTATTCTACAACTTTTACTATGGCGGCAAGTCTCGAATCGCTGTGGGTAAAAAGCTATGGCCAAATAAAACAGATCGAGTTGAAACTCAACGACCTACGGTTTTCGTGGATAAGCGACGGACTAAAGACTGCACCATCTGTGGACTGCACATACTTCTAACAACACAGAGCGGTGATGGGCTCGCCACCTGTCACGCTGAGCACATGTGCAGTCGCTATTTGGTTTAAAGGTTAGAGGACTGCTTTTGCGGTCCTCGTTGCCTAGTCTCTGACTAACCCTTCGGGATAAATGCATACATACATACATATGATTATACGTCGGTATGTATGCATGTATAATCGTCAATCGTCATCGGGCACAGGCCTACCCATATGGAGTCATGCACATGGAGAGAGTAGAGCATGTAGAGCATGTAGAGACCCAACAAAAAGAGTGACATAGATAATTGTCTAGATTTTTTATGTGTTATATGCGGTCTACCTATAGTAACTATAATTAAGTCGTTTAAAATCCATTGTAATATCTAAAAATAACCATTAAAAAGCAATAATATGTTAATATGAAGTTTAATTTTATTTAGCCATAACTTTTTTCCCACAGTGATTCGAGAGTTAAGTGCCATAGTAAAAGTTGTAGAATATAAAAAAACCTTTCGAACGACATATCGCTCAAAGTTATTGCTTTATAGACTGGGGTCCATAAATTTTTGCCGGTCCTCCTTTTCCGTATATTTTTTAGCAATTGTTTTTTGCCATGTTTAAAAATCTAGTTTTAACTTGTAAGTGATTTGGATAACTCTGTAAGCTACAAGACTTTCTGAAATAAATAAATAAAAGCGACAACCAACAACGACTACAGTCTAGAGTAACAATAAATATATTTTTAATTTGCTTTTATTAGGACATATCAAACAAGAAGGAGGAGGCAGTCGACTCTATAAAGTCCATAATCGAGTCCCGCGAGCTCGGCCTGGAGCTGGGCGGCTACAGTATGGGCATTGGGCTGGGGCTGCGCGCCGCCATACCGAAGATGCCCAGCTTTAGGAAGAAGCGCAAGATACCCTCGCCTGTTGTGATGGATGAAGACTCTTCTAAGAGGCTTAGCGATCAGGTAACTGTTGTGTTTTGATAAGAGATGTAATGATATAAGTGACTCTTTTGGTGCGTCAATTAATAAATTGTAATTAAATAAAACAGGCCTCGGTGGCCGTGTAGGCAAGCGCACGGCTCGATATCCGTAGGTTCCGGGTGACACCCCTTATTAAGTACTACCCTTATTAATAAGTTGTCATTTTGGAATCTGTCACTTTCGGAATTTGTCATTTTCGGAATTTGACATTTTTGGAATATGACATTTTCAGTATTTGTCACTTAAGGAATTTGTCATTTTCGGAAAATGTCTATTTTTTAATATACGTTTTAGGAAGTTCTCGTTTTCGGAACTTGTCGTTTTAGGATGTTGCCGTTCTCAGCGTGAGGGTTCCTAGGTCGGTCAAAGTGTGTTTACGGATTTTTCGATACATATCCCCGGGTTTGAGATCACACACCCGCATTTGGTAAGCGTGGAGATTAAGCCAACAAACATCAATTGTAGCGAAAACTTGATTTCAATGATGGAGGCCTTTGTCCTACAATGAAACAGCATACAGGCAGTTTTACAATACCTACCTAAAAAAAAATTTAATAAAAGAAATATTCTAAAATTTCTAAAGAAAGGGTAGATATAGCAGTTTTTATAAGTTAATATATATGAGTATTTATGAATGTCCCGCGGCTCTTACTGAATTGACTGTATTGTTAGGAGGAGATGGTGCAGAACTCTGACGAGGAGAAGGAAGTGCCGACGGCGAGTCCGCGCGCCCGGAACACCGGCTCGTACCTGTCGCGCGGCATGCGGCGGCAGTCCAGCAGCTCCTCTAGGTGAGTGTTTCATAAACTGATTCATCATCATCATCATCAGCCTATAAACGTCACACTGCTGGGCACAGGCCTCCCACTTGGACAATAGCACGTGGGGATATCGGGCCATAACCCACCACGCTGGCCCAATGCGGCCCAATGCTGGCCCAAGGTGGGTTTTAACAACTGTCATGTTACGACAACAACCGCGACCAACGCCTTGACGAGCCTTCCGAAGCACGGAGGAGCTCGAGATGTTTTTAATTTGGTCAGCCATCAAGTGACCCGGCATTGCGAAAGTTGCTTAGCGGACAAGATCGCAAGCCGAACGCGTTAGCCGCTGCACCATCGAGCTCCTCGATTAAAAATAATCTGATTGCATGCATGTTATTTATTTACTTTATTTATTCACTAGCGGCACGCCCGCGCCTTCGACCACGCTAACTTAGAAACACCGTTACAGTTCAGCCATTTTGTAAAAAATATTAACAAATTATATATAAAAACCATCGTAATTTATCGATCTTTCTATCAGTGATAACGGCATAACAATCCATTGCGTGGTTTAGAAGGAGAAAGAGGAGCCACAGACATAGGGAAACGGCCACTTTACTTTATAATATGACAAATACAATACAAATGACATAACTAAAAGATTTTTCAGCCTTTATAGCTTTTTAAAAGATCTATGCCTAGCTGTTTCAAAAATTTTTTTCTTCTGTTTTTAAGAATACTAAATGTGTCGATGCGACCCCAATTTCGTTAATACATTTTGAACTTTATGGTTGGGGAATAAGGATCTATATCAATTAAACAAATTTGACAGTTTTGGGCCTGCTGGTGTGTGTGTGTGTACGTCAAAAAACTATTTTAATAAGAAGTAAAAAAAATGTGAAATATTTAGTGTTGGTAATCCTGTTAAGTTGATCCTGCTAATGTGTTGTGTCAGAAAGTCACCGCTCTTTTAGCCCGTATTCGTTATGAATTATAAAAATACAAAAAAAAAGTATAAAAAGACATTATTAAATAGATCTCAGGAAGCTTATACACTTGTTATTGTTCACTCGTCCAGGTCATCGTCATCGTCGTCAAGCAGGTCTTCGTCGACGGAGTCATGCTCGGAGCGCGAACCGAAAGGACCAGCGCCCCGGATATACTCCGACACCGACGAGGACTCCGACATGGAGCAGGCTGAGGTAACTGCTCGCCCTTATTACCGCAGTATAAGGTGTCTAATACCCTAGCTCAGAACACGAACGCCAAAGGAGGATAGGATATACTATGACCTAGGATGTACTCTGACCTGGATCAGGCTAAAGTAACTGCATGTCGCCCTCATTACCGCAGCATAAGGTGTCTAATGCTCGATCTTGCTCAGAATGCGAACGCCAAAGAAAACCAACCTAATTTACAATATGTCCAGGGATGTAGTAATAAAACTTTAGGAGCAGTATCTACAATATATTTCATCGACGAAATAGCCCATAATGGGGGTCAATTTTAAAACCCTACAAGACTGTTGTGACAACCAAAAGTTGCCTAACTCGTACAATTAACGGCCGTTTGAGTTCTACTTCGTGTAGGGCCTTGATTTTGGTGTTTTTTAAAAGGCAAAAATGTAAGGTAGCTAAAACAATAAAAACACGCTATCAAAGAACTATTTTTTTCAATTGGCGAAAGGAGAAAGTATTTTTTTTACAGTTTTTGTGCGCATTCGGGCACTTTTTGAACAGCAATACACAATTGACCCCCCATATGGGGTATTTTCGTCGATGAAATATATTGTAGATACTGCTCCTAAAGTTTTATTACTACATGCATGGACATATTGTATACTGTAACCCGGATCAGGCCAAGGTATAATGAACATCGCCCTTATTACCGCAGATTAAGGTGTCTAATACTCTAGCTCAGAATGCGAACGCCTAAGTAGACGCACCTAGGATATACTCCGAACTAGATCCAGCTAAGTTAAATGTATGTCACCATTAGTACCACAGCGTGAGGTGTCTATGTGTGGGATAAAAAAATGCCGTAGAGTATTTTCCCCCACCGATGAAAGTTCTGACATGGAGCAGGCTAAGGTAACTGCATGTCGCCCTTATTAACGCAGCATAAGGTGTTTAACACTCTAACTCAGAATGCGAACGCCAAAAGCGACTTAGGATATACTGCAACCTGGATCAGGCTAAGGTAACTGGAATATCACTCTTATTACCGCAGCGTTATGTTCTTTATACTCTGTTTCGGAATCAAAGACAAAGGGAGCCACGCCCAGTATACTCGTACACTGATGAAGACTGACATGGGGCAGGCTAAGGTAACTGCATGTCGCCCTTATGACTACCGCAAAATATGTCTAATATTTTGGCTTGGGGTATGAGATAAGGGGTTTGCACCCAGGATACACTCTGACCTGCATCAAGCCAAGGTAAATAAATTTCACCCTTATTACTACAGCATAAGGTGTCTTATACTTTGGCTCGAAGTGAGATTAAAAAAAGCCGCACCCAGGATATACACCCGCTTCGATGGTGACTCTTATATGGAGCAGGCTGAGGTATCTTCATGTCAACCTTATTTCCACAGTATAAGGTGTCTAATACTCTGAATCGGAGCGCGAACACGAGGGAGCCGTGACCAGAATATAGCTGTTGCTAGCTATTTTGCTAGCTCAAAGTCCCGTTTCCAATTGCAGTTTAATAAATCTTTGAAAGTTTTATCATCATGAAGGTTCTATATTCTTGTACAGCGCTTTCTTTCATATTGCCATAAAATAGGAGGTATTTTAATAACTACGTAATATATAAAAACTACACACTTTTAAACTTTCGCGTTAAATTATAAACGTCGGGTATAAAATGGTATGCGTAGGATGACTTTAATAAGTAGAGGGTTAATCGCCGTCTAATGTTAGTTTATAAATAAAAACTATTATATCTTTTTTATTATTTATTTACAACATAATTATCTTCTTCTTACCGTTTAGTTGAAGGTGATATCAAACAAGGAGCGACTTCGGCGCGTGTATTCGTCGTCGGATAGCGAGGAGGAGCAGAGTCGGAGAGAAACGACGCCCATACCGCCGGTGGAGGCGACCGCCGACGACCGCCTCGGGTCACCCATCCTGTCCCCGGAGGGCCCGAGAGACCATATACTCGATCGGGTGTATTCAGACTCGGAAGAGGAAAGAGAGTACCAGGTAAGCGTTGTACCAGAGAATATTCTGAATTTGCTTGGTAATTTAACATGAAATAACTGCCATTGAGCAGACAGTAGACAAGTAAAGCCATTAAAGTTATTGTGAAGGTGTTTTACTATTTTGTGAAAATTCGAAACATTCACACCCTTGTTTTGTTAAAAATCTTTGCTCGGACTACTTATAAAGTTTTCCCAATTTTGTTCTCCTTTATTAGGTTGGTTTGAGTTTACTAGTGCAGATTCTAATAAGTTTCAGTGATGTTTTTGTAGTTTAGCCTACCATTTCGACGACCTCCTTGGTCGAGTGGTTTGTACACCGGTTTTCATGGTGCCGCCATCTCTGAGGTCCCGGGTTCGATCCCCGGTCGGGTCAATTTAGAAACTATTGTTTTTCTAAATTGTCTCGGGTCTGGGTGTTTTCTATGTATAATAAGTATATATTTAAGCATGTTTATTTGTTGTCTAGTAACCATTTAACGAGTTTCTTTAATGCTTCTCTTGGGCTAGAATCGGCTAGATAATTGGTGTGAGTGTAGGAAAGTTTTATTTAGTTATTTTATTTATTTATTATTTATTCCGACATACACGTTCTATTTAAAAACTGCAACCACCGTTTTCCTGTTCATATTCATCTTATAAGGAAAACTCGCCTGACTATTGTGTTCTTTTATTTGGAAGGTATTCTTACTTCTTTAACAACTATTGTTTCATGAATATTTTCTCAATTAGGAGAGAAGAAGAAGAAACACGGAATACATGGAGCAAATCGAGCGGGAATTCCTCGAGGAACAGCAGAAAAACGTGGAGGGGGACACGCGCCCGCTGCCGGATAAACCACCCGACGAAAGGTGAGCATACATTTAAACAAACATATATTCACAACTATTGTCCCCCAAAGCGTAAGGCAAGGGAAGAGAGGGGTTAGTCGTTTCCTTAACCGCTACGGCTCACTAAGGCTTTCTATAAACTTCTATAATTGGCTACTTAACAGTTCTCGGAAAAGTATTTAAAAAATATTTTATTTTCTCGAAAAAGCTTTATTTCATAGAAAAAAAAATATTTTTATTAATATCAAATTTCGTGCGAAAACGGTTGGTCACGTGACATTTTGCCCTGTGACGTCACATCTCAATAAACAAACAAAAATTTATCTTAAAACCTGACAGATAGTTTTTGTTTATTTTGTGAGATGTGACGTCACATGAAGCTTAATCATGGCCGCCCGTGTTTCGGGTAATCCACAGATAAAAGATCGCAAATTTGTTTTGTAAAAGTAAAGTATTAACAAATTATCTTAGTAAAAAAAACTATTGGATAATTATCCAATAGTTTTATTATAAATTACCATATACGACATATTTTATATTTTATTGTTACAACTGTCAAATAGTCAATTAAACCTATTTTATCTTCACCAGTCCGCCCGAAGCGAACGTTAACGAGATCCAAAGTCCAGTCAACAACCACATCAAATCCCCGGAGAAGGACCGGCGAAGTCCGTTGGAAGAAGGCGAGAAGAAGAAAGAAAAACCGGAAGTGGAAGAAGGAGAGATCAGCTCTGAAGAGGAGCCAGCGCGGAAGAAGAAGGAGCGGACGAAGAAGAAGGAGAAGCGGCCGAGGGTCGCGTCCCGCTCGCTCAGCGAGCACGAGCACTCCAACAACGAGGCCAGTGCGGGCGTCAACGGCGTTAAAGAGGTGGGCTCATTGCTTCTAGCAGCAATCTATTTGTTTTTATTTTATACTGTAGCTGTCCCGGCGAACTTCGTACCGCCTAAAGCTGTGTCTCCTGCGACACTGTTTTGTGTTTTCTAAATACCTAACATCGAAACATCTAACAAAATATAATCCCATATTTTGTTAGAAAACACAAAACAGTGTCTCAGGAGACCCGGCTTAGTAATCAATTTGTCGATTCTAAGCTTAACAGTCTAGCTGTCAATTCTATTCTATTCTCTCAATTTTTTTTTAATATTACTATTTTTAATATCTTTTAACTGTTTTTATTACATACATCCTCTTTGCTGTCTTGTATGTCACTCACTCAATCACTTTATTAAATGGAGATTATTTAATCCAAATTGTTACACTTTTCTATATTTCTTTTTTAACATTTTCTTTCACATACAAGCCTTGTCCTAATAATTAAAAAAAATAACAAAAAAATAATTAGCCAAGTAGGTGCAATAGTTCTGAAGTGATGCGCTTGCAAGCATTTCGGCAATTTTTATTAATATACATTTTATTTCATTGATGTATGAACATTGTACTGTACACACTCCTGCTGATCAACTTATCGAAAACTGTAAAATTTCTCCAATCGATATTGATTCTTGCACCCTAACTATATAAAGTTGAAAATGTATCGAAGAAATTTTACATTTTGTATTAGGTTGACTAGCTGGCGTCTGTATCTCAGTGGCGGTACCTTCATACAAGCCGAAAAGCCCGGCTTGCCCTAACAAAAACTCAATATCACTACTGGTAAAACGCAATTATTAAAATCACTTAATATTTTTTACCATTGTTAATTTTCTTTCATCAGCATTCAAATTATCAATTTTATAAGTTTCTCATATTAAGAATCACCAAACAAATCGCATAAAGCTGCTTATAAATCGTGCGACGCTTTACATCTCTCTCGCACAAGTTGGCTTGCAACCGGGCTTCGGATTTAAAGTATATCCGCTCTCTTCTAACTTTAACAAAATTGCTTCTCTATAAACATAATACTGCGTAAGTATGTATAGATTCTATGAGAAATTCATACTCTTCGTCAAAGCCAGCTTGCGTTATGAAGTTCGCAAGTAAGGCCTTCTCCAAATCAGGCTTTATTTCTACCGAATCACGTGCAACTTAAACGCGGGCGAACCAATCAGAGGCGACCGACGACAGCTCGAGCTCGGGCGAACCAATCAGAGGCGAGCGTTAATACGCGATTGTGCTGTGCAGCAGCCACAGGCTGCAGCCAGCCATTTTTTATTCTTTGTTATTGTTACACGACTTCACTTTGTTTGAGGGATTGTTTTTAAGTAACAAGTGTTTTCGTAATTTGTGATAAAAAAATGTGTTCCGAGTTCAGTTCGTCGCTTTATTTATTGGTCTCTGTGACGAACTTAGATGTGTTGGGCATGTGATGTGTTGCAAACAAATGTGTACGTGTTGATGATTGGCATACGAAAGGCAGAGGTAAATAAATTCTTTGAACATCACACAACGACATGATTTATGTATTTCGCAAACTATTAAAAGTCATCTAGGGCATAGGTCTATGTGAAAAACTCTTTGGATTGTTGGTTGCTTCCATTCAAATAATTAAGTAATCATTAATAAATTAAGTGTAGAGGCCTACATATCGACTGTGATTTCCGCGCAAAATGCCCATTTTCGCATTTTGTAGTAATTTTCCAGTTGTATTTATCGTTTTTATCGAAATAGGATAATAAATGCATGCGTTATATTACGAATCTCCACTCTGCGAGAATAAGCTGAGTTCGGACGGCCGGCGCATCGCATTTTGTTGTAATTTTGTACTTAGTTGTATTTATAGTTTTCATCGAAATAGGATAATAAATTCATTATAACATTTTTATTCCTCATGAAGTAACAATTATTCTGGTATAAATTTTACTCAATAATATTATCGTAGATAAGAGAAATTCACAGTTAACTTAACGCGATTTTCGAAGTTTTTTTGGTTTTGTTTCATTTTTCATTTTCAATCCAGGAGCTTAAAAAAGTGCCCTCGCGCAATTTATGAAAATCTTTCTCTGCAATTTTAAGTTTAAATAAAAATTAGCGGAATTTACAAAAAGCGAGGCCGCTACGTACCTACTATGCCAATAGCTATTATACACTATTCAATAAGTAAATACTGTTAATGTATTTTGGTTTCTGAGATAAAGAACGCCTAAATTGCCAAAATAAAATTCTCAAAAATCACATTCAAGATGTAATAGAAGGTAATAGCCTGTTTTTTTTACCAACGACAAGAACGTTTGGAATGCCACGGCCTATGATGATTTGAGTAAAAAATGTGGCTAGTGTCACAAATGGGCACCAACATTGTACCTAGGTAGCAAGATTAGGAACTTCAGGTTTCGTGGCTTGCCCCAATCTGGAGCCCTAGGCACGCCACTGCTGTATCTGGTATGATGTGTATATACAGATTTTTTTTAAACCTGTGCACATATTTTTTTAAATTATATAGTAACTTAATCTAGAGCAGGGATGCACAGACTACGGCCCGCGGGCCGCATGCGGCCCGCCGGTCGAATACTGGTGGCCCGCCGACAGCAAAAATAATACTCTCTATATATAAATTCTTTTTCAATTTGAATACATTATTATCAATTTTTCATTGTCTTTAATTACCTATACTTCTGGTGGCCCACCATCAGTTCATAATTTGCCCGAGTGGCCCCTAGTCTTAATAAGTCTGTGCATCCATGATCTAGAGCTACAGATTTAATTTAATTTTTTTTAAGTGAAATGTAAAGAAACTAAAATTTATCAAACATATCCACAAAAATACCGTTATCATGGTCAATCGACCGCGCAATTGAACTCTGACACATAACGATACCCCAGGATACCTAGGTTAGGTTACCTTAACGTTACACGTGACCTTTCGTTCGCCCGGTATCCACGAGTTATTTTTTTATTGGGCTGGACAAATTAAATGGGTCGGAAGCAGGCCGTCCCATTCGCAACTCGTCCCATTCGCAGATTGTCTCATTCTCGGCTCGTCCCATTCGCGGCTCGTCCCGTTCGTGGCTCGCCCCGTTCGAAACTCGTCCTATCCTCTATTTTTTTTTGCAACTCGTTCCATTCGCTACTTGTACCGTTCTTAGCTCGCCATTGGGTATATAACTAACTGAATAATAATGAATAATGCTGCAAATCATTTATTAAAATACAACAAAATTCTTAATAGGTCCCCCGTGCTTACACAAGATTTTACAAAAAAAGAATATTGAAATTCTTTTATTCATAAAAAAGTATTAAGCCGTTTGATGTGCGTCGAAAGCAGATGTTACCTTTGGCTTAGTCCTATTCTTTTTAAAATTTATATAAATCTAAATTACTATTATAATGTCATACACAAACATGTTTTATCAAAATATCAAGTTAGTGGTTTCACTATCATTTACAAAAAAAAATATTCACATTATTTGATTTATAATCAGTCAGTCTTAAATATTATATGAATTACCATAACTTCAAGTACTAATAATAAAGAGTAATTGGGACCACGAAACTCGGCTAGCAACGTTATTAATAATCAAGATTGCTGGCATGTTTTGTCTAGGCGTGTGTTAAAATAATATACTGAATCCCCCCTAAGCTATGTATGGCATGTATTCAAATTAACATCCTGGTAATCTTTATCCATACCACGAGTTGTAAAAAAATATAAATGGGACGAGCTGCGAATAGGACGAGTTGCGAACGGGACGAGCCGCGAATGGGATGAGCCGCGAACGGGACGAAATGAGAATGGGACAAGCTGCGAATGGGACGAGTTTCGAATGTGTGACGAGTTGCGAATGGGACGACCTGCTTCCGACCCAAATTAAATAAATAATGAATAATAAATTTCAAAAAAAATAAATTGATGTCTAATAACGTTACTGAATGATATAAAAAAAATAAATGCACGTATAAAAAAAAATCCTGTATTTAAAACTCTAATCCCTTGACACAATATCGATACCCAATTGGAAACCTATAATTCAACATGCTGATTCAATATCGCCCTAGCAGACCAGCGGCGCGGCATCGGAGACCTGGTCGCCGATGTCTCAAACGTCTCAGGCTTCCCAGGCGTCGCAGGTGGCTCTCGACCACTCGTACTGCCGGCCGCCGCCCGCCGCCGCGACAGAGCGGAGGCCTTCCAATCACCTGCGCCACGACCATGGTGAGGAAACGCATACATCCTACTTTTTTTTTTTTTTTTTTTTTTAGCAGAAGGAGGCAAACGAGCAAGCGGGTCACCTGATGGAAAGTAATCACCGCCGCCCATGGACACCCGCAAAACCAGAGGAATCGCAGGCGCGTTGCCGGCCTTTAAGGAAGGAATAGGCTCGTTTCTTGAAGATCCCTAAGTCGTAACGGTCCGGAAATACCGCCGCCGAGAGCTGGTTCCACTTCCTACTAATCCTACTAATATTATAAACGCGAAAGTTTGTAAGTATAGATGGATGTTTGTTACTCTTTCACGTAAAAACTACTGAATGGATTCGGATGAAATTCGGCATACAAATAGTTTATAACCTGGATTAACACATACGATACTTTTTATCCCGATATTCCCACGGGAACGGAAACCACGCGGGTGAAACCGCGAGCGGCCGCTAGTAATACATAATGTGGCGGCGCCACCTACCGCGTACGCCGCACATTATGCGATATGAAGCAAACACCTTCTCAACCGTGTCAACAGATGGCGCCACAAAAGCCAACCGAACGACATCTCCATACTACGACAGTAAAATAGTATTGGACGCCTGCATCGCAGTAGCAAAGTTTCACCATCTCCTTCGCTATATATACTTTCCAACTAACATCCGTTGGACTTCGGTCCCCGAGCTATACCACCCAGATCGGAGGAAGATCTTCCCTTTGGACTTCCTACAGTGTGGCATCCATTCTACATCCCTTCCGCTTCCCTACAATGGTGACCCCGACGTGATCCTATTCTACCTACCATCAGCTTCCCTACACATATCACGACTATTATAGCCGAAGGGTTAGTCAGAGACTAGGCAATGAGGACTGCAAAAGCAGTCCTCTGCCATAGTCCACTTTTCACCAAATAACGACTGCACATGTGCTCAGCGTGACAGGTGCTGAGCCCAACGCCGCTCTTTGCTGTTGGATGTATTGCACATACGTCCAACAGCATAGAGTCTTTAGTCGCCTTTTACGACACCCAAGGAAAGAGAGGGGATGGTAGTGTTCTTTAAATGTTTTCTACGAACATTTTTGATCTCTGTACTTTACTTTAGCATATATTTTTTTAAATTTGTCTCGTCATTGTGACTACATCCTGCCTGATGGTAAGCAGCCGATGCAGTCCAAAATAACCAATGTTTATTAAAATAAGCTCAATGGTTTTTAAAAAATGGTACTTGAAAGTTTGTATGGAAAACCGATTTACCGCTGGAGTACCGCTGACATCTATAAAAAGAACCGCTGTAGCTTACCTTCAAATTAAAATACACATACAGGGCCCTGATTCTGTATCGAAATCTATAGATTCCACACCTAAACCTTACCGCGCACAAACGTCAAACGCATACGTTTTTGGGAAGATATCGTAACTTTTTAAGGAATTAACGTGGTTTTGAAACAAGGAATCGTTACAGAATAAGGGCCCAGGTTACAATTGGATTTTTTTTAATAACCAAAGCCATTGATTCTTAGTTAGTTCACTACGTGACCAAATTAACAAAATTAATTTAAATAAAGTATGTACACTTATTATGTTGTATTGTTGACTTGGTGCAAAACAAGTAAAAAGATTATAAGAAACAGCATGTATTTTTGCCAATTGATCTACACGGTGAATGGTATCTGTGCCAATTTTTTAACTGTTGACCATCACGTGACATTTTTATATTGTATTATTTTATGAGCAGGTTACACTTGGATGGCGGAACCGGAGAGCGAGCCTTCCGAGGAGCGAGTGGAGGAGGAGGCCAAGCCCAAGAAGGAGCCCAAGCGGCCGTACAAGAGAAAACACGAGACCAAGAAGCTCGCCGAAATACAGAACAAGTAAGTTTGCAGCCTTATGTTAACGATCAATATTCATAAAATGTAACAGGAAAGATGTAGTTCGTAAATAAAGAAGAATGGGCATTTTTGTATGAAACCCGTCCCACCCCTTGATGGTAAGTTTCGAAATAAATAGCGTATTTTGTTGTAAGTACAGCAAATATGAACGAAGTGAATGAATGAATGAATGAATGAATGAAAAAAAAGGGAAAATGAAAAAAAAATGAATAAATGAGGTTGTATAGTTAAATTCAAGAAAAAATCTTGACTTCAATTTTATATTATCATTTATTATTTTAATTTTCTTCTTCTCAATAACTTTTTCTCCAATGCCTGACAGATTTGCTGTCATACAATAAAATGCTTCACTTTTCAAGTACTTTCATTTGATGCATAGATGTAAACGTTACAAGAGGGGGGGGGGGGATGGACGTTTTTACCATTCTATGTATAATAATAAACTAAATAGGTATGTAGTTTTGAATGCTTCATGATTATTCCAGATTATTCGAACTCTAGTTCAGAAATAAGACAAAGTCATTAAAAAATAAGTATTTAGTTGAATTAACAATAGAATTGCCATCAGTATTTAAAGCATAGAATTAAAAATCATAAATTATCACATTAATGTTGTGCAAAATTGCATGAAAAGTAATATTATTATTATATTTACAGTTTATTCTAAGCGATCTGTTTTTATTAAAATCGCAATAAAAAAGTATTTACCCATTATGTTATCACCTCATTCCCACACCACATTCGCAGACTGCACGAAACGCGCGAAGAGTACGACTCCAACGCGTTCCCGAGCATGACGTTCAAGCAGCGCGACATCATGGCCGAAATGCACGTCATGTACGAGTTTCTGACGCGCGGCATCGATCGCGAAGACGTGGAATACCTGCGGCGGGCGTACGAAGCTTTGTTAGCGGAAGACGCCCAAGGCTACTGGCTCAACGACACGCATTGGGTCGATCATCCGCCCACGGACCTCTGCTACAGCCCGCCCAAGAAAAAGTCCAAGCGGCACAATAATATCTATGAAGATCTACAGGTAATTAATAATTGTAGACAAATCTTACGTGACAGTCCCACGGAGTGCTGGCGGCGGGGGAGGGGTGCCATCTGCACACAACTGACGTTCCTACTTAATTATTAATTATAAACAACTTTGACGACCTCCTTGGTCGTATGGTTTGTACACCGGTTTTCATGGTGTCGCCATCTCTGAGGTCCCCCGGTTCGATCCCCGGTCGGGTCAATTTAGAAACTATTGTTTTTCTAAATTGTCTCGGGTCTGGGTGTTTTCTATGTATAATAAGTATGTATTTAAGTATGTTTATCCGTTGTCTAGTAAACATTTAACGAGTTTCTTAACGAAGCTTCTCTTGGGCTAGATAATTGGTGTGAGTGTAGAAAAGTTTATTATTATTTATTACTTAATTAATGGCTGTCGCGTTTAGCATTAAGCCAATTTCTATTGGTTTAAATTCTTAGAGTACATTTATTATTGTACGGTAGATAGAAATAAAATGGAGTCTCACAACAAGTGTTGTTGCTAAAAGAACACGGGGAGAAACTCCGACGTTCCTACTATACTCAACGCCTCATGGCAGACGGTGCCATAAATCACTTTGTAACAGAGATGCGCACGCGCAATTTTACAGGATTGTCGATAAAAAGCATTGTTTGTGAGTTATCGACAAATATGTACAAATCACCTCATTATAGTATTGATCATCATAACGAATAGTTTTTATACTATGACAAATTTACAATCTTTGCTAGAACAGGACTTGAAGAAATCATTTTTATGCGAACAGCTAATAATACATGTTGTCAGTAGCGGCACTGACGACGATAAAAACGATTAGTCTCAAATATTTTTTGTAAGAATATAAATAAATACTAATAATAAACAAAACAATCAATTACATTTGTCACATTTTTATTTGTATCAACTGCGTGCGCCATAAAAAGCAGAAATGCTCGCAACGACATTCGATTGCCTTCCCAATGTACAGACGCAAGCACTTCAACCTACCACAAAATGTCAAATTTCTTTAATACATTTTAAACGTCACTAGAGTATAAGAATCAATTTCGTCTGGCGAAATTTGACAGTTTTGGACAGGTCAATCTGCAGTCGTGTGTACTAATAATACGTATAATTATTAGGGTCATTCGAGCGGCTCCGCGCGCAGCGAAGGCTACTACAAGATGGACGCGCGGCTGAAGGCGAAATACAAATACCACCACGGGCGCAGCTGCGCCGCCACGCCGCTGCCGCAGCCGCACGACGACAAGAAGATCGCCGCCAAGATGCAGCTGCTATCGCGGGAGGCACGCTCCAACCAGCGGCGGCTGCTCACCGCGTTCGGTAACTATACACGCAAGCAAACACACACGCACACACCCCGACACACACACACTGACACACACGCTAACAAGGTCGCTGCCAAGATGCAGCTGATGTCACGCGAGGCGCGCTCCAACCAGCGGCGGCTGCTCACCGCGTTCGGTAACTATACACACACGCAAACACACACTCACGCTCACCCGCACGCACGCACGCACACGCACCCAAGATGAGATGCCGCCAAGATGCAGCTGATGTCACGCGAGGCGCGCTCCAACCAGCGGCGGCTGCTCACCGCGTTCGGTAACTATACACGCACGCAAACACACACTCACGCTCACCCGCACGCACGCACGCACACGCACCCAAGATGAGATGCCGCCAAGATGCAGCTGATGTCACGCGAGGCGCGCTCCAACCAGCCGCGGCTGCTCACCGCATTCGGTAACTATCATCATCATCATCATCATCATCATCTGTATCCGCGGGTCAGAGGACACCGCCAAATACAGCAGAGAAGGGACTTACCGGGAGCAGGCTGGACGGGATCGCATGTACCGGAAGACGAACTGGGCAAAGCACGGGGAGGGCGATGAAGTGGACTTCACGATCACGGCACAGCACACAGTCACTTCACGTAATCACAGGCTCTATCTTCACAGGCAGTATCATTAAGGGCACAGAGTCACTATATATAAGCAGTCTACGGCGTCCAGGGCGCGTATATCTGTGGGCGTCTCGCGGTAGCTAGCAGACAGACTGACTCACTCGCCGGCCGCGTCGTTCCTTCACCTGCTGCGCGCCAACTTCGCGATACAACGCTAGATGGCGCTAGGCGTATCTTAATACGCTTACAAGACGTCTCGCCCGTGGCGAGTACATCATCATCATAGGCCTCTTACATCTGTAAAAGATGATTCAGCTGCTCCAACCAACGGCGACTGCTCACCGCGTACGGTAACTATACACTCACGCAAACACACACGCACACACCCCCACACACACATACACACCCCCACACACACACAGACACATACGCAGTCAAGATTCAGCTGCTCCAACCAACGGCGGCTGCTCACCGCGCTCTGTAACTATACACATACATACATACACACGTGCGCACACACACGCACACACACAGACGCTCACACACAGACGCACACGCAGCGCGCATGCAGACACGATGGCCGCTAAGATGCAGTTGCATTTGGTCAGAAGAATCCTACCATTAGAGAACTTATTACATTGTGTATGAATGAATTATGAATATGAGATAATTTATTATGGATGATGAAGATTTATGAATTAGCTTTCACTAAAAAAAGCATAGGCGTATCATAACTAATCTAGAACAAAAATAACAATTTACTTGATTTCAGGCACGGACACAGACTCGGACTTGCTCAAATTCAACCAGCTGAAGTTCAGGAAGAAGCAACTGAAGTTCGCCAAGTCCGGCATCCACGACTGGGGTCTATTCGCTCAGGTATGTGCAGAAAGTTTGCAGCGATTCATGCGCGCATCTGTAGCGTTTTTGCGTTTGAATCGATGCTGTATCGCGTTTGCATCGATGCTGTTACGCGTTTGCATCGATGCTGTATCGCGTTTGCATCAATGCTGTATCGCGTTTGCATCGATGCTGTATCGCGTTTGCATCGATGCTGTATCGTGTTTTCATTGATGCTGTATGGCGTTAACATCGATACTGTGTCGCCTTTGCATCGATGCTGCATCGATGCTGCAAACGCATTTGCATCGATGCTGTAACGCGTTTGCATCGATGCTGTATCGCGTTTGCATCGATGCTGTAATGCGTTTGCATCGGTGCTGTATCGCCTTTGCATCGATGCTGTATTGCGTTTACATCGAAGCTGTATCGCGTTTGCATCGATGCTGTATCTCGTTTGCATCGATGCTGAATCGCGTTTGCATCGATGCTGTATCGCGTTTGCATCTATGCTGTATCGCGTTTGCATCGATGCTGTATCGCGTTTGCATCGATGCTGTATCGCGTTTGCATCGATGCTGTATCGCCTATGGATCGATGCTGTATCGCCTTTGTCAAGTCAAGTCAAGTCAAAATATATTTATTCAATAAACTCAATTAATAAGTACTTTGAATCGTCCAAATCTTTTTTAACCTACCACCTATTCAGGACATAATTTTCTAACTGTGGCAAAGAATGGGCGCAAGAAACCACAGCGCACAAAAGCAACGACATTTACAAACAAAAAAAAGAGTATGTCGTTACCAGGTCAATACAAAATAAGAATTTAAAAATAAAAAAAAAATGATGCAATACAAAATTACAATACAATGTAGTATCAATTAAATAGAGACAATTAGAAATAGCTGTTGGAGTGCTTGGAGCATTTCAGATCCAAGCTGTTTTGTCTTCTGTGTAATCTGACACTTTATAATAAGATTTTTTATAAAGCTTTTCTTTGATTTTGATTTTAAATTTATTAAGATCTAATTTCTGAATATCATTTGGTACTTTGTTGTAAAATCTTACACACAGACCTCTAAAAGAATTATTTATTTTATGGAGCCTAGTATAAGGTACTGCTAATTTGTTCTTACTTCTAGTGTTTACATTGTGAATATCACTGTTTTTTGAAAACATTCCAGTATTTTTATGAACATAAATCAAATTTTCATAAATGTATTGTGATGCAACTGTCATTGTATTTATATTCTTAAATCTCTCTCTGAGAGAGTCGCCAGCCTTTAGGTTATAGATTGCTCGAATAGCCCTCTTCTGAAGCACAAAGATAGTTTGAATGTCGGCAGCATTTCCCCACAGTAAAATGGCGTACGACATTACACTATGAAAGTAACTGAAATAAACTAATCTGGATGTATCAACGTCAGTTAACTGACGGATCTTCATTACTGCATAAGCCGCAGAGCTAAGTCTATTCACCAATTTAGCTATATGTGGGCCCCACTGAAGCTTGGCATCTAACGTGATGCCTAGAAACACAGTGGTGTCCACAGGATTCACATTCTTATCTTTAATTTGTACACTAGTTGTTCCTTGCTTAACATTAGGCAATACAAATCTTACACATTTGGTTTTTCCCTCGTTTAATAGCAAGTTATTTACACTAAACCAGTGAACAATCTTTGAGATCGCATTATTCACATCGTCATAATTTGGGTGTCGTCGTTTCACTTTGAATAAAAGTGAAGTATCATCAGCAAACAATACTATCTCATGACTGTCTTTTACAAAATAAGGTAAGTCATTAATATAAACCAAAAACAAGAATGGACCTAGTATTGAACCCTGCGGAACTCCCATTGTAACCACTGATCCCGGAGATCTTTTACCGTTAATGTCGACCTTCTGAATCCTGTTACTCAAGTATGAGATTAGAAGGCTCAAAGAAGCATCCCTAATTCCATAGTGGTTAAGCTTCCTGACCAAAGTTTCATGTAAAACACAATCGAAAGCCTTGGATAAATCACAAAATACCCCTAGGGTATCCTGTGATTCCTCCCAGGTATCAAATATTTGGATTAAAAGCTCAACACCGGCGTCAGTTGTTGAGCGACCCCTAGTAAAACCATACTGTTTACAATGTAAAAGTTTATTTCTATGAAAATGAATTTGAATTTGGTCTAGCATCAACTTTTCAAAAATTTTACTAAATGTGGGTAGCACAGAAATAGGTCTAAAATTAGAGGGGTCAGAAGTGCTACCTGATTTAAACAATGGAATTAATTTACTATGTTTCATTAGGTCAGGAAAAACACCACAGTCAATGCATTTGTTAAATATGCAAGCTAAAACTGGAGCTATTGTCATAATTACTGATTTAGCGACATCCACGGAATTACCCCACAGATCAGCAGTTTTCTTTTTATTGAGAGTGTTAAATGTTTTTAATATATCTATAACACAAATTTTTTGAAAACTGAAATTACTTTCACAATCTTTAACATTCTCCTTCAAAACAGATTCAGCTACAGTGGGGGAGGAAATCAAGGCTTTTGTAGTTGAAACTGGAATGTCAGTAAAAAACCTCTCAAATGCTGCAGCAACATCAGCATCAGAAGTCAAGGTTTTATTATCACAATTTAAATTGTACTCATTATTACGACTTCTGACCTTTCCTGTTTCACTATTTATAATATTCCATGTCATTTTTATTTTGTTATTACTATTCTTAATCTTAGAACTCAGATAGTTTGCCTTGGCTAATCGGCATACTCTTTTAAATAACTTTGAATAATTTTTAACATATAATTTGAAGTCGTCGCTGGTGTTATAGTTGCGTTCACCATAAAGTTCATAAAGGCGTTTCCTACTTTTGTGAATACCAATTGTAGCCCATTCATTAAAAGATGCAGCACCACTAACCGAGATCTTTTTTGGAACAAAAGATTTATTAAATTCTGAACAATATATGTTAAAAAAATCATTATAAAAGACATCAGGGTTGTCATTGTATTCTAAATAATTTAATTTTGTATCTAGATTGCTTTTAAAGCGTTCCAGCCGACCTGCAGTTTTTGGCACAACAGTGATATTCTTTTTCATCACTTGCTTACGCTGGTGTGGAAAGCTGACCATTTGGCCACGATGATCAGAGTCCAGGTTATTAATAATTTGCTTAGCCAGTGGTTTTAAATTTGTATATATGTTATCAATACAGGTGGCTGAAGTGGCAGTTATTCTTGTCGGCTCCAAAAATAAATTATTCAAATTGTATGATAGAAATAAGTTTTTAATTTTAGTTGACAATGTGGAGTTTTCTAGCAAATTTATATTAAAATAACCGCAAACAATTATTGTTTTACCTACATTGCGGACCTTACGCAATGTCTCATCCATAACTTTTTCAAAAAGATCATACAATGCTGAAGGAGGTCTGTATACACTTATCACAACAAACTGCTCCAACTCCACACAAGCTATTTCTATTGTTCGCTCAACCGAGAGGCTCACTATGTCTTTGCGTTCTTTTAATTTAAACTTTTTACTAACAATAATTAAGGAGCCACCATGTATTGCATTTCCTCGACTGAACGAACTTCCTACCAAATGATTCTTAAAATTGAACATGAACTGATGGTCTCTAAGCCAGTGCTCGGTAATGCAAAGAATATCAATATTATTACAGTTCATGAACAATTCAATCTCTAAATCTTTGCCCATCATTGATTGGATGTTCTGGTGAACAATGTTCAAAGATTCTACATTTTTTAAATTTAATGATTGACCGGGGCTTTTTATAAAGCTATTTTTACATGGATTTAATTTCATTTTATTTGCAAACATTTTGCAAGAGAGTTCCTCTTTTGTCTTATAATTTAATTCCAATAATTTGCTAGAGGTGTCCTCTATTGTCTTATAATCTAATTTAAATTATTTGGAACATATTCCAAAGTCTGAATTGGCATGTCAGTATGTTGCAGCTCAATAGAAGCCGCTGAGCTAGCCATGTTATTGGCTAAATACTTAAAATAAAATGATAGCGAATTTGCTATCTGTCGCTTAAAATAAGTCTTAAGATAATATTTATCTTTTGTCAATATAAAATTATTATCTAATAATTTATTTATGTCTATTAATTCTACTTTCTTTTCATAGAAAGCCATTGTATTCAATGTCAAATTAAGCTTAAATCTATAATTATTTTCTTTGTGTGGCAAGTTTTTACTGTAAGGAAGTGTGAACATTATAATTTTTGGAATATTTCAAGAAAGTAATTTTTCATAAAAGTTAACTTATACTTTTTTGTTCACATTTCCCCTTTTCCCAATTAAAATAATAACAGTTTCTACATTATTAAGGTCATGTGAAATCAATTTTTCCATTATATCATGGTATGTCAAACCAGGCATACAATAATTTAAGACAGTTTGCCCCTCAGTGTTTAAAAATTGACCCAACCCTCTTCCAATTTCATCACTAAACATTAGAGTGCTACTTTTAGTACATTTATTGTCTTATAAATGAAAAATTTGCATCGATGCTGTATCGCGTTTGCATCAATAATCTTTTTTACGGACTAACTTGTTTAATTTATTATATTACATAGTCTCCCTGTGACTACGGACCCTGTAGATGTAGAGGGGATAACAAACTATGTAATATAGTAAATTAAACGCGAGTTATTTCGTAAAAGAGTGTTTCATTTCAATGTGTAGTGCTCGCTTAAACCTAAGAAAACAAAATGCCTAATTCTAAAATGCCCAACTTAATGGACAAGGACTTAATGGAAGAACTCTAGTTTAGTTTTAATAGAAATCAGAAAGGTAACGACACTTTATAAGAAATAGGTATTTTCAGAATTAGGTATTTAGCGAATTAGTCCTTTTTAAGCTGTTGGACATTTTAAGAATTAGGTATTTATCGACTTAGCCCCCAGCAGTGGGACGTTTATAGGCTAACGACGATGATGATGATGATGATGATGATGACGATTAACTACTAGCGGCCGCTGGCGGTTTCATTCGCGTGGTTCCCGTTCCCGTGGGAATATCGGGATAAAAAGTATCCTATGTTATAATCCAGGTTATAAACTATCTGTATGCCGAATTTCATGCAAATCCATTTAGTAGTTTTTACGTGAAAGAGTAACAAACATCCATCCATACTTACAAACTTTCGCGTTTATAATATTAGTAGGATTATATTTATGTATGATTTCTACCCCAACTCGCACAGGAGCCGATCGCCGCCGACGAGATGGTGATCGAGTACGTGGGCCAGATGATCCGGCCCATCGTGGCCGACGTGCGCGAGGCCCACTACGAGGCCACCGGCATCGGCAGCTCCTACCTGTTCCGCATCGACCTCGACACCATCATCGACGCCACCAAGTGCGGCAACCTGGCCAGGTTCATCAACCACAGTTGCAATGTGAGTGCTTTTTTTTTATTTTACCACAGGTTTTTCTCTTGAGTGGTAGAGCTGCGCTGCGAATTACGGGCCGGCGCCGGCGGGCGCGCCCGGCGTAATACCACACTATCGGCACACGAATATCGGCGTGAAACAATGGCACTCGTTGCGTTGCTGTTGTGTTATGGCGGCTCCACATTAATGCCGTGAATTAACGCTCGAATTCACGCCATGAATTCACGGCACAAGTCGTGCCCTCCACATTCACGGGATGCTCACAATCGTTCGTGAAGCCCGCCGCGAAATGGACGTAGAAGCGGCTGCTGCAATAACTTTGTTTGCTGTGGCAACATACTATTTAGACGTCCAAAACATTATTAGAAAGCGATGGAAAAGAAGAAGATGGTGGGATGAGTGAAATACATCGTAACCGATCAAAGTATAGTCTGGAGTAAACTGAAAAATTCCTCTTTGATAAACTGGCACGGGCCCGTGAATGTGGATTTACGCGTGAACGGCACGCGAACCCTTTGTCGCGGGACAAAATACACGCCGATCAGGGCCCTGATTCTGTATCGCAATCTATAGATTCCACACCTAAACCTTACCGCGCACAAACGTCAAACGCATACGTTTTTGGGAAGATATCGTAACATTTTAAGGAATTAACGTGGTTTTGAAACAAGGAATCGTTACAGAATAAGGGCCCAGGCGTGAACGCGCGTAAATCCCGCGAAAACCGTCCACATTCACGTTCACGCCTTTTTACGGAGATTCACGGCGCTAATGTGAAGCCGCCATTACGTCTACGTCTGGTAAGTGAAAGCGCTGTAGGTAAGCGGACGGTAGGTAGAATGAATGTCACTTGGAGGAAGACAAAGGGAAGATCTTCCTCCGAGCTGGGTGATATAGCTCGGGGACCGACGTCCAACGGATATTAGTTGGAGGTGCTATATATAGCGAAGGAGGTGGTGAAACTTCGCTATCGCGATGCAGGCTTCCCATACTGTTTAAATGTCTTAGTATGGAGATGTTGGTGGGTTGACTTTTTGTGGCGCCATCTGTTGACATGGTTAAGAGGCATCGTGTCGCACTATGTGCGGCGTATGCGGTAGGTGGCGCCGCCACAGCACCATCTCCAACCCCCCTCATAATTCCTACTCCTTCCTCTAAGGCTCGTATTCTAAACTCAAACTCAAAATCAAATCCATGTTTGAATACAGTTAGAAAGGGATGGCGATATATGCGATGAATAGCACCATCCCTTTCTAACTGTACTCAAGCAGAGATTTGAGTTTGCGTTTGGTTTTAGAATACGAGCCTTAGATCCTACTCCGTCGTCAAGAGCGGTAACGCATCTGCGACTCATCTGGTTTTGCGAATGTCCATGGACGGCAGTGATTACCAGTCATCGGATTAGGTAGTGCAATTTTGCGGGATTTCATGACGAAATTTTAACATGGACATGCCAACTGCGCGGGATTACAATTTCGATAAGAGCTGGTCACACTAAAGAATAGTAACGTTTAAAAATGTTATTGTACATTTTTATGCTATTTTTACACGGCTGAATTGGCCGCCATATTGTTGTTTATGAAAGTACTACAGTCAACGCAAATGCTCGCGGCAGACGGTGCAATAAATCACTTTTGTAATAGAGACGCGCCAGGTGACGTCTCTGGTGACGTCACCCATAAATAGTAGCGAACAAATTAGCAGTGCCTTATACTAGGCTCCATAAAATAAATAATTCTTTTAAGGGTCCGTGTGTACGATTATACAACAAAGTACCAAATGATATTCAGAAATTAGATCTTGATAAATTTAAAATCAAAATCAAAGAAAAGCTTTATAAAAAAGCTTATTATAAAGTGTCGGATTATACAGAAGACAAAACAGCTTGGGTCTGAAATGCTCCAAGTACCTACTCCAACAGCTATTTCTAATTGACTATAATTAATTTTTAAAGAGCACCATATTTAATTAAACTATTTACTTTCAAATTCATATTTTGTATTTTGTGACCTGGTAACGACATATAATATATACATATTTTGTAAATGTCGTTGCTTCTGTGCGCTGTGGTTTCTTGCGCCCGTTCTTTGCCACAGTTAAAAAATGATGTCCTGAATGGGTGGTAGGTTAAAAAATATTTGGACGTTTCAAAGTACTTATTAATTGAGTTTATTGAATAAATATATTTTGACTATTGACTATAGTATAAGTGCGAGAGAGAACATGTGCGCGCTGTCTCCGAGAGCACGTTTTACAAGTATTGCTCCGACTGTCGCGAGCATATGCGCCGGCTATAAGATAAAGTGTAAATGTATGAAATAGACAATAAATCCCAAACATAGGCCTAATTTTCTTTTCTTTTTTCGCAAAAGGGATAAGGTGATTCGGCGGTGTTGGTTTACTCGTTAAAATGTGTTTTACACGTATAGAATATTTCCGAAATCCCGCATTCCCGCAGGCGTATCCATACTAATATAATGTTTGCGGACGTTGACCCTAAATTGCACTACCTAATCCGATCACTGGTGATTACTTTCCATCGGGTGAACCGCCTGCTCATTTGCCTCCTTACACCACATAAAAAATCCAATCCACATAAAAAAATTGGTTGTCTGTCAAGCTTGTTTACGAATGATAATTTTACATGATAACGTCATAAGAAAGCATTATGGAGTAGATAAGAGATAGATGCGTCACAAGCCGAACGCCTAGGCCGGTCGTGCCTCTCTATCGCTTGTTCCGCGCTCTCGCTTGCGCGCCCGGCTCAGGCGGAACGTGACACTTGCAGCCGAACGTGATTATTTTATTGCGTCATGGTTATTCGAGCGTGCAGCCGGCGTTCATCGATTTATAAGAGGTTATCACGTCAAAAAAAACTATAGGTATATACCTAATTTACTGCACTATATTCTGAGTTCGCTAAAAGAATACACCAAACCGTCTCTTCCTTTGGGTGTCGTGTACATTCAACAGCATAGAGCGGCGATACAGTATAGAACCTATCTGCTACGTGATAGAGTGTACATTTCGTGGAGAGAATCCGACTGCTATTAGTCTCCCTTGAAGTGTTGTGACCGTAACAAAAATATCTCTCATATAAAGAGCTCTTTGTTCTACCCCATACTTTTAGAAATTGTCGACAATATTGGTTCAAAAAAAATTTGCTGTTTATTGACCACTATTTAAGTTCTTCGTGTTTAGGTCGAAATAAATACACATATTACAATTACTGGTTAATAATTAAACTGGTTAAAAAACGCGAAACGTAGGGGTGAAACTAAATGCACACAGCGCCATCTCTTGACGAGTTATGGAACTAACAATAACACATTCCCATTTCATCCTCAGCCCAACTGCTACGCCAAGATAATAACGATAGAGTCGCAGAAGAAGATCGTGATTTACTCGAAGCAGCCCATCGGCGTGGACGAGGAGATCACTTACGACTACAAGTTCCCGCTCGAGGACGAGAAGATCCCGTGCCTCTGCGGCGCGCCGCAGTGCCGCGGCTTCCTCAACTGAGGCCCGCGGAACTATTCGGTACTGTTTTGTACGATACTTTGTCTATGTGGACGATCGTGTTGTGGGGAATTTTGCAAAAAAAACTTTATTTCCTTTTTGTACTGGTATGCCTTGGATACACGACTGAATGGTCAAGTCAAGTAATGAACGTATGGATGCTTTTTATAAGGAAGAAAAGTACGTGCCGCTCGCTGGAGGGAAGATTCTCTGTCATCCGTCGTATTCAAGTGTTCATTCATACTTTGATTATACGTATTACGAATTTCCGGTGTGTGTTTTCCTCTTTTGAATACAACTTTTTTTTTTGTATCGCACAATGGTTTTCTACAAAACCCGCAAGTCAACATTTATACTGCCTTAGATAACAGCTTAGCTACTCGTTCAAGCGTATGTGACGACTATGTAAATATAAAGAAACTGGGACATCGCTTGATTCGCAACACGAATATAATTTAGATCCGAAATAGAAATGGTAAATTGAGCGTGTGTAGCAGTGCTAGCAATACATTCGAGAATAATCTTAGTCTGACTCTACCTCATAAATTTTATCACATCAAGGTCTAAGAGTTAGGAGCTGTCCGCAAAGTCTATAGCGCTTCCAAGTTAAGTAAAACGTTGGAGATAAGCCAATAATTATGTTGGCGCGGCGTTCTGCAGTTGTGAACTGCCCGATGTAATTTAAAATCGTTTTTATATTAAAATAATCTTAATAATAATTGTGTGATGTGTGAATCTGAAAGTGTTTACCTCATGTATTTAATGTGAAAACTCAGTGCATCTTGTATAGTATAGATTATCTGTCAATGATATTTGTAATATATTATTATAATTATACTAGTTTCGACTGAGTCTGAATATGTTCGGTTAGGCGTAGGATGTCAGGTAATGCTGTATAATTATTATTTGTTTTGTACATTGTTTGTGAATAAAGATCTCTGCTGTTGCGTCAAGTTTTTGTAGTACACTTTTCAAGTACACACTGTATAACGAGGTTTGATATCCTGAATGAGTTGTTACACAATTATTCGTTTGTTTGTTTGCGAAATGCATTATGGTGCCCCCGATGAAATGCGATTTATTGTAAAGGGGGCTAAACTGAAAATTTTGTATTAAATTGATAAGATCGCGACTTTTTCAATCGCACTTCGTATTATGTAATGTAAAATGTATAAGATTGTAAATAAAAGATTCCAACATTTTAAATATTTAATTTATTTACATATCACTTATTTTTATATTAAAAGTTGCCGGCGTCGTAGGCCGCCATATAGTGGTCATGGCTTCTCGTCACTGACGAGTCGTCAGTCAGTTCGTGTACGTCGTTCGTCAGGAATGAGATCTATGTTATGTAATTTCTTCAATCAATATTGATCCATATGTCTAAAGCATAAGGTTCAAAATGTGTTGTGTAATTTAGTGGTAGGTTGATCTGCCTTGCGTCTGTCTGTACGTTGCAGAAATAAAAAAAGAAAACCGGAAACTATGGATTCATTCTTGTATAATTTAATCGAAAACGATTTGGTGTTAGTATTTTTGACCGTATATATTAACTGTATCGTCCCATCATATTTTTTTATACAGCGCGTTAGTTAAACCAAGGGACATATTAAGGGAGGGCAGTAGTCGAATCACGATCCGACTCATTAAAAAAAATTCTTAATTTTTTTGCATAAGTAATTATTATTCTAATGTTAGTGTATACACTAAGCGCGGGAAAAGATCAAATATGATCAAGTATGAAGGAAAAACGGGTCACACCAACCACGACAGCTACTTATACTACTAGCTACTTATTACTATACGCGTAAATGAGTCGAAAGCACTAGAGTGCCCAATGCCCATACATAACGGTAATTTTATGAAATTTTAACATCGATTTTCTGATTTATTTTATATGCTTCGAGTAGTATTTTTTTAATTTGTTTATGTTTACTCAGGCATAAACAACCATAGGATTAAATAATTCCCTCGTGCTAACACGCTGTATAACGGTCGTAATAATCTTTTGATGCTGCACCTTAGGTATATCCGGTTTTTATTTTCTACATTAAAAATTTCTGTAATTATAGAAAATAATTTTTGAACAACACCAATATTATACACATTATAATAATAATATTAATATATTCTAAATTCCGTGCGAGCTACCAAAATGGCGACTGAATGAGATCCAATGATCCAGCTTACACGTTTACATTTTATTTATTTACTACTCTCTCACGCTGTACATGCATAACCGCACACTTATCCACACCAAACTCCATCCTGATGGCACTGCTGAAAGTCTCAGTAATTTTCACCAAGTCTTGGCGGTTTGGTGCGAACAACTTGAGGTCATCCATGTACAACAAATGCGACATAACTTCACCCCCTCTCCGCAGTCGACAGCCTAACCTTGAATTTCTCAACAAAGTACTGAGAGAATTCAAAGCTAGGCAAAACCATAAAGGACTCAGACTGTCGCCCTGGAATATGCCACGCTCTATCCTTATAAAACCCTGCGTGGCAGAAACACTATCTCGACATCCTGGTTGACACAAGACCGTGATCCACTGCCGCATACATGACATCAAAAAGGATTTTATAGTTATATCAATTTTATATTACTCTAAAATCCTCACCAACCATGTATGCGGCACCGAATCATAGGCCTTCTTATAGTCAATCCAGGCTGTGGAGAGAGTCCCTCTGCCACGCCGAATCTTCTGGCATATGGTCATGTCAATGAGGAAAAGCTCCTTAGTACCACGGGACCCAACCCTACATCCATTCTGAGTCACGTCCAAAATATTGTTTGCAACAATGTGCGAGTTAATTTTTGTTCTCAGAATGGATGTAAGGAGCTTGTATAAAGTAGGTAAGCACGTGATGGGCCTATAATTTTTCGCATCCGTGGTACTAGCTGATTTATGGAGCAGAAAAGTGACAACAGTAGTCATCAAACTTGGGAGTGAGCCGAGCTCTATGGCTTCTTGGAATTGTGTTGCCAGTAACTCGTGTAAACATCGAAACCATTTGATCCAGAAGTCCGGTCCTGGGTATTTCCAATTTTGGGCCGTACGGATTGCACAACTTACGTCAGCTGTAGGTACCTACAAATATTTTTTTTTTTTTAAATAATATAGTTAAACCTCTCATTTTTATTTCTAACAGTATTTTTCCTAATGGTACTTGAAAACAACAGAGTGTCACTAGTACTGTTAATATTATCGGACAATGGTACTACAACAACATGTCTTTAGTACCATCGATGGATCATTTGGTTTTGGCCATCTTCCATACGTTACTTATGAGGCCGTGTGGCTCATCTTGGCATGGCCACCATCACCAACTCTAAATTTGACTTTATAGAAAGTATGTCGATAGTATGTCGAAGTATGTCGCCAAATATCAGAGTTTGTCGGTCTACCGCTCAAAAGTTATAAGGGTTCATTGGTGGCCATGCCAGGATGAGCGCTCATCCTGGCATGGCCACCTGTATCTCAAAAACTACTGGTCATAGCAAAGATCTGATTTCACCAATAGTATGTCGAAAGTATCTCAAAGTAGGTCGCCAAATATCAGAGTTTGTCGGTTTACCGTTCAAAAGTTATAAAGGGTCATTGGTGGCCATGCCAGGATGAGCGCTCATCCTGGCATGGCCACCTGTATCTCAAAAAGTACTGGTCGTAGCGATGATCTGATTTTACCAATAGTATGTCGAGAGTATGTCGAAGTTTGTCGAAAAATCTCCAGAGTTTGTCGGTGCTTCTAGGAAAAGTTATATCAACTTCTTTTTTCCATACAACAGCAAATAGTACAATCGCGTACACGAGCATTAAATAATTTTTATTCGGCTATTTAATGAACGCATAAAGTGTTGAACGAAGAACGGAACTTCGATGTGTATGTATGTTTATCAGATGCTTATAATCATGCAAAACATTAGTTCACCGAAAATTAAGCGGTACCTGATATAGCCTTGATTTTGGTGTCATAATTTAGACTTATAATTTATCATTGCATTTCTTTATATGGGCTATTAGCGAATAGGCGCAATTTAGAACTGTACATTTTGTTATCTGTTTTATAGATTAAAAACAAACCATTGTTTGTGATAGTTGAGTGGAGAGTTACGAACATTACAATAGGTTATTTAAAAAAGGGGATACTAATAAAAAATATGTAAGTGTAATATGCTTTATTTGAAAATATCAATCAGATAGGTAACTACTAACTAAGGTATAGACGACTGCAGGTCAATTAACCCTTTACAAAATATCAAATCCAATAAATTTAAAAGTTTGGGGATGTTGACTTGCTGGCTTCGGAATCCTACCCGTTGTAACAGCGACAAAAAGGGTGCTTCAACTCACAGCAGATCGATAAGCTACCACCATCTTATGTAAATATGTCGCCATAACATCAATGTTCGTGTAGCATTGTTATATTACGGCAGTTGTAGATAAGATGCAAGAAACAGCCAGTTCCTCAGTAGTTGAGGATTCTGGGTGAAGGGCACTTCCATCTGTATGTATTATCAACTTATGTACATAAGTTGGTTTCTCAAGGTTCAGTATTATTATGATTGATTGTAGACACTATTGTACATTTTGCGAAATTTCATGCGTGATTGATTATATTGGAACTGGTGCTAGATTCTACTGAATCTAACTATTGTTAAGATTTAACTAAATGATAGTTAACTGTTATTATATTAGTTTTCGACGTCAATAAGTAGGCACTTATTTCAATCAATATAAACCTGTGATGGTTTATATTGAATGAACTATTTGTCTATTGTCCAAGCATCAGATTAAGTACCTACCTATCACTCATATACACATAATTAATAAAGTTGCGCTCTTTATATCAAGGAACCTTTCAGATTAAAATTATTCATTTACTTTTTCAATAAACTTTATGCACGCGATTGTACATCTACTATGGGAAAATGAAAAATTGATTTTTCTCTTTATAGAAGCACCGACAAACTCTGGAGTTCTTCGATATACTCTCGACATACTATTGGTGAAATCAGATCTTCGCTACGACCAGTAGTTTTTGAGATACAGGTGTTGTTTGCGCGCGCTGCGCTGCGCTGTTTCCGTAAATACCAAGTCAGTCAGTGAGTACGTAGGTATGTTTAATTAATTTTAAAATATTCGTCGTCGGCGTCGCAACGATTCTTTGCCAATCAAAGTAATTAATGCCAGCTATAACAGATAAATCTGATTGAATTTTTTAGTACTAATTATTGTCGGTTTAATAGTAGCTCTGTCAGAATAAGTGTAATTAATCGTATCATGTAGTGAGCGTGAACAAATTTTTAATGGCATTAATTTTGATTGACAACGAATCGCTGCGATGCGCTATGTGAAGTTAATTCACTGTAATGTGATTTTAAACTTTATGTTCATTATTATAATATATAGTATCGCTTGAGAAACTTGAAAAGTCGCGCTGCTGCCGCTCCGCACTGCCCGCGTCGCCGCGAGCACTTCGACGACTCCTACGCAGCGGCGGCGCGCGACTGATCGAGCAGTCGCGGGCGGCCGCTGGCATTATCCTGCAAATGTAAACTGCGCATAGGATAGCACGAGGCAAGTCACAGTCGTGAACAGTCGCGGGAGGTCGCGAGCAGTCGCGCCGCTGCTATTTCGGTGTGATTTGAGCCCTATTCCTATGCGCAGTTTACATCATAGATAATACTATATGGTTTACATTCTACATTACAAGAAAACTTGCAGGCTTTGATTATACACATGTCTAGATAGAGCCTGGCCGTAAAAAAAAGTAGAAAAAATTATAGACCAAAATTGGCCTATCGCGCAATCCTGGCAGTTAGTGTCATTGTGCCGTCAAGCAGTGTTTCCTCTCGTTACCTCTCGCGTTTCGGTGAAATTGTTCGCAAAATGACCGTTTGCTCAGTGAAATTCTGTCGAAACTACAAAAGAAATTTTTTTTCTAAAGGAAAGTCACGTTTCCTCTGTTAGTATCGATAAACTTTAATGAAAATTTAAAGTTTAACAATAATAACGGCCATGTATGCGTAGTGTTGCTGGTATCAAAATGTAGAATTCCCATTATTGGTGGCAGAATATAAAAGGAGGTTTAAATATAATAAGTATGATAAAAAATACTCAGTCTTGTAAGTTAGTATTTATACATGGTCTTGTTGTAAATAAAGTAAATACATTAAATATAATTATTATTGGAACGCTTTCAAAGTTTTTTTTTTTAAACTGATGTGTGATTTTTAAGAGCGTGAATAAATGTCAGGGTTTCTATACGATGCCGAATTTTTGTAAACATATTTCTGTCATTTGTGCAAATGTCTAGTTTCACTAGGATTTTTACTGTTTTTTGAAAGAAAGACACAATAGTTAACTGTTTTTTTGTGAATGTCTTTCGAGAAAAAGTAAAATCCTACTGCACTAGGTATAACAATAATCTGTTTACAAACATTCGTCATCGAATTTGGCTGGCTTATAGGTTCCGTTCTAAAACAAGAAAAAATATAATACCTACTGTAATATTTTATAATACTATTATTATAAATTGTTATTGTGGTATGGTATCGTATCGATATTCGAAATAAATAAGAGAAATATTAAGTTTGAAATGGAATGTACGTAAGTATTTATGTAAGAAGTGTGTGTTTAAGTATATGTATGTAGGGGATGGTAGTATGTATGCTTCAGAGCTCGATGGCGCATCGGCTAGCACGTTCGGCTTGCGATCTTGCCCGCTAAGCAACTTTAGCAATGCCGGGTCACTGGATGGATGACCAAATTTAAAACATCTCGAGCTCCTCCGTGCTTCGAAAGGCACGTTAAGCCGTTGGTCCCGTTTGCTGTCGTAAGATGACAGTTGTTAAAACCCACACCAACACGCATTGGGCCAGCGTGGTGGGTTATGGCCCAATATTCCCACGTGCTATCTCCACGTGGGAAGCCTGCGCCCAGCAGTGAGACGTTTATATGCTGATGATGATAATGATGACAATGTTTGAGAAAGTGCGGGTGTACCTATGTTTGTGCCCCTAAAAGGTCAATATTTCTCGTCTCATGTTGATAAACTATTGGACACGGATATTGATGAGCAGTCATCACATTATGTAACCTTTACAACTGTTCGATCACATAGCAAACATTTTAATTTTCAGATTTCCAACTGATCCGGTAGAAAGAAGTCGTTGTCGTAATATTTAACTACAAGGTTTCAACATAATAAGAAATTAGAGAACATGAAAAATGATGTAACATCCAAACGAAAGTTATTTATGAAACAAATACAAAGAGAACGCCATAATTGTTTTGATTTTAATTTAAAATATTTAAATTTCTAATTTAAAAATCAATTTTGTTTAAGTATTAAATGTAAATCATCCTGCCTGTTGCTTCTATTTCGCCCCTATTACAAACATATCACACGCACGCAGGCTGCCATTAGCGCATTATTTTATTGTACTCGCCCTCGCCTTCAATCATCCATTTCTTCTAAACACACCAGCTTCCTTTATGCGTTTTACCTAATTAGACGATAGACATACCTAATTTAAAAAGTTATATTAAGTTATGAATCATTTTAAAATTATATTGTGCCTAAATATTTTTTCCCTACTTTATCGGAAATTAGGCATTCGCTGGCAACCATTCGAGCTAGTGTCAGATACGCGGCTGTCACGCACACTTCAAATTCAATACAAAAACCGGGCAGATTTTGACAAGCGTTTGTACCGCGATGCTCCGTCTAGAAATGTATATAGTCAAAGCTTGCAGGATACTGCCAGCGGCCGCCCGCGACTGCTTGATCAGTCACGCGCCGCCGTTGCGTAGTAGTCGTCGAAGTGCTCTCGGCGACGCGGGCAGCCGCGCAACTTTTCAAGTTTCTCAAGCGATAGATACTATGTATTATATTAATGAACATAAAGTTTGAAATCACATCAAACTGCTCGCCGCTGCGCTGCGCGCCGCTGCCATTTCGGTATGATTTAAGCCTAACAGTTGCAACCGTTCTGAAATAATAAAAAAAACGCGAAAAAGAAACGCTATCGGCGTAAGTATAGTGAAAATCGTTTTGACGCATAATGACCAATATTTAGAATGTGTTTTCTCGCATATGACACATTCGCATATTGACGTATCAATCAGCATTTGGACTAACACGCAAAATGTTGCATAGGTACGTGAAAAGACCTATCCGTTTCATTTTTAAACTAAAAAGGAAATCAAATTTTATGACCACGAAATTTTAAAATCGTTATTTTAAGAGCCAAAAGTAAATCGCAGAAAATGTGATATTGCTTCTGATATGAAGCTGTCTATTTTGTTGCCCGAGTTACATCTCAAAAAATAAACACCATGTGATATCTCAGAAAGATAGTATTTTTGCGTATTCATATATTAGTTCACATTACAAAAGTTGACTTGTATACTTTAGATTATATGACTGTATTGGTCTTATAGCGTATTGGTCGTTTCGCGTATATATGACATGTTATGTCAGTATGAGTATTTGATATTAGTCATTATGCGTCTATGTCGCTTTGCTTATACGTCATTATGCGTGTTGGTTGTTACGCGTGTAAGTCAAAATGAGTATTCCCCGTTGGTCATTATGCATATTGGTCGTTTTGCGTGTGAACCTTCGATCAACAATCACGAACGGTCAAAACGGGTTACCCGCATAATGACCCATTTTGGTAGCCCAACGCACAATGACACATAGAGTCTACGCAAAATGACATACGCAAATTGACACATATTCTCATACGCGAAATGACACACGGGAACGACTACGCAAAATGACATACGCGAATTGACACATATTCTCATACGCGAAATGGCACACGGGAACGACTACGCAAAATGACATATGCGATTTGACACATATTCGCATACGCGAAATGACACACGGGAACGACTACGCGAAATGACAAAACTAGACTACTTTTTAAAAAACAAGCTTTTATTTAAATGCGCTAAAAAGAAAAAATAAACTTTTACTATCAACTTATAACGTCGTTACTCGTTACACAATTTATATGATTTAAAAGGTTGTCGCGAGATTATGTAAGTACTCGTATTTAACTATACTTTGATTGAAAATCTTAATCAATCACATCAAGTTATTTAATTTACTTTTTTATTTACATTTTAAATTTTAAATCTCGCGACAACCTTTTACATCATATAAATTGTGTAACGACGTTATAAGTTATAGTAAAAGTTTATTTTTTCTTTTTAGCGCATTAAATAAAAGCTTGTATTTTAAAAATGATTTTTATTTTGATTTTTTATTGATTTTAAATCACTAATGGAAGGATAAATAAAAATGCGTAAGGTATGTTTATAGGGCTTATAGCCCTCCGATCCACTTTGACCATTTCTAGGGGTTTATAATACTTATGTAATAAATAATTAGAAAAATCAATAATCTACCCTCCGGGAACAAAACGCACAGAAAATTAAAAATTAGGAAATTTTGCGAATGGAAAGATCGCTTGCAGTAAAATTCGATTTTCGGAAATTCATCACCACACTCCTTGAAAACTACGCATCTAATTTTTTATTATTCTTTAGCACAGAAATAGATTTGGACACAGGCTACCACTTTTTACGGTGGGAAATCGGACAGACATCAACATCGTATGCGAAGCCGCTTGACGGGAAACTTTTGTTAAGAGCGTTTACGCCGAGCGCGAGACCTCAAGTTTAGGTTTTTAAGTCCAAATATCACGCACACAGAAGCGAGCTGTGAGCGCGCGCGTCTGTGTGTGTTGAATAGGCTAGTTCTGCTCACTATAGTCAAACTCAATCACTTTGATCCGTTAGATCAAATTTGATTTTTCGTAATAGGTACTTCGGTTTTTTTTTTAATGGGCGTAAGTAATGCATGAAATATGTAAGTATAATATTATATTGCATGTATTTTTATTACAAGACATACATAGCATGCAATGTATGCTATGTATGTCTTGTTCGGGTGGAATTTTGCAACTCAATTTTGACCCACTTCCCGTTTACTGATTGAGCTGAAAATTTGCATACATGTGTAAATCGCGTGACAATGCAATTTTATAATTGACATGGTGCTGATCTGATGATGGAGATGGAAGGTGGCCATTGAAACTTTGCAATAAAATAGCACAACCTAATCGAGTTTGGGCTCGTTTGAATCGTCTTGACGAGTAGTTTGTCTTTCAATGGTAACCAGGGTCTGATGATGGAGCTGGATGGTGGTCAAAGGAACTCTGTAATAAAACGACGCAACCCCATCGAGTTTCGGCTCGTTTCATTCGTCTTGACGCGTACTTTGTTTTTAGATGGTTACCAAGGTCTGATCTGATGATGGAGCTGAAAGATAGTCACAGGAACTCATTGAAGAAACGATGCAACCCCATCGTGTCGCGGCTCGTTTGATTCATCTTGACGAGTACTTTGGTGCTAGATGGTAACCAGGGTCTGATGATGGAGCTGGAAGATAGCCATAAGAACTGAGTTATTAAACAACATAATAACCCCATCGAGTAAGGGCTCGTTTAATTCGTCTAGATGAGTACTTTGCTGCTAGATGGTAACTAGGGTCTGCTGATGGAGCTGGAAGGTGGCCATAGGAACTCTGTAATAAAACGACGCAACCCCATCGAGTTTTCGCTCGTCTCATTCGTCTTGACGAGTACTTTGGTTTTAGATGGTTACCAGGGTCTGATCTGATGATGGAGCTGAAAGGTGGTCAAAGGAACTCAGTAAAGAAACGACGCATCCCCATCGAGTCTCGGCTTGTTTGATTCGTCTTGACTAGTACTTTGGTGCTAGAAAGAAAGAACTTAAAATGTATTTTCATTTCAGGTTATCGAAGATGAGGTTCCACAAACAACAAATAAGGTTGAAGGTCGAAGACTAGTAGATTTTCAATACTTTTTGGACTAAAATAAAATACTTAGTAACCACAATAGAGCAACAGGATGTACAATTGATAATTTACAAGTGATAAAAGAGCATAAAGTAGGCTTATTATCTACATTTTTAAGGAAGTATAACATTTACCTTTAGATAAGTCTAAGAATCATGTAAAATCTTGTTTACATAAGAAAGGTCAAAGTATATTTAGTTGACAATACAGCCTGGTCATAATTATATTTTCACATTATAGTTTCTTAGTCAATTATTTTTATAACTAACTAATTTTTAGCTGGTATGATAGCCTTTAACAGCAGTGTCTTACAGACAAAGGTACCTACTCAAAATTTAAGTTGCGTTTAAAGTAATGTTCTCCTACTTCCGTTGGAGTTGCTCGAGTGTGTCACGCTCTCTAAAAGTGTCTCTGCGGTGGTGGCATGTGCGTCGGGTCGTTACGTTCCCTCAAACATGGTTAAACGAAGCGATGGCTGATTCACATGTCATACTCGTGAACGGAAGCCGCCTGTGGAGGCTGGTCTGCTCTTGCAATCTTATTTTTTACTGGTAGTATTGAATAGTCTTTCTTTTTCTTGTTTCAGAGATACTGTAAGACGTTGTTGAAATGAAAATACATTTTTATTTATTAATTTCTTTCTAGCACCAAAGTACTCGTCAAGACGAATCAAACAAGCCGAGACTCGATGGGGTTGTCGTTTCTTTAATGAGTTCCTATGACCACTTTTCAGCTCCATCATCAGATCAGACCCTGATAACCATCTAAAAACAAAGTACTCGTCAAGACGAATGAGACGAGCAAAAACTCGATGGGGTTGCGTCGTTTTATTACAGAGTTCCTATGGCCACCTTCCAGCTCCATCAGCAGACCCTGGTTACCATCTAGCAGCAAAGTACTCGTCTAGACGAATTAAACGAGCCCTTACTCGATGGGGTTATTATGTTGTTTAATTACTCAGTTCTTATGGCTATCTTCCAGCTCCATCATCAGACCCTTGTTACCATCTAGCACCATAGTACTCGTCAAGATGAATCAAACAAGCCGAGACTCGATGGGATTGCGTCGTTTCTTTAATGAGTTCCTATGACCACCTTTCAGCTCCATCATCAGATCAGACCCTGGTAACCATCTAAAAACAAAGTACTCGTCAAGACGAATGAGACGAGCCAAAACTCGATGGGGTTGCGTCGTTTTATTACAGAGTTTCTATGACCACCATCCAGCTCCATCATCAGACCCTGGTTACTATTGAAAGACAAACTACTCGTCAAGACGATTTAAACGAGCCCAAACTCGATTAGGTTGTGTTATTTCATTGCGAAGTGCTAATGGCCACATTCCCGCTCCATCATCAGACCCTGGTTACCATCTAACAGCAAAGTACTCGTCTAGACGATTTAAACGAGCCCTTACTCGATGGGGTTATGTTGTTTAATTACTCAGTTCCTATGGCCACCTTCCAGCTCCATCAGCAGACCCTGGTTACCATCTAGCAGCAAAGTACTCGTCTAGACGAATCAAACGAGCCGAGACTCGATGGGGTTGCGTCGTTTCTTTAATGAGTTCCAATCAGCTCCATCATCAGATCAGACCATGGTAACCATCTAAAACCAAAGTACTCGTCAAGACGAATGAGACGAGCCGAAACTCGATGGGGTTGCGTCATTTTATTACGGAGTTGCTATGGCCACCTTCCAGCTTCATCATCAGGCCCTGGTTACCATCTAGCAGCAAAGTATTTGTCTAGACGAATTAAACGAGCCCTTACTCGATTCAGTTATCTTGTTATAAATTCCAAAATATCTATAAATTTAAAAATGTTTTCAACAAACAATTTCGACAACAAGATCGCCTAATGATATAAGTATTTAACATATTTGTAAATTAAGTATTAACAGATATTAAGAGGTTTAAAAAGTACAGTTCTTGAGCAAAACGGCGCAAAAGGACGTAAACGCTCTTAAATACTTAAATATATCTTGTGTGTCAATATGCGTGTAAGTCAATATGCGTGAAAGTCAGTATGCGTGTAAGTCAATATGCGTGTAAGTCAATATGCGTGTAAGTGAAAATGTGTGTAAGTCAAAACGCATGTATGTCAATATGCGTGTACGTAATTAGTCATTATGCGAGTATGTGCGTGTAAGTCAAAACGCGTGTACGTAATTAGTCATTATGCGAGTATGTGCGTGTAAGTCAAAACGCGTGTATGTCAATATGCGTGTACGTAATTAGTCATTATGCGAGTATGTGCGTGAAGTCAAAACGCGTGTATGTCAATATGCGTGTACGTAATTAGTCATTATGCGAGTAACCCGTCAAAACGACTTACGTGTTGTAAGTTCATATTTATTTAGATTTAGGTTAAATCAAAAAAACAAGTATTATATAAAAAGTATATATTCTGTAACATGTCATACATACAAAAACAAACGTCACTTATATTATACATACGAACAAACGACTTAGCAAAAGGAGATACAATGTATCATGGAACAAGGCTTAAAAATCTATACAAATATATTAAAATTAAATCTAGCGTAAACTAAAGTTAAGTATCAAATCACAGTATAAGAATCATAACTAAATACATCAATTATCTTATTAGATGTTACAATAATATTTAAAAAATTACTTTTAATATGAATTTAGTATGGATCAGCAGTCTGCAGATAATAATTATTATTATTAAATGCTAGTCCTCAGTTTAAAACTAGACACTTTTATCATTCAAACTTAATGTTTAATTGACATTTATATTATTTTATTCGTTTGAGTATAATCATTGATGCATCATAGTGTATAGAGATAGGTAGGTTAATTATTATTGATATGTCATTATTATGTAGGTCACGGTTGTGAATATTTTTATTACAATACTTATGTCATATTATAGAGACGCCAGCAAATCAACCTACCATATTACAAATTTCTTTAATAAATTTTATACTATATTGTTTAGGAATAAGGATCAATATCGATCGGCCACCGTGTCGCGTAGCGGTGAAAGAATGCTACCACCCCGTCTCTTCCCTTAGGTGTCTGACTAACGGACTAAAGACTGCACATACATCCAACAGCATAAAGCGGCGATGGGCTCACCACCAGTCACGCTGAGCACATGTGCAGACGCCATTTGGTGAAAAGTGGACTATGGCAAGTGACTGCTTTTGCTGTCCTCATTGCCTAGTCACATGTGCAGCACACGTGCAGTCGCTATTTGGTGAAAAGTGGACTATGGTAGAGGACTGCTTTTGCTGTCCTCATTGCCTAGTCTCTAACTAACCCTTCGGGGTTAATAGTCGTGATTATATGTATGTACTAGCGGCCGCTCGCGGTTTCACCCGCATGGTTCCCGTTCCCGTGGGAATATCGGGATTTAAAGTATCCTATGTGCTAATCCAGGTTATAAACTATCTGTATGCCGAATTTCATACAAATCCATTTAGTAGTTTTTACGTGAAAGAGTAACAAACATCCATCCATACTTACAAACTTTCGCGTTTATAATATTAGTAGGATGTATCGATTAGAGAAATTTGACAGCTTTAGGTAGGTTGACTTCCTGGGGTGTGTACTTTAACTTAGTGTTACGAAATTAAAAATGTTCATTATTTAAAAGCTACGGAAGTAATAAATACTTAAGCCTAAATCAGTTACACAATTCCAATGATTAACAATTATAATAATAATAATACGCTTTCTTTGATAAACTAAAGCCTAGATTCACCTAACAAAATCAAAAGTCAAGTCAATCACTAGTCAAAAAGTGGTCCGAGTTACTCAACTCAATCGGCTCAAGTCAGTGACAATAATAAAGTATCTAGATACAAAGAAATAAAAAACAAACAAAATATTGCAATTACCGCATACTAAAACAGTTTAATATTCAATTATTGCAAAATACACATTTGACAGTATTGAACCGCGACGACGATTGAGCTCGTAACATTTAACTAACCTAAATCGCATAAATGACATTCAACACTACTTAATTTTGGACTATAAATATACCATTGAAAACAGTGCTTAATTTACATTTAAGCATAGTTTTGTGTAGACATTTCGAAGCGTTCACATTGTATCTAGGATATAGTTTATCGAAGTATGGTTAAAGTTTGTTCTTACAGCAAAAATGACGAAAAAATACTTAAGAATTGGCATTCAATCTAGAGATCCTATACATATAATGGCTAAGAATATTAGAAGTTGAGACGAAGAAGAGTAAACAAAATTACTCGCAAGTAGTCTTAACTATTTTACTCTTTTTTACACTATCAAAACCACATCACAAACCACAAATCCAACTACTGGAAGCGCACCTGTCTCGTAAACATTTCCGCGCAAATATCGGTCGTACCCTTCGACGATTCCGTCTTCTCATCGCTGTCCGAAGAATCGGAGTCAAACTCCGAGCCTGTGGTAGGTGACTTCCTGCCATTCGTGCTGGAGCGCTTTAACCCCACTTCTGTGGTGAGTATTTCTTTAATGACGTCATCGGGGGTCGGCTCCTTGCGATTTTTGTTCCTGAGCTGACGCGCCCTCTTCCTGATGTCTGCCAGGAAGCCAGTAGCATGCGCACCGTCGAGAGACTCACGCAGCGTTTCCTGCGGCGACATCTCCGGCGACTGATTCAGATCAGTAGACGAGCCTTTCGAGTCGGAAATAGTCTCCAGAGATTCCACGGACGCCCCCACGCTCCTGAAAGCCGCGATGCCTTCGACTGTCGATACTTTGAACCCTTCACCATCTTTGGAGCTGATGATAATCCCGTTCGGCGCCACGCCTAATAGGACGGGGTCATCGATTTCCAAATTGAATATTTCCGGCGTGAAGCATTCGGACGCGGATGACGCGAGCGAGGTAGTATCGCACGTGCAGGGGGGCGCTTTGTAGACATCCTCAGTTATGTATAGGATGGTGATTTTGTCTTCGCCGACGACGTAGAGGAACGGGTTAACAAACTCCCAAAAGCGCACCGCGGAGCTCCATTTGGGATCTTCGTTGCGCGTGCGCTTGCCGTTCTCGCCGACGAACACGCCGCACTCGGCGTAGCACAGTAGTATTTCTAAGGGGTCTTCGCTTATGAGTAGGATCGCTTTGGGTGGAGAGTGTTTCCGCGCGGCGGCGGTGATGATCGGTTCCTCGCTGCCGAAGGTTTCTAAAGCACCTGAGGGTAATGTTATCTTGAGGGGTTTCTCGCCGGCTATGTATAGGGCGCGAGGAGTGAGGAGTAAGGAGCTGGGCGGGCGGTCGACGGTGAGGGAGCGAGATATCTTGAACTCGGTGGTGGACGCGTCGAATCGCAGCAGGAACACGCGGCGGCCGCAAGCGACGGCGGCGCACGGACCTTCCGATGTTTCGCTGGTTATCGCCTGAAAATGTACATATAGTAAGTGTTATAGTGTGGGTAGTTGTCGACTCTTTTTTATCAACAACCCAAAAGGCTGACGAACGGTAGGCCGTCAGGTAAACTTAGGAGTTTATAGATTGTTCCTAGCATCCATTTAGGCAGTTTAATATACAGGATAATTTTTTACATCATTCAGTAACGTTAATAGACATCATATATATTTTTTTAATTAATTTATTTTTCATTAATTATACAATTTGTCCGGCACAATAAAAAATAACTCGTGGATACCGGGCGAACGAAAGATCACGTGTCGGTCGGAAAGAGCAATGCATTGACCCGCCCGGCCTTCTGGCGTAATGTGTTAGAGTTCAATTTCGCGGTCCCGGTCGAATTATCATGATCAACGGTATTTTACAAGTTTTTATTTTTTGTGGATATGTTTGATCAATCTTAGTTTTTTTTGTTTCACATAAAAAAAAAAAAATTAAATCTGTAGCTTTAGATTAAATTACTCTATTATTTAAAAAAAAATGCGCACTGATAAAAAAGTCCTGTATCAGCTGTCGTAATACCAGACACAATAGAAATTCAATTGTTTAGCAACCTCTTGGAGTTTCCGTGACAGGCAAGAAACAACTAAAAGACAAAAACTTAATTTTTTTAAATGCATTTAGGAGTTATTAGCTATTTTCCGTCTTAGTAAATCTAAGACTCACCTTAACCAAGTGAGGCGTGGTGTTGTCAGGCAGCCGCAGTTTGCACACATCCACGGTAGGCTTGAGGTTACCCGCGCGCCGGAGGGCCGAGCCTAAAGCCAGCAGCCCTGCGTGCGCCAGGGCTCCGTTGTACACCATCAGGGCTCTGCCCCCCGCCGCTGTGAGGCATTCAACAGAGCTCTGCGCGTGGCGAGGTGGGGATATGTCGGATTCCCACTCGAGGCGAATCGCACCGCGGAGGGAGTGCAAGCCATCGGAGCAACCTGGAATTACATGTACGGGCTGCATCAAAAAAAAATCATCACTTTTATGGTGCGGTGGGTGGGTAAGCCAATGATGTGAAAACATGACAAACTGATGTATAAACATGTTATTCTTTTTAATTAGCTTATTAAAGTAGATATTGCGGAGCTGTCATTATGCGAATATATCATTTATCAGGCTTATACCTACTTGACAAAAAAGTACTTAAAAATTACAAAATTATATTTCATGCATCTTACAATATTTTTTTTCTCGAAAAAGCTTTAATTAGAGAAAAACATATTTTTCATCATTTAAAATTTCGCGCTAAAACGGTTGGTCACGTGACATATTGCCCTGTGACGTCACACTTCAATAAACAAACAAAGGAGACCTGGCGTTTTATGCTTTTTATTCTTTTAATCTGTAAGTAATTCATTATCTATCTGGCAATATCTTTCAACAAATGACAGTTGTACAGCCGCTAGATGTCAAATCAAACATGACTGACGGCATTGTTGACATTTCACTTTTTTAAAAGCAAAAGAATTATGGTTTATGCAGCCACGTTAGACATTTTTAAAGTAACATGTCTGCCTTTTGAAGACTCCATATTAAACAATATTAATAATTAAATAACTCTTATCAGCGATTCGATAAAAATAAGACAAAACTTGGTTTAGGTAGCAAATAATAATAGCTTTACTTTATGACCAAATTCTATTGTATCCAAGTTTAGCATTTTTTCTATGGGAAGTGCCGGTTTTCCTTTATCTTGAAACCTGACACATAGTTTTTCTTTATTTTGTGAAATGTGACGTCACACGAAGCTCAATCATGGCCGCCCGTGTTTCGGGTCTTGTAATCCATAGATAAAAAATCGCAATTTATTTTATAAAAATAAAATATTTACAAATTATCTAAATAAAAACTATTGGACAATTATTGTTAAATTATAAACTACCATATCCGACATATTTCATATTTTATTGTTACAACTGTCAAATAGCCAATTATTAGGAAGTTTCTAAGTGGATATGGATAATGCCGCGCTTCGGAAGGCACGTTAAGCCGTTGGTCCCGGTTGTTGTCGTAAGATGGCAGTCGTTAAAACCCACCAACCCGCATTGGGCCAGCGTGGTGGGTTATGGCTCAATATCCCCACGTGCTAGTGCTATTGTTCACGTGGGAGGCCTGTGCCCAGCAGTGGGACGTTTATAGGCTGATGATGATGAAGTGGACACTGTAGTCACCGATGGCAATAGCGTTAGGCGCGACGTGTAACGCAGCCGTGGCACCCGCGGCTATGTCGGCCAGCACGCGCGGCGCGTAGTGCGGCGGCGCGGGCGGCGCGTGCGGCGGCGGCGCGGCGTGCAGGCGCGACAACCACACGGCGCGCTCGGCGGCGCTCGGGCAGATCACGGACGCGGCGCCGCTCTGGCTGGGGCTCTCCACTTTCACCTGCACATAATTTAGTTATGTACTATCAACAAAATCAGCCGTATACCACCTTAAGGGCTATTTTCATTTGCATTTGTCCTGTCCCAACATCCTTTTTAAACATTTGCTACAACATCCCTCTATTAACTAAAAAATCATAAAATTGTGAAGACAGTCAAGATGTTAAAAAGGGTCATTTTGTTTGTCGTTAATCAATGAAAACAAAAGGCGGAACGGGGTATGCCAAGCCAACACTTTCTTTCTTTTAAATAAATGGTTCGTCGTCATTGGTCAATAATAAACAATAGGCGGAACGACTATGGTCATCTTGCGCAAGCAAAATTTTTTGAAAATAGTACTGCGTCGGTTTTGTTGATAGTACAGTTGTGGGTATACATGGTTTTGGCTACACGCACATGGACATGCACTTAATTTAAAAGTACTGGTAGAGGGTTTCGGTTTCCCATACAAATTTCCAAGTTGAAATTTGTAAAAACCAGTAAGCCAATTTTGATGAAACTCTGCATGCTGAAGTAAAATATAGAGATCTAAATAGTTTGTTGAAAACATTACTAAAAAACGTTTTTTTTAACTGAGTTATTGCGATTTTAAACTTTCTATAGTGGATTTTAAATCGCAATAACTCAGCCAAATAAACCTTTTTTTTTAAATGTTTTCAACAAACTATTTAGATCCCTGTATTTTACTTTAGCATGGAAAGTTTAATTAAAATTGGCTAATTGGTCTTTAAAAATTTCGACTTGGAAGATTGTATGGGAAACCGAAATGCGTAAACCCTCTTTACTACTTAATTACTTACTTACTTAGTAATTTACAATTTTATAACGTTAATGATAATATTTGTGTACACACGGCGTTAGATCAACCTACCCTAAACTGTAAAAAATTTTCAATGAATATTGATCCTTAAGACCAAGCACTAAAGTTCAAAATTGATTATAGAAATTTGACAGTTTTGAGTAGGTTGATCTGACGCCGTGTGTACATTGCATGCCCGATCATGGGCAAACTGTTGATACTATTTAGTTATTTTAAGAACTTGTTACACAGTTTAAGCAATAAAGAACTATATAATGAGTTTTTTGTGGTAAAATAATAGTATAACGGTCGGTGTTACCCGTTTTGTGTTGCATAATGATATTTAATAAATCATTATACTTTGTGTTTAATTTTATAATGATGTAACATTATTGTTGAATTAAAAAAAAATCTGATATAAATGACATCATAGCGCATAGTTAGTTTAACATTGGCTGTTATAATGCAACCACACAGGTTTGGAATACACTATACAGGATTTATGGCATGATAGTAAATAAAATACTATTAAGTATTTTAGATATTGGCGCTCAAAAGGTTAAGAGCGTTGTAACATTTTTCCGCGCTCGGTGTTTAGGTTTTTACCGCTCGACAACGCGACGGAGTGAGTGTGTGTGAGTTTTGCCTCACGCGTACGGCACACAGTTGCGACCCGGGACGACTGAACGATCTCGATCTACACAGAGCACGGAATCGCCGCGCGCCCGGGCAATAGCGGGTGCGTAGCGGGCGCGCGGCGATTCCGTGCTCTGTGATCCTGTAGCTATCGCGTACCTATATTTTAATAAGTAAAAAACTAAAGTTTACGAAGAAAATAAAAATACTGTTCACAATATAATTATTTAATTATCCCAATTTGTATTAAATTTATACAAATTTGGATAATGAAATTTTATTATAATTAACAGAGTAGGTACCAGTGGCGGTACCTTCATACAAGCCGAAAAGCCCGGCTGGCCCTAACCAAAACTCAATATCACTACTGGTAAAACGCAATTATTAAAATCACTTAATATTTTTTAACCATTGTTAATTTTCTTTCATCAGCATTCAAATTATCAATTTTATAAGTTTCTCATATTAAGAATGACCAAACAAATCGCATAAAGCTGCTTATAAATCGTGCGACGCTTTACATCTCTCTCGCACAAGTTGGCTTGCAACCGGGCTTCGGATTTAAAGTATATCCGCTCTCTTCTAACTTTAACAAAATTGCTACTCTATAAACATAATACTGCGTAAGTATGTATAGATTCTATGAGAAATTCATACTGTTCGTCAAAGCCAGCTTGCGTTATGAAGTTCGCAAGTAAGGCCTTCTCCAAATCAGGCTTTATTTCTACCGAATCACGTGCAACTTAAACGCGGGCGAACCAATCAGAGGCGACCGACGACAGCTCGAGCTCGGGCGAACCAATCAGAGGCGAGCGTTAATACGCGATTGTGCTGTGCAGCAGCCACAGGCAGCAGCCAGCCATTTTTTATTCTTTGTTATTGTCACACTTCACTTTATTTGAGGGATTGTTTATAAGTAACAAGTGTTTTCGTAATTTGTGTTAAAAAATGTGTTACGAGTTCAGTTCGTCGCTTTATTGGTCTCTGTGACGAACTAAGATGTGTTGAGCATGTGATGTGTTGCAAACAAATGTGTACTTAAACGTATTGATGATTGGCATACGAAAGGCAGAGGTAAATAAATTCTTTGAACATCACACATGATTTATGTATTTCGCAAACTATTAAAAGTCATCTAGGGCATTAATTATAATAGGTCTATGTAAAAAACTCTTTGGATTGTTGGTTGCTTCCATTCTAATAATTAAGTAATAATTAATAAATTAAGTGTAGAGGCCTACATATCGACTGTGATTCCCGCGCAAAATGCCCATTTTCGCATTTTGTAGTAATTTTCTAGTTGTATTTATCGTTTTTATCGAAATAGGATAATAAATGCATGCGTTATATTACGAATCTCCACTCTGCGAGAATAAGCTGAGTTCGGACGGCCGGCGCATCGCATTTTGTTGTAATTTAGTACTTAGTTGTATTTATAGTTTTCATCGAAATAGGATAATAAATTCATTATAACATTTTTATTCCTCATGAAGTAACAATTATTCTGGTATAAATTTTACTCAATAATATTATCGTAGCTAAGAGAAATTCACAGTTAACTTAACGCGATTTTCGAAGTTTTTTTGGTTTTGTTTCATTTGTTTAGTTCAATCAAGGAGCTCAAAAAAGTGCCCTCGCGCAATTTATGAAAATCTTTCTCTGCAATTTTGAGTTTAAATAAAAGTTAAGCGAAATTTACAAAAAGCGAGGCCGCTACGTACTATGCCAATAGTTATTCTACACTATTTAATAAGTAAATACTGTTAATGTATTTTTGTTTCTGAGATAAAGAACGCCTAAATTGGCCAAAATAAAATTCTCAAAAATCACATTCAAGATGTAATAGAAGGTTTGTTTTTTTTACCAACGACAAGAACGTTTGGAATGCCACGGCCTATGACGATTTGAGTAAAAAATGTGGCTGTGTCACAAATGGGCACCAACATTGTACCTAGGTAGCAAGATTAGGAACTTCAGGTTTCGTGGCTTGCCCCAATCTGAAGCCCTAGGCACGCTACTGGTAGGTACCTATGTACTTATAAAAATAAACTAGTTTTTTTCGGCAACGGCGAAGCAAAAAGGAAGATTATGATCTTGACCGATAATAGATATGTATGTATGTAATGTATGGTCGTGCATTTGTTTCCTTACAACTTCTAAACTACTAATCATAATTTGACAAAATGAGGTAGGTAACGTTAGAAGTAACTAATTCACTGTTTAAAGGCTATGACGTTACATTAAATCGAATATGGCGCCCTCTGAAAGACATGAAGTAGAAACTAAAAAAAATTTTGCCGTGTTGGATATCAAATGACAAGGCTTCATGAGCACATTCCAAAAATAAACATAAGTAGCTGTTGCTTACGGCTTTATTGGCCACAGTTGGACACGAATGTATCTTTGTGCATCACTTCAAAACAGCTGTACCTATTTGGCTAATTCGGAATAACAACACACAGCAACGCGTCTGCATCTACAAAATGGTGACGCGCCTCTGGCTCGCTCTGACGTGACTCTCTCACCTAAGTAGATACTATGTGAGGCAGTTAAATAAAATATTAAATTTTTAAATACGAAATTTAAAATTGTTTGTTAGGACACTATTGATCATAAGTTCTGAATTGTTAATTAAGTTCGTTTATATAATGGCCTGCCATGTAAATTATAAATCTATGGTACCAAAACAAAACAAACTAAAACATGTATGAAACTATAAATTTAATAATACAGGAAAATTCGAAGAAAAAAATTATGCCGAATATATATTTCAAGTACATAAACGATGTCATATTTAGTTGTCTATTTTTTTTTAGTATTATTAGTTATTTACAAGTTACAAGTTATTTGCCTACCGTCAATCATAATCATAATCGGTTAAATATAAAAATGATTGACGGTTGTTAGGAAACTGAAAAACTATGTTCTGTGGTAAAATTAAACGCGAGTTAATCCGTAAAATGTTTATGTTGTGTTTTTGATGCTGAATAAATTTATTTCTATTCTAAGACCTACACGCGTCGATCTGGAAAGGAAAGGAGAGGGAGGGATAAGGTCAAAGAGCTCCTCAGAGCATTCACCGTGGTAAAGGCGGTAGAAAGCACTAAGGGAAGCAATGTCCCTACGTAGCTGTAACGGCTCCAGACTGGTCGTAACGTCATCGTTACCGAGAATACGGACAGCACGTCTTTGCAACCTGTCAAGAGCTTCGAGCAAGTACTTGGCGGATCCGTCCCAAAGATGAAAGCAATACTCCACGCAGGAGCGCACCTGAGTCTTATACAAAAGACGACGTTGCTCCGGCGTGAAGAACCGCTTCACTTTGTTCAGGATTCCGAGTTTACGTGAGGCTGTGGTTATAATGCTCTCAATATAGCTCTTCGGGTTGAGGTCGCTGTGTATGTCCATACCTAAGAGACTGAGACCAGTCTGGATGGGTAATAGGTTACTCTGGAAGGAGGGTTGGGGGAGAAATGCGGACTTAGTAGCCGTGACAGCGCAGACCTCAGTTTTTTTTGGCATTGAACTGGACGAGGTTATCAGAGCCCCATTTATAAATGCGGTCTAACTCCTCGTCCAGCTAAATGACATTCTTCCGGCTCGACTCCACTACATCGGCTTGCTTTGCCGCACGGTGACCCAAATAACGCCGATGTACTGTACTGTCGTCTGGATAGCAATGAATGTTACCCAAGGATAACATATCATTGATAAGCAGAAGGAACAGCGTGGGCGATATTATAGAACCCTGCGGCACTCCAGCGTTCACCTGCAGAAACTGCGAGGCACTGTTTTCGCAAAGTACGCGAATGCTGCGCTCATGCAGGAACTCGGCGACCCAATCGCATAGGCGAGGTGGCAAGCCGTATGACGAAAGCTTGGAGAAGCGAACGATGACAAACTCGATCGAAAGCCTTGGAGATTTCCAGGCTAACAGCCAGTGCTTCTCCGTGCTTGTCCATTGCTTCATCCCACAGGTGTGTTATGAACGCCAGAAGATCACCCGTTGATCGTTTCGGTCTAAACCCGTATTGTCGATCATGAATCAGGGAGTGATCTTCTAGGTAGCGAATGAGTTGCCTGTTTATGATTCGCTCAAAAACCAAGGACAGAGGTGACAGCAATAGGTCGATAGTTGGCTGGGTCGGACCTATCCCCTTTTTTGGGGACCGCCTGGACGTTCGCCTTTCTCCAAGCCTCCGGCACAATCCCAGTAGAGTACGGGAGGTGGTATAGGCGTGTCAGCACTGGAGACAACTCGGGAGCACATTTTTTAAGTACGACTGCCGGTATACCGTCAGGACCACTAGCCTTCCGCACATCAAGTGACTGCAGCACAGCATGGACGTCACGTTGTCTGATTTGGACGTCAGGCATTGAGGAACCACAGTGAGGGATGGTAGGTGGTTCCGCGCCGCAGTCATCGACGCGCGAACTCTCCGCAAAGAGTTTCGCTAAGAGGTTAGCCTTGTCTAGCGGCCGATGGGCCAACGAGCCATCAGGGTACCGCAGTGGGGTCAGAGAAGGCGCGCAAAAATTGGCTTGCACCGCTTTGGCCAGTCGCCAATAACTTCGGCTACCCGTTGGGTGCGACAACAGCTCTTGGCCAACGCGAGCAACGCGCTGGGCATTCGCTCTGGAGAGAGCTCTCTTGCAGACTTTGGTGGCCTTGTTGAAGACTATCTTGAGTGAAGAAATGTTACGATCGTTGAGCGTGCGAGCCTTGGTCCAAGCGCGATACGCCGCCTGTTTAAGTTCAACAGCTTTGCCGCATTCGCGATGGAACCAAGGGCGCGCCTTACTTCCGCTGACGACATTAGTGCAAGGAAAGTAATATTCCATCACCAACCTGACCTTGTCAGCAACAGCAGGGGCACTCTCCGATGGGTCCCTTCCCTTAAAGCAGCGCTGGCCCCACGGGATGGACGCAAAGTAGTCGCACATACCATCCCAAACTGCCGACGAGTAGTGCCATAAACGCCGTTTAGACTCCACTGAGGGAGAGCTTTTACGGCGCAGCACGGTGGCACCAACCAGGCAATGGTCAGAAGTGCCCAACGGAGCACTTATCGACACTCTGTACCCGGCTGGTCGACTCGTCACCAGTAAGTCTAGCAGGGAGGGCGCTTGACCTGGTCTATCTGGAATCCTGGTGGGCTGGAGAACCAGTTGTGTCAGATCATGCGTGAGAGCGAATGCATGGGCAGTTCGGCCTGCGTGGTCTGTTTTGGAAGAGCCCAACCAGGTCTCATGGTGGGCATTGAAATCTCCCAAAAGCACCACATCGGCAGACGGAAACCGCTCCTCTACGTCGTCAACTGCTTGGCTCAGGTAATCGAATAGCCGAGTTGTCTCGTGGTCTCCGGAGTGGGAACGGTACAGGCAAGCGTAGACATGGCTCTCGGAACCAAGATCCACGTGTACCCATAGGATGGAGATGGAGGGGTCCTCCAAGCAGCGCAAACATCGACAGCAAAAGTCCGTCCTGACGAAAAGGCATACTCCGGCTTTCGCGAGCATTCCTCAAGCACGTAGCCGGGGTAGTGCAGATATGCAATGTCGGCAGGACGGCGGATCTGTGTCTCCGTCAGAAAGAGCAATGCAGGCCGGGCCGTCTCAAGGTGTTGGTGGACGGCGTTGAGGTTTGAATGGAGTCCACGGATGTTAGTGAACTCCACCTCTAAAAGCGACTTGGTGGTGGGGAAGTGGGATGCCGCTGTCTGACCTGCATTGTTGTTGGACACTGACATGGTGGTTGGATGGGGACGTGAGTAAAAGGAGATGCTGTAGTGGCAAGGGCGAAAAGACAGAGTGTGGGAGACTAACATGAACTGGTGCATGTAGTTGTTTAGTAAGACGTTAATCGACCCGCCGGACGGAAGGGCCCCCGTACCCCCCCGAAAGTAGTCGCCGGGTCCCACCAATCCGGTCACCAACCGGCATGACGAGCCACTTCGGGATTATGGGCGGCCTGGTGGAGCAGCCTCCTAGGGTGGTTAGCCCTAGTTGGGCTCCTGTACTATGCCGCGGGCGGCCAGCGGCACCACCGTTTCTACGGGTCTCCCTGGCCGGCGAATCGATCCACGTCAACCGAACAATGCGTCCACAAAGACTCCCACCGGACCTTGACCCTGCCGTCACCGCACCTCCCCAAGCTCCGGTATTACGGCTCTGAACCCGGAATGTGTCCTGTGTCGAGCACCGAACACTTGGCGGGTTTTACAAGTCCGCATGGTGGTAGCGCCGGACGAGCAAAGCTCTCCCACCAGCAAAATCCCTTTAGTCGCCTCTTACGACACCCGCTAAGATACAGGGGAGGGGGTGGTGCAATTCTGATCCGGCACCACACGGGGAATACGTTCCTATTCCTAAAGACATAAGAGTTAATGTTCCGATTTACATTGACGCTGTAAAAGAAAGGGAGAAAAGAAATGCCCTTGCTGAATTTCTTGCCGGTTCTTCTCAGTACAAGGATTCCGCCCTATAGGACTTACGAACCAATAGCATAACGACATTCATAAGTGTTTAAAATCAATTTAAAGCCGTTTGGGTGTGGTACTTTGCCTACCAAAAAAAACACGGGTCGGTAAAATAGGAAGTGTCATATCTGTCGTCATTATTATTCGGTCGGCATTCGGTTCATACGGCTTCGGTTCTGGCGGTCGGTCTGTTTATATAGTGTAAAGAAACCGCGATTAAGTTGCGCGCATTGTAGTCCTGTCGGCGGGATACGCGCTCGCGTTAATTGACTTCTTCGATTCGGGTCGGACATGGCCACGTGCATTAGTTGGGAATTAACAAGAAATCGCATAATATCTTGTCAATCTCCTTGTAAAAAGTCATCGGAGGCTGTTGCGTGTAATTAATTGGACGGACGAACGCTGACGGCAGCGTATATTGGAAATCCTTCGCGTGTTGGCACGCGTCATAGGCGCGTCGCGGAAAGTGCTGCGTGCTAGTTGTACTAAGAGGCCATCGGCGGGCTGAGGACTGGGTTTGCACGGATCGGTGGAACGGACGTGTGTGTGAGCTATTTAGACGAGCCTCTTGAAGTCGGCAGGCGGGGCACGCCACCGAGGCCGGGGGCGTCACATCACAGCAGCTGGGCTGCGACTAAAGAGCCGTTTACACGTATTAAGTTGTCAAGTAGGTAACTTAATTTTAAGTTAATTTTAACTAAATTCTTGCGTGTAAACAGTCACTTATAAGCTCTTTAGTAGCAAGTGGTAAGTAAACGATTTAGTGAGCAAGTGAACAAGTAGAATAGAATCGAGTCTATTTATTGAGTAAGTAACCGCCCCTCCCGCACCGCTTCATTCCCCGGTAGGCGTGGCTTCTACTAAATTGTCATTTAGTTGACGTGTGGACGCAACAATTTAGTGAAGTATTTAGTGAAGTCGTGAAGTCTCGTGTGTGACGAGAGCCGGTCTTGCCGCGATGTGTCGCCGCCGTATGCACTAAAGAGTGCATAAGTAAATACACGTGTAAACGATCGACAACTTAAAATTAAGTTAAAATTTAATTACCTACTTGACAACTTAACACGTGTAAACGGCCCATAATCCTAACCTATTCCTCTCCTCACCCTAAGGTTGCAAGGCGAGCTAAACATCGGACCAGTCGGTAAGTCCACAGATTTTTTTTTATCGGCAACGGGTAAGCTCTTGGCCTTCATCTCACCTGATGATAAGTGATGATAAGGCCGAAGAAGGAAGCGCGCTTCACCCGGAATTCTCAACCACTGAGGAACTGGCTACCTTATCTCAAACTGTCGGAACACAACAATGCTATAAACGTCGTTGTTATGGCGACAGACTTAGATAAGATGGTGGTAGCTAGCCAGGCGGACTTAACAGCCCTACCACCAACCAGACCGAGCACACAAAGATGTACCCCCCGCTGGGAATCGAACCCGGGACCTCTGGGTCTGAGACCGGTGGCTTAGCCACTAGACCACAGAGGCGGTTAATTTAAGTTAGGTTAAGATTTAACGCTGCGTAGCGCAGCAACCTTCAGACACCTCTGATCGGAGGCCTAAGAAGGCCTAGGGGCTGTCTGATCAATAAGTGCTCAATTATTGTAGCCTAAATTGAATAAATGATATTGTAATTTGAATGTGAAATGAAGTAGCACTCACTGTGAACGCCCTGTTAGCCTCGTTCTGCGGCAGCTGCGGCGCGGCGGGGGCCTGCAGCGCGGCGCGCACGCAGCGCGAGCCGGAACTCAGCAGCAGCGCGCCGCCCGAGCAGCGCGCGCGCATGTGGTCGCGGCTGCCGTCGGGCCTGAACACGTTCCAATCAAATCAACTCGAATCATACATACATACATTTACTCTATTTAAGAAGTGCTTAGACATGTTTATCCTTTATATTATATTATTTGCTATTTTATAATTGAAAGAGAATGTAAAAATAACTACTCTTGTGACCTTCTTATGTTTTTGGTTTATACGTAGACTCGTGATAGCACAAGGTTAAACCTTAGTGGTTTTTTGTTGCTATTAATATATGCTAACTATGTGTATTTTTTGTAAAAAGATAAATCAATAAAATAAAAAAACGCATGAATATTATCCCCGAAGGGTTAGTCGGAGACTAGGCAATGAGGACTGCAAAAGCAGTCCTTTACCATAGTCCACTTTTCTGTAAAGGCGGGTCTCCTGCGACACTATTTTGTGTTTTCTAACACCCAACATCCTACATCTAACAAATATAGGCGTGGCCTACGTACATAATTTGACATATTTTGTTAGATGTTTGATGTTAGGTGTTAGAAAACAGAAAACAGTGTAGCAGGAGACCCGCCTTTAGTGGTACAGTTTAGACTGAAAGAATATATATTTATAACTTACCAAATAACTTGAAGTGTATTATTATCTTGAACTCCGTCAGGCGTGTCGATGGTCTTTATCCTAAGAACAATAACAAATTATACATTTATTGAACTTTAATAAAAAGTAAAAATACAATTAAAATATTTAAAAGGTAAACTTACATATTTATTACAGTCTTGGGCTTTTCACGTTTAGGCGTGGCTACGTAGGGGGGAAAGCTGTAAAAGTGATGTCATTTTTATTACTTTAAAAGTTAATAATATAATATATATATTATCATATAACACATGAAAAGTGAGTGCTTACTCAGCGTCTCCATTCCTTGAGGATAGTTGAGCGCGTAACCTGTCTACTTCGTCCCGTAGCTCTCTGTAAAAAAAAAAAAATCTTATTTATTTAACATTCGCATCACCAAATCAGTAGTTAAGTAGTACACACGCCTGAAGGTCAAACTACCACAAAATCTCAAATTTCTTCTATAGATTTTGAACTCTATCATCCGTGCTTCGGAAGGCACGTTAAGCCGTTGGTCCCGGTTGTAGTTGTAAGATGACAGTCGTTAAAACCTACCAACCCGTATTCGGCCAGCGTGGTGGGTTATGGCCCAATATCCCCACGTGCTATTGTCCACGTGGGAGGCCTGTGCCCAATAGTGGGACGTTAATAGGCTGATGATGATGATTCGGGTATAAGAATCAATATCAATTGGAGAACTTTGACATTTTTGGGTAAGTTGATCTATGACAATGACATTAGCGGATTAATTAATCGTCAAATGAAAATGTTCAAACAGCCAAATCTTACAATAATCGTCTATAATAGCATCATCCGGAGTATCCTAGAGTACTGCAGCGTGGTTTGGAATCCCGGATACCAAGTGCACTCAGATAGAATTGAACGAATGCAAAAATGGTTTTTCTATCATCTCGCATACTCTGACAACAAGTGCCGCATCCTTGCCTCTTATGCTGACCGTATAAAACATTATAAAGCTACTTCATTAGAAGTCCGTAGAAAGATTGCTGATACGTTGTACTGTCATGGGCTGATACATGCTCGCATTGATTCTCCTGATGTGCTGGAGAAGTTAAACTTTTCTGTTCCCCGTTTAAACAGTCTCCTTCATAACAGGAAAATGTTTTCACCGCCATTATACAAGTCTAACCTTGGTAAGCACTCCCCAATAAATCGAATGTGTGTATGTTGTAACGCTGTTCGATTCGACGTGGATATGTTTAAATGTACTAAAAGATAAGTTACGAACCATTTATAATAATTAACAAAGTAAGTTTAAGTTTAAACAATTATGATTAGTTAAGTAAGTTTAAGTTTAAACAATTATGTAAAGCGTTTTTCTAGAATTGTGTTAGTTTATGCTGTCTACATGTAATAGGTTGCAGCTATCGCAAGACACGTTAACATTTTTTATATTTTTAAGTTAAGCTTGTTACCAGTTTTGTAGACCTTTAAATAAGAAAAAATAAAAAAAAATAGAAAACATAATTTCTACTAACTTTTTTAAAGTAAATATTGTCATTGTAGGTACTGTAAAAACCAAGTAAACCGATATTGTTTAAACCTTAAGTTAGCACTACAGATCTACTCAGCTTTTCCTGCTCTTTCCCCTGGAAAAGCTCATCCAATTACTATTTTGACTTATAATTTATTGATTTTTTCCAGAGATTTTCCTTTTACAAATTACATTATCTACATTATAACTAAATATCAACTGCTACAAATGTACGTTCGGGCATCACTTTAGAACGGCTTCACCTATTTGGCTAATTCTTTTTTGTTGTGTTCGTTATTGTCAGGTACAAAGTACCGACACCAGCAGGTCAACCTGTAATGTAATGTAATACGTGATTTCAAATTCCTTCATAAAATTTTGAACTTTAACTTTTGGGTATAAGGTGTAATGGCGTTGGGACGGAGACCCGAAATGAAACAATGTCTTGCGTTGAATCAAATTCCCTTTATCCTCTCGTGTATCATCTTAAATACTAATTAACATCACATCTATACGTGACTAGAGGAAGGACGCCTTGTCAATCAGGAAGACCTTAATTATCACGTACTATTGAGTACGTGCTGATAGTGTAATTCACTATATCACACCTCCCCTGAAAAGGCTAGGCATCCCTTCCCTGAAAAGTAAACTCTTATTTTCTAAATATCTTAGTCCTATTCTTATGAACTATATATTCTTTATTATTCTTTAATATTTTTACGTTAGTCTAGCTCTTCTAAAACTTCAAATGGACCTAAATACAAGTCATTCAATTTATTATAATTTTCATTCTTATACAAGAGTAGATCACCTTTTTTGTAGTGTACTTCCTTACAATCTAAATCATAATTAGTTTTTCTACTTTGTTTTGATATTAATAAGTTGTTCCTGGCATCATTATGAGCTTTTTGCAATCTAAATTTTAACTCCGATGGATAATTGTCGTATACATATAAGGGATCAACTTTACTAACTAAATTACTAGGTACGTTACATGTTTTCCCAAAAACTAGTTCATAAGGGGAGTATTTGGTACTAGTATTTACAGAATTATTATAAGCAAAGCACCAATATGGTATCCAGGTACTCCAATTTGCCGACTGATTCTGTGTTTGTATTCTCAAGTAACATCCGAGATGTTTGTGCCAGTTTTCTAGCGAACCTATACTCTCATGATGATAGGGTGTTGAATTTAACTTATCAATATTTAGCAATTTACATACTGTTTCTAACGTGGAATTAATAAATTCCGTTCCACAGTCAGTCGCAATAACCCTGGGAGTACCATATCGTAAAATAAAATTTTCAGTAAAAACCCTAGCAACAGTTTCAGCTGACTTATCAAGTATTGGGTAAGCTTCTACAAACTTTGTCAATTCGCATTGTATTGTTAATATGTATTTATTACCCAAATTATCGACCTCCAACGGCCCCACAATATCTAAATATAATTTTTCAAAAGAAGTAGATGCTGTAGTGGTTATTACCATTTTCTCTTTATTATTTTTATTACAAAATTTCTGCTTTTGGCAATCTTTACAGCGAGTCACATATTCAGTTATGTCTTTTTGCATATTACTCCAAAAATATTTTTTTCGAATATTCTTAGTCATTTTATTTATGCCTACATGACCACTTGTCGGCAATAAATGATAATCATTTAGTATAACACGTATCAAGTCTTTATTTGTAACATGTTCAACTTGGTTATTAATAATACATAACCGCGGTAATTCTTTATGTTTCATGAAAGTTTGGGTCAAAATTTTAATAAACTTTTTATTAAACCCATTTTTAATCACAACGACTTCTACAATATTATATTTTTTACATAATGCACTCAGTTCTCCTATCGTTGCGTCTCGGCGCGCCTCCGTTAGTAGAGATTCCTGATTTATGTAAATAGTAGAGTCACTAAATAACATATCACCCGTCTGTGAGACGTATCTTTTCTTTTTCCTCAACTTCACGAAGTTTTCATACGAACAAATATCTAACCTTACATCATTTTGTGATTTCTGCATAATATCTACCACTCTTGGTTGCCTATGATCAACAGGGGGCTCAACCCTGCTACTTCCAGAGGTAGCGGGTTCATTATTTTGCTCCATGGTTCTTTTCATTGACCGGGTTACTACCCCCAAAAAATTTGAATTTAGATTTTTTAACTCGTCTGATGTTATAATGACTCTCGATAAGGCATCTGCCGTTACATTTTCGGAACCTTTTATGTATTCAATATCGAAATCATATTCTTCTAAACAAAGTCTAAACTTAGTTAAACGGCTACTAGGATCTTTTATGCTAAATAAATGAACCAATGGTCTATGATCTGTTAATACTTTAAATTTTCGTCCGTATAAATATGGTCGAAAATGTTTTATAGCCCACACTACCCCTAATAACTCTTTATGAATGGTTGGGTAGTTTATTTCTGAACTGTTTAATTGTCTGCTTGCATAAGCTACGGGCTTATTATTTCCATTTGATAATACAGCCCCCAAGGCTACCCCTGACGCATCGGTTTGCAACCGGAAAACATTATCTTTTCCAAAATCTGGATAATCTAAGACAGGAAATGAACTAAGTGACTTTTTTAAGGTCTGAAATGCCACGTCACATTCTTCCGTCCACTGAAACTCGACATGTTTCTTACAAAGACGGTTTAGTGGGTACACTATTGTGGCAAAGTTTTTTATGAATTTTCTATAAAAGTTCGCAAAAGCCACAAAACGACGAATCTCATTTACATTTTTAGGTACTGGGAACTTTTCCAAGACCTCGATTTTACTGTTGTCTGGCAACACCCCGTTTGGCGTAATAACATGCCCTAAATAATTAATTTCTTTCCTCAAAAATTCGCACTTACAAGGGTTTAGTTTTAAATTAACTGACCTAAACCTCTCAAATACACTCATTAAATTTGTATTATGCTGCGATAGGCTTTTCTTTCCTGATATTTTGTAGACTTCAACTAGCGATTTCGCGGCGCGGACTTGTGACACCATGTCACGGTCGCCATCTAATGGCGTTGGGACGGAGACCCGAAATGAAACAATGTCTTGCGTTGAATCAAATTCCCTTTATCCTCTCGTGTATCATCTTAAATACTAATTAACATCACATCTATACGTGACTAGAGGAAGGACGCCTTGTCAATCAGGAAGACCTTAATTATCACGTACTATTGAGTACGTGCTGATAGTGTAATTCACTATATCACAAAGGATTAATATCGATTAGAAAAATAATTAAGTTTTGGGTAGGTTGAGATGCAGGCGTGTGTGTGTACCTATGTGTGAAAGATTTTTTTCTGTAAAATCTGCGATTAAGGCGCTCCTTTTCCGATTGATTGTTCCGCCACTAATTATAAAACATACAGTTCAAAAATAAAATTCATATAAAATTTAGTTGAACATATTATCTAACTAGCGGCCGCTCGCGGTTTCACCGCGTGGTTCCCGTTCCCGTGGGAATATCTGGATAAAAAGTATCATATGTGTTAATCCATGTTATAAACTATCTGTATGCCGAATTTTATCCAAATCCATTCAGTAGTTTTTACGTGAAAGAGTAACAAACATCCATCCATACATACAAACTTTCGCGTTTATAATATTAGTAGGAAGTAGGATAGTAGGATGACTCATAAAGACAGAAACATGGTTGGTAATAATACTTCAATAGACAGAAAAAAAATTCAAAGATGTCTCTGTCAACATATTAAAAGAGCTGTAGGTCAGATAATACATTAATAAATGACTTATTTTATTACCAATAGAAGAAACTTTTTATTATATAAGGCGACTGCTAGAAACCGCAAGAAACTTCAAGGGCTGGTCAGGTCAAGTGTTTAAAACATGACAAAAAATGACAAAAAAAGGAATTCGTGTTTTATTGTAGGTACTTATCGCCCAGCTGACGGGGGCAACGGCCGGCCGGCCGTCAGCTGTTGACCCGTCAACGTAGGTACTTATCGCCCAGCTGACGTGGACGGGTCAACAGACGGCCTATGCTTTAAAATAAATTAGATAAGTACTCGAAGAATACTTCAATAGATAGAAAAAAAAATCAAAGATAGCTCTGTCAACATATTAAAAGAGCTGTAAGTCAGATAATACATTAATAAATGACTTATTTTATTACCAATAGAAGAAACTTTTTATTATATAAGGCGACTGCTAGAAACCGCAAGAAACTTCAAGGGCTGGTCAGGTCAAGTGTTTAAAACATGACAAAAAATGACAAAAAAGGAATTCGTGTTTTATTGTAGGTACTTATCGCCCAGCTGACGGGGGCAACGGCCGGCCGGCCGTCAGCTGTTGACCGGTCAACGTAGGTATTTATCGCCCAGCTGACGCGGACGGGTCAACAGACGGCCAATGCTTTAAAATAAATTAGATAAGTACTCAAAGACTATCCAATTAAAATCTACAAAATTAATTATTTCATTAAAAATAAAAAAATAAAATTCCTTTTTTGTCATTTTTGACATGTTTAAAACACTTGCCCTGACCAGCCCTTGAAGTTTCTTGCGGTTTCTAGCAGTCACCTTATGTAGTGAATGCAAAAAAACATATTTAACTTATTTTTTCCTATATAGGCAAAAAACCTATAAAACGCGCCTATTCGCGCCGCTTCGCTGATACACCCGTCCCGTACCGTCGAGAGAGCGAGAGAAGCGCTCGCATTACCTCGCCTTAAACCATCACGGGAGACGGGTGTTCACGCGGACGAAGCCGCGGATGGCCGCTAGTTTTGTATTGTATTTTCAAATTCATTTAATCACTATAATTTGGTAACATAGGTACGTAACAAGTTGTTAGTATACTGAAATAGCTCTACCTATTAGCGCGGCGCAGCGGCGGCGAGGCGGCGGACCTCCTTCCTGATCGGCCGAACAGCTTGTTGCTCAGCGAACACTTCTTGCGGCTCGCCTCCTCAACCTTAGCCTGCACGATAATAGGTGTGGAACTAACGTTATTATTAGTCCTGTCAACCCATCCAGTAAACTAATACGCTTATGTTATATATGAGTTCACGTGTGTACCCTAAAGGAGTCGCTATTTTAAATTATATCATATAAGGTGGACTCTACAACATGGGAAATATTGCATAAAATAAACAGAGAAACAGCAAATCAAAAACTATATTGCAAACATTTAAAATGTAGAAATATTAAATTTTTAGCTAAAATTTATTGAGGAGCAAATAATGAAACCGTGTTATGTCACAAAAAATCTATGATAGACATTTCCGACATTTTTTTAAATTACATCGTTTGATATATTTACTTTTAATCAAACTGTATTTTATCCCATAGGTTTACCTGCACAAAATCTCACCGTACAAACTAACAACGTTTTGTCCAAAATTAAGTTTCGTTCATAAAATGATTTCTCCAATTCTCCAATCAAAATAGGTAGAGTCTGGCTAACGAAAGCTGAACCAGGTAAAACGCGGCAAATTACATAAAATCATGACTGGGTAACACAGGGTCACTCACACAGCTGCAATTTTCTTAGAAAAATTTCAATTTGACATACGACATGACACTTTAGATAGACACACATAGAGACAAAGTGTTGCCAATCAAATAACTACGAGGTTCAGCTTTCGTTAGCCAGACTTTAGTTCTTAAGCGGAATTTTGAAGGGACACATTACATTTTGAACAAAAACCATAATGTTTGACAGTGACAGTTTTAGGTTTGATTGGTATAGAATGGTCCGGAAGAAGTACCTGTGTTTTGTGTGTGTTAGAAGACAAAGTATGCAAAAGAATATTTTTTACTTGAGTAAAAAACAATGTTATCATTTCACGATGTTTTCTTCAAAACAATTTTTGTCCATACAAAAACATTCAAATAGTGATTTGTCCCTCCAGTTAATGCAGAACAAGTTTTCTCCATTTTGTTTTTCTTAATTTTTCATTTACAAGTTTGGCTTTGAAGAAAATAATATCAGTCATGTTCTAAAATATAACTACTTTAACAATTAAGTCTGACATAAGTCTTTAAGAATTCAACAGTCAATTAAATGGTTTTTTCTGTTTATCCAACATTTTGAGGCGGTGGACCAAACACGGTTTGATTGTTTGCTCCTTATTTAGAAATTTTATTCTATTATGTTACACATAATATTTATTAATAATGCCTGCTACAAATGACGCGATGACGGTTAAAATCTTTGATGACATATAAAAACTAAATACACATTCCCATACTAAATCGTAGCGGGATAGTAGCTTTAACATATACAATACATTTGAATCATGTGTTTTGGCAAAATATCAATTTTTTAAGGAGCACTTCGTCATTATATAAGGTGACTCCTAGAAACCACAAGAAACTTCAAGGGCTAGTCAGGTCAAGTGTTTTAAACATGACATAAATGACAAAAAGGAATTCGTGTTTTAAAAATAACGATTATTTACAACGCGCGGGCAAGGGGTTGACCCATCCGCGTCAGTATCTACGTTGACGGGTCAATGGCCGGCCGTCTGTTGACCCGTCTGCGTCAGTACCTACGTTGACGGGTCAATGGCCGGCCAGCCGTTGCCCGCACGTTGTAAATAATCGTTATTATTAATTTTATTTTTTCTTATTTTATTGCATTAAAATAAATAAGATACTCAAAGACTATTCAATTAAATTGAATACAAAATGAATTATTTAATTAAAAATATGAAAAAACACAAATTTTTGTCTTTTTTGCCATGTTTAAAACACTTGACCAGACCAGCCCTTGAAGTTTCTTGCGGTTTCTAGCAGTCATCTTTTATAGAAATTAGTGCCGAGCCACCTCGCAAGATTCTATTTTTGTGCAGTCGTTTTGAGAGGGTCGCTTGTGCATCTACTTTTAATGTGTATAGTGTAAAGTAAATATATTTTTCATAATTTCCCAAGGTTATTCGTCTATCAACTATGCGGCTAACAGTCCCGGTCCCGTATTGGCTTTACTAACCTTCTAAAGAAGGTCATGTTGAAAACAAACGTTTAAAGAAGCACGCAATGTAACCGTGGTTGATACGTATCGCGCATGACGCTAATCTGCAGGAAGTCGATGAGCTTGGCCTGGTGCCGCAGCGTGGCGTCGGCCTTGGTCTCGCGCGTGCATCTGTATCGCGTGTGATACCAACCTGCAGGAAGTCGATGAGCTTGGCCTGGTGCCGCAGCGTGGCGTCGGCCTTGGTCTCGCGCGTGCATCTGTATCGCGTGTGATACCAACCTGCAGGAAGTCGATGAGCTTGGCCTGGTGCCGCAGCGTGGCGTCGGCCTTGGTCTCGCGCGTGCATCTGTATCGCGTGTGATACCAACCTGCAGGAAGTCGATGAGCTTGGCCTGGTGCCGCAGCGTGGCGTCGGCCTTGGTCTCGCGCGTGCATCTGTATCGCGTGTGATACCAACCTGCAGGAAGTCGATGAGCTTGGCCTGCTGCCGCAGCGTGGCGTCGGCCTTGGTCTCGCGCGTGCATCTGTATCGCGTGTGATACCAACCTGCAGGAAGTCGATGAGCTTGGCCTGCTGCCGCAGCGTGGCGTCGGCCTTGGTCTCGCGCGTGCATCTGTATCGCGTGTGATACCAACCTGCAGGAAGTCGATGAGCTTGGCCTGCTGCCGCAGCGTGGCGTCGGCCTTGGTCTCGCGCGTGCATCTGTATCGCGTGTGATACCAACCTGCAGGAAGTCGATGAGCTTGGCCTGCTGCCGCAGCGTGGCGTCGGCCTTGGTCTCGCGCGTGCATCTGTATCGCGTGTGATACCAACCTGCAGGAAGTCGATGAGCTTGGCCTGCTGCCGCAGCGTGGCGTCGGCCTTGGTCTCGCGCGTGCATCTGTATCGCGTGTGATACCAACCTGCAGGAAGTCGATGAGCTTGGCCTGCTGCCGCAGCGTGGCGTCGGCCTTGGTCTCGCGCGTGCATCTGTATCGCGTGTGATACCAACCTGCAGGAAGTCAATGAGCTTGGCCTGCTGCCGCAGCGTGGCGTCGGCCTTGGTCTCGCGCGTGCATCTGTATCGCGTGTGATACCAACCTGCAGGAAGTCGATGAGCTTGGCCTGCTGCCGCAGCGTGGCGTCGGCCTTGGTCTCGCGCGTGCATCTGTATCGCGTGTGATACCAACCTGCAGGAAGTCGATGAGCTTGGCCTGCTGCCGCAGCGTGGCGTCGGCCTTGGTCTCGCGCGTGCATCTGTATCGCGTGTGATACCAACCTGCAGGAAGTCGATGAGCTTGGCCTGCTGCCGCAGCGTGGCGTCGGCCTTGGTCTCGCGCGTGCATCTGTATCGCGTGTGATACCAACCTGCAGGAAGTCGATGAGCTTGGCCTGCTGCCGCAGCGTGGCGTCGGCCTTGGTCTCGCGCGTGCATCTGTATCGCGTGTGATACCAACCTGCAGGAAGTCGATGAGCTTGGCCTGCTGCCGCAGCGTGGCGTCGGCCTTGGTCTCGCGCGTGCATCTGTATCGCGTGTGATACCAACCTGCAGGAAGTCGATGAGCTTGGCCTGCTGCCGCAGCGTGGCGTCGGCCTTGGTCTCGCGCGTGCATCTGTATCGCGTGTGATACCAACCTGCAGGAAGTCGATGAGCTTGGCCTGCTGCCGCAGCGTGGCGTCGGCCTTGGTCTCGCGCGTGCATCTGTATCGCGTGTGATACCAACCTGCAGGAAGTCGATGAGCTTGGCCTGCTGCCGCAGCGTGGCGTCGGCCTTGGTCTCGCGCGTGCGCCACCACGCCGCCGCCGCCTCGCCTGCCTCGCGCGCCGCAGCTACCTCCTCCTGACGACCGTACATTAAACATACATACGTACATACAAATCCAAGCTTTAGTCATGATTTCTGTAAACCTTCTTCTCCTAGTACTGAAACCAGAAGATTTTGGCTCTTCGCGCTTATAGACATTGCCAAGATTATGGCAGTCATCTTTCCTGAGGGGTAGAGAAGATGCGAGAAGGGAACCTCAGATTATTTTGCATAGTGTAGTTTTGCAGTTGTGCAGCTGTGCAGTTGTGCAATTGTGCAGCATTCACATTATCATTTTTAATATAAGCTGTATTGTAACAATGTAGGCAGGCCCAACAAAATAAATAAATGTTACCTGCGCATCAGCGAGGCTAGCCTGCAACTGCAGCGCATGCGAATGGTGATCGTGCGCCCGAGTCCTGAGCGCGCTGCTTTCCTCCTGTAGTTCGCGCACCCGCCGCATGGCGCTGCTGAGCGCCGCCTCGGTGGCGGAGTGCTCGCTCTCCAGCGTCGCCACGCGGGCTTCAAGCTCGGCGACGCGACTCTCGCGGTTTTCTAGGCGTTCCTGTATGGTATCATAGTTGATTAAAATGATGTAAGTTATAGGTAGATAAGTGGTGTACAATGCCGATGGTATTGAGAAAGTAGGGTTAGAAAATTGTTATTGAATAATAGTATTAGCCATAGGCTGGCAAATTCGTACGTGAGTGACAGTCTCATTTAAGGTTCGAAAGGATAATAATAATTATCAATGATAATTATCGTAATAATAACAAAATATATAATAACAAAAATTGCGCTCGTGAATTGATTGCGTTCGAAGTATTTGAACGTGTGTTTCCGCACTTGCGTGTATCCGAACGTACAAGTGTCAATGTAAACGTGCCGCGCCGTGGGAAATACCATAACAAGAAAATATTACTTCGGATTATGCAAAGTTGAAAAAACACAAGTGTCATTTTTTTTTAAAGTTAAATATATATTTATTTTATTGTGTTAAATTTGAAAAATATAACAAAAGAATTTCCTAAATGAAACAATATAATATAACACTAACGAATTTGTTACACTGGTGATAAATTATCAAGAAGCGTAATTATCTTGATAATTTCAAACCCTGGTCTCATTATATAAGGCCGACGACGGGGGAGGGTTGACGTTCCTACTACGCGGCCCCGCCGCCCGCGCTCTTCTTTCATGCCCAACCTTTCCTCCCCCGTCTCGCAGTAGACCATGGGGACTGTCACGTATGAATTTTCCAGCATAAAGACATTCTACTAATATTATAAACGCGAAAGTTTGTAAGAATGTATGGATATTTGTTACTCATTCACGTAAAAACTACTGAATATATTTAGATGAAATTCGGCATACAGATAGTTTATAACCTGGATTGACACATAGGATACTTTTTATCCCGATATTCCCACGGGAAGGTATGGATGGATGTTTGTTACTATTTCACATAAAAATTACTGAATGAATTTGGATGAAATTCGGCATACAGATAGTTTATAACCTGGATTAACACATAGGATACTTTTTATCTCGATATTCTCACGGAAAACGGGAACCACGCGGGTGAAACCGCGAGCGGCCGCTTGTCAGTCATAAATTATAAGATGGCGCGCCGTGCTGCAGTGCGGCACTCACCCTGAGCAGCTGCAGTTGGTAGTGCGTGTGGCGCGCCTGGTCGCGCGCGGCGTCGTGCTGCTGCGCGGCGATGCTGACGGCGGCGCCGCGCTCCGCCGCCTGCCGCTCTGCAGCAGTCAGCCGCTCGCGACACGCCTCCAGCTCCGTGCGCAGGCGGTACATTTCACCCTATATTATAAACACGACACAATTGAACAGTGAACAAAAAATATACGGATCTAAACGTGTTCGCTTTGCCTGTTTATTTGGCAGCAGGCTTTATGTGAAACCGGCTTTGCTTGCCTGGGTTTGGGTATATATAATTAACATTGTTGTTGTTAGAGTGTGAAAGAATTGTATTATTGTTTGTTCGGAATAAAAACAGTGTTTCGGACCGCGTCATCTATCTGTCAAATGTATGACAACTCTGTATCAGAGAGGACTGTCAGTGACGCGGCATTGTCACTTTGTTTTAATTGGTTGTGGCGGCGGCGCGCCAGTAATAATTAAATTAAACTTTGCTTGGCAGGGCCAGCTTAATAGTTAAATGTGCCCACGACTGGGCTAATGTAATTAACGCGTATCGCGGCAGCGCACAGTGTAACGATTGTATGGAGAAAAGGGCGAAATTATTAACTCAACAAATATTTAAAAGCTGGCTGCTTTTTTATTATTGTTAGTCACAGTATTTAATTTTTATTAAAGTAGGGTAAAAATTTTTTATTAATATTTTTTCTTAAAATAAAAACAAAATAACAAAAATTACTCCGAATAAGACGTACAGACGTCTACAGGAAGACTCAAGGTCTGTTTTAGCCACGCATCATTTTTCTTTTGAAATTCTTCACGTTTACGTGAACTTTCTTTCCATTTAGAACCAAAGAAAAAAATTCCGATAATTTTAATATTTTTTGGCGAATATTGTCTGGGCATTCATTTATATGCAAAAGCTCGATGTATTTCATTAGCTACTACAAAGAGTTTTTTCTTGTTTATGACTCAGAAGCCGAATTTCAAAAAGATCTTAATTTTTAATAAGTTAAATTTTGATTCTAAAAAATGCCAATAGTCATCAAATCTGCAAGTTTCCGCAAGAAAAAATATTGTCAACATACAGTAGAAACACAACTGAACACGAAATAATAACATTCCCAGAGATGGTTTTGAAGTATTTATGAAAACTCTCGTCAAAGTTGAAAATTTATTTTAATTTAGTATCAAGTTAATATCGTCCCTACTAACTCCTGAATCCAAATGACTCACTTTTTCAAATGATCAACACTTAAATTTACATTTTATAAATAATTATTTAACCCAATGAACATTTAGCAACTGAGTTATCAGACAATACTACTATTGGTCTAAAAACGACTACAACTAGTCTAAATTTCTTTGAAGTAGTGGATATTATTCAAATGATTGGGGATACTAGCTGCCCTACTCCTGTAGGTCACGTGATAGGTTTGAAATTTAAGACAATCGCGAAGCTCAGCGTAGCGATTGTCTTGAATATCGAGTATATTTTTTTATTAGACAACAGAAAGAGTTTCTTTTTGGTAATTTTTGTCTTGAATTTCGAGGTTATTTTTTTAAAATTTGCGATACATATTATTTTGTGAAATGAAAAAAGGTCGATTGACATTTTAATATTTAACAATTTTAACAAGTGTAGTGTGTTTGCTAATGGATCATTTGTTAAGTGAGTTTTTGTAAGATGATACTTTTGTCAAATTAATGTCTCGTTTGCAAAATGAACATTTGGTGAAACGTTGTTTGTCAAATGACCATTTGTCAATAATTTTTTGGTCAAACATTAGTTATTCATATTTATTATCATTGTAAATCCAAAATGGTCGCCTCCACAAAATGGTGGATTACATAATTTTGTTCAACCACCTCAATATGGGTATCAAATTAAAGGGCTTGACTTGACTAGTAGTATACAGTACTATTATATGAAAAACATAAAAACTTGAAAATAAAAATAAGTAAAGTTTTTTTTAAAGTTAAACGGTTTTATTGAAAAGAAAGATAATAATGATGTAGATAATGTACTAAAAACTACAAAATAATTCAAAATTAACTATAAATAAAATCATGGGGCGTAGCATAACCTGTATAAATGTGTAATCAGCATTTTTAGTGATATGAACGGTTGACTGTTGACAGAAATTTCACACGCCCCACGATTTTATTTTTAATTAATTTTTAATTATTTTGTAGTTTTAGTACATCAATAACTTTCTTTTCAATAAAACCGTTTCATTTGATTGATTTTTTAACTATTTTTTTTTTCACCTTTTACTTTGTTATGGATCTCGTGTATCTCAATTTAGTTGTAAATTCGATATTATGGACCACTAAGGGTGGATTCGACCAAACTGGAATAAGACTTACTCCGAGATTAGTTTATACAAATTCGACATTTAATCTAGGTATAAGACCTTATTCCAGTTTTGCCGAATCCACCATAAGTAAACTAAAGCGGACTTTAAGTTACACAGTGTTGTAATGCATCGATTTGTGACGGTGTAGTCTGGGCAGTGGACCAAAGTGCTGCAACTGCGTGGACGCAGTTCTACCTGGTGAGGTGGTCACGCTCTTCAGATCTGAGCTCTGAGGGATAGACGGGTAGTTTAGGGCAGTTCTACTCACCACCAGCGGCCAGGAGACGCTCCCTGACCGCAGTCACCACCAGCCGGAGGCGCGGCTCAAGGCCGAAGGATCGACTTTCTTAAGACAAGGTTATATGTAAGTAGTAGATTTAATTAATAAGTTAGTAATAAGAGTTATGGTATAGCGAGCTCAGCGGTCTGGGCACCTATATCATACATTTTTTGGTAGCAGAGCGTGGTTTATCCCACACCAGTTAGTTATAAGTTGTAACATTAGTTAGATAAAACAACAAAATAGTTTAGACAATAGGTTAGCTTTAAGATTGCAGCTACATGTTACATTGCATTTAGAATGTGTTGTTATAATTATGTAGGTTGGTTTTGAGATTATAGCTGTTTACTATATGCCATTTGAAGTTGTGTAAAATTGTCTCACTGTGGTCAGTGCAATGCAAACATTTGGTTTGGTTTGTTGTATTTGTCTTGCATTTAGAATGTGTTGATTTGTGTAAGATTATCTCACTGCGGTCAGTGTAATTGTTAAATATTTAATTTGCTATAATGTACTTGTTTGAAAGAAAGTTTTAATTTGGTTTCTTGTATTTCTTTTGCAAACTTAATTTCAAGATTATAGTTGTTTGCAACATTGTTGGCCCAACATTGGAATTATTGCACTGCGGCCCGTGCAAATAGTCGAACACTTTAATTGGTTTTATTGTTTTAATTTTGAAAAATTAGTTTTAATATTGTACATATTTGTTACATGCGAGTTGTGCGCTGCGTGCAACGAGAAGCAAGCGAGCTTGACAGCTCCGGTTAGCTATCTGGACAATAGGCAGTGTAACACGTGTTCACGGGGAAACTCTCTCGAGATACTAGTCTTATGACTGAGTATCGAATAAAGAGCGCGCTTCGGCGGGCACTGATTTGGCGTCAAGACCTAACGCAGATGGTCTCCTGCGCGAGTAGTTTACTGCCGCTGCGACGTCTGGCACTTCTTGCATAACCTAATGATTGGTCTCGAGATGCCAGTACAAATAAAACTTAGTGAAGCAAGGAGAGGGGATGTTTAAAAATTGGTTGGATTATTGCATAGCGGCCTATGCAATAGTTGCACATTTTATTTTGTTTATTGTGTTTTTCTTTGAAAACCTGTTTAAAGTTTTTTATTTATTTGTTACATTGTTTGAAGTTTAGTTGGATTATTGCATAGCGGCCTATGCAATAGTTGCACATTCTATTTTGTTTATTGTGTTTTTCTTTGAAAACCAGTTCGAGTTTTTTATTTATTTGTTGCTTTGTATTTAAGGGGTCTGTGTAGGAAAAATTGCCCTGCGTTTGTGCCATTGTTGGAGGGAGATTCATTCTCATCCCGCTTTTGGAGGATTTTGTCCAAATAATGGAGATCCACGATAATGTAATATAGGTGTCCTGCGACATTAAAAGGCGACGGACTGGTGATATTGTACCTTCCACACCACCGCCCACGGGAGGGCCCGCGATAACTGGTTGGCTTCCTACCCTAGTTAGGAAATTTTGGTGGCGCTGTGGAGGAATGGGTCGCCTATAAAAATGTTTACTTCGCTGGTAGACACCAGACCGTATTTGATACGTGGGCAAAAGATGGCGTACCTTTTGTCCACGCTGCAGGCCAAGGCCAGGGCACTCGCCCAGTATTTGAGGGTCGAGGACGACCATTATGAGACAGCGTGGGAGCTTCTCAACAATAGGTACCACAACGTCCGGCTATTAGCCGATGTACATGCCCGTCAATTGTTATCGCTACCTAGGGTAGCTAAGTTAACCGGGCTGACTTAAGGATGCAGCTGTTGACGCCAGTCACAGTTGCATGTAATGCGTTGCGAACGCTAGGGTTGCCAGTAGACGAGTGGTCGTTCCTTCTGGTGCATATTATATTGCACAAGCTGCACACGGACATTCGCTTCCGGTTTGAGCGGGAAGCGGCAGAGAAAGAGGGAACTACTCTGCCCAGGTTGGGGGACCTCATGATGTTCCTTCAATATGAGACTAGGGTTACAGTATAAATATGAGCTAAAGCTACTGCTTTTCTTGCGGTAAGGGTTGCCAGTAACGGATAGGCGGCGCATGGCAAAGCGCAGAGGCCTGTGCAAAATTGTCCCAGGCCCCAGCGCTGCAGTGTGTGTAGCGGACCACACCACTTAATAATGTTGTGTGCCAATAGATCGGGAACGGCTTCACCGACGACACAACAGCGGCGCCCCATGGGTGGGGGTGTTCCAGCCCCAACGGACTGGAGGCACAGTCCTGCACGATATGTATAGGAATTTAGGATATTGTCTGCTCGAAGAGCCCGAATGGCTCTGGAATGCTCTTCCGATGTTTGTCTTGTTGCAGGGTGAAGGCTTCACTCATGCAGCCGCTGATGGGGGATCTGCCTTCGGACCGAATCACTCAGTCTCGTCCATTTTCGGGGGTCGCACGCAACGGATTTTGCTGGACCTTTCTTGGTAAACACGACCACCCTTCGCAACGCTCGGGTTGTGAAGGTGTATTTATGTGACTAGCCACCAAGGCCGTCCACTTGGAAGTGGTTTCGGCGTTGTCCACGGAGGCCTTCGTCGCCACGTTGGATCGTTTCGTGTCGCGTAGGGGTCTGCCTTCACTTATTCGCTCCGACAATGACATAAATTACAAGGGTGCGGCTACATTAAATGATGTTTATAATTTTTTTAGAAAATTTCTTTTTGAACCAAAGGCGCAGTGGCGCGGGCTTTCGAAGAAAACTAAGTGAGCTAAAGCGGACTTTTAGTTACTGTGTTATTGTGCATCGATTTGTGACGTAGTCCCACTGCTGGGCAGTGGGCCAAAGTGCTGCAACCGCGTGGACGCGGTTCTACTTGGTGAGGTGGTCATACTCTTACGGGAACAGATCTCTGAGGGTTAGACGGGTAGTTTAGGGCAGTTCTACTCACCACCAGCGGCCAGGAGACGCTCGACGGAGACGAAGCCGAAGGATCGACTTTCTTCAGACAAGAAGTATTATATGTAAGTAGTAGACTAACTTAGTAAGTTAGTAATAAGAGTTATGATATAGCGAGCTCAGCGGTCTGGACACCTATATCATACATTGTTATGTAATTTTGTATATTTTATATACTTTGCGCTTTTCTACTAACTTAAAATGTAACTAGTTTAAATTTGTTGTTGCTTAGCATCTCACTACATCTTCTATTATACTTATTTAGCGTAAAATATAACATGACTACATATTAATTATAGTCACACAGAGTTAATTTTATTTTAATTTTTTTTCTTTTATTGTGACTTGTCATAGTGACAACATCCTGCCTGATGGTAAGCAGCCGATGCAGTCCAAAATACCGCGAGCGCTCCTCACCGTGGAACAAGCACGGTAACAAGCGCAAACTTATATGACGGCCTGCATAAATGCCGTTTCACGCCCCGCTTAAAAGACCCGGGACTATAGGAGCTGGGTAACTAACATGCGCCGGCAAAGAATTCCAAAGCCGAATGGTTTTACAGAGGAACGACATGCAAAATTTTTTGGTACCAGTGTTGATAGTCTGCACGGTATGATGGTGGTTCCTAAGACCAGCCCGTGTATTCAGGGAGAGGAAAGAAGAGGGCAGGATTAGTTCAAAAAGTTCTTCAGAACACTCTCCGTCGTAATTCCGGTAGAAGACACTAAGAGAAGCAATGTCTCTACGCAGCTGGAGGTCCTCAAGAGAGTCTGTAACCTCAGCATTTGCAATAATGCGTACCGCTCGCCTTTGCAGTATATCAAGTGCATCGAGACCGCGTATCAGCAAGCGTAGCGTAGGACGCCCTCAGACAAGGTGGAGCGACGATCTTCGCAAGGTGGCTGGCAAGAGCTGGATGAGAGTAGCCGCGGATCGTGCTCAGTGGCGTGTTCTTGGAGAGGCCTATGTCCAGCAGTGGACGAGTATAGGCTGATGATGATGATGATGATGAGGAAGTATTTAGAGGAGCCGTCCCATAGATGGGAACAATACTCGATCGCAAGGGAGTAAGGGAGTTACTTGGTCGAGAACGCACAAACCTGTGTTTTGTTGGCATTAAACTTGACCAGGTTTTCAGATCCCCACTTAGAGACACGATCGAGAGTCAGGTTATCAGAAGAAATAGAGTAGGTGACAAGGGCATCGTCAGGAGGGGGGGGGGGGCAGTAGGGGCAGCTGCCCTTCCCCCCCCCCCTCCTCTAGAGATCAGAAAAATACGTAATAAACTGTTAAAAATTACAAGAAAATAATGTTGTCCTACTCTGAAACTTTAAACACGCCTCTATGTAAGAGGAACTACCCTCACAAGGGACACGAATCCTCCGCTCTTCTAAAAAGTCAAGGTCAAAAGGGCGGCACACCGAAGTCCGCCCACTTGGGAAGAAGGGAACGATGCCACACTCTATCGAAAGCTTTGGCGACATTAATGCTAACTGTCAGGGATTCGCCATGCTTCTCCATCGCTTCACCCCATGCGTGAGTAACGTACGCTAGAAGATCACCTGTTGATCGCTTGGGTCTGAACTACAGTTGTAAAACAACGGTTGTCAGCGGATATTTATACAAAGTAGCCGATAAAAACCTATAAACAACGGTTGAAAACCGGTCGTTTATCTATGGTTTATCCGACTGCATGCTTAAAAAGTGGTTACGACTTCACAGTTTTTGTGTTTAAATCGTTTTATTTGTAATACGTGCCTACCTAATTAGGTTCATTTAAATACGAAACTTGCAAATAATTACATATTAGAGCCACCGCACACATGATACTTTCAGCATCGGCGATCGGCGATTTAGCGACTGTATCGTTGCAGCATCGCGTTTTGCTTCGTGCATAGAGATGGGCATTTACCCGGTAAATACCCGAATTGTGGGTAAATACCCATTTTTACCTATTATTACCCACCCATTTTTAATTTATACCGGGTAAAAATTAAAATCAGTTTAATTTAAACCAATTATTGAATTTGGTTAAAGATACTATTAAACACTTGACCGTCATTAGAAGCTTATAATATTGAGATAGGCATATCCGTTTCCCGTCGTATTTTCCTTCTCTTTCTTCCGGTATATCGCTGTCTCTCTCGCTCATCCCACTCAGTGGCGTCACCAGGTGGCGCGGTGAGGGAACCAGGAGATTTCACCCCCGTGCCCATTTGTTCATCATTGGCGTGAAATTTCCCGTCGGCGTAACTTGTGCACTACATAGTGATCAAGTGACAAAGAAATAGAATTATTTTTATTTAAACTGTAACACAGTTCTCGTGAGTTTCTACAATACACGTGAGTACTTAGAATAGCTTCTTAACTTAACGGTGTTACCGTTCGCTGAATTTATAATTTAAACTTATCTGGTATATCAAACTTTTTATTTTACCCGCAAGGGAAGTAGATACACCTTTTCTTTTAAGATAAGAAAGCATCCGATTAAAGATAGTATTTTTTTTAAAGTGTTTTTTGTGTTTAATATGGTGGTATCTACCCTCCAGGCACTTTTTCTTTTTATTTAAGATAAGAAACCGATAATTAGTGCTTACATTAGATAATGAGAAAAACGAATTGTAGCTAAGCGGCTATAGCTGGTCCTTCTAACAATCCCGATCGTATCGGCGAAGGTTGAGTTCGAGTTAGTCGTCATCGTTCAAAGAAGCATGGTCATCGTACCCGCCTTTCATGACGATAACGACAATGTGTCTGCTTTATCAGACGTTAGAGGAAATCTTACAACGATTGTTGCACCTCGCAGGTGTTATCAATACTGACCAAAACAGTTAACAATTTAAATATTCCGTGTAGTGATCTAGATTTGATTTTTGATTTTAAAAGTAAACTAAAAGAGCCAGCTAGGCCTTAAGCACCTTTAAATTTCTGATAAATCTTGTGCACCAATAACTTTTGGTATTTTAAAACTAAAAAGATATTTTTAATAATTGTCTGCGCAGTTTACTAGTTGGTCGCAAACATATGATGCCTCTCTTAAAGGTCTTATTTTCAATGGTGATTAGATTGTAGACTGAAACTACAAATATACGAAAAGAGGATAATACTCATAAAAATGTATTATACCCTCTAATGTTTGCTACTTTGAATAAGATTCTACCTTCAAACACACATTTGTTTAATTCTGAACAGATTACAGTTGCATTAAAAAAAAAAAAGTCCTGTTAGAAAACTTTTTGGCCAGTTATTAAATCTGGTACTGGGAATGCCTCGCAAGCAAAACCTGTACTAACAACAAACGGTTACCTTTTGCAAGGGCAAACTTCTTATAGTATACCATCGCGTTGTTCTTCTGGTTCATGGGACAGACACACGCACAGCATGCTGTGAACCGCCCTCGCAGGGCGCTTACCAAAATCAATGTCCTCCGCAAGGACATACTTATGGCAGCCACGAACCATATCGTGGCTATAATCTGCCCGCCCTCGCAGGGCGCTTACCAAAATCAATGGTTATTATATGAGTGAGTTAATATAACGCTAAATGTACCTTATTTAATTTAATTTGATTTTAAATAATATGTTTAATTATTGTAATTGGTATTTAACCGTTTTAATAAAATTAAATAAATAAATGTCCTCCGCAAGGGCATGCTTATGCCAGCACGAACCATATCGTAGCTATAAACCACCCTCGCAGGGCGCTTACCAAAATCAATGGTTATATTACTTGAGTGTTAGCGGTTTTTGCGAGAAGATGCATGTATGTTAATGTAATGCTAAATGTCCCTTACTTTATTTGAATTTGAATAATACGGTTAATTGTTGTAAATGGTTATGTAACCGTTTTTAATTAAATTAAATAAATAAATGTCCTCCGCAAGGACAGGCTTATGCCAGCCACGAACCACAGTGTGGCTATGAACCGCTTTCGCAGGGCGCCTACCAAAATTAATGTCCTCCGTAAGGACATGCTTATGCCAGCCACGAACCACATTGTGGCTATGGACCGCCCTCGCAGGGCGCTTATCAAAAACAATGTATTCCGCAAGGACATGCTTATGCCAGCCACGAACTACATCGTGGCTATGAACCGCCCTCGCAGGGCGCTTACCAAAATCAATGTCCTCCGTAAGGACATGCTTATGCCAGCCACGAACCACATCATGGCTATAAACTGCCCTCGCAGGGCGCTTTCCAAAATCAATGTCCTCCACAAGGACATACTCATGCCAGCCACGAACCACATCATGGCTATGAACCGCCCTCGCAGGGCGCTTAACAAAAACAATGTCCTCCGCAAGGACATACTTATGCCAGCCACGAACCACATCGTAGCTATAATATAAACAACGGAGGCTATTCTTACTTTCGATCCCCAGGATCATAGGCTTGGCAGCTCTTTCAATCAGGACAAAAACGTCCATCTTCTCTGCTAACAGAGGTAACAAAAGACATTTCGAGCCAGTCAATGTGCACTTTATCGACACCGTTGGGACTAAAAGGTGCTCCAAGTATCATAACACAAAGGTATCGAATACCGTTTTATCTGAAGCCATCGCTCAAGCTTCCAAACGTTACAATCGACAGTTGTTACACGCTTGTATCGGACAAAATGTCTGCAATGCTGACACAGATGAAAGAACAGGTTTCTAGAAACAGTAAGTTTTTTTTTTTTCCAAACATCGTTTTAACCCAGTTCTTAGTACCAAAGAGCACTCAAGAAAGGTCACTCCGTCCAATTTTTAACCTGAAGTCGTTAAATTATTATATGAATTCCGGACTGTTTACGGCCAAGAGACGGGATGTACAAATTACTTTTCTCAGACCTAGGTACTACCACCTGATTATAGCCAAATCTCACAATGGTTTCTTCGTCTGTTCTACAAAGGCGAATTACTAAGAATTATATGCCTTCCATTTGAGATGAGCACGGCAATGTTTTCTTAGACTATTATCTTATAGACATAAAGACCTGATGGTTCTGTCCAGACATGCCAACATTGTAATAGAACCACTTACTTTTTTTGGTGTCTACATGAACTTCAAAAGGTCTGTTTGACCGCCCTCGCAGGGCGCTTACCAAAATCAATGTCTTCCGCAAGGACATACTAGGATACATGGAGGAATCACAAGCGTCCATACATACCTACATATGCTCACGACTGTTATCCCCGAAGGGATAGCCAGAGACCAGGCAATGAGGACCGCAAAAGCAGTCCTCTGCCATAGTCTACGTTTCACCAAATGATAACTGCACATGTACGTGACAAGTGATGAGCCTATCGCCGCTCTATACTGTTGGATGTATGCGCAATCTACGGTCCGTTAGTCGCATTTTACGATACCTAAGAGAAGAAATTGGGCGGTAAAATAGACTCTACCTTACGATGTAGTTAAATGTATTGGTAGCTAAAAATTATCAGAAACACCAATACATAAACCTCTACCAACATTCTTTTTGACAACCGTTGCTTCAGGATTGGGGGGTCACAACTCAACAATTCTGCCCTATCGGGAAGGTGGAGTGCATCCCAACAAAGTTGCACTGCAATCAAAAAGAAAAGCGGGCTGTTCTAAGTCTTAGAATTACAAGCATCGAACACGAAGCCTGCGACAATTTTATTTTAATCCTCCAAATTGCCAATCAACAAATGACCACCAACCAAATTGTTGTCAAATGTCATTACATTCCAGGGAAATTAAACTGCCATGCAGATCAACTGTCTCGACATAGCCAAGCTCTAGAGTGGCATCTACTGCCAGAATTTACACAAACGATATTCGCGAAGTGGGCCTGGCCAATAATTGACCTGTTTGTATCCAAGAACGCTCGAGTAGTGGGTAAACTATGCAGATTTATCTCATTGATTACGAAGCGATGTTTCACAGTGCTTTCAGCCTGAAGTAGAACGCTTCCCTCTGGCTTGGAAATTCGCACCACCTTCCCTCATCCCCCGGGTGCTAGCACACCTCAACAGCAATTTATCTGATTGTGGTACCCCTTGCTGCCTCATTCACAGTATGGAATTCGAAACGTAGACGCCTGGTAGACATAACCACACAGGCCTGCCAACCCCCAAGGTTCAAGACATGACGTTGAAATTTGGTGTGCTTAAATGATATATCGTTATGGAACAACAAGCAAATTTCCCTGCTCAAGCGTCCGGTTATTATAAAAGCATATGAGCACTTGTGCTTGGTCCAGTAGTACAGGAAGGGCGTAAGCAGCAGCAGCGGCGCCATCCACACGCGGAACGCGTACCAAATGGGTCCAGTCAGTCCAGTTTTTGGCAGATTTATACTTAATATTTTAAATCTTTCTTACAATACTATACACTACCATAAATTGTCGTGTCTACTTTATGCAGCGCACAATTGTATGGAAATCTTAGTGACGAGGTAATAGTTAAATATGTTTTAAAATCAATCTCAATTAAACATTTAAAAACAACAAAACCTCCTTTTTCTAGGTTTTAGTAATATTAGTCTGTAGACCTTTATAATGTATTTCCAACCTAGGATCAACTAGATTTCAAACAGTTCGTAACACTGCAATATTATTGTCGCATTGCTTCTTTGTTACCTTGCCGTGGACACCAAACATTATTTTGTTCAGGACAATGCAGTAATATTAAGGCGACAGTTTGGGTCAAAGACTGACTGTAGGGACTACAGACAAACACGCTGGAAATTGCTACTGGTTAAAAGGATCAATAAATATTGTACAAAATGGCTAAACTAATTTATTTAAAACTTCGAGTGGTTCACCTACACCTGTTTCAAGCACTGTGGTAGCTATAGATGGATATTACAGCCACACCTGGTTGTGTTTTGCTCCGCTGTAGCATCTACAAACTAGATTGATATGATTTACCCATTGAGGATATACTAACTATTGGTAATTGGAGATTAGTTACTTAATACTTTTCACAAGGTTTATTGTCGTGAAATATTGATTCAGGGGTCACGAAGTTTTTCATTTTTTATTTTTACCCTGTAAAGTGATTGAAATCAAATAGTAAACAATATTTATTTCCTAATAATAATGTTCGTTTACATGGTTTACAAGCTAAATTATTTGATTTTTCATCAATGACTGGCCAATTATTTTCTTACATGACTTAAATTGTAAATAATGAGTACTTAATTAAATCTCTTATTATAACTTTTTGTTTAAACCATAATCATATGATTAACTCTCTCGCACTTATAGTTTAATTTATTTCTCACATTGGCGTTTTCACCAGGCGATAACAAACAGGTCTCAATATTATAAGCTTCTAATGACGGTCAAGTGTTTAATAGACGCGTTTTAGCTGAAATAAAACGCATATTAAATACTTACCTCATTAGAAGCTTAGTTTTTATTTCCGCCTGGTGCTTAATGCATATTTCGACGCAATGATGAACAAATGGGCACGGGGGTGAAATCTCCTGGTTCCCCCACCGCGCCACCTGGTGACGCCACTGAGTGGGATGAGCGAGAGAGACAGCGATATACCGGAAGAAAGAGAAGGAAAATACGACGGGAAACGGATATGCCTATCTCAATATTATAAGCTTCTAATGAGGTAAGTATTTAATATGCGTTTTATTTCAGGTAAAACGCGTCTATTACATACCGACTAAAGCATATTTTTAAGTCATTCAAAGTCTAATACTTAGTAGGATTCTATTCATTTTTGAGCTGGGGCACGACTTTTGTTATTAAGACATTCAAAATGTTCATACGTTATAGTTATCATTTCTAGTTAAATTTCTGTTTTAATTATAATATCATGTCTGGGACATGCACCCTGGTATTTCTGGTTCTTTTAGGTATTTGAAATACGAATCTCGGTTCCTTAAAAACTACTTTTTTTATAATAGATGGGCTTGCTCTTTGCCACATTCTTATCCGTAGGATTAAGAAGAAGCCGATGATGGAGCGAGCTTGCCCAGAAGCAGCCTATTCACTCGGGCTTTAAAGATGTTGGGTCTATATGCACTCGGGAACACAGACGCCGGCAGGGAATTCCACGCCTTGGCTGTACGCATTATGAATGAAGACGAATAGCGCTTGGTGCGTATGAGTGGAATATTAACCAAGTATTGTAAACCCACCGTACGTCTGAACTCCCGATGGTAGAAAGGGGACCGTGGAATGAGCTCGTGTAGCTCAACAGCACACTCTTCGAAGTAGAACTAGTAAAATACCGACAAGCAAGCAACTGAGCGACGGCGAGCGAGACTGTGAAGCTTGGTTTTCACAAGCTTATCGTCACCTAAGTTTCCTGGCTCTGCGTTCCACCCAATAGAGCGCGGCAAGTTGATATTTTGCTGAGCCATCCAAAGGTGGCAGCAATACTCCACGCACGACCGGACTTATGCTTTAGAGTTAGAAGCTGTCCCGGCGTGAAATATTGCTTAACCTTATTTAGAACACCCAGCTTTTTCATCGCAGTTTGAGCCTTGATTTCGATTTTGTCGTCAAAGTTGAGAATAGAGGTGAACTTCATGCCTAGGAGATCGAGGTTGTCGGTAATTGGTACATATACAGGAGCCAGGTTAAAAGGACTCCTTTTGGCCGAGAATAAACACACCTGCGTTTTGGTGGCGTTAAAACTGACCAAATTGTTGTCACCCCATTGGGAGACAAGACTTAAAGTCAAGTTTGTCCGCTCAACCATGGCCTCTCTTAAGGAATGAACTTCTGTTCCGCCAACCCTTGCGCTAGACAGATACCTCTCTGTGACCGTGCTGTCGTCTGCATAGGTACCCAACAATTCCAGGCTTGAGCCGATCGTTAATATGCAACAAGTAAAGGGTAGCAGAGATAACGGAACCCTGAGGGACTCCAGCGTCGATAGCCATAAGGTTAGAGGAACAGCAATGACAACTCTGATTGACCGTTCACTTAGGAAGTCCAAAATCCAGACACAAAAATCAGCAGAGATGCCGTACGCTGGAAGCTTGCTCAGCAAGCCAGCGTGCCAGACCCGGTCAAAGGCTTGCAAAGGCCAGCGGGGCCTGCGGCTAAGTAATCTAGCTGGAATCCCGTCCGGGCCGCTGGTCTAATTTATTTTATTTCACAATAATCGCATAATTCAAATCACGCTGTATAAAGTGGGTAATGTAATTATCATTCTCCCTGTTACTGCAAGCTGGCAACATCTCACGCGCAAAATATAAGGTGACTGCTAGAAACCGCAAGAAACTTCAAGGGCTGGCCAGGGCAAGTGTTTTAAAAATGACAAAAATGACAAAAAAGTAATCGTGTTTTTTTTCATTTTTAATCTAACACTATCTTATTAAAAATACAGTTAAAATGTAGTCATAACATAACTTGATGCTATCGATAGTCGTTGGACTTAACTGCACCTTAAATTCGCACATTTCAATTCAGTTGTAAAAGGAAAATAAATGGGGTCTCATTGCACTTTGCAGACTAACGTAGGTAGGTACTTATCGCCCAGCTGACGCGAACGGGTCAACAGACGGTCGGCCGGCCGGCCGTTGCCCGCGCGTTGTAAACAATCGTTATTTATAATTGTTTTTCATTTTTTTTCCTTATGTCATTGCTTTAAAATAAATTAGATACTCAAAGACTATCCAATTAAAACTCACAAAAGAATTATTTAATTAATAAAAATGAAAATAACACGAATTCTTTTTGTCATATTTAAAACACCCCACACACAGACGATCAGGTCGCCTGCATGTATCGGCCTGTCAGTTGTCGGCGGCGGCGTTGGGCGGCGCCGGCGCGGCGGGCGGCTAGTACTAACTGACAGACAGATACCTGCCGGCGGGCCACACACGATCAGTTGGTTAATACTAACCGCCCGCCGCCGCCGCCACCCGTGCGTTGTACTACTAACTGACAGGCCGATACCTGCAGGCGACCTGATCGTCTGTGGGCCCCTTATTACCGCACGCGGACTCTCGCCCCTACTCCACGTGGTATTTTTCGTACGCGCACATGTTCATTCGAAGTGCATTTATTCAACTATCTAGATCTGCGCCATTTTGTGGTGAATTAATTGAAAATATGTGTTTACTAAAGATTTAAAATATAATCATCTGTGTTTTATTAGAAATCAATATTTTATTTTCAATAGGCAAGACCGAAACTAACATCGTAGATCATTTTAAGGATGGTAAAGCCAATTAAATAATTTTATAGACAGTATTCAATTTTTACCCGGTATTTATTAAAAATACCCGGTATAAATGGGTATAAATAGGTAAATACCCTTTTTTACCTTTCCTCCCAATTTTACCCACCCCAATTTTTACCCACCCGCCCATCTGTATTCGTGCATCATGTTGCCGCTTCGAGATCGCAAACCCGGCTCATGCTCATTCACGAAGCGGCAACGTCACGATGCTTACGCGCGACGATCGCGTAGATCTGATCAATCGATCATTCCAGTTCAGTAGCGTTTCCGCGTCTAAAACGAGATAACGTGTGTCAATCACCTGTTGAAACCCCTTCGGAGCATAACTACCTACTTTGCTAACTAGTGTCAACTGTGAAACGCTAACAATAATGCCGCGATATACCTGGGGCCCAAGTCTGCTAATTTACGAATGGCATAATTGAATCGCAATTGGATCGCATTGTAATTGTTTGACACATTTGGTATTCTCTTACTCATTTAAGACCAATGGTTTTGCAGTGACATACCATTGAACTGCCATTGGACTATGTTGCTAGTCTGTTCTTCAATCGTGTTCCAATGTAGCTCCATTGTGGATAAATGGCATTCTACTCTTTTTTTTAAAAGCGTTTTTAATATCCGTAGGTCATGTTTTTAAACATTGCGAATAAAATAATTTGTAATCGAATCACAGAGAACTAAAAAAACGATTATTTAAACTAAAATAATAGTTTGTTCACTCATTCGGTCTCTTGGTAGATTTAGGCAACACCAATTAGAGTCTATTACGATTCCATTACGATTAGATTGAGATTACTTCTAAGTTTTTGAAGACTACCCAATTTGTCTTAATCGTAATGTAATCGTAATGGAATGGAATTGATTATATGGAGCCGACACTTGGAAAAATTTCAAGGTAACTTTTTATAAAAACGCGAATTTCTCAAAAACGGTGCCTCGCAGCTAAAATCAGACGATTTTTTGGTCCCCCTGGGGTTTGGTTCCCCCCGCAGAAACATGAGCGGCATCCGATGTAATTATCAAAAAAAATATTCATATTTTGTATGGAGATTTCTGTTGTTTATTAAACAAAAAATAATAAGCATAATTCTTTTCACAATTTTTTAAAATTCTTTTTTGGAAAACCCCGTAGGAACCTGGTGCGGCATTCGATGTACTTACTTAACAAAAAAAAATTACATTCTTTTTTGGAAATTTTTCTACCTCTTTTTGAAAGCAATGTTTTTTTTGACAGTCCGTGAAAAAAAGATAGTGTGTTTTTGCTCAAAAATTTTGTAAGTCCCCTTTGTGACACCCTGATCGCCACCGTAAACATGTCCTTAATGGCCGAAATATATATAAATATACAGTCGTGGTCAACTAATTAGGGACAATCTCTAGTTAAGCCAAATTGTGAATTTATTTTTTATTTTCCAACGAGTCTTAACAATATTCCATATCTTTTACACGTAAGTATAATTAGTCATTGATGTGCCCGATTATACAAACAATAACAACTTCTTAAACATTAAACCTCTTTACAGTATAGCTGATAGATTATCAGTGTGCTATTTGTTCAAAGAATGCTGGCTGGCCATTTAATTAGGGACACTGAGATATTGCGTTCTATTTTCAAAATTTGAATCTCAATACTTTTTTATTTCTTCTTTTATTGTTTTGTGGTAGTTTTGGCGGCAATCCAGATTTTTAATTTTATGTTTTGAGAATTATTTTGAAGAAATATGGGCAAAAATAAAAGTTGCGATCCAACACTACGAACAATTATCATGAAGTTTGTCGAGCGTGGTTGGTCATACCGAGGGATAGCAGAACATTTAAATTGTTCAAAAACTATGGTATGCAATGCAGTGCAACATTTCAGGCGCAATAACACAGCTTTAAATGTGCCCAGGACAAAAAGATCGAGAAAAACAACTCCGCAAGAAGATAGAATGATAACCAGGTTAGCTAAGAAAGATCCGTTTCTAGGCTCTATTTTAATTAAACACGAAGTGTTTGGGGCAGACGAAAGAGCCGGTGTATCAGCGAGGACCGTTCGACGACGTCTGGTAGAAGCAGGGTTGTTCGGAAGAGTGGCTCGCAAAGTACCGTTGTTGAAGAAAGAACATAGAAATGCTCGTTTGGCGTTTGCACGTAAATATGGACATTGGACCTACGCCCAATGGCAACATGTATTATTCTCTGACGAGACCAAGATTAATTTAATTTCTTCAGATGGAAGGCAATACGTACGGCGTCCTGTAAAAGCGGAAATGAATCCAAGATTCACAAAAAAGCAGGTGAAACATGGCGGTGGAAACATTAAAATTTGGGGTTCATTTTCTGGACGTGGAGTGGGACCTGTGAGAAAAGTTCAGGGTAACTTAGACCAACATCAATACAAAACAATATTGGAGGAAACTATGCTTCCCTATGCTGAGGAGCATCTCCCTATTATATGGACGTTTCAGCATGATAACGACCCGAAACATACCGCCCGTTCAGTCAAGTCGTTTCTTACCAGTCAGTCAGTATCGGTGCTAGATTGGCCAGCAAATAGCCCGGACCTCAACCCAATTGAGCACCTTTGGCACGAAATCAAGAAAAAAGTTTCAACTTAATCAAGCTTTTTGTGAGGCATGGGCAAACATTCCTATCGAAACATGTCAGAAACTGATAATGTCTATGCCACATCGGTGTCAAGCGGTAATTACTAACAAAGGTTTTGCTACTAGGTACTGATTTTACACGTAATAAAATGGAGCTTTTAAAAATATTATAATACTGGAGATTATTCGTTTTGTTTAACTCTATTCATCATTATACTTTACTGTCCTTAATTAAATGTCCAGCTACATAATTATACCTTAAAATGTAATACATGTTCAACCTTTGATATTAAATACTTTTTTCTATTTAATTATTCTCTTATTTACAGCCATTTATAGTATAGTAATCGGACCAAATTATGCAAATAATAGGTGCTGAAAAATCAATAGGGTTTTATATCTATATGTACATAACCGGTTATTGCTCTTCACTATCTTGAATGTCCCTAATTAGTTGACCACGACTGTATATATATATATATATATATTTACATCCAGCTACGCATTTGGCGTCATGCATGCTGTGCATCATTACGACGTCCTCCAGTTCAGCTTACAATTTAGATCATCTCTCTGCGAATGTTTCTTAGTTTTTTGATGCCTTTCTCCGTAGGATAGTTTATTTTGCGATTATTTTAATTGTGGCAATATTCTTCTTGCAGTCGTGCCCAAACATTTATGAACTCCATTTCATGGTAATAAATTTTTGGCTTCCTGGATATACTGATTATCATTTACTTAATGCGCTGACATTTTCACGTCCTCCTGATTTTGTAAATGCGACGTTGCCAGCAATGCGTTACCTATCTCTTTCTTTCACCGAATATTTTAATGTTGGGTCCAATTTGACAGATGTCTTTAAAATTGTTAACCAAACTTTTTTTTTATTTAAGAGGGTTTACACATTTCGGTTTCCCATACAATCTTCCAAGTAGAAATTTTTAAAGACCATTAAGCCATATTTTATGAAACTTTGCATGCTAAAGTAAAACACAGGGATCCAATCGTTTATTTGGCTGAGTTATTGAGATTTAAAATCGCAATAACTCAGTTAAATAAAGGTTTTTTAAAAATGTTTTCAACAAACTATTTAGATCTCTATATTTTACCTCAGCATGCCGTGATTCTTAAGTAAAATTTTTGCGGAAGGTGCGTAGTTCGATTCCCGCCTGAGGTTGTCGTCTTTTTTCAATGTTTAAAATTTTACTTAAGTATATTTAAGTGTTAATAAAACGCTAAAACATAAAAACATTAATCTATAAACGCAGCTTCATCTTAACAGAATGTTCAAATATTTGTAAAAATATTTCTTTCGGATCTCAGAGGTGAAAACTTCTAAGATTTGATGAAGCAATGTTGACTAAAAACATAAGCATCAAGCACTGACAAATTTCGACGTTTGAAAGCCAGACCTCGGTAGCCAAGTGGTTAAGGCAGTCGCCCGGAATGCGGAAGGTGCGTGGTTCAATTCCCGCCTGAGGTTGTCGTCTTTTTTCAGTGTTTAAAATTTTACTTAAGTATATTTAAGCGTTAATAAAACGCTAAAATATAAAAACATTAATGCCGAGTTTCATCAAAAATGGCCTAATGGTTTTTAAAAATTTCAACTTGGAAATTTGTATGGGAAACTGAAATGCGATAACGCTTCATTAAAGAAACTGACATCAGTTTTGGGTTCATCAATGTGATGCCTTAAGGTTTGATCTCGATCTAAATAAAAGTGCAGCGGCCATCATAAATAGCCGCTGCACTGAAGTACACAATTTATTATTTAGCTATAAGGGTCAATATCGATTCGAGAAAATTGACAGTTTTGGGTAAGTGGTTCTTCTTGCATTCCTTGGGTTCTGATTTCCTAAATAAGTACTTATATTCTCTTTTTCCTTTAAAGATGATGTTCTACTAACTATCCAAGCCCTAAGCTGAGGAGCTACCGTACGCCCCTATATTGATATCTGGCGTCCGTTGTTGGCATCTGGCATCCGTATATTCATGTCTGGCGTCCGTATATTGGATATCTGGCGTCCGTATATTGCTATTTGACATTTCACGCCAGCTCTTATAACATCTTGAGCATAATATGTGACAAGTCGGACAGTCCTATTTACAAATTCATATTGCGTAAATGCCTCGGGTTCTGGCTTCCTAACTTAATTATCTTTATAGTTTGAAATACCTAGGCCCTTTGTTGAGGAGCTACCGTGCGTCTGTATATTGTTATCTGGCGTCCGTATATTGAAATGTGGCGTCCGTATATTGATGTCTGGCGTCCGTATATTGCTATTTGACATTTTAACGCCAGCTCTAACAAACATCCTGAGCATAATTATGTAACAAGAGAAAAAAAGACAAAAACCGTACCGAAATGCTGGAAGCTTGGCAATGTGCAGCCAGTACCCTAAAAGGGAAGTCTCATGCTGACCCATGCAACTACCGACCGATCGCTATCAATTCCATACTCTGTAAGGTCATGGAAAGAGTTCTAAACAGTAAGTTGGTATGAGGAGCTGAGGAGGTCATTAACTTATAGGTATGTACCTATAAGTTAATGACCTCCTCAGTGACTGTCAATATGGCTTCCGCCGAGGAAGCCGGGGATTTCGACTGGGGATCTTCTAGTTTATGTGACGCACTACTGGGGTGGGGCCCTCGAGATGCACGGCGTAGCACTTGCCGTATCACTGGACATCTCGAAGGCTTTTGAAAGGGTCTGGCACGCAAGTCTGCTGCGCAACCTTTCTGCGTATGGTGTCCCCGCTGTAGATATTATTATATGTACTTTTGTAGTTGGATAGCTGATTTTCTGACGGAACGATCGATCAGAGTAGTCATCGATGGCTGGTCCTCTGACTCAGTGGCTATTGATGCCGGAGTTCCTCAGGGGTCTCTCTGCGACGCTTTTCCTGTTGCACATCAATGACCTGTTGATACCAGGAATTGTTGGGTATGCAGATGACAGTACTGTCGTAGAGAGATACCTTTCGGATGCAAACTGCAGTCAAAAAGCTGGGCGTCCTAAATAAGGTCAAGTGATATTTCACGCCGGGATAGCTTTAAACTCTCTTTAAAGCTGAAGTCCGATCTTGTATGGAATATTGCAGTCACCTATGGGACGGCTCAGCGAAATATTACTTGTACTTTGCATCTGTGTATATTGATAGTGACAGTAAAGCGTCTCAAAACTATGAAATTAGTGATTTTTTGAAAACAAAGATTAATACAGTGAACATCTATCGCTGATCGAATCGATCTATCGTGAATATTTGTATTTCTTGTTACTTTTTTAGATTATTATTGTTTAAAAATTATTATCCTAAACATGAAGGAGTCCTACCATATTGTATTTACCTGTAAGTGTTTGTTACACTTAAATAATGTTACAAACTTAATTAAGTAATTTAATGTATCAGTGTAAACAAACGTTGGTGAATTATATAAAAAAAAATACCAAGTAACTGCACTGGACACGATTCAACGCAGAGTTGAGAGGCTAATTGGCGACAAAGAACTGGTGAAGAGCAAGTTTCACACCCTAGCTCACCGCCGCAAAGTTGCCTTTCTGTCGGTCTTTTACAGACCTGGAACTCCATGAGCTCATACGGCCATCCCCTTTCTTCCATCGGACATCCAGACGCACTGCGGGCTACCACCCTTTCTTGGAGGATATTTCTAAATATCGCACAAAGCACTACTCAACATCGTTTATACTGTGCACAGAAAAGGAGTTGAACTCCCTCCCTGCGTCTGTGTTTCCGAGTACTTATCTTAAGTATCTTCAAAGCAAGAGTGAATAGACACCTTCTGGGTTAGCTCGCTCCATCGTGAATCGGCTTGATTGGGATCAAGAGCAAACCCATTTACAGAAAAAAAAAAAACTAGTCGGACAGTCCGATTTACGTATTCATATTGCGTAAATGCCTTGGGTTCTGGCTTCCTAACTTAATTGTCCTTATAGTTTGAAAGGCCTAGGCCCTTTTTTACCGTGCGTCTGTCTATTGTTATCTGGCGTCCGTATATTGTTACCTGGCATCCGTATATTGACATCTGGCGTCCGTATATTGACATCTAGCGTCCGTATATTGATGACTGGCGTCCGTATATCGGATATTGCTATTTGACATTTCACGCCAGCTCTAACAACATCCTGAGCATAATATGTGACAAGTCGGACAATCCGATATACGAATTCATATTGCGCCTCGGATAGTGGCTTCCTAACTTAATTGTCTTTATAGTTGAAAGGCGTAGGCCCTTTGTTGAGGACTTATTATATTGTTATCTGGCGCCCGTATATTGCTATTTCACAGTTTGCGCCAGCTCTAAGAGCATTCTGAACACAATATGCGACAGGTGGGATGATGAAAGAACATGTACACACGCCAGCACATCAACCTACCTACCACAAAATGTCCAATTTTCTTCAATAGACTTTGAACTTTATGCCTTAAATATATGGTTAAAAATGTATTAAAGAAATTTTACAGTTTTGGATAGGTTGCAGGCGTCTGTACATTTAAATTTTTTATTAATTATTTATTAGTTTTATGGCTGATTATTCAATCATTGGATAAAACTTATCCTTCTGATAAAGCATTACGCAATCAAGCTAAAATGTCACCTGTTTAAAAAAAAAGTCATTTATGACAATACATTTTTAATAAGTAAGTATAATAGATTACGATTTATGATAATAACTAGCGGCCGCTCGCGGTTTTACCCGCGTGGTTCCCGTTCCCGTGGGAATATCGGGATAAAAAGTATTCTATGTGTTAATTCAGGTTATAAACTATCTGTTTGCCGAATTTCATTCAAATCCATTCAGTAGTTTTTACGTGAAGAAGTAACAAACATACACACTCACAAACTTTCGCCTTTATAATATTAGTGTGATATTGTATTTTAGTAGGCACCAAACATTGAGTAAGCTGGCAACGTCGCATTAGCGGACGCCAAATTTATATGAATACGTCAGAAAAGAAGCGCGTTTAATACGGCTGTGGATATACGCACGACACTAGCGCCGCACCTCTGCTGAGATTTTTTTGGGAACTATCCAGTATTTATTTGCAGCCATTACAATAAATTTTTGGCTTCCATCGATTTTTGTTCTACGGCTAGCTTGATCTTAGAGGCGCCAAGTGTCATCGATTAAAAAAGTGGCGTCCGGTATGCGGACGTCAAATAGCGGTGGACGCCATTTTAAATGTAATTTCGCCTTCAGTGGACGGAAGTTTGCTTGTGGGATATATATATATATATATATATATATATATATATATATATATATAAATAGATGTCCTAAAAGTCCGAAATAATTGTGACAACATTATTGTATATGGTTTTGTTGCTCGATCGTACGTCAATAGCAAAATTGTCACTGAGAGCCCATTGATCGAAATGTCAAACAAACGTCAAATAAGATTAGAATGTCAATTTATTCTACAATGGAGTTACATTGGAACACGATTGAAGAGCAGACTAGCAAAATAGTCCAATGGCAGTTCAATGAAACAAAATAATTTTTATTTTCTAAAATTTGTTTTTTGTCTTATATTAATGTGAAATAATGGTGGATTCTTAACCGTTAAGTGTTCGTGAACGTGCATGAGTGTTGGCAAATAAAACAAAACTGTGCAACATCACTTTTCAAATTCTCTCAAGAAGCCCGTGTGAGATGTCAGTAAAGTCCCACATCTTTACTGGAACTCAACGAGTTTGGGGGGAATATCATTAAGCATTACACATTCATATTATCATCACTCATTATCATCTACTTTAAGCATAATCAAAGAACTCTATTATTACAACGGAAAATTTAAAAAAAAATCTATTACGATTCCATTTCGATTAGATTGTGACTAGTTCTAAGTTTTTGCAGACTACCCAATTGGTGTTAATCGTAATGGAGTCGTAATTGAATATCAATTGAATATCAATAGCATGTGATCTTAACAAAATTAGCAGACTTGGGCCCCTGTAGTGTTTGGGAACATTTCTTAACGGTCTCTGAAAGGGACTTTTTGGCGTTGGTTTTATTAGAGCGCGATTCGAAAGTGATAATTTCAAAATAAAGGTCCTTAACTACGTTAAAGTATCTCATGAAAGTTACTTAAAATTTACTAGTTACATAAAAGTTGCTTAAACATGAAAATAATTAATTTAAAAAAAAAACAATTAATTAAGTACATACAATTGGTCTATTCTCTATGCATTACGAACGAGAAAAAAAACTACTAATAATTTCATTTATAAAAATATGTTTTTATCTTTTTCAAGCCATTGAAAATGGATAACAACGGATAAAAACGACTCTTTTTTTGAGGATGGGTACTATGTTCGCCTTCTTCCAAGACACCGGCACAATACCGGTAGCGTAAGACTCCCTAAATAATTGTGTCAACACAGGAGACCACTCAGCCGCGCATCTGAGCAGCACAATCGCCGGTCACCGGTCGCCTTCCGCACGTCGAGCGACCGCAGCACGGCACGTACATCACACTGCCTGATACGAATATCAGGCATGGTGGCCCCACAATGTGCTATAATAGGTGGAGCGGCGCCGCAATCGTCGACGCGCGAATTAGCCGCGAAAAGATCAGCCAACAAGTTCGCCTTCTCAAGCGGCTAGTAAGCTAACGAGCCATCTGGATATTTCAATGGGGGCAGCGAGGGAGAGCAGAAGTTGGCCTGGCTGGCCGTAGCGAGCCGCCAATATGGCTACCCATAGGGTGAGAGATCAACTTCTGCCCTACCCTCGCCACTCTTTGTGCATCCGCTTCTGCGAGAGCCCTCCTATTAGACGTACAGGCCTTGTTGTGGGCTGCCCTCAAGAAGCCTGTACTAGGGTCATTTATTGCGCAAGCCCTCGTTCTCCGTCAGAAAAAGCAATGCAGGCCGCGCCGTCTCGAGGTGTTGGTGGACGGCGTTGAGGTTAGAATGGAGTCCACGGATGTTAGTGAACTCCACCTCAAACAGCGAATTGATGGTGGAAGAGGAGGAAGTCGCTGTATTACATTCTTTTTAGGCACTTTCATTGGAAAATGGGAAGGAAGGGACGTGAACAAGGAGCCACTACTGTTGCAACGAAATGAACAAAGCGAGTCTTCCGCTTCAGCATTAAAAAAGTGAGTTAGCTGATCGTAAGTTAACAATGACTTTAAAAAAACCGTTTATTGCGCATATTGTGAAAAGAAAATAGTAAGCAATAAAACACCAAAACGAAATTCATCATCTACCTAACATGTCATTGTAATAATACTCACTTCAAGGTCTTTGTTCTTAAGCTCGTGGATGTCCGTCAGCTTTTCCAAGTCCGTGAGCTGCTCCTCGAGTAGACCGCACGCTTCCTGGAGGGCTTTGTTGTTCTGCAACAATGTATTAAATGTATGTAGGATGAGTGGAGGATGAATGACATGTGTGTAACGGAACGTGAGAGATGTGTAAACGGGACTAAATTGACTGTGAAGATGTGTGAACAGGGTAGAAAGATGCGCGAGGGAGAGGGAAGGCGAATGGCGATGCTCTTGGAACGACGAAAGATGTGTTAAACTAAGAAGCTTATAAAAAAGTTATAAATAGTTTTAGTTTTCCAACCATGACCGCCTTTCAATATCCCACATGTTTAATATTATTATAACATTATCTACACTGCGCCTATGCTATAGGACAGGTTGATGAACTAGGTTTTTATACGAATAATAAGCGTATTGAACTTTAATTTTACTCAATTACATGACATCACGCCTGTTTGCCGGGGTAGGCAAAGACCGCTGCACTATTCCCTGGATAATTTGGCCTCATTTGACCTTAGAAACATAATGATGACCGTAAGGTCAAATCGTAAGTTCGTGGATTCTTGTCCCACATTAGTATTTTTGGTATGTAAATAAAATTTTCACATTTCTAGCATACATGAGATACTCTTAGATTCACTTATGATTTGTTACATTGCTCATAAAATGTTTGCTTAGTTATACTTATTTTGAGTTTTATGATTATAAAACAAGAACCAATACTGCATTATACTTTTACAGAGACGCAGGACTTATATAGAAAACACTTCATCATCATCATCAGCCTATAAACGTCCCACTGCTGAGCACAGGCCTCCCACATGGTCAATAGCACGTGGGGATATTGGGCCATAACCCACCACGCTGGCCCAATGCGGGTTGGTGGGTTTTAACGACTGTCATCTTACGACAACAACCGGGACCAACGGCTTAACGTGCCTTCCGAAGCACGGGAAACACTTACTGTCACAAAAATACGGCATTATACTGTTACAAAGACGCTTTACCTATATAAAAACACTTACAGTCACAAAATGGGTGTTTATCGCTGCAATAGCACTATCGGCGGCTCGGCACCGCCCATGCAACAAATCAGAGACCAAAGCGAACCGCACGCGCCGCGACCAAGCACCCTCCCGCGCGCGATTCGCAAACGGCGTCAACACGCTCACGATGTTACGCAGAAAAGGGGGTTTCGGCCGAAGGGGCGGCTTTTCGTTAGGGTATTTACGCTTAAAGCGAATACTCAAACTTGGATCCATGGCATCGACAAATCGTGAAGTAAGAAGAACACCACGTAAAAGCCGAAACCTTTCATTAATTTAACATATTCGTAATTTATTTAAACACACGCGCGCAGCTAACGATGCTGTTAAAATGGCAACTGAAACGAACAAATAACTGAGTGAGAGAGCCGGCGGAGTGATACAATCGTTGTTTACAGTCAACAAAATTCAATAGCTGTAAACAATCGTCGAGGAATGTAAACAATGCATCTCTCATTTTCAACAATAAACAGCGGTAATCTCATTTTGAATGTTATTGGGCGTGCAATGAGCATTGTTTGTATAAACAATAAATATCACCTTTAAATTATGCGGAAAGTCGCTTTACCAGTTTGCATTTTCGCCGGGAACGTGCCCGTGCCCAATGGACGACGCGAAGTGGAAGGGATTATAGCCTTGGTACTGTTATTAATTTAATTTATGTGGGACTCGCCGAAAGGGCCACTACCCACTGAAACACAGATGTTCAGATCTTCCGCCAATTCTCATTGGCGCCACGGGCAGTCGACCTGCGACTCTACCGCTCGAGGTCGGTGTTCTGCTGCCTAGGGGTGGTATACCTGCGCGAGGTTGGTGTTCTGCTGCCTATACTACCCCCAAATTCGATAAGGAATGTTGGTAAACAAATTATTGACATTTCTTTGTGCAAATATCTAGTAATACTCGGAAATCTAATTTTTCTTGAGAGATTCACGAGTAAACAGCTAACTATAGGTGTCTCTAAACAGTAAAAATTTAAGATGCTAGGGGTGGTATACCTGCGCGAGGTCGGTGTTCTGATGCTAGGGGTGGTATACCTGCGCGAGGTCGTTGTTTTGCTGCCTAGGGGAGGTATACCTGCGCGAGATCTGTGTTCTGATGCTAGGTGGTATACCGGCGCGAGGTCGGTGTTCTGATGCTAGGGGTGGAATTCCTGCGCTAGGTCGGTGTTCTGATGCTAGGGGTGGTATACCTGCGCAAAGTCGGTGTACTGATGCTAGGTGGTATACCTGCGCGAGGTCAGTGTTCTGATGCTAGGGGTGGTATACCTGCGCGAGATCGGTGTTCTGATGCTAGGGGTGGTATACCTGCGCGAGGTCGGTGTACTGATGCTAGGTGGTATACCTGCGCGAGGTCAGTGTTCTGATGCTAGGGGTGGTATACCTGCGCGAGATCGGTGTTCTGATGCTAGGGGTGGTATACCTGCGCGAGATCGGTGTTCTGATGCTAGGGGTGGTATACCTGCGCGAGATCGGTGTTCTGATGCTAGGGGTGGTATACCTGCGCGAGGTCGGTGTTCTGATGCTAGTGGTGGTATACCTGCGTGAGGTCGGTGTTCTGCCGGCGCGCCTGGTGCAGTTCGTCGCGCAGCTGCGTGCGCTCGCGGCTGGCGAGCTGCTCCTGCTCTTCGGAATGCAGCCGCCGCTTCTCGCTGTACTGCAGCTCGCACTTCAGTTTGCGTATGTCGTTGCGCGATCTGTGCCGATAGCGATGAGAAATACGTTTATAACTAAGATAGACATAACATTCACTGTTCTGTTGTTTTGTAATAAGAATAGTGTTATAGTTATCATAGATCTCGGCGAGCTGATTGTGAAAAACCCGCAGTTCAGGTACCTACGACAGACGTGGCTAGACCTAGCACGTCGAAAGCCTTGTAGCATTGTTTCTCGCGACAATTAACGCCTTCACTAATATCTTGCCGGTTTTCCACAGTTTTGGCTCTCGTCGTAGACGTACTTAGTGACTTCCATAATAAATCAAAATTTCTTTATTCAGTAAGCTTAAAATAAGCATTTTGAATCGTCTAAATTTAATTTTACTTATATGGATGGATGGATAGGCATAGGAACCCACCTACCCACCCTACCCATTTAGGACGTCTTTTAGCTGTGGAGAAGAACGTGCGCAAGAAACTCCACAGCTTTATAATAATAAAGAAGTAACGACATTTACAAAACATTATGTCGTTAACAAATTATACAACCAATAATCATAAAACAATTATATAATAAAAGAAAAGATAAAAACAAAAGTGAATCTAAAAGTTTTACTCTGGCACTATAAACGCACTAGAACAATATGTGTGCGAAACTAGTGGAATGTTAATTCCATGCATTTTTGTCATTGATGTAATCGCTTACAGTGTAATAGCCCTTTTCTAAAAGTCTGTCCTTAACATGTGTCTTAAATTTGTCAATGGGCAAAATTATAATATCGTTCGGGATTCTATTGTAAATTATGACACTTTTTCCCATGAATGATTCAAAAACGTTCTGAATTACAAGTTTATACTTATTTCTAGTATTTAGTTTGTGTATATCGCAATTTTTTTTAAATGAGAAATGTTTTAACGCACGTAAGCAACACAGTTATAAATAAATTGTGATGTAACTGTAACAATATTTATTTCTTTAAACAGGTTATATATGGACCTTACTGCTCTTTTCTGTAAAATGAAAATGGTTTCTATGTCTGCTGATTTACCCCAAAGTAGAATACCATAGGACATAATACTGTGAAAGTAACTAAAATAGACTAGTTGAGCAGTTTCCACGTCTGTAAAATGCCTAATTTTTCTAACAGCGTAAGCAGCTGAACTAAGTCTCCGGCAAGGGTGCTAATATGAGGGTACCACTGTATTTTTGAATCTAAGGTAATACCTAAGAAAACTGTTGAATCAACAAGGTCCAACAGTTCGCCATTCAGTTTAATTTTATTTACTATAATATTCTTTACATTAGGTAGAGTAAATTTTATACATTTGGTTTTCTTCGCGTTTAATTGAAGATTATTAGTAGTAAACCAATTCAACACGTCTGTTAAGGCATTGTTGATGTCATCAAAACTATTTTTATTTCGATCAGTCTTAAATATCAAAGATGTATCGTCAGCAAACAAAACAATATTGCAAAAGTTTTCCCCATAAAATGATAAATCATTAATATAAATTAAGAATAAAAATGGACCTAGCATTGACCCTTGTGGAACCCCCATTAGCACAGAAGATCCAGATGATATGGATCCATTCACGCTAACATTTTGGATTCTGCAGCTGAGTTATGATTGAGTTATTATGGATTGAATCAACTTCAAAGCATCAGAGTGCACTCCATAGTGTTTTAGCTTTATTAAAAGGGTGTTGTATTCAACGCAATCAAAAGCCTTGGAGAGATCACAAAACACTCCAAAAGCATTCTGCGATCCCTCCCAAAGCCTCAAATATGTGTTTCAGCAGAGCTACACCTGCATCAGTAGTAGACCTTCTCTTGGTATAAGGGCTGAATGTACCTTACAATTAATCATTTGAAATTGGAATATTGGAGTAACTACGAACCCTGCAAATGGTTCAAAAAGTCAAAAGAAAAGAAACGCTTGCGAATTGAAGTGTTACATTTGAATAAGTGTTCACTCACCTGTCCACTTCCGCTTGGGCGGTCTCGTGCGTCTTCTCCAACTTCTCCCACCGCTCCCTCAGCCTTGCCAGCTCTTTGCTCGCTTGCTCGTGCTGCGGCTTTAATGTCGCCATCTCATTCTCCAACGCCGTCGCCTTCTGCTCAGCTTTCTTGCGCGCTTCTATAGCGGTCGTTAGCCTTTCCTCCGCCCGCTTAAGGTCTCTCGCAGTGGTTTTAACTTCGACTGAGAGCTCGTTGTATTCCCGCTCTTTCCGCCACCTGGCAAGATTGGCTGAGCGACATTCTTGGCGTAGTGTTGCGATCTCTTCGGCGCGCGACTGAAATATGTACATTGTTTATTAAATACTTAAATTATGTATGTAACAGTTAACGATAACATTTGAATGAACTCTTTGTCTTGGATATTTTAGGGGTTAAGTTAAGCCGAATTATTTTTGTATAATAATCAAATAAACATAAATATTATTTCCTATTACCAAATAGAATTTAGTTAAGACAGTAAGTTCAATATGTTTTATTATAGGATGGTTCTATCAATACGGCACTGACTGTACTACGGTTTAATAATTATTAAAATATCTCTAGTAATATATCTGAAAGTTAAAGTTAAAATATATGTACCTAAATTCATTATAATTGACATTTTTTTATATTATTACATACATAATAAACGTTGTACTTTTTGTATCTTAACTACATATATATTTGAGGTTATTTGCTTTTCGTTTTTTTGTGATTGCTTAAGAAACTAGCTGCACACACCTGCAGTTGGTTCTCGGCCCGCTCGAGTTGCTCCTTCAGCAAAGTTAGCTGCGCGTGCGCCGCGTCCGTGACGCTCTCGGTGTCGCTGCGCGCGTCATTGTCTATGGGCTCGTCGCGGCGTGCGCACGCGGCGCATCCACGGCTTTCGAGTGCGGAAACTTCGCGCTCTAGTTGGCGGACTAGTTGCTCTAGTGTGTTGACCTGTGTTGGGTTACAGAATTATAATATAAGTTAAGTTGTATGAGTGTTCTTATGTTTTATGAACAATATATAATTTACGAAAATGGAAAAAAATAATAAAATGTCCTGTCACCATCACAACAATGACGCCACGTTCCTATTGATTTTTGGTTATTAAAACTTCAGTTTTTTAATTATGTAGCCTTTTCAAACCATAATGTAGCTGCTAGCTTTCTGTACATTATAGCTTTTTTTTTATTGTGAAACAACATAGTGACTACATCCTGCCTGATGGTAAGCAGCCGATGCAGTCCAAAATAACGCGAGCACTCCTCACCGTGGAACAAGCACGGTAACAAGCGCACCCATTCATGACGGCCTGCATAAATGCCGTTTCACGCCCCGTTTAAAAGACCCGGGATTATAGGAGCTGGGAAACACATGCGCCGGCAGAGAATTCTAAAGTCGAATGAATGGTCTTACAGAGAGAGGAACGACTTGCCAAATTTTTTGGTACGAGTGCTGATTGTCTGTACAGTATGATGGTTGTTCCTAAGGCCAGCACGTGTAGTCAGGAAAGGAGAGGGCGGGATTAGATCAAAAAGTTCTTCAGAACACTCTCCGTAGTAATTTCGGTAGAAGACACTGAGAGAAGCAATGTCTCTACGCAGCTGAAGGCCCTCAAGAGAGGCTGTCACCTCAGCATCTCCAATAATGCGTACCGCTCGCCTTTGCAGTCTATCAAGTGCATCGAGGAGGTATTTAGCAGAGCCGTCCCATAGATGGGAACAATACTCCATACTCGATCGCACCTGAGTCTTGTACAGCAAACAGCGCTGCTCGGGAGTGAAAAACCGCCTCACCTTATTAAGAATACCCAACTTACGGGAGGCAGTTAAAATAACACTCTCCATGTAGCATTTTGGATACAGTTCCTGGCCGATGTCCATGCCGAGAATGTTGGTCCACTGAAATGGGTGAAGGAGAGTTGTAAAGAGAGGGAGGAGTAAGGGAGTTATCTTGGACGAGAATACACAAACCTGGGTTTTTTCTGGCCTTAAACTCGACCAGGTTTTCAGATCCCCCACTAACAGTCGAAATTAATAACCGATCCTGAGATAGAGACAGCCTATTTTGGATTTGTTACTAGGCAACTGTTGTTATTTCCCGTCATATAACAGAAATATCTAGGCAACAAATCTAAAGTAAAGGCCTATCTCTATCTCGGGATCGGTTATTAATTTCGGCCGTTAGAGACACGATCGAGAGTCAGGTTCAGCTTGGCAACCAGTTCTTGCCTTTTTACTACGATATCAGCTTGCTTTGCCGCAGGAGCACAGAACCCTGCGGCACTCCGGCATTGACTTTGTAGAACTCGAAGGATCTACCCTCACAAAGGACACGAATCCTGCGCTCTTCTAAAAAGTCTGCAACCCAGGCGCACAAACGGGGCGGCACACCGAAGGCCGGCCACTTGGAAAGAAGAGAACGATGCCACACTCTATCGAAAGGTTTGGCGACATCAAGGCTTACTGCCAGAGATTCGTCATGCTGTTCCATCGCTTCACCCCATGCGTGAGTAACGTACGCTAGAAGATCACATAGAATTTATAGAGAATCTTTATTTGATATCTCAGATATTTTTAAAACATCCGTCTGTACCATATTGGTTTTCGTGTTCTGTAGTTAACAACGTTGGTCTTCCGCGGATGCCATATTTAAATAAAAAAACAATATTAATAAAAAATATAATTGCTTCGTGGCGCCACAATACACTTACCAGGTTTCTCAATCCAACTTCGGACTGAAACGTAACGCCTAAACAACCAGATCTATCCACCGCAACAGCTTACAGAAACCCATAATAAACCATTGAGGTAAATAAACTAGAGAAGACATCCCATACAATAAATGTGCACAGCTACAATGATACTTGTACCGTGGTGCGGGGCTTATCTAGTTGTAACAAAACAGAAATATTGTTAGTCTACGCATTTTACCGAAACATGGCCGCCGCATCATGTCGCGGCGATTTGATAAAATAATTAGTCAAATTCATGTTACATCGATAATTTATTACGTATTTCCAGGTGAAAAGTAATTCCTTTGGTTTTATTTGTATTTTCCGAATTGTTTAAACAGTACCTACAGCACACATAAAGGCATATTTTAATAAAATAGAACACAGAATACACACGTATTGTTGCGTCTAGCGCCTGCCACAGACAACTACAGTTGGAGCGAGCTGGCTCTAACGCGTGTTACAAACAATCTAGTTGAGACGTCTTCTCTAGTACGTAGTACATTATAACTCAACAAGCGGCCGCTCGCGGTTTCACGCGCGTAGTTCCCGTTCCCGTGGAAATATCAGGATAAAAAGTATCTCATGTATTAATCCAGGTTATAAACTATCTGTATGCCAAATTTCATCCAAATCCATTTAGTAGTTTTTACGTGAAAGAGTAACTAACATCCATCCATACGTTCCCGTGGGAATATCGGGATAAAAAGTATCCTATGTGTTAATCCAGGTTATAAACTATCTGTATGCCGAATTTCATCCAAAATCCACTCAGTAGTTTTCACGTGAAAGAGTAACAAATATCCATCCATACTTACAAACTTTCGCGTTTATAATATTAGAAGGATGTAATAAACAAGCAAAGCTACCTTCTCGCGGTGCCTCGCCTCGTCGCTGACGGCGGCGGCGGCACGCGCGTCCGCCGCGTCGAGGCGCTCGTGCAGACGCGCCTCGGTGCGAGCGCCTTGTTCCTCTAAAGTGGCTTCGCGACGCGCGGCCTCTTCAAGGCTGCGCTCCAACTCCTGAAGAGAACAAATGATTGAAAAAATAAATATTTAACCAGCCTAAATCTAAACAGAGCATGCAAGAAAGTGAGTGCCGCAAAACCTTGAAACGGACTCCAAATAGTAAAACTGATCAGAAATATAGTTATTTACCAAGAACATAGTATTTAGAGAATTTACAATTTAGTAAAATGAACTACAAATAGTAAAGCTGACCAGAAACAGAAATATGAAATATATTTATTTGCCAAGAACAATAGCATGTAGAGATGTTACAATAGTAAATTTATCTATAATGTTCCATCCTCATGAGGATATATGCGTTACATATAGAGTTCTATTTATTTTAAGTTAGTTTCATATTGTTTAAAGAGTATGTATTTATTTCAGGGTTTGGATGGTTTGGGTTAAGAACTAATATAAATTAGAGAAATTTGACATCAAAGTTGGTGACATGACAGACCCTATGATGTGTTCTTACCTGCACTTGAGCGTGTAGCGCCGAGACCCGAACGCGCTCTTGAGCGAGATGCTGCTGCATGCCCTTTTGCTGTTCCGTTGTTGTGTCCACTAAATACTGTTTTTCATTAGACGATACCTAATATAAAAAACAAATAACAACCATTAACATATTTTATCGATTTTTTACATCTAAAGTATTAAAAGGTCAAGCAGATGACGCTACTAAGTGTAGCGTGATAAAAGAATAGAATAGATTATTCATTACTAATAATGTCTACAAATTGTCTCTGATCTGTCATCTGTCAGATCTCCATGTTTGCTTGCCGTTTCAGTGTCAGTCTGTTCGTTGGTCTCATTCCCAGTCAACCATGGCTAATTATACACTTATTTGACAAATGATTCATCTTCGCCGCATTCGACTCCTTCCTCGCCACATCCAATTCCGCTGGCATCGCAGCATAACAACAATGGCCAAATGTTACACCTCGTTTTAAAGTGACGCTGTCTCGTTTTAGTGAAAGAAGACAGATAGAGACAGCGTCAATTTAATCCTAAGAATAACTTTAATAAACGTTTATTAAAGACAGGGTTATTGTTTTCTAAGGTTTACGCAAACTTTTACACTTACTCGTATTTGACGAACTACTCACCCTATCAGCATTCAATTCTTTCCTTGCAACATTTGGATCCGCTTGCATCGGAGCGTTTCATTTACCCTCCCAGTCAGCCGTGGCTATTTATCAACTTATTTGAAATTGACTCACCCTCGCCGCATTCAACCCCCTTCCTCGACACATCTAATTCCGCTTGCATCGCAGCGTTCTCCGATTGCCAGCGTTTCATACACGATCTCTATTTCAGCAAAGCGTTTCTCAGACTGTTCGCAGGTTCCCGTCTCCCTGGATACACGTGTTGTATATCTATTTGACAAATAAATCACCCTCGCCACATTCAACTCCTTCCTCGCCATATCCAATCCAGCTTGCATTGCAGCGTTCTCCGATTGCAGCGCTTCATAGACGATCTCTATATCAGCCAACCGTTTTCCCGCCTATTCACTGGTCTCCCTCCCAGTCAACCGTGACTACATAATATACACTTATTTGACAAATAACTCACCCTCGCAGCATTCAATTCTTTCCTCGCCACGTCCAACTCAGCTTGCATTGCAGCGTTCTCCAATTGCAGCGCTTCATATACGATCTCTATATCAGCCAACCGTTTTCCTGCCTATTCGCTGGTCTCCCTCCGTCAACCGTGGCTACATATACGCTTATTTGACAAATAACTCACCCTCGCAGCATTCAATTCCTTCCTCGCCACGTCCAACTCAGCTTGCATAGAAGCGTTCTCCGATTGCAGCGTTTCATTCACTATCTCTATTTCAGCTAGTCGTTTCTCCGCCTGTTCGCGGGCTCTGGCTTCGCGCGCGGCGGTAGCTTCTGCGTTAGCGACGCGCATGGCTAGCTCGCGGTTCTCAGCCTCGCCGCCGCTGAGCGTTTGGCGGCGTAGCGCGCGCTCCTTGGCTACCGAGTCCTGTGGAGTTGGGTTTATTTAAACGTTTCCAAGTGATTTTCGTGTAAGCGTACCGGTAATTTGTTATGCTTCTGCAAATTTTACTACCGCGAATATTACTGGCATTTGCTTTTTCGCTAGCATTGCAATATTTTGGGTTTTAAAGATCTTATTTATTGATAATTAAAATGATAGTGGCTGTACTTAGTAATATATATTATTAGGTAGTTGGTCGAAAATATAACATAACAATGTAAGTTAGGTAGGGCCATCGTGTCTTATTTACCACTTAGGAACTCGTTTTTTGACAATTAGTTTTGTATGTACATTATTCAAAGAGTCTAAGACAGTGTATAGCTTGAAACAACTGATATTTAGACAAAATGGCCGACCAAAATGCTAATAATTGAAGTTTAAAAAAAACTTATTTAAACTACTTGTGGAATGCTCGCCTTACAAAGTTGTTCTACTACTACTTAGTATCTGGCAGACACTATCTATAAACTTATACCACCCAGTTATTACAAAACGTGGACAAAATTAAAACTGATACTATCTCTATCTGCTTTTATTCACTTATACGAGGCAGCATTAGGTTTAAACCAGTTATAACTTTAGTCCACGTTTTGAAATAAGAAGGATTTACTTTTATTTCTTTAATTCAAAAATGTTTACTACTTAATCTTAAGCCATGAACTTGCTACAGTACACTACAAAACTACACTGATGTATCTACTAAATTCTTTTATGTAAACTCACAATAGGTCGAACGTTGATTTCTGTAAGCCTCCTATGGCGCAGCTCTTGCACATGCTCTAGTATATCCTATTAACACGGATATTTTGCGTCAATATAACTAATATTATAAAATATTTTGAAAGTGCGTTTGTAGCCGATCCTGGGATTATTTAGTTACACGGCATCCCTTGTGACTAGTTAGTTGGTATGTTAGCTGGTGTACGCCATTCCCAATTATCCGTGATTTGCGTGAATACTTGTTGCGAGAGAGCTGAAATCTGTGAACTATACTATGTGTATTGGCATGCACTGTACAAACTTTAGGGGTGGATCTACACACAAATATATATAATAAAAGATTATACATTAAAAATTCTAAATTCAATAGTTTAGAAATGGCAGCCTTTTATACAGGGTGTAGTTTTGAACAGCAACGCCCGACTCAGTGGTGATAGTACACATGAAAGTAATTACAAGAAAAAAATATGTAACTATTACTTTATTACTAAAAAACGTTATTCAAACGTATCCTAAAACAAAAACTCTTGTTACCGCCCTCACCACCCCCGCATACCCCGCTACACCACGGAGTACATGCGGCCGCCGCCCCGAGAGAGCGTGGGGGAATGACCGACAATAATACCATAATTTCCTCATTTCATGGATTTTTCCATGAAAATTTAAGGTAAGTATTTATTTTTTATTTCTTTTTGGCATTAGTGTCGTGTATACCACTACCCCTGATATGGGCGTTGTTTTACAAAACCACACTGTATTTTGTTATCATCGATTTCTGCGTGTGTATTAAAAAAAATTGTTACTTATCACTAAAAGTTGAAATAATATTCACAAAAAAAAAGTTTCTAAAAACGGTGAAACTAGTCGCAAGTAAATAGCAATCAGTAAAGTAGCCAAAAGTTCGAACATCAGTAGAAAAAAAAACAAATGTAAATATCGGTTTTCAACACCAAAAATTACAAAAAAAAACTACTATTTTATTATATTTTTTTATTACCTATATATTTGAGCTTAGAATCCAGCCCTAAAATTTGTACAGTGCATGCCATTACAAATTGTATAGAACAACAGAACACAATTGAGACATCCTATTGAGTGCACAGGACAATATTTAGGTTATTCGACCGACAGATATTTTCAGTTTTGTATGCTACAGCTAATAATTTTTCGTAAGATTTCGACAGGTCTAACCAATGCCTCGATTGCGGTGGACGTAAGTTTCATTTTCACCTGAGCTAGTATTTTTTTCTTATTCTTTCTTATTTTTGCCTTTAATGGGCACAGCATGTTGAATTTTTTTTTATCGGTTTTCGACTTTATCTTAATCGCATAAAGATCAAAATATGGTGGCAATATACATATACATTACACTACCCTATAAAGGGTTAAGATATCTGAAAAACTCACCCTATAGTGTTGATGTTGCGCACGCGCCGAGTCCGCGGCCGTGGCTGCGCGCGCGCACTCCGCCTGCAGTTCGGCCACCCTCTCCTCTAGCCTCCTCAAATCCCCCCTCATGCCGTCTCGCTCTGTCTCCAACGCGGTGACTTGAGCCCGCGCCGTGCGTAACTCTGCTGCGTTACGTTCCGCGATGCCGCTCGTTAGTTCCTGGTTAGTCCGCTGGAGGGCCATGCGTTCCTCTTTCTCCACTTCGACTTGGCGCTCCAACCGTCTGCGGAGATGAGGAAAATGTTAAACGTTACCGCGGGTTAATCTTGCGTTTTGGGATTTTATAATTGTAGATTACATTTAAGCCATTTACGACACCCAAGGGAAGAAATAGGTAGTAGGTAGGAAAGATAGATTAAATTATATTTTTTTATATTTTTTACAGAGAAAATAAGGACCTTTATAGCAGTAGTAGCTGTAGCACACATCGTTCCAGATAGTAAAACTTTTGGAATGATGAGTGATGGATGATGATCAGTGGTCGGAGTAGGTATATTGAATTAAGGTCACTGACATCAAACGTATATGTTAATATGGATACTCCTCCGAGTTTCCGGATTATTATGATAAAAATACCGAAACATCGAAATTATTACATGAAACTAGTTAAAAATGTATCAATACTCTCAACGCTATGCTGCTAGTGGCGTAGATGACCAGAATTTAATAGTAAAAAATGACTGGTGTGTAAAAACCTTGTTGTAGTAAAAGTGTTGGAGTAAAAGCCTAAGCATGTATAAAATGATATAATAATAATATTCATTTCAACACACGACATCCGGCAAACAGGGTCTTTTGTCCTCTTATCTCTATGCTCAACGCATCTGACCAATTAGAATCAAGTATCCAGGATGACTCATTGACTGTTTGTTCGAAAACAATGCGCTCGCACCGACATCCAGACCAAGTGGCTCACTCACTTATTTCGGTTCGTGGAGTGCGCTTATTTTATGTGTTGTGAATATCTTGACTTGACCCTGGCTTGTTTACTGTCTTCTGAAATCTACTTAAAACGACGAATTTGGCTTATAACTACGGACATCGATTTATTACTCTTGGATTGGGCCCATTTGAAGTTGTTTTTGTACGGGTAAGTTTTAATTATTTTCACTATTTAAGAAGGTTTTAGAACTTGGAAACAGTTAAAAAAATCACTTTATAGCAATCATCACAGCGCATGAGAGTCCGGTACGCACACCGCAGGGCTATCACCGCTTCAGTTAAAAAAAACACTTTATATGAAACAGAATTTCATTATCGACTTTACAGTTGTGTATGTATATATTGTAAATTTAAATCATTGTTTTAGGTGAGATATAAATAAATATGGCAAAGGTCAAGGCTGAAACAGTGCAAAAGTGGTTATTGCACTATCCTGAGCTACTTTACGATAACGCTAGTGGCACTATATACTGTACAAAGTGTGAAAGTCATTTGAAAGCTGTGAATAGAGGCAACATTACCAAACACATTGAAGGCGCTGTACATCAAGGAAAATTTAAGAGACCGCAAGAGGAATTTTACTTCGACCTCATTAAGTTCCTGATTCTATGCAATATTCCTTGGTCGCAAATGAAAATCCAGCGTTCAAAGAGTTTTTTCAGAAATATATGTGCAGTACTTGTTGTTGCGTTTGTACCAATCGTAAAGTGGTTGACGAATCACAGTTACGAAAAGTTTATTTGGAGAAGTTTTATAGGAATAAAATCAATTCGATTTATGAAACTAATAAAAATGAGAAACTATGGATATCGCTGGATGAGACAACAGACATTTTTGGTCGATACATAGTCAATTTCCTAATAAAACCATTGCATCCTAGTAATAGTGCAGGCCGGCCTTATTTGATTGCTTGTAAAATGCTAACAGCAGTAAATGGACAAACAATAACACAATTTGTACTACAATGTCTAGAAAATTTATGGCAAAACACTTTTGAAGCGAAAGTTGACAATATTTTAATGCTTTGCACTGACAGTGTAGCGTACATGCTATCTGCAGGGCGAAATTTAAAACATTACTTACCTGAAATGAAGCATGTGACATGTTTGGCGCACGCTCTTCATCGTGTAAGTGAGCAGATAAGGTCAGAATACAACGATGTTGATATTCTTATATCAAATGTTAAAAAAGTATTTTTAAAGGCTCCTAGTAGGGTAAACATTTTAAAAGAAAAATATCCTGACTTACCGTTGCCTCCGCAACCAGTCATTACCAGATGGGGTACTTGGTTACAGGCAGCATCTTACTACGCTCAACATTTAGATAAAATAAAAGAAGTTTTATCCTGCTTGAGCAGTTCTGATGCTATAGCCATACGAAACGCAAAAAACATTTTGGAAAAACAAAATTTAGAAAATGATTTAAAATATATTGAAGAAAATTACTCTATTATACTACTAGCCCTAAAAGAGTTACAAAAACAAAATTTATCTCTAGCTGATTCACTTTTAGTATTTGATCAAGTAAGGGCTACGCTTAACGAGTGCAATAATGAGAATATAAAAAATAAAATAGAATCAGTTATGGAACGAAATCCAGATTTAGATACAATTAGAGAATACAGCGAGAGTATTGAAAAAAGCGTAGCAAATAATCAGAAACTTTATTTCAAATTCGCTCCATTGACATCTACAGATGTTGAACGATCATTTTCCACTTACAAATGGATCTTAGATGTTAAAAGAAATAGCTTAAAATTAGAAAATATTGAAAAAATTATAGTTATTTATTTTAATTGTATAGAGACAGAAAATCAAAATGTAGAACTTGTAACCGATGAGGATTAAAAATAATTATTTTTAATAAAACTGTAATAATGATTATTTGTATTAACAATAAACAATTTTGTTTGCTTACATATGGTTTTTTATTTTATTACTCTATTTACCAAATTTTTGGAAACTCCGGTACATTCCGGAAGAAATGCATGTCCATGTTATGATATCATGACGCAAGTATCTAAAATCAATATACCTACTCCGACCACTGATGATGATTCATGTACTTTACAAAATTAAAATACTACTTGAGTGTCATGTGCTCACCTGCAGACAACACGTTTGCGTAGTGTCCGCAACATTTGCATAACGCCTAAATGTCGTGATCTACAGTAGCAGTAGTATAAAGGATAAAATGTTTACTAGAAAAAAATCAACCGGTCTCAGGAAGCTCGAATGGGATTCGAACCCATGTCCTTTGGATTGCCGGTCCACTGCTCTAACCGCTAAGCTACCGAGACCCCAGAAGACTCGTTGAATTCTTTCTAGTAGTTGATGATTTACGCTGCAAGCCAGCAGTCGTGGGGTCGAATCCCATTCGAGCTTCCTGAGACTAGTTGATTTTTTCTAGTAAACATTTTATCCTATATCTATACAGGGCGTGCCACGGATATGCCCCACAGTGGCGGTACCTTCATACAAGCCGAAAAGCCCGGCTTGCCCTAACAAAAACTCAATATCACTACTGGTAAAACGCAATTATTAAAATCACTTAATATTTTTTACCATTGTTAATTTTCTTTCATCAGCATTCAAATTATCAATTTTATATGTTTCCCATATTAAGAATTACCAAACAAATCGCATAAAGCTGCTTATAAATCGTGCGATGCTTTACATCTCTCTCGCACAAGTTGGCTTGCAACCGGGCTTCGGATTTAAAGTATATCCGCTCTCTTCTAACTTTAACAAAATTGCTACTCTATAAACATAATACTGCGTAAGTATGTATAGATTCTATGAGGAATTCATACTTTTCGTCAAAGCCAGCTTGCGTTATGAAGTTCGCAAGTAAGGCCTTCTCCAAATCAGGCTTTATTTCTACCGAATCACGTGCAACTTAAACGCGGGCGAACCAATCAGAGGCGACCGACGACAGCTCGACCTCGGGCGAACCAATCAGAGGCGAGCGTTAATACGCGATTGTGCTGTGCAGCAGCCACAGGCTGCAGCCAGCCATTTTTTATTCTTTGTTATTATTGTCACATTTCACTTTGTTTGAGCGATTGTTTTTAAGTAACAAGTGATTACAAGTGTTTTCGTAATTTGTGAATAAAAAAATGTGTTCTGAGTTCAGTTCGTCGCTTTATTGGTCTCTGTGACGAACTTAGATGTGTTGGGCATGTGATATGTTGCAAACAAATGTGTACTTATACGTGTTGATGATTGGCATACGAAAGGCAGAGGTAAATAAATGCTTTGAGCATCACACATGATTTATGTATTTCGCAAACTATTAAAAGTCATCTAGGGCATTAATTATAATAGGTCTATGTAAAAAACTCGTTGGATTGTTGGTTGCTTCCATTCAAATAATTAAGTAATAATTCATAAATTAAGTGTATAGGCCTACATATCGACTGTGATTCCCGCGCAAAATGCCCATTTTCGCATTTTGTAGTAATTTTCCAGTTGTATTTATCTTTTTTATCGAAATAGGACAATAAATGCATGCTTAATATTACGAATCTCCACTCTGCGAGAATAAGCTGAGTTCGGACGGCCGGCGCATCGCATTTTGTTGTAATTTTGTACTTAGTTGTATTTATAGTTTTCATCGAAATAAGATAATAAATTCATTATAACATTTTTATTCCTCATGAAGTAACAATTATTCTGGTATAAATTTTACTCAATAATATTAACGTAGATAAGAGAAATTCACAGTAAACTTAACGCGATTTTCGAAGATTTTTGGTTTTGAATAACATTTTCTATATAAAATCAATAATATTTAAAAGTTCCGTGGCCGCTACGCATTATACGACGAGATAACATTCTCATTTTTTTATTTCATTTGTTTAGAACCGTAGTTCAATCCAGGAGCCCAAGAAAGTGCCCTCGCGCAATTTATGAAAATCAATTACCTAAGCGAAATTTACAAAAAGCCAAGCCGCTACGTACTATGCCAATAGCTATTCTACACTATTCAATAAGTAAATACCGTTAATGTATTTTTGTTTCTGAGATAAAGAACGCCAAAATTGGCCGCAGTAATTTTTTGTTTTAAAGTTTCTCACATAAATCACATTCAAGATGTAATAGAAGGTAATATGCTGTTTTTTTACAAACGACAATAACGTTTGGAATGCCACGGCCTATGTCGATTTGAGTAAAAAATGTGGCTAGTGCCACAAATGGGCACCAACATTGTACCAAGGTAGCAAGATTAGAAACTTCAGGTTTCGTGGCTTGCCCCAATCTGAAGCCCTAGGCACGCCACTGATGCCACATGGAGGGAAAGTACCTTGAATATTGTAGATGGAACATTTTACTGAAAGAAGACATAATTTTAATTTAAAAAAACAATTTAAACTGCATTCATAGATATTTAAATAATTACATGGTTGAACCTGGAATCGAACCCGTTACATGAGAAAAATAATCACCTGTAGCTTTATCATACCGATCGAAAGATTTCATCATAAGGATTATTTTTTGTTAAATAACATAGTGTCACAAATAAAAGGAAGACCATGAATTTTAACATTTGATGTGAAATTTTGTTAAGAAAAATGAAAAGCTGACATTGCCGTAAGGACATACAACTGACATTATCATAAGTAGGTACCTATTACTAATAAATGTACCCACTTGAGAAGTAACCAGTAAGAAAGTGTCCACGAGCTACAAGCAGAACTTAGATGTATTAAGTAAAATTTTAGACGTATTATTCTAAATATCCACTACAAGAAGATCAAAAAATCGACAGGGAGCGAAATAATCAAAAGAGTGCAACTTGGTATTCAACAGGAAGGGTCTCATTTTGAGCATTTGATAAATTGATTAATTTTGTATTAAAAATGTTAAAATTCATGGTCTTCCTTTTATTTGTGACACTATGTTATTTACCAAATAATAATCCTTATGATGATGAATCCTAATGATGAATCATAATAATGCCTTTCGATCGGTATAATAAAGCTACAGGTGATTATTTTTCTCGTGTAACGGGTTCGATTCCCGGTTCAACCATGTAATTATTTAAATATCTATGAATGAAGTTTAAATTGTTTTTTAAATTCAAATAATATCTTCTTTCATTAAAATGTTCCATCTACGATATTCAAGGTACTTTCCCTCCATGTGGCATATTCGTGGGACGCCCTCAAAATTTTAATAAAGTAGTATACTGTAGTGGAATACCGTACCTGTTCTGCAAGCTGAGCGCAGTGATCTCGGCCTGTAAGCGGGCGCGTGTGCGTTCCGCTTCCGCCTCAGCGTCGCGGCGCGCTCGTTCCGCTTCCGCGCCCGCCGCCGCCTCAGCCGCGGCTAGCTTGCCTTGTAGCGAGGCGACTTCACGGCCTCGCATCACCGCTAGCTTTTCGGCAGATCTGAAATAAGTTTCGGTTTAAAGAATATTTATATCTCATAAAAACTTCACAGTTTGCTTAAAATGAGATACAAAGATTTTTAAATAAAAATATATAAGTACTGCGGTGGTTATATAAAACATAATAAAGAAAATACTAAATATTTACTTTCATAACATAAAATCAGTCTAATAAATACCTACTACCTACCAAAAATAGGAAACCTTTCCTTTTATAAAAAAAAAAAATATAACAATGTGAAAACACCAACAACAAAAATATGCAGTGTGGTACTTACTACATTAATTATAATTAAATTAAATAAAATTCTCAACAATATCAGACCCCATTATTACAATTTAAAAAGAGTTGGTAAAATTGTTAGGCCACACCAAGGAGACGAACTGGACTTTTACTAGAAGGATTGGTCCCAGAACGATGCGAGTAGGGAAAAATGGAAGAAGGGAAGGGAGGTCTTTGCCCTGCATTGGGACAATTAAGGCTAAAAATAATAATAATTATACATACATACATATCATCACAACTATTATCTCCGAAGGGTTAGTCAGAGACTAGGCAATGAGGACAGCAAAAGCAGTCCTCTACCATGGTTCACCTTTCACCAAATAGCGACTGCACATGTGCTCAGCGTGACAGGTGGTGAGCCCAACGCCGCTCTATGCTTTTGGATGTAAGTGCAGTCTTTAGTCCGTTAGTCGCCTTTTACAACACCCAAGGGAAGAGAGGGGGTGGTAGTATTCTTTCACCGCTACGCAACACGGTTAATAATAATAATTAATTATAATAATATTAGCCCTCCCTGTCCCACAGCTGGGCAAAGACCTCCCTCCATTTCTTATACTGATTGCGGTCCTGAGCTGTGTCCAATTTTTGTGAAATGCATCAAGGCTAATAACAATAATAGGCCACGCTAAAGGCATAAAAGTTTGCGACGCGGCAAGCGGATTTCTAATGCATTGTTGTACTACGGAAGACTTAGTCAATGGTAATAAAAATGAGCTGGATAGGGTCTCATCAACCCCTCTTTTCCCTTGAGTGTCGTGAAAGGCGAACAATTAATCACGAACAATACTTGTTTAATACTGTCTTTTTATATATTTAATTGAAAGAAAAAAAATCCAAGTATTTTATGAGTAATTTTCAACGCTACTCAGCAGGCCGTACTAAGTTTATTTATTGTGTTAGGATAGCTAACAGCTTATAAAAAATAATCAATAACAAGAAGCTATTGATAAGTTACCACATTTAGACATCAAAACATTCTTATCCATAAAAACAAAAATCGGGTTCAGTCTTCTTAATTACTTATTATTAAAATTTCTATGTAAGTATTTTTTATAATTTTTAAATAACTTAAAACGTATATAGTTGTGCAACATAATCAGCGAGTTCAAGGAATACATTTCGTGTTACTATTAATTGTATCGTGGAAATAGGTCTTTAAGGCTTTCTACAGCTTTGTTAATAGTCTTACAGACCCTAACGAGGAAACTATTCTGTCTATAGTTGGTGCTGTAAGACTGAATGCTAAATGGTTAATAAGAACTATGACGGAGTGATCTTGGGTATTTTAAAATTGATTTTATTTAACAGAATAGGATAGTCTACTAAGCCTCTAATCACCTTAAGAAGCACTGTAACATCAGCAATTTTCCGTCTAATAAAAAGGGGTAAGATATGAAACTTTGCACAACACTGTTCATATGACATTTAAGGTATTTTAAATTTATAGTTAAGAAAACGACTACACTTTCTTTGATTTTTTTTCAGTTTAGACAGACAGACATCCCCTCTCCTTAATTCACTAAGTTTATTTGTACTGGCACCTCGAGACCAACCGTTAGGTTATGCAAGAAGTGCCAGACGTCCCTGCGCCAGTAGACACTCGCGCAGGAGACCACCAACGTTAGGTCTTGACGCCAAATTAGTGCCCGCCGCAGCGCGCTCTTCATTCGGTACTCATAAGACTAGTGTCTCGGGAGAGTATCCCCGTGAACACGTGTAGTTCACTGCCTATTGTCCAGATAGGTAGCCGGAGCTGTCGAGCTCGCTCACTTCTCGTTGCACGAAGGGCACAACTCGCAGTTGCCACTGCTAGGGTCGTCGACTCTAAAGTCGACTCCCAAGTGTCCACCTTGGTAGCGGAGTAGTAAGCACACTCACTTCTCGGAACCCATCCGGGAGCCTAGCCAGTTCCCACGTCCTACGCGGCTGGCTGGACCGGAGACCTACGGCATCTAGGAGGCCGTCTCTACTAGTTATCCAGACTAGTACCGGAGATGTCAACACCAATGTCCAATGAAAACCACCGGACAAAGCTGCCAACTATAAGGGAAACTCACGTTCCCCGCAGGACTTTTCGCTTCTGGCCCCTCAGAGACCGCTACTAGGCCCCGCTCGCTGTGCACGAGTTTGGAAGTCCTGGCACACAATACCAGGACAAACGAACATTCCCAAGCTCTACAGCTAACCACATGCCACTACGAGTCCAACCCATGTCCGGATCCCGCCGGAGGCGCCTGGTTAAAGGCACGACCAGCGGGGGGCTAGAACCGGAACCCCGTAGTACCTCTGAAAACACAACCGGACCCGTAGTTCCAGTTGCGATACCCTATCTATTGAGGTCGGTAGATAGGGACTAGACAGACAGACAGTTTAGATGTGATGATATATTTTCAGACTTACTTAAAGGTGGCCAAGTCTATAGCAGTGCAGTCGTGTGAGGCGTTGAAGCCGCCGCTATGATCTTCGTTGTCATCAGGCGCGACGTACGAGTACCCTGTAACAACCACAAAATGTTACATTTTTGAAACAAAAGGGGTACATTTTTGTGTACTATCGCGGACTCCGTCGCTTTACCAGTCTAAAGGCCAAAATCCCTTGCACACCGCGTCGTCTATTTGGTACAGGCACGTACCAGGGCGGGCGGCGCGCTTCATACGAAAATTTCTGCAAACTGGTAAAGCGACGGTGACCCCGATAGTACATGGTTTGGTTGGTGATAGGTCTTGTTAAGTCCGCCTGGCTAGCTACCACCGTCTTAGCTGAAGTCTGGCGCCATAACAACAATGTTAATAGCATTGCTGTGTTCCGACGGTTAGAGATAAGATAGCCAGTTCCTCAGTGGTTGAGGATTCCGGGTAAAGCGCGCACTTAACATCAGGTGATATGAAGGCCAGCACTTCAATCTACCACAAACTGTGAAATTTCTCCAATAAATTTTAAACTTTGTCACTAGGGGTATAAAGATTAATTTCGATTGGAGAACAGACTTGACAATTGAATAGGTTGACTGGAAGAGATCTCTTTCAGAAATAAGTCCACTGTTGCTCACCATTGTTTGTTATGTATTTTCTGTGTATGTGTTTAAGTGCAATAAAGAATATACATATACTTACAGGGTTAATTTTAAACCCCCCGCTAAAAGTAAATAAGGGGTAAAAAAAAGTAATACTTAATTGAAATTAATATTTGACGTAATAATAATGAATGCTTTCTTTTTTTTAATTACAATTTTTTGCCTGCTTTTTATATCCTATAGTTCCAGGTGCGTGCGCTCACCCTCGCGATCAAAGCGACGGTGCGCTGTCATTGGTGCACGGGGTGAATAATAGCGGTATCGCGCATGCGCTTTGATAACCGCGATGGGCCGCGCGCTAGGTGACAATAATTTTAATTTTCTTAAGGAAAATTTAGACAAAAAGTAAAAAAAAATAAAAAATATTTTATTATTTGGTTGTACTGCTGATATAGGATCACTTAAAAAAATTTTGCAGGGGTCCAAAATTAACCCTATATAGGTTGATCTGCAGGTGTGTATATAAGGTGACTGCTAGAAAGCGCAAGAAACTTTAAGGGCTGGTCAGGTCAAAAGTTTTAAACATGACAAAAATGACAAAAAAGGAATTCATGTTTTTTTTTCATTTTTAATGAAATAATTCATTTTGTGAATTTTGATTGGCTAGTCTTTGAGTGTCTAATTTATTTTAAAGCATACGGCCGTCTGTTGACCCGTCCGCGTCAGCTGGGCGATAAGTACCTACGTTGACGGGTCAACAGATGGCCGGCCGGCTAGCCGTTGCCCCCGCCAGCTGGGCGATAAGTACCTACGAAAAAACACGAATTCCTTTTTTCGCATTTTTGTCATTTATAAAACACTTGACCTGACCAGCCCTTGAAGTTTCTTGCTGTTTTTAGCAGTCATCTTAGATACATAAAAAAACTCACCGACGAAGGGCAGTTGACCGGCGAACGGCTGTCGCGAGCGAAACGCGGCGGCCGACGGCGGCGGCTGCTCGCGCGCCGGCAGCGCGAAGAACGACGCGTCCTCAGCGCCCCGCAAGCACGGCACCCACGGCGGCGCCTGCAATACGCGATTTATTACTCACTAGCGATGAGTAGCTCGCGAGCGAGTTGTTTAAAAGAGCCGGCTCACCTATACTAGGTAAACGTATCACTAGCACACTCCCATTCAATTTAGCTCAGTGTTCATTTTGGCTCAATTAGCTCAGTGTTTCATCGGAACATGTCGGCTCGGAATTGAAAGCGGCTCGCCTCGACATACAAAAGGGTTAGGGTGAAGAGAGGGTGTGGTAATAAATAATATTACCACACCCTCTCTTCTCTTGGGTGTCGTAAAACGGGACTAACGGATCAAAGACTGCATATACATCCAACAGGGTGGGTTCACCACCTGTCACGATGAGCACATGTGCAGTTGTCACTTGGTAAAACGTGGGCTACGGCAGTGGACTGCTTCTGCCGTCCCCATTGCCTAGTCTCTGACTAACCCTATGGGGATTGTGAGGGTGTCTATACTAATATCTATGTACACATGTGTGTAATTCTTAACAATATATAACCGCATTTATTATTGGAATACAGTTCAGTTATAATCGAGACCTGAGTGGTATCATTTCGGCTCCTTATCCCAACCTTACGGTCATGGACTATGGTCGTGAATCTACGATGTACAAAGAACAAACACAAACATCTTTCCAGGACTTCTTAACGGGAATGAGCAGAGTGGTGGCGGCTTATGATTAAAAGAATACTATCAACCCATCTGTTCGATCGTAGAACTTCCTTCGCGGTCGACAAGAATGTTTTTCGATCGTACATTGCGTCGCTACGTTGCTTATTTAAAACGAATTTTAAAATAATCAAAATTGTAAAGCAATGTACATACGGCAGCAGGTAAACCTGGCCAGGCGGATCTCTAACCCCTCCCCCTTCACAATTCCTACTCTTTTCTCAAGGTTGGCAACGCATCTGCGACTCTTCTGGTTTTGCGGGTGGGTGTCCATGGGCACCGGTGATAACTGATTTAGGAACTAATTCGTCAAGCAGAAAGAAAGTTCCAATTGGTCAAGTGTGTTTTTACCGCTTGTTTTGGTTCTGACTTGTCAAGCAATGCAAAAGTAATAGTTAGTCAACTCCTAATTTTGTTTCGATTTGCCAAGCCTTATGTTTGTTTCAACTGGTCAAGCCAATAAAAAGTACTGAATTGTCAAATGCTAAAAAATTACTTAAAAAAATATTTTAAACACTCAAGCCCCAAGCGGCCAAATATGGTCGCACCTAAAAAACTCGCTATTCCGTCAGACCCCAAGCGACCAAATATGGCCGCGCTCTCCACTTGACTTTGTACCGTGTTTTGATACACTTAGAGACTACTTTAGTATAAATCAGGTCGATTATTTCGGTTCTGTGGTACATTTTATGCATCGTTAATGCAAAATTTAACATGAACTGCGTTCGTTTTTTTTCCGCAAATTTATTTATTTTTCCATTCCAGCGAAATAGCACCTGCTGTCAAAATTTTTAGACATTTCGATTCCAAGACGGAGAGGTTAAACCCCTCGCTGCATAATAATAACGTAAATAAATAAGTAAAAGATATAATATCCTGAAAACTGTTTATTTATAAACAATTTGTTTTACTAAATCAGAAAATAAACAAACAAGATTTGCTACAGAACTTACACTGACAATTATTATTAAACGCACTTGTTTACTAACTACCCACTTAGTAAAAATGCATTCAACCGTCACAAGGAAAATAAACTTACCCACATATAAATTAATCATGCATGACACTAATGTAAAATAATCTTACCATTATTTTAATGGTAAGATTATTACCATTAAAATAATGGTAAGTATACACTAATAATTGTTTAAGTAAAAAAAATACATTTGACAATTCAGAACTTTTTATTGGCTTGACCAGTTGAAACAAACATAAGGCTTGGCAAATCGAAACAAAATTGGGACGACTAATTATTACTTTTGCATTGCTTGACAAATCAGAACCAAATCAAGCGGTAAAAACACACTTGACCAATTGGAACTTTCTTTCTGCTTGACGAATTAGTTCCTAAATCTGATAACTTTCCATCAGATGACCTGCCTGCTCGTTTGCCACCTTTTCACATAAACTAAAGCAAGTAGTCCACTGGCCTGCTCCCGTATGGAGTGCATGGCGGTGTGAGCCAGCGCCGCGTGCTGCAGCGTGTCCAGGTAGCTGCACCGGCGCGCGGGCGGCACGCGAAGGAGCCCGCCCACCAGCGAGCGCCACTCGTTTGATGGGCCGCTGGGTAAAGGGGCGAAGGGCGGCGCGGCGGACGGCGAGCGCTCGTATCTGGGGAATTAATAATCACACTAATATTATAAAGCCGAAAGTTTGTGAGTGTGTATGTTTGTTACTCTTTCACGTAAAAACTACTGAATGGCTTTGGATGAAAATCGGCACACAGATAGTTTATAACCTGGATTAACACATAGAATACTTTTTATCCCGATATTCCCACGGGAACCAGGTAGGCTACTCTTGAAACAGAATTGCATTAATAAATTTCCAATCACAAATTTAATCAATGACATTGGAATTAAATTGCGTGGAAATTGATTGAACTGGCGTTCCGGAATTATCTTTACTTATCCCAATATCGATACATTTTAATCGCATCGGAATTGTATTAAGATTGAGTTTGCGTTCGAGAGTAACCCCCCAGGTGGGTGAAACCGCGAGCGGCCGCTAGTCAATAATAAAATAAATTTCACAACTACCATACCAATCATTCAGCGCCAAACTAAGCATAGCCCGAACTATGGTGACTAAATTGCGGATAAACATACATAAATACTAATAAACATCCATGACTCGGACACAAATGCTCGTGCTCAACCACACAAACATTTGCCCATACCGGGATTCGAACGCAGGACCGTGGGTTGCGCAGTCAGGGTCGCTGATCACTCGACCACTCGGCCGTCTAATACAGCCAGATATCAGCAAAACAGGGAGATACGTTACCCCTGGCGTTAGAGGAGTGAGTGAGGAGTTACAGCCATAGAGAAGTTGCAGCAATGAAGATCATCTTAACGATCTCATTTTAAGGAACCAATAAGACAAAAGGGCTATTTGATATTGATTCTATTGCAAAACAGTACAATTGCTTGATATACATTTTTTTAAATTCCCTCTCTTTATTTAAGTAACTGCAATACTAGAAAGAGGAATATAATTAAGCTACCATGCCTTAAGTGAATGATAGTAGATGCAAAAGAGGAAGATACTGACAAGTACAACAAGTAATCTTAAGTTCTATTCGTAGTTACATAAAACCCAATAATAATTGAAGTATTGAATGTCATTTATGTTTTACTAAGGTACTGAAATTTTATGAGCTCAGCTATCATACTGTAAATTGTGCATTTTGCAATAAGAGAGGTCTACTTTCAAACTCCGCTAAAACAAATATCGGTAAAAATTTGATCTGGGCATCATTTAACTATTACCAGAAAAACAAAATACAATGATTTCCTTCCATGATCCACTAATGATTCCGTAAAAAATCCCACTAAAACACGTTCAAAAGCCTTTAGGAAAAGTGACATTTGTATCAAAACCCACTAAAACACTAGTCTGTCACTATCAAATTCCGCTAAAATAGAGTTGACAGTATGTCGCTATTGGGATTAGTTCCTGATTCGCCGGATTCTTGTTTAGCCGGATTCTCGTTTCGTCGGATTCTTGTTTCGTCGGAAATATTAACATACAATAATATCACTTAAGGCGGTTCCCCCAGCAAACGACCTTGAGCATTTTGCACCTCGCACCCCACCACCCGCTACAATATATCGCTAGTAATTGACTAGCGACATCTATCACAAAGCAGAGAAACTAATACGTACTAAAGCATCCTGGCGGGCGGCGGCGGGTGGCGGCGGTGGCGCAGCACTGACACAGAATACATAATAGTACAAATGCAGAAGATCAACTCCGCAAATTCATTTGAATAAATAGTGACTGTTGCAAAGACACAATGTCCCTATCTACCGACCTCAATAGATAGGGTATCGCAACTGGAACTACGGGTCCGGTTGTGTTTCAGAGGTACTACGGGGTTCCGGTTCTAGCCCCCCGCTGGTCGTGCCTTTAACCAGGCGCCTCCGGCGGGATCCGGACATGGGTTGGACTCGTAGTGGCGTGTGGTTAGCTGTAGAGCTTGGGAATGTTCGTTTGTCCTGGTATTGTGTGCCAGGACTTCCAAACTCGTGCACAGCGAGCGGGGCCTAGTAGCGGTCTCTGAGGGGCCAGAAGCGAAAAGTCCTGCGGGGAACGTGAGTTTCCCTTATAGTTGGCTTCTTTGTCCGGTGGTTTTCATTGGACATTGGTGTTGACATCTCCGGTACTAGTCTGGAGAACTAGTAGAGGCGGCCTCTTAGATGCCGTAAGTCTCCGGTCCAGCCAGCCGCGTAGGACGTGGGAACTGGCTAGGCGCCCGGATGGGTTCCGAGAAGTGAGTGTGCTTACTACTCCGCTACCAAGGTGGACACTTGGGAGTCGACTTTAGAGTCGACGACCCTAGCAGTGGCAACTGCGAGTTGTGCCCTTCGTGCAATGAGAAGTGAGCGAGCTTGACAGCTCCGGTTACCTATCTGGACAATAGGCAGTGAACTACACGTGTTCACGGGGATACTCTCCTGAGACACTAGTCTTATGAGTACCGAATGAAGAGCGCGCTGCGGCGGGCACTAATTTGGCGTCAAGACCTAACGTTGGTGGTCTCCTGCGCGAAAGTTCTACTGGCGCAGGGACGTCTGGCACTTCTTGCATAACCTAACGGTTGGTCTCGAGGTGCCAGTACAAATAAACTTAGTGAAATTAGGAGAGGGGATGTTGCAAAGACACAATAAAGTGCAATTCAGGTCGCACAATGCTTCCTTACCTATAGTCAAATTAACCTAGAAGTTACCTCTCTTTCTATCGCGTAGCTCTTATCTCTTCTAACGACTTTAGGGTTGTTACGGCATAAAGGCGGTCAAGGTCGACATGTACAGTATATACATATCGTGTGCCGTCGACTGTAACTACCATAAACCTACTATATGTACTTACCTACTTATCAAAGCTAAACTTGATCTTGTAAACAGAACTTGTAGGTAGGTAAGTACCTACATATCAAACTAACTATAAGTAAGTACTTACTATAATATTTAATAATTTAACTAGGTACCTAGGTAGGTAAATACGGGAGACATAAAGATTAAAGTCAACTTTTGGTTTTGGTAGTTAGGTAGGTACCTATCCTAGAGTACAGATACTATATATTATAAGTACTTAGTTGTTTATCCTTACTTGTCCTATTTAGTTATTTAGTAAACAGTTTCGTTAGTAGGTAAGAAGTACCTAGCTTAGCTACGAAACTATTATTTCAATAAGTAAATAAGTAAAATAAGTAAAGTAAACGGACCCGCTGCCGGCTACTTGTAGCTTCATACCTAAAGACCTACACAGACGGCAGCTATAATGTAAAGATCTTAAATGAATGATTGTTCTGTCGAGCGCAGCAAGACCAATCATTCATCTAAGGTAAAGATGACATTATTAGGTCAAGTATCATAAGACCGCCGGCGGTCGCAAAACAATTGATTTTCAATTGTGTCTGGTTTTACGGTGCTCAAGGGTAGCACGATGCACCTCACTACATTTTTCCACAGAAATCGTCAGGTGACTACACACGACAGCTATAATGTATGTTATAGCTTTCTTGTTAAATCCCGAGATTTAAATGTACATTAATATTATAGCTGCCGTCTGTGAAGGTCTTAAAGCGCGGAGTGCGCCTGGCCTGGCCTGGAAACTATTCGCACGTAAATTACAATACAAGGCAAGTGCAAGATTGCATTCCGTCATACTTACCGCGATAAGCACCTACAGTGCGCGACAACTTGAAGTTGTAAATCAGTCAGGGGGCCCCAGCGCGCTTTCGAGCACACATCTTTTTTACGTTACCAAAACATTCTAAAAGGTATAATTATATTTTATTTATTTCAAACTTAAGTTTGTTTAAAGAACAAATAGGTAATACGAAAGTTAAGCTAGGTAGGTAGTTATTTATGTAAATTATTTTTCGTAAGTCTGTGACTGTTGTGATGGTAGGTACAGAAGGTATGCACCTAACCTACCTGCGTAACTTATACTTATAGTGAGTTACTTATGTAAGATGTGTAAAATGTAGGTAATAGGTTTAACGTAATAAAATGTTTTTTACGTTAATCTTCAACTCGTCATATCGGGCAGTCTTTGCTTGTTTCTAAGACTTTATGTGCTTGTTTGTTAGATAGGTAAATAGGTAAGTAATTAACTTACAGAACTACATTTTACTTAGGTGTGCATTCACAGAATATATTACTTACTAAGGTAGGTAAGTATTGCGTAGGTATGTTTATTTAGTCTATTTGCTGTCATCCCTAACACACGAGTCAACGGCGTAGGTACGTTCGGTACAAAACGCATCACAAAGTAATAACTACTCTACGCGTATAGCGATAGCGGTGCCTATGTAATATTGTAGGTTGTTAAAACGGCGGCTTTCTTCAATATCTAACCGCCGTACTCAGCGACGTCAATTAAGTTTTAATGACAATTAAGTCTCTTGCTGCCACTTTCGTATGTATAGTGATAAATAGAGAAGGAAAGATATTTAATTGTTATTAAAACTTAATTGACGTCTTTGAGTACGGCAGTAAGGAGTGCAACTTCTGTACGTAGTACTATTATTTAATCTGTGACAATACTAGCACAAACAAGCAAAGCAAGAGAGCGCGTGAGGTAGCTGGCGGCTGGCGCGGCGGCAGCGCGTTGGACGCGGGCATCCCGTCGGACAGCTAGCGGCACACTGCCAATTACGCACACCTCGCGCAGCGCTCTGCTAAAACCTTCCGAATTTATGAATTATTGTCACCTAAAATCGAAAAATGGCCTTTTACATAGTTTTAAACGTAGAATCTCTCAGGTTTTTTTTTGTCTATCGATTAGTCTTAACGAGAATTTTATAGGATTACTATTTAAGGAGGAGATACGAAAAATCGTTAATATTTCTTGTTCTTCTTAAGACGATTTTAGTAGTAATTAAAATATTAAAAGTAATTTTGAAACGTGTAATGTTAAGACACATTCTCAAGGAATAAGGACGATTTTTTTTAAATTTTAGCGTTCATTAGGTAACAAGAAGATAGGTTTTAAAAAGTTGCTAAAAACAGCTTCCTGAACGGTTTTAGTAGGGGGTAAAGAAAACATGTAGTTATATTTATTATTGTATGAATTATTATTTTGTTGCCACTATCGGACATAACTTAAATTACCTACTTAGAAATGGGTTTTATTCATATTTTCAAAAAAATGACAATTTTGCTTAATAACGTCTGTTACGTTATCTGTTAACGTAACAGACGTTATTAAATTAAGAACAAATAAATATTTTTATTAATGTACCGAAATATCTGCCTTTTATTTAATAGATAGGTAAAGCCGCGATATTTCTATAGTTTTCCTTCAACAAAAAAATCCGACGAAACGAGAATCCGGCGAATCAGGAATCCGGCGAGTCAGGAACTAATCGCTATTGGGTGTTATTGTTGTCGTCGCGTACGATGCTTTATGCGGTTTTGTATTAAAATTTACACATGAATTATCTTCGTTTCGCCTTTAGCGGGTTTTGAAAGTAGACTCCTTTACTGAAAATTGAAACAGCAGCCCCTCGACGGGCCTCTGTGCAAGAGCTCGAAGGGCGGCGCGACCAGGAATTATGAGCCAGGAAAACTCGCGGGCGGCCCCAGAACACCGTTCTGTCCGTCCACACAAAGTTTCATCACAATCTGAGTTTGACACCCGTATTCACAAACATTACTTGTCTAAGCAAAGTAGAAATGCTATGCGAAGTAAGACATTTCTCAGTGCGTTTCGTATGACAAGTCTGGATACCTTAGCTATGCGTTCATTTTAAGGGACGCATTGCGCCGGTGGCCACTCAAGTACTGTTTATGAATAGGTTTTTGAGACCCTGTGCGTCCGAGCGCACTGTAAGACCTCATAGTAGTTTGTGAATACGGGTGTTAGTTTCGCAACGCATAAAGGACAAACGTAGAAACATTCATTTTAATTTAAATTTTAGATATTGTATTTTTGCTGTTAGCTTCTTACTTTTGTATATTGGCAAGTATTTCAGCTATGGAGTCCTCATCGCCCGAAGAGAAGGGTCGCTTGAGTGTGACCAGTTCAAACGCGACCACGCCCAGGGACCAGTAGTCACACGCGGTCTGCACAACAAACAAACGATATAAAACATGGTAATGGTTTCAAATAGAATGATATTTATAATCGGCATTTTGTACTGGTGGGGGTCGGATTTTTTTATTTCAACAATAAGCTTATAGTGTGATAGGGTCATAATCCACTCTAGCCCCATGTTGGTGAATTGGTAAATGGCCCAAATTAAAGGCCTATTCAAACCTGAGCGGTATTTGCTGCCGCTGTGGGTAGAGCGGCAGCGAATACCGCTCATACCTGAAATACCGCTCATACCGCAAAATACCTGAGCGAAACCCGCGCGGCAACCGCGCGGTATATACCTTTACCCACAGCGGCTACGAATACCGCTCAGGTTTGAATACGCCTTAACAACTGTAATATTATGATAAGATCCGGGAATAACGTGCCTTCTTCGACGAACTAGCTCAAGATACTTTAATTTGAATAAAGATTAATCCGTGCATGGAATCACCCCTATTCATCACAAGAGCGGCGGTTCTGAGAGACTTCACTTTGAAATTATTGGGTTATACACCCTTAATATTATTCGTCTAAAAAAATAAGGGCGAGTTCCACTCATGAAACTAAACAACTTTTCTTATGAAAGCTATGTGCATAAATGACGAATAAAATGTCGACCTTTCATACAAAACTGTCCGATTACTTGACGACAATAGTATGGGTTTTTAGGTTTCTTGGTGAAAGTTAGACGAAAAAAAATTAAGGGTGTATATTATCCTATTAATATCCTAGACATCGCCTCATTATGGACGTCTGCAGCTCCACGTCCGCCCGTTTAAGATGGCTGTAATGGGGCTGGCTACCCCTGAGCATTGCTCAACTACAACCTTCTACAGGCGACCAACTAACTAACTCTAAGCCAACACAAACGTGAGGGCAGCTTACGATTCATCATCGGCTTATAAACTTATACAACAGCACATAGGAAGGCATACATACATAAATTCACGATTATTATCCCCGAAGGGTTAGTCAGAGAATAGGCAAAGAGCACGCAAAAGTAGTCCTCTGCCATAGTCCACTTTTCACCAAATAGCTACTGCACAAGTGCTAAGCGTGACAGGTGGTGAGCCGCCGCTCTATGTTGTTGGAAGTATGTGCAGTCTTTAGTCCGTTAGTCGCCTTTTACGACACCCAAGGGAAGAGAGGGGGTGGTAGTATTCTTTCACCGCTACGCGACACGGTTATAGGAAGGTTGGGCCATATAACCTACCACGCTGGCCCAATGAGGGTTGGTGGGTTTTAAGAACTGTCATCTTATGACGACAACCGGGACCAGCAGCTTTACGTTAGCTTCCGAAGCATAAAGGAGCCCGAAAGAGAGAGAGAGAGAGATGATGTTAATTTTGTCACCCCTCCAGTGACCAGTCATTGCAAATTTGCTACACTGGCAAGATCGCAAACTGAGGCTCGTATTCTAAAACCAAACTCACACACAAATCTCTGCTTGAGTACAGTTAGTAAGGGATGGCGATATGTGCAATGAATAGCACCATCCCTCGCTCACTGTACTCAAGCAGAGATTCGAGTGTGAGTTTGGTTTTAGAATACGAGCCTGAACGTGTAAGCCACTGCGCCATCAAGCCCCTCAAACCCTACAATAATTTGGCCATACAAGGCTACAAACTAAGAAAATCTTTGACATTGTCGCCTTTATGTGAATTTGTAGTATAAACGGAGTAAAAACCTCGTTATGATATGAAAAATGTTGACTTTCTAAAAAAAATATTAAGGCTTACTAAAATCTTTCTACAAACAATACCTTATCCAAAAACTATCACCAAGTGCTTTAACAAACATGTTAGTTATCATTAACAATTATCTACAACCACTCTCGCATGCCGCATCCAGGCAATTTATTAATGACATTCTATGTTATTTACATCTACTTTTCATGCTCCATTTCCAAATAGCAAACTTCCAAATGTTCTACTCTGTTGTTCAATATTTCGTTAAAAAGTAATGATTTTATAAATTCTTTCCACTTTCATTTTTAAAAACAAAATCTGAACTGCCTTATGCACTTAAAAACCAATATGTTATTTTTAAACTAAAGATAGTTTTCAACTCTATTACCAATTCACTGTCAACTGCAATTACAGACGACTAACAAATTAAGTGGCACTTTAAATAATTACCAGACCAAGTTTTAGTTTTAGTTGTATGGTGGTTAACAAACCTGTCACAACTATTGAAACTTTGTTAAAAAAACATAATATTATATTATTAGTATGTCATCTCCAGTTCATTATCTATCAATAGTATTTATTACAAAACAAGTGGCCCAACTTGAGTACTTGCAAGAATTGAGAATTTTTTTCCCTATATTTTGTCTCTTATGGGAACTAAGCTAGTAATAACTACTAGGAATAACTCATTATAATAATTAGAAGAGAAAAATGTGTTCGTATGAAAATTTAAAATATTATTTAATACTAGAATATAGTTCACTATAATATGTATGTCCAAAAAGTCTCACTTAGTTTAAAGCAGCAAGTGCTCAATATTACAGATAGCAATATTAGATTCTACATTATTTATTCGCATTGCTACACTACTTTTGTAGTGACGCATGTTAATGACGCAATGTAGAATCAAGACAGCAACTGCTGTTTGAATTTCGTATAGGGCAGTGCAAATGATACATATTACAATTAAGTCACATATGCACAAACATAAAGAAAGAAAACATAATATAGAAAATGCTCTAACCATTACCAGTACCTCATACTAGGCTCCATAAAATAAATAATTCTTTTAAGGGTCTGTGTGTACGATTATACAACAAAGTACCAAATGATATTTAGAAATTAGATCTTTATAAATTTAAAATCAAAATCAAAGAAAAGCTTTATAAAAAAGGTTATTATAAAGTGTCAGATTACACAGAAGACAAAACAGATTGGGTCTGAAATGCTCTATAAAATTATATATCTATAATTATTATAAGTACTCCAACAGCTATTTCTAATTGTCTTTATTTAATTTATATAGAGCACCATATTTAAATAAACTATTTACATTAAAATTCATATTTTGTATTTTATGACCCGGTAACGACATATATATTTGTTAATGTCGTTGCTTCTGTGCGCTGTGGTTTCTTGCGCCCGTTCTTTGCCACAGTTAAAAAATGATGTCCTGAATGGGTGGTAGGTTCAAAAAGATTTGGACGATTCAAAGTACTTATTAATTAAGTTTATTGAATAAATATATTTTGACTTTTTACTTTTTTTTTGATATTTATAATAAATTATCAAAATAAAAAAATGTTTGTTAAGATCAAGTAATCTTTTTAAGTGAGTAATGTAAACGTGCGTAATGTATGTAAGGATTATTATTATTTATTAGATATATTTAGTATGAATTTTGACACAGTAAATAAGTTTTATTTTATTTTGATGTATTGGAAGATGATTATTTGCTCCATTCCCTGTTTATTTGCTTGTTTATAAGTATATCTATTTAGCAAAACGGTTTTACCCTTCAGGTGTCTACTCAAGATCAGCATCTGGGTACTATGTAGTTGCCTTGACATTATGCTGAATAAAAGGCTTGTGCAATACGAATACATGTTTTCTTTTTTCTTCTGTGCTGTGACATAAATAAACATTTTCCATTTTAAAATTTCGCTTCGCCGAATTGAGCGTGTTTGTGCATATGCGAGTGTTTATGAGAACTTTGGCAGTGTTGGAAGTAGTGATGTACAAGATTCGAGTCCTCAGAATAATTTAACAGGGCGTGACTCTACGTGAGTGTCGGAGCGTAACATTAGAGCTCTAGAATATTTCTGTGCCCGAGGTCTTTATTCGTGCTAGTCTTTTTGCACTCTATTTGTAAATTAGAAATAACATGATTAATACAATAGTAGATAAATATGACTAAAATTCGTTTAAAATTAAGCTTCTAGAGAAATTTTTAAACTCGAAGTTTCTATTGAAGGTTCGCTTTTATTTTAAAACTCGAGTTGTTGAGGGCTCGAGTTGTTGCTTAAAGCGTTTCCCGCTCGACTAGACTCAAGACTCTGAGTAAAATCAATTTTGAGCGATTCAAACGCACTTTCTCAAAGTTTATTTGACTAATTAAAGAAATTTTGAACGTTTAACCCATTAACGGTCACAGCATGTTTAAATTTTTCATTGGATTTCGACCTCAATTCAATAGCATAAAGTTCAAAATTTGGTGGGAATATACATCCCTCTGCGCGTTAAAGGGTCAACTTTGGCATTAAGCTCCTAAAGCCCCTCAAATCTGACTCGAGTCTTGTCCACCACAGGCAATGCAAGCGCGTGCGAACCCACAATGGCGGCGGTAACAATGGCGCCGCAGTACTGCTGACAGACAGTGTGGCGGCGCGCGCAGTCGGCGGCGGCCAGCAGCTCGGGCGCCATGTAGTCGGCGGTGCCCGCGGCCGAAGCGCACCCGCCTTCAGATAAACGCGCGCACGCACCGAAGTCGCCGAGCTTCACGTGCCCGCATCTGCGCAACACACATAAAGGGTCTAACAATATCAATAGGCGAACGTTTAAGGGGAGCATCTATACATCACACTGAGCATGCTCACCAAAGGAGAACCGGCACTTTCCATAGAAAAAATGCTTAATTTGTATACAATAAATTTGGTCATAAAGTAAAGCTAATAGTATTTGCTACCTAAACCAAGTTTTGTCTTATTTTTATCGAATCGCGGTTAAGAGTTAATTAATTATTAATATTTTTTTATATGGAAACATTAAGTCTTCAAAAAACAGACATGTTACTTTAAAATTATTGAATATTGAATATTGAATATTCTTTTGCATTTAAAAAAGAGAAATGTCAACAATACCGTCACGTCATGTTTGATTTGACAGCTAGCGGCTGTCATTTGTCAACAACTATCAATTGTTGACAGATGTTGCCAGATAGATAATGAATAACAGATTAAAAAATTAAAAAAGTAAACAACTTAAGCAAAAAACGCCGGATCTCCTTTGGTCCAAAACTACAGGCTTGTTACCGTGATAATCAACAAAACATTATCATATTTCACCAAAAAATACACCCTTTCCAAACCCGTACAGCTGTACTACACGCACACAAAGATAGCTGAACATGCACACTAAACTCGTAGCACACTGAGCTATCTTTTTATTGACGCTTGACTGCGTGTTAGTAAAGATTCAGCATGTTTCATGATGAGCATTATTTTAATTGATTTAGTTTGTTAGATAACATAACTTTGAAAAATCACTATAAAACTGGAGCCCATTTTTTGTCATTGTATTCAGAATGATGAGAGAATTTAAAATTTTAAACACTGAAAAAAGGCGGGAATCGAACCACGCACTTTCCGCATTCCGGGCGGTTGCCTTAACCACTTGGCTACCGAGGTCTGGCTTTCAACCGTCGAAATTTGTCAGTGCTTGATACTTATGTTTTTAGTCAACATTGCATCATCAAATCTTAGAAGTTTTCACCTCTGAAATCCGAAAGAAATATTTTTACAAATATTTGAACATTTGGTTAAGATGAAGCTGCGTTTATAGATTAATGTTTAATATTTTTAGCGTTTTATTAACGCTTAAATATATATATAAGTATATTTAAGTGTTTAAAATTTTACATAAGTATATTTTAGCGTTAATAAAGAGCTAAAATACAAAACATTAATGATGACAGAATTTAAAACTAAGGGTCAAAACAAACTATTAAAAAAAAACTCACCTATCCAGCAATATATTGTGTGGCTTAACATCTCTATGCACGTATCCCATTCCGTGCAGAGCCTTCAGAGCGTGTGCCACTTCAGCTATGTAGAAAGCCGCGTCGCGCTCGCTCAGAGGGTGGTTGCGGCGCGCGAGCAAGCCAGCCAAGTCTCCCCCAGAACACAACTCCATCACTAGGTAGAGGTGGCTGTTGTCCTGTTAACAAATGACCTTGTTGAAATATACTGTTGAACTTATAGGAGCATACATTACAATTTTAACGCAATTTACTCTATGTACCAAAAAGTTATCCTACTAATATTATAAACGCGAAAGTTTGTAATTATGGATGGATGTTTGTTACTCTTTCACGTAAAAACTACTTAATGGATTTGGATGAAATTCGGCATACAGATAGTTTATAACCTGGATTAACACATAGGATACTTTTTATTCCGATATTCCCACGGGAACGGTAACCACGCGGGTGAAACCGCGAGCGGCCGCTAGTAAATAACAATACACAAGTAATGATTCACACAAGGGCAGGCCTCCGTCACTCCATATACTTGTGCGCTATAATTACCTGTCGCCCGGCCGAGCGGTCTCGGGCCGTTTGCGGACCAAATTCAGTGCGGTTTTCGCAAGCGAAGCGCACGCACGTTGTTCAATTTTAATTGTTCCATTCGTTTTTACGCGTACGTACGATACCGTCTGGTGCCTTATGTGCAGTAGATGGGTTTGTTGTGCAGTAGTAGTTTTTATTTTACCTACACACTGACCTCTATTCAAGTTTGATGATGATGTCAGCACCAATTTATAAAAAAATATATTTTATAAACGATACAATTTTAAACTACCACATATAGTCAGAACATATCCACAGTTCTCAATAAAATAGACACAAATAGTTATTTATGTTAATTTAATTTTATCGAAGAGGCAGCCCCGAGCGGTAGGTTATTATAGTTTAAATATTAGTAGGCTATTGTAGCAGTAGGTATTGGTAATTTTCTACTGAGTGAAGTATCTGTTAACTCTTCTTTAATCTGTGACAAGGGTATAACAACTTATATTAATGCAAGATGTAACAAGGTTTTTTTTACATGGTTTGAAACCATGACTAAGAAGGCGAGAGGACGCCTAGATTTAAGGGATCTGCTGCGTCGAGCGGGATCGATATACAGCCAACAGAGCCAACGAACCTTCAAATGGCGGATGTCCAGCCTAAGACTGATCTTGAAGGCATGCTGCACCTCTTGGTTGCTAACCACATGGATCAAGCCCTACCCCCCAGTGGGGTAGATCAAAGCTCAAAGAACAGTTTCAAGTCTCTTATGATACCCACTGGAAGTGAGGGGCTGTAAATAGTATTCTTTCTGTCACCACTTGGATAAAATAAAAGAAATCCGACACTTTGTAATAGTTGACCAGCTGGAGTTTACACCACAAAGTAATTATGTAATGTTTCACAATAATGCAACTATGTTGCATAGAAGATCCCAATGGGAATCCCAATCCCAATGCAAGCAACTGCACTATTTTCCTCTGCAGGTCCTACTTAGATAACGCCGCGAACGGCCTAGGACTGACCTGGAAGGCATACTGTAGCTTCGGTATCCACGGGCCGGTAGCGTTGGCCAGCACGTCGCGCTCGTCCTCGGCGCCGGCGGCTCGCTTTCGCGCCTGTTCCTTGTGTAAAGTCTTCAGTGCATACACATCACTGGTTTCTTTTTCGCGTACCAACTGTAAGGAATTTATTATTTATATGAGTTTTGCCACAGCACATAGCGGCTCATTAAAAGAATACTCAACCGCCTCTGTGGTCTAGTGGCTAAGCCACCGGTCTCAGACCCAGAGGTCCCGGGCTCGATTTCCAGCGGGGGGTACATCTTTGTGTGCTCGGATTGATTAGTGGTAGGGCTGTTAAGTCCGCCTGGCTAGCTACCACCATCTTATCTAAGTCTGTCGCCATAACAACGATGTTTATAGCATTGTTGTGTTCCGACAATAAAGATAAGATAGCCAGTTCCTCAGTGGTTGAGGATTCCGGGTGAAGCGCACTTTCACTTCGGCCTTATTGTCACTTACCATCAGGTGAGATGAAGGCCAAGCGCTTTCCCGTTGCAGAATTATTTTTTTTTTGCGTTGCATAATGAGAAAAAAAAAACTACCACTTCGTCAACAATCTAAGTACTGGGTAACTTATTTTCTAACTCTTAGAACATAACTTCATAAATGTGGTTGTTATGGTGGCTAACTTATGGTGGTAACCAGGCAGACTTAGAACAAACCAAAGCTACCATTAACCAAACCAAGTTCATCATTAAGTTCAGGCACTAGTCACATGTTCATTATTTATAAAATTATTTAACCCCTTAATGACAGTGTGATACAGTGCTGGACTTGGTATCTGTAACATAATATTGTATCAGTTTGGTTGTAAAGTGTGTAAGGTTTAGATGTGAGTGGGGGTTGCAAGTGTGGCGGCGCCACCTACCTGCATGACGCCGCACATAGTTCGACACGAAGCAAACACCTTCCCAACCGTGTCAACAGATGGCGCCACAAAAACCAACTTAACGACATCTCCATACAGCGACAGTAAAATAGTATGGGAAGCCTGCATCGCGGTAGCGAAGTTTCACCACCTCCTTCACCATATATATCACCTCCAAATAACATCCGTTGGACCTCGGTCCCCGAGCTATACCACCCAGCTCGGAGGAAGATCTTCCCTTTGCCTTCCTCAATGTGGCATCTCCCAACCTACCTACCATCCGCCTCCCTACAGTGGTGACCCCTACGGAGCACAGAAGCACCTTCAACATCATCGTCGCAGCGCCTATCCATCACTCCTCATCCATCATCAGGTTTACCTTCGCCAGCAGACACAGCAAGCCAGCAATCAAGCCTCAAGGTTCCACCGCAGCATCTTGGACGACGCTTCCTGGACCTCCGGCACACTCGACGGCATCATGCCGACCTGGTCTCCGCAGCCCACGACCGGTGCATCAATGTCGGCCGCATCACTCCGGCGTGGCAGCCCTGCACACCAGCAGCTCGGACCTACCGTCATCACCTGTCTCGACTCACCGCAGACAGGAACAGCACACTGCATCTCTGGCAACGCGCCTCACTCCACCCGTCTCGACTCACCGTAGACTGGGGCATCCTGCAGCAGCACTCTCCACTGGCACTTGCAAGCTCTGACGCACTGACTGCTGAGCACACTCACTCGACCTCCGGTCTCAGGGGGGGGGAGTGATGTGGCGGCGCCACCTACCTGCATAACGCCGCACATAGTTCGACACGAAGCAAACACCTTCCCAACCGTGTCAACAGATGGCGCCACAAAAACCAACTTAACGACATCTCCATTCAGCGACAGTAAAATAGTATGGGAAGCCTGCATCGCGGTAGCGAAGTTTCACCACCTCCTTCACCATATATATCACCTCCAACTAACATTCGTTGGACCTCGGTCCCCGAGCTATACCACCCAGCTCGGAGGAAGATCTTCCCTTTGCCTTCCTCAATGTGGCATCTCCCAACCTACCTACCATCTGCTTCCCTACACAAGTATCTTGCACAAAGTTAATGGTTATGTATTGTATTGGATGTATCATTAAGTGAGATGCTTATGTTAAGTTACACTACACAACATTAACCAATGTTGATATAAACTGACTCACATGTACTTCTCCAAAATGGCCTCGTCCGATAGTTTGTAATACCTCAAAGTCAGAGTAGCATACTCTAGTTCTACGCAACTCTGCAAGAGTGCTACGATCTGAAATGAAAATATAAAATTGAGTTATTAAAAAACAAATTAAGAAATAGATTAAGTACATAAACACTGTAAACTTTAATATTGTATTATGAATTACAGTGGGTTATGAAAGGCTGAAAATAAATTAATGAATAATTTTGGAAAAGGGCGGAGGCAGGCCTTTGCCTAGCAATGGGACAATAATATGGGTATGTAATAACAATAATAAAAGTAATGGATAAGGCAAATTTAAAATAATAAACAATCTGGTTTTCATTAAATTAAACTATGTATTTTTGTCTAATTTGTGGTCAGCACGCTGGTTCCAGCGTGGCGTGGACTCTCTGAGAACCTAGGTTCAATTCCCGGTTTAGAATTAACTCTACACAGTTAATTTCTTAAAAAAACAGACCCAAGACAATGTAAATTATTTTGAGTTTGTGTTTTCTATGTATTGTAAGTACCTATGTATATAATATTGTTTATTACATAGATAACCATTTAAAACAAGTATCAATAAAGCATAACTTGGGATAGATGAGGGTGTAGGAACATTAAGATCTTACAATTTTATTACAACACACAAATACAAAAAAAAACTAGGCACCAGCTAACATTGTGTTAACTTCACAGAAATGCTAATTAAGTGAAATCTAGAATGCACCATACACTCTCAAAAGTAAATAAAATATAGTCGTAGAACTATGGGAAAACCACTTGTTGACAAGCTGCAATAACAAAATATCTGCCATTCCCAGCTGCATAGCGTAACAAAGGCTTACATTTATCCACGAAAGCCCGCACCAGCTCATCACTCTTCTTGACGGGATCTTCATTACACTCATCATAAAGCACAGTCAGAGCATCCAGAAGAGCCTCGCGGTCTATTGTCTTTTTGTTTAGTTTACTTGCTCCACTAGTAACTTTGCCTAAAATTTGGCGGTTCATCCGTGTGATACGCACGGCGATCGCTTCTTTCGACGGCTCCATCACAACAATTACTAGTTTAACTGATAAAAAACATACTATCCATACTTTATTTATAGAAAAATACTTTTGGCCGTACGTAAGAGATTTGATTGAGTCGGCAGCCCAGTATCCCTGCCGTTAAATTTTGAATATCGAATGGTTGCGGAGGATCGCGGTTGACATGATATTTTGACGTTTTGACGATGGTGTTACAAGGCATAAAATTTTTGTAGTGTGTAAGTGCAATGTCAACATTTCCATTTAAAGCAGGCTATTCAAAGCATTTTCAATATACATACATTTTTGACTCTTGCTTCGTTGAGAATCATGACTAATTTATGGCAAAACATTCAATAACTAAAGTTATACTCGTGTACCTAGTAAAATAACCATAATTTATTGTCTTTTTTTTTTTATAGCAGAAGGAGGCAAACGAGCAAGCGGGTCACCTGATGGAAAGTAATCACCGCCGCCCATGGACAGCCGCAAAACCAGAGGAATCGCAGGCGCGTAAGTAGATAAACGAAAAACATTGATTAAGTAGTTTTGCTTGTTAATTATAAGCCTCAGCAAAAACTAGTACCTAGGTATTGTTCTGACATAAAATAACAAAATTAGATAAAAGTTAGAGAGTGAGAAATTACGTTTTCTCACTTTAAAACTTTTACGGCTCTATAGTTTCTTGAAGTGGCAAGTTGTTTAAAAGCTGTAAAAACTTTGACACCTTTGCTTTTCATAAATGTGAAAAGAAAACAAAAAAACAAAGCAAACTTTTAACAAGTTCTTGGCGGGAAAGTGAAGCGTCATGTCTGCAGTTTTGTATAATTTTCTATAATTTATGTTTTGTCGAATATTAATGTGAAATAATGGTGGATTATTTACTGTTAAGTGTTCGTGAACGTGCATAAGTTTTAGCAAATAAAACAAAACAGTGCAACATCACTTTTCAAATTCTCTCAAGAAGTCCGTGTGAGACCTCAATAAAGTCCCACAGCTTTATTGAGCCTCGAGGGGTTTGGTGGAAAACCGTTTACCATTAAACGTTCATTATCACTCATTCATTATCATCCACTTAATTTAAAGAAAATAATATTTGTTTACTACTAAAAACTTGACACTGGCTAAATGTGCTGATCGCACGAAGCCATTAATTAAGAGAAAAAAAATCTATTTTTACCACAGACATATAATTATGTCTGTGATTTTTACCCTTCTATCAACAACAGCAAGGACTTCCCTAATATTCTGAGGACTTCTTGGCGGGAAAGTGAAGCGTCAAGTCTGCAGTTTTGTTTTATTTTTTTAAATTTGTGTTTTTTCGAACATTAATGTGAAATAATAGTGGATTATTAACCGTTAAGTGTTTGTAAACGTACATGAGTGTTGGCAAATAAAACAAAACAGTGCAACATCAATTTTTAAATTCTCTCAAGAAGTCCGCGTGAGATCTTAGTAAAGCCCCACATCTTTACTGAGGACTCAAGGGGTTTGGGGGAATATCATTTATCATTCAGCATCTTAATCACCACTCATTATCATCTAGGGAAAAAAATAAATAAAAAAACTAATGACTAGGCAGTATGGTCTCTGATCTTAACCTGTTCCTTCACGGAACAAATATATATATATAGTTATATAAATCAACAACAGCAAAGTAAGTAACAACAAACGGAATAATTATAAATTTTCATAACTTAATAAATTGTTTTGTAATGCCGTGGCCAGACTGATTCTTATTCCGTTGTCGCGATAAAAAACTTCGTGTTCCGTTATCGCGATAAGTTTGGCCACATCAAAAAAAACTTCGCGACGTCGGGATAATCTTGAACTTTATCGCGATAATTCATTTCTACGGAAAAAATAGAGGCGGTAGCGCTTTATTAAATGTCGGCAAATAATTATTTACTGCATCTATATGATTTAAACAAAATAAATAAAAGGGTGAAGACAAGAAATAAAAGGCGATGGTGGATGTTAACTATACACAAAAATCGGACAAAGTTAGTACCTACCTACTTTTATATTGTTTAACTTTGCTTAAGTTTGCTAGTTTGAATACTGGTATAATTGTAAGATTAGATTTTTTGAGTTAAAAAGCGCTCAAATAAACTTAGGTAAGTACTTACTTACTTACAATATTTATAATTTTTTATCTTACAAATAAAAACTGTTTCTTGCGATGGCGATTCCAGAGAAACGGGTTTCTACATAATATTATAGACTGTTGATCAGTGTTGAACTTTGCTCCATAGTAATTAACAAGTTTAAATTTTATTTTAATCATGAGGTGGGTACTATCACAATCAAAATATTTGTAAGTAGGTACCTACTTATACGGTTTTCAATATGGAACCTTGTGTAGAGAAAGGAGTGAAAATGTTGGTACTTATAAAATGAAAAAGTTGCAATCACTAATTTAAAACTTCGAATTGGCAATATTATTATTATATTATATAATTATTTTTCATACACAGGAGAAAGAAAATTATTCAATTTATTAAACAATTAGTGTGGTAAACATCTTCGCTGCCTGCTCCAGACTTCAATGAATTTTTGTATTTATTTAGGTGACTTCTGTAGTAAGCCTTGAGCGATTTCATTTTTATTTTTAATTCCCCCACTGTAACAGGCCAGCTTAAATTTCTTTTAATTCTCACCCATGCGTCGTAATTTAAATGTTTCTTTTGTGATTTGGGTCTTGGGGGTTCCATAAAATCGGTTCCAATTCGTAATATTGTATAACTTTTAACACTTTATCATTACTCCAATCCATATTAACGAAACAGAATAATTTCGATAATAGTATATTTGCAACATGTTCACACCTCTAGTTGTCTCGCAGTTAACTAAAGTGTGCACCGAAATGTGGCCGCATGAACTTTATCGCGATAAAATCCTTTGATGTGCGGCAATTTACCGACAGCGGCGCGTTAGCGCGATGTTTTATCGCGATAACGCGAAGTGTTTGGCCAGACGTGTCGCGACAACGCGAATCTTCGCGCTAGCACGATGTGTCTGGCCACGGCTTAAAAAGAAATAATTGGTAACAATGAGCAACACCCACAATCACAATAGCTTCTCCAAAAGCTCACCAATAGATGGCGCTGTGCTACCAAGTTAAAACAAAAACTTTGCTTGCCTGTTTGGGCCGAGGTCCGAGGGTCAGAGGTCCGTGCACGCCAAAGAGGTAGATGTTGCCCTTCACGAAACCTACCAGGCGATCACACGCTACTTTATGCCTCCTCTTCACATCGGCAGACGCATCCGCAGACGTCATCTGCGTGAAGAGGGGGCATTAAACTTACGCCGCTTCACTTCACTTTAAATAGCGAGACTGCGCTCGCTGGTAAAATGAGGACCCATCGTAGGCAAAACTTAAGCTTTGGAAAGAGGTTCTTTTCTGAAAAAGCCTTAGTGCCTCTCCAAGAAGCCTTGCCGACTGGCGCTGAACTCCCATGGCCAATTTGGAAGACACTTAACCGTCAATGAACCCAGGTCGATTTCTATAAGCAAAACCTTAGCAACTGGGAGTTTCTTATGTTAGCTAGCACAAATGAACGCAAGTGTGAAGACTCCCCCCAGTCGATGCAACACCTCCTTACTTGTCCCTTATGCCCAACTTCATGCACGTTCGAGGATTTGGTTGAGGCTAAAGGGCCCCACAGATGATCAGGGGCCCAAGTCTGCTAATTTACGAATGGCATAGTTGAATCGCAATTGGATCGCATTGTAATTGTTTGACACATTTGGTATTCTTAAATGAGTAAGAGAATACCAAATGTGTCAAACAATTACAATGCGATCCAATTGCGATTCAATTAAGCTATTCGTAAATTAGCAGACTTGGGCCCCAGGTCGCCGGCGATACGGAGGTATCGGCGGCCTGTCAGTTGTAGTACAACGCACGGGCGGCTAGTACTAACTGACAGGCTGATACCTGCCGGCGGGCCCCACACATGATCAGTTCGCCAGCACACCGGCAGGTACCCAAGTAACACAGACGTGCTGAATAAAGATTGATTAAGAGCACTCATCAAGAGCATAAGCTGACTACTAAGCTGAATAACGCCTGAGTACCGTCTATTCAGCTGTTATTCAAGCAAAAAGGGCCCCAATTTTGAATGCTTAACGCTGAATAACATCTGAGTAACAATTGAGTAGGAGCTTAATAATGTTTCAATTAGCTTAATAACTTTTGAATAACTGCACACATTGCTTTTATAAAGCTTTTACAACTCAGTTATTCAGCTACGTCGCATTGGTTAGAGTATTCAGAATTTATTAAGAATTTAATTTATTGTTGACATTTATGCAAGCAATATTCATAGAAATTGGGAAAAGAAGAAATAAATTGGGTTTAATAATAATGTCGATACCTTTATTTGACATGACGTGAACTTTGAAGTTATTCGGTAAGTAAATTTTAATTTACAAGTTAGCGATCTGCTACATGTTAATTATTAGTGCGCAAGTAATTTTGTCGTGAATAGTACGTGTTTTGTTTTCATTTTTATGACGCGCCTCGCTAATAATCAAGATAATTAGTTGTAAATAGTATTTTCATACATACATACTAGGTCTGACAAAAGTACTTGTGATGGATAATCTAATTCTAGCCATTTTATCCAACAAAATAACCTGACTTGAGTTGGAAATGTTGTAGTTGTAAGATTAATAAGCATTTTAGTGATCTCGTAAATTCCTTGTAAGAATTAATTACAAAAATTTCAATGGCGATCGATGTTTTGTTTTATAATGCTGAATAAAAGTGCACACATGTTTTGTTACTAAACTATAACTTGAAAAAGAGTAGTCTCTTTACACTTACTTATGAATAACATTTATATAGTTGACCACATTTCTATATTAGTTACTCACACTTTTTAAGGGTTCTCTAATCGAACGAACAAAAACCTTTTATAATGTGTAACTTTCCCATCAGGCTTTCACTAAATTGATTACTTACATTTAAAATCACAGCATCTTTGTTATTTTTTTTTTCGTGAAAAAGACTATTATATTAATAGTATCTATTATGTTTAAAAAAAATTAAGTTAGTTAATTTAGTTAATTTAATCTTTATTGCACAACAATAGGATGTACAAATGGCGGACTTATTATTATATTATTAATTATAATTTATAATTCGTTTCAGAAAAATGACGTTTAAAATAATTTCAACACGTTGTAAGGGTCATTCAGATTTGTGTACTGTGCCGACCCAATGGAAGAACAAAGAACAACTTCGATGGGCAAGATATAATGCGGATTTATTAATTAAGTAAAGACAGCAGTGTCCAACCTCGCGCAGATTGGCTTACGATGAAACAAACAAACAACGCAAATAAAACATTTTATCGCAACGTTAATTTTATTTTCTTGTATTGCGATACCTTCTGCTAATAAAATAACCATTTCAGAAATGAAATTTTCTGTATACTTAGATTTTTAGATCTTTCGGTTTTCCAATCCCAAAATCTGTTATATTTTTTTTGAGGACGGAACCCTTATCATTAAAGGGAAAACACGCTTGCTGATTGGGACCGGGTTCAGTTTTGTTTTAACTATTTTCACAAATCCTGTCATGATCATTACTGCTGATGACACTTGGACAATTACTACTGCTGATATTTAAATATTCTTTTAACAATTTTCTTTCGATATGACCGGTTCTTTACGCTTTTGCCACGACTTTTGATCCATGATTTAAACAACGCATAAAATAAATACGTACAATAATATTCTAATTGCTGGTATTAAGCTATGGGCGCTATATCAATACAAATGTGGTCTTTAATTTGAATTAAAAATAATATTGTTTATTCAGCAGCTGAATAATTAGTAAAACATAGAATCTTATACAGTTTAAAGATAAAGTAAAAACAATTATTCAGTATCAAGCTGAATACCAGAATTATGTAAACAATATTATTCAGAAGGTGATACTTTATTCAGCAATTAGCTGTTTCAAACGCTACAAGCTTAGTACTGCTTTAATAATAGCAGTATAGATTATTGTTAATCAGATAAATGCTGCCGAAGGCACTGTTTTTCAGATTTAAGCCACCTGGAATGCGTAATGCTTAATAACGTCTGTCTAATAATCTTACGGAGATTGGTTATTAAGCGTAAAGAAGGAAAGGACAGAAATACAGAATTTATTAAGCGTTAAGTATTTTAAGGGTCCGTACTCAACCTTATTCAGTATATGGCTATTCCCAAAGCTCTTACACAAACCATATTCATCTTTGAACTGTTAAAAGTTCTAAGTGTGTACTGTTATCTTGCTTATGTGTTACTTGGGTATCAGCTTGTCAGTTGGCCGAGCCGATACTTGCCGGCGGGCCCCACACACGATCAGTTCGACTGCAGGTATCAGCCTGTCAGTTCCGCCACCGCCGCCGGCTGTGCAAGAAGAGATTGCGCTCGCCGTCTCTGCCGCTCACCCCCATCGATCGTTGCCCCGCGCAAGTAGGTACATGAGTCGGTCGACTGTTAGTAGAAAGGCTGTGGTGTGGACTTGTGCCCTTATACTCTCGAAACCGATCGCTATTGGATCGGTTGGTATTGAGAATTTTCGTATTTTTAATTTACGACACCAGCGCTAATTTGGATTCATATTGGGTGAACTAAATCGCATTGAGTTTTGTATTTTTTTCACTCAATATCCACGCAATATGAATACATATTAGCTCTGGTGTCGTAACTTAGGAGTACAAAAATTCACAATACCAATCCGATCCAATAGCGATCAGTTTCAAGAGTAAGGGGGCTGATCGTCTGTGGGGCCCTAAGAGGGCTGCTGACATAGCAGCGTTCTGTCGCTGACTTGAAAAGAAGACTACCAAGTTGAATAATTATTCATTTATGATCATGTCATGATACACTTCGATCAATATGTAGATTTTATATGATCGACGATAATGCAACATAAACGTATTAAAATCATATCGCTGATTAAAATTAGCAAAATCCTAACTGCCTTACATTATAAATGCGAACGGCTGTTTGTTTCTTTGTAACACTTTATTTTATTAAATTTAACAGTAATTTCCATTTCCATTACATAAACGTAAAGATATAACGAAACGCTGAAAAAAATGTGTACCTCAGGTGGAAAATTTTGGAAAATCGTAGTAGTAGGTAGGTAGACATTTTTGTTCAACGTTCCGTTATCTGTGAGTTTATTTTGAGCGTTTTGCAACGCAAATAAACATATATTACAAATAATTAAGTTATAATAAATACTAACGTATTTTGTCAACATTATCGGCTGCAACACCGGCCACAGCTGACCAGACACAATTTGTGTACAGTACTTACCTACACACGTTATAAACAGGCTCTCACGGCCCCAAAAGCGATAATTGTTTGGCAGTTGTTTGGTCGCAAGCGCAACATACAAAATGTGAATAAATTATGTTTTTCAATTTCTATATAAGTACCTATACAAATAAAACATGATATACAGATCCCAGTTATAAAATAGATGATAGTCAGTTCCTCAGTGGTTGAGGATTCCGGGCGAAAGCGCGCTTCCACCTTTGGCCTTATCCTCACTTTACCATCAGGTGAGATAATAGGTATAGGGAATGAAAGCCAAGCGCTTACCCGTCGTAGAATAAAAAAAAGCTAGTAACTATTGAATTTATATTGTATCTGGGTTTACGGCAGCTAAGTTCCTAGAGAGCAGCGCATACTGTTTTTATGAAGTACCTAAGTGTATTATCTTCTACGTTTACATAGGAAATATATTCAAAATGTGCAATACTTATCACCTAATCACGGTAACGGAATTATATTACCGTGGAAACATAGCAAAGAGTTGCAATTTATCGCCTGTTAGAATACCATACTTATCTACAGTTCATTAAATTAAATCCTACAATACCTACCTAACCTACCAGCACAAGAAAAGATATCGTGAGCTCATTTTGTGTAAACCATGGAGTAAAATCTTCGATCATAATATAGGTACAGGGCGTCCCACGGATATGCCACATGGAGGGAAAGTACCTTGAATATTGTAGATGGAACAATTTTATGAAAGAAGACATTATTATAATTTAAAAAACAATTTAAACTGCATTTATAGATATTTAAATAATTACATGGTTGAACCGTGAATCGAACCCATTAAAATAATCAACCTGTAGCTTTATCATACCGATCGTAAGGCTTCATCATAAAGATTATTTTTTGCTAAATAACATAGTGTCACAAATAAAAGGAAGACCATGAGTTTTAACTTTTTTAATACAAAAATGCTCAAAATGAGTCTCTTCCTGTTGAATACAAAGTCGCACTCTTTTGATTATTTCGCAAAATTTAGTAAAATGTTCATGTGTATTGTCTCAAAGGTAAACCTACGAACGCGAGAAACTTTAACCCCCAAACAAATATTAACAAAGTAAACTAAAATACATACTTAATTGACGTTATCATACCAGTTACCTACAGATAAAATACGTGCTTTCGGGACGTGCCCGTGCAACTTTAGCACGGTAGGTAGGTATACTATTATTTTATGCACCTATTATGGCATTCCTAAATGTAATACCTATAAGGCTTATTATGAGTTAGGTACCTAAGTTGATTAATGTGAACATTCGTCATTGGTCAGATCTAACTAACCAATGCCTCGGTGGCGGAGTGGTCAATGCAGCCGCCCGGATTGCGGAGGACGTGGCTTCGATGCCCGCCTGAGGTACATATTTTTTTAACTTGTCGTTATACCTTATGAGTCTATATTCCTATATGAGGAAACACTACGTGGAAGTGGCAAAATTCTCATACGAAACACAGAAAAACGACGTTTCGTAGTCCTCTGTTTCCTCCTTCAGAACTGGACCAATTTTTGGGTGAATTTCCCGGGACCAAAAATTGCGTGGCATCGATGAAATCGGTACTAAAAAACATAGTTATAATATTCTAACATTTTTTCTGGTTAGGTGAAATAGTAATCTGTGTGTAGCACTAAATAGGTATTTTATTAATGGTATTAATAGGAACTCCAAAAAAAACTAAAGCACTAAATATTTTATTAATGGGATTAATAGGTAAGTACTCCAAAAAAATTAATGTGAAACCTCGAAATCTTTCATTGCCGTGTTTGTCCATACGTCACCTTGATGTGTGTTATACCTCATTGATAATAATGTAAGTACTGGTTATTTATATTAAAACCTAGTTTTATTTGATACGTGAATAGTTAAAGTATTCTTACGGAATACATTTATTCAAATATTTAAACAATACAATGAATGGTTAATAAAAATTCATTTGTCCCAGAACTACCTTTCATCGCCGTGTCCTAAACATGTTTAAGAATATTGTTTTATCTAACGACTTGCGTCCTGCCTGCCCCCTGTGCGCTAAACGTTGCATATCTACCAGTGCCACTTAAGTGCTCGACGTGGAGACGTACACACGTGCCTGCGTTTTCGCGCCATAATTGTAAGTATTCCATTATTATGTTACTGGACATTTTTTCTTTCATCTCCGTAGATAGATATAACTTCTATTTGAATAACTCATGCAAAAGAACGCCATGTCTCAAAATTAAAATTTAACAAATTAAATTAAAATAAAATAACTAAATCTATTCAAAAATTAAAAATTATAAAATGATTAGAGATAAAAAAGTCCACGGAAATGAAGATTTTAATGGACATGTTGAAATTCACCCTTTTTTGTTTTTTCAGCATCGGAAATCTAGGTATACTAGAAAGAGATTTTCTACGTCTGTCTGTATGTTTAATTTTTTTGCATTAGGTAAGTAAGTCATTTATAACAACCAGGAGCCTTCAAAATTTAGCGAAAACACTCCGTTTTAAGGCGTTTTAAGAAACATAAAGTAGGTAACCGATTAAAAAAAATCAAACATACAGTCATTAAAAATCTTTGTCTTTAACCGATGCTGAAAAAGGAATAAATATTGGTCCAGTACTAAAGGAGGAAACAGGGACTACGAAACATCTTTTTTCTGTGTTTCGTATGAGAATCTTGCATGATACTTCCACGTAGTGTTTCCTTGTTAATTAGTTTATTCTTCTGGGATTTAGTAAGGTACTCGTTAGCCATCGCAGAGGCCATTCAACGCATTGTCTCACCTCCAAGGTTTGACGACAAATAATAACCTGTGCTGCATCAGTCCCAAGAGAGGCCGTAGGATATAACGTAGGTATACTTTGGCCAAATTCGATTTTATTACTTACAAAAATTGTAAACAAATTACTTACTGACAATTCTTTGTGCAAATATCTAGTGTCACTTTTTTTATTTAATTAGAACACCATTGTGGTTTTCTGGTGAATCTCTCACAAGAAAAAGTAAAAATCCGAATGACATAAAATATATGAATTATTCCCCAAAGATACACCCAACTAGCAAAATTTCCTGTTACACACATCCCAAGAGTATGATTTTACTAGTCTTATATAACACCGGGGTGTAATCTTATATAACACTGGGATGTAAGGGAGCTACACAAGACCTCTAGCTCCAACTGTCAACCTCACCTGCACGCGGTACATCCTGCAGTAACCGACGAGGCTCTGGCGACCGGTCGACGGCGGTATAACCCTTCTCATCCAGACACAGTCAAATCCATGACGGCTGAGGGGCAGCAGCCTCAGCGGTGCGACAGACTGTGTCCCTGCGATCGCCAACCCGCATGCCCAGCGTGGCGATTAGGGCAAAACCTCCCATATGATTGGCACACAAAAAGGACGGCCCCCAGTTCCCGGCAGCTCCGCTAGTCCTGGCCAAGGCGGCGGTCATGGAAATGGCGGAGCAGGGGGTGCGAAGAATCTCCGGGCTACGGAAGGCTGCCCATCCCAACTGACCCTGGCTACGTACAACGGACGCACTCTACGGCTAGACGAACACCTGGCGCAACTCGAGGTAGAACTTGAAAAGGTTAAATGGCATATTCTGGGGTTATGTGAAGTCCGAAGAGAGGGAGAGGACACCATAACCCTAGAATCCGGACATGTCATGTACTACCGCGAGGGCGACCATATCTCCCAAGGTGGCATTGGGTTCCTGATCCACAAGTCCCTCGCCGACAACGTCACTGAAGTATCCAGTGTGTCGAACAGGGTAGCATACCTGGTACTTAAACTCACCGAGAGGTATTCCCTCAAGGTGGTTCAAGTGTATGCACCGACCTCGTCACACTCGGATGATGAAGTGGAGTTTGTCCTGGATGACATTGCTAAAGCCTTACACACCACCACTAAGGCACACTTTAACATTGTCATGGGGGACTTCAACGCCAAAGTAGGATTACAGACTTGCAGCGAATCATCGGTAGGGCCACACGGATTTGGTAGTAGGAATCACAGGGGGCAAATGCTGGTCAACTTCCTAGAGCGGGAAGGACTCTTTTTGATGAATTCTTTCTTCAAAAAGAGTCCACAGCGAAAGTGGACTTGGCGAAGCCCCGACGCTGTGACGAAAAACGAGATAGACTTCATTATAGCGGATAAGAAGCATATATTCAGAGATGTTTCAGTGATCAATAGGTTTAATACCGGCAGCGATCACCGAATGGTACGAGGCACTCTGAATATCAATTTTAAGCTTGAACGCGTCCGCTTGATGAAGTCTAAGCTCCGACCAAACTTACTCCAAACCGCTGTGAACTCAGAGAAGTTCCAACTTCAGCTCGAAAATCGATTCGCTGCCTTGGAAACTACCGATGACGTAGATCAGGACCTACACAATGTGGTAAACATCCTCAGGGAAGAGGGCACGAAATTTTGTTCGGTAAGGCGGGCGGGCAAAAAGTCTAAGTACTCGGACGAGACTCTCCGGCTAATGGAAAAGCGACGCCAGACACCACTCACCCCTACTACGCTGTCAGAACACACGGCTCTTAACAAGTGCATTGCTAAGCGCATACGCTACGACCTCCGTCGCTCCAATACGCTTCGTATTGAACGAGCAATTGAGCAAAATCGGGGGTCCAAAGTGTTTGTGCAGCAACTTGGTAGGAGCCATCTGACGCAGCTCACGACATCTAGGGGTGATACCGTCGTTTCCAGGCCGGAGATTCTGGCTGAGATCGAAGACTTTTATGGCCGATTGTACGCCTCGCAAGTTTCGTGTCCGGGATCCAGTAATGAGGATGTTAGAGCCACATTAACCCGCCACTACACCGAAGATCTCCCAGAGATCAGCCTAGACGAAATCGAAGTGGCTCTGAGACAGTTAAAAAATGGAAAAGCCCCAGGGGAAGACGGAATCACGTCGGAACTCCTAAAGGCAGGTAGTTCACCAGTCCTGAGGGAGGTCCAACGTGTTTTTCAATCCGTCCTGGACCATGGGAGAACTCCAAAGGCATGGAGCAAGAGTGTGGTTATCATGTTTTTCAAGAAGGGCAATAAAGCTTTATTGAAAAACTACAGACCGATTTCAATCTTGAGCCATGTCTACAAACTGTTTTCCAGAGTTATTTCGAACCGTCTTGCGCGAAGACTTGATGAGTTCCAAACCCCAGAGCAGGCTGGGTTTCGCAGAGGATTTGGCACCATAGACCACATTCACACAATGCGACAGATTATACAGAAGTCCGAAGAGTATAATCAGCCATTGTGCCTAGCGTTTGTGGACTATGAGAAAGCCTTTGACTCTGTTGAAACCTGGGCTGTTCTGCAATCTCTGCAGCGATGCCAGGTTGATTGGCGATACATCGAAGTGTTGAGATGCCTATACGATGATGCCACTATGTCTGTCCAAGTCCAGAACCAGCAGTCTAAACCTATCCAGCTGCGCCGCGGAGTAAGACAAGGAGATGTCATATCTCCCAAATTGTTTACGAGCGCGCTGGAAGATCTGTTTAAGACGCTGAGTTGGAATGGAATGGGTATTAACATCAATGGCGAGTATATCTCACACTTGCGATTTGCTGACGATATCGTCATATTGGCAGAATCGTTGCAGGATTTACAGCAGATGCTGAACAGTCTTGCTGATTCCTCACGACGGATTGGCCTGGGCATGAACTTAGATAAAACAAAGATCATGATTAATGATCGTATTACCCCAGAGCCAATCACCGTTGCCGGAATGCCTCTCGAGGTTGTGCAGGAGTATGTCTACCTCGGGCAGACGCTGCGGTTAGGTAGACACAACTTCGAGAGAGAGCTAAACCGGAGAATACAGCTGGGCTGGGCTGCGTTTGGGAAACTTCGTCAAGTCTTCTCGTCCTCCATCCCTCAATGTCTGAAAACGAAAGTTTTCAACCAGTGTGTCCTACCTGTTATGACCTATGCTGCTGAAACGTGGACGCTGACAGTGGGGCTGGTCCACAAGCTGAAAGTCGCTCAGCGCGCTATGGAGAGAGCTATGCTCGGAATTTCCTTGAGAGATCGAATCCGGAATGATGTTATTCGTCAGAAAACTAAGGTGTTCGACATAGCTCAAAGGATTAGCAAACTGAAGTGGCAGTGGGCCGGCCATGTTTGCCGAAGAACCGACAACCGTTGGAGCAAACGGATACTGGAGTGGAGACCGCGTTTAGGCAAGCGTAGTGTAGGACGCCCTCCGGCGAGATGGAGCGACGATCTACGGAATGTAGCTGGCAAAAACTGGATGAGAAGAGCCGAAGACCGGGCTCAGTGGCGCGTCTTGGGAGAGACCTACGTCCAGCAGTGGACTGATATAGGTTGATGATGATGATGATGATGATGATGATATAACACCGATAGACTGCTATAATTGTGGATTTGGACGCATGGTCTCGAGAAGTGTATTTCCAATCTTACAAAATTCTTGTCGTTGCTTTAATAATACCAAACAGACTTACAAATGACTTACAAAAGCATCCTTTATGGGCATTTACCCTTTTAATGCACTTACTAATGTTGTTCTAAGTGTGATATCACTAGTAGTGCTTTTTGCAAGATTTTAGTAAGTGTAATCAGAACCGCCGAAAGGATTGACAAGGGCTCGTGAAACTTTTTTGAATAATAAGAAGAGTTATTATGTACTGTCCTGTTCAATTAACTTTCCTACAAAATGTGTAAGAAAAATTTCATGTTTGTTACGCATTACTAACGGTTATTAAAGTGCGAAGTCGGTTTCATCGAGTATTTTGAAATAAGAATCACAATATTTTTACGGGCCTTTTCAATAATGTATCTTTAATAATAAAAATATATTATACCTACATATTAAAAATGAAAAATATAGAAACGTCGCCATTACCACCAATCATGCCTTATAAGGGCTTTAACAAGAACAATATAAGTGCATTACCATTGTTCAAGGTTTATACTGCACTTTTAAAATCAAATTCAACCACATTTTTTAATGAACGCGGCCATAGCTCATAAACTTTTGGGTCCCTTTTTAAAGTAAAAGTAGGCTAAAAGTCAAACGGAAGTTCCTGGTAGACCACCTTTTGACTTTTTTGCAATGCTTTAGAATTGTAATTGCAATTTTACATAGCTTCTAATGCATTTGACTTGCTAGGTACACTTTAATTACTTTTACATAGTCACTTATAAGATCGAGTGATTTTACAAAATGCTTATATAAGACTTTATTAAGAATCAAGGGTAATTAGGCTTCTAAAGTGCGCGATCGACGGCATCGATCAACATCGAGGGTAGCTTTAATCGATCGACGGATACCGTTTGACTAACCAATCGATCGACGACGGTCGGGTCGACGTTGATCGATAGGTGTGGTAGCTTTAATCGATCGACGGATACCGGTCGTCTAACCCATCGATCGACGTTGATCGATTAACCCCGGCTATATTCCATCAGTTTCTTCCGAAACGTATGCAGAAGAGGACTCGTTGTTCTTGGCCAGTACGATGTTGCTCGTACTATTATTACGGAGACGCAAACGCAGAAGAATCTGGATGCGGCCGTTTTTTAAAGCCAAAGATCGCTTATTTTATCCAAATGACATTTTAAGCAGCGGTTTTTGTTTTTTTTTTGCGTAGCGATTGTCATAAATTTCGAGATTATTTTTTATTAGACAACAGAAAACTAGCTCCATTCAAAAATATCTTGGGGGAGGAAGGGACGGGGATGGAGGGGATACGGTAATGGTAACTTAGTAGAATATTTGTTTTTTTTTTCTAAAAATCTTAAAACTATGCATTTCCGCACTTTGGCACTCCTCCCCCTTCCCTCCCCTCCCCCTCCCCACCCCTCCTCCTCTCCCCCTTCCCTCCCCTCCCCTCACTCACACCCCCTCCCCCTTCCCCTCCCTCTCCCCCTACCCCTCCCCTCCCCTTCCCCCCTTTTTCGGTGTTGCTTAATCTAAAGTGCTTCCCAAGGGGTATGGGGGAATATCATTTTTATCATCACTCATTATCATCAACTTTAAGCATAATCAATAAACTCTATCATTACGACTGGTATCCTATTATCGGAATTCCGATACTAGTATCGGAACTACACACAGCTAAATCCAATTGATTTATAATTAAAAAATCGACTTAAAAAAGTCTTTCGCTCCTCACAATCACATAAATCTCAAAACAATTAAATAATATTTCAATTATAATGTACCAGTATAAGTATGCAATGCAATTGACTATGCTAGCACTGTCATGTCACATGTTCAAAAATAACTAGAAAAAATATCTACTTATTCTGTTTAAAATAATGTAAGTAAGTAGGTACTTACCTACCTTAATCATTTTTATTTTTCTTAGATAATATAATTTAACGATACGAATAATATTTAATAATACGAATTAAAGTGTTTTTTCTAAATCAGTCTACTTGACATCTTGGCATTTAGCAAATTAGGTTTAACAAATCACAAGTTTCTCATCTAGGCAAGGCAGTGTAAAGGTCCAAAACTTGCCAATTCTCAGAAAGAAGTACAATGCCGCCTCAAGATGAGCAATCCCAAGGCTAAAGTCACAGTATAAATATAAGCTCATATCTATACTGTGCTAAATTGCATTGAGATAGTACTACATATTAACTCAATGTGCTAAGCCCGTTTTTTGGTCTTATTGCCCTCACATCATTACATAATCAAAGCTTACATCAATAGGTACCCTCACATGAATAATCCTAGGTGCGATAAATGGCCATGGCCACTCCCCATTGTATAGCAAAGAAAATGAAATTAACTAGGTAGATGTGATTTCGTCATTACGAAGTGTTTTTATTAACACGCTTTTATTAGGTCGACCTGTATGTAACAAACTATGTAATGGAATCTAAGGTAACTAATTTAACCATCTTCTAAGGGTCGTAGCGTAATGAAAATTGGCAGCTGTATGTAGTTCTGATGACAATACAATAATATGGTACTGTCGAACTGATCTGATGATGGAGCCGGAAGATATGAACTGGAACTTCATGATGGAAAATCGTATCATACCTGTTTTGATCTCTTAGAAAAGTCTTGTAATGATCTTTGACCACGATTAGGTTTCAAGGTCTGATGATGTAGCTGGAAGATAGGCACTGGCATTCCATGATAGAGTATCGTATCATAATCGTGTTTGCACTTCTGAGAAAGGCCACGTAATGGACTTTGAATTAGACCAAAAAGTATAAAATAAATTAATAGTTTAAAAATCACAAGAAAAACACGCTTTTATAAATGCACGTAAAAACAAAATAGTAGATTATGCACCAAGGAGATAAAGAAGTGTCTTATGTAGCGGGCACAGACAATACAACCTGAACAAATGTATTGTCTGTGGTAGCGGGGGTCCCGTATTGAATCCCGAGCAAAACGAAGGATTCTAGCGTTAACTCCCGAGCGTATAGCGAGGTTATTTAGAGTTAACTCCCGTGCAAAGCGAGGGAGATAAGACAAGAATCCTGAGTGCAGCGTAGGATTCAAGGTCGCCCAAGACGAAGGCACCTTTATCCCCGAGGAGAATACTCTACTTTTCACACCATCTACGAGACAATAAAAAGCAATAGTAAAACAAGAAGCTAAAATGACCCAAACGGACTAAAGACTGCACATACAGCCTCATACTTTAATAATAACTATCTCTAAAAAGTTGTTGATCTAAATAAACAGTAATAAGTCCAGTCTTTATTCATGATTATTCTACCTAAGACTAAATACTTTTTCGTTTTGTAGGCTCATTGTCATCTGACAGACAAAAATTTAAAAAAAATTACTTTATCCCCTAGGGCTTGAAAAGCTATTTTAGCCCCGCTCTAGAACGCTACAATGACGTTCTTTTTGAGCAAGAGAAGTGAAAAAGCTATTTTAGCCTCGCTCTAGAACGCTACAATGACGTTCTTTTTGAGCAAGAGGAGTGAAATAGTAGATTGTTATACAAGGGGCTAAAATGACCCATTATATACGAGATAGTTTTACTCCCGAGCTTTAGCGAGGGAGTAAATAGAAACCGAGTTTTAATGGGCTTTTAGCGCCGAGTGTTACACTCTGCTTTTCACTACGAATGCGAGAAAATAAAACAATCCAATACAATATGAATTGGTTTATTTTATTTAAAATTAACCCATTAGTTGCTTTAACGACACCCAAGGGAAGAGAATGGTTGGTAGTATTATTTTGATGAGCCCATCGCCGCTCTATGCTGTTGGATAGTAGATATATGCAGTATTTCCATCTCTTCCCTTGGGTGTCGTCAAAGGCGACTAACGGACTAAAGACTGCACATACATCCAACAGCAAAGAGCGGCGATGGGCTCATTCAAATTAATATTACCAACCCTTCACTTTTCTTCGATTTGGTAAAAGGGGACTAACGGACTAAAGACTGCACATACATCCAACAGCATAGAGCGGCGATGGGCTCATCAAAATAATATTACCAACCCTTCACTTTTCTTCGATTTGGTAAAAGGGGACTAACGGACTAAAGACTGCACATACATCCAACAGCATAGAGCGACGATGGGCTCATTCAATTAATACTACCAACCTCTCTTTTCTCTTCGGTGTCGTAAAAGGCGACTAATGGACTAAAGACTGCTCATACATCCAACAGCATAGAGCGGCGATGGGCTCATCAAAATAATATTACCAACCCTTCACTTTTCTTCGATTTGGTAAAAGGGGACTAACGGACTAAAGACTGCACATACATCCTACAGCATAGAGCGGTGATGGGCTCATCAAAATAATACTACCAACACCTCTCTTCTCTTGGGTATCGTAAAAGCGACTAACGGGCTAAAGGCTCACCACCTAAGCACATGCAGACTGTGCAGTTTTTTCTTGCTGAAGCGTGGTCTGTGTTATCTCAAAAAAATTGTTGATATAAGTAAACAGTAATAAGTCGAGGCTTTATTCATGATTATTCTACATAAGACTAAATACTTTTTCGTTTTTGTAGGCTCATTGTGAAGTGACAGACAAAAATTAAAAAAAAAAAAACTTTTTCCCCTAGGGCGAGAAAAGCTATTTTAGCCCCGCTCTAGAACGCTACAATGACGGTCTTTTTGAGCAAGAGGAGTGAAATAGTTATTTGTTATACAAGAGTGCAAACTTGCTTTTTAACCGCGTGCTCAATTTTGATGACCGAGCAAGCGAAGGATTCTAAAATTGAATCACGAGCGCAGCGAGTGATTCAAAAATTAGAATCCTGAGCGTTACCGAGGGAATCAAAAGAGCACGAGGTGAAAAATCTTTGCACTCGAGTGCAACACGTAACTTTTCATCCCACCTCAACGAGGAAATTACCAACCAAATTAAAAAAGTAGGTACACCAAAAAGGTTCCGAGTCTGAGTTTTTAACAATTTAAAAAGGTCGTATGATAAATCGGCACCATGTAGGAAGAAGAAAATAGGTTTAATGATGTTTTGAATACACATACTAAGTGCATACGATGTTATAAATTCAATTTACTTTGTCCTCTAGCGGGTAAAAACGGCTTTTGCACTCAGATATCGAAGAGTAAAAATACTCTTTCCGAGATGGGGGGATGAAAAATAAATTATGGACCGTTCAAGTTGTCTGAAGTGTAAACTATGTACTTTTAATTATAACAGGAAAGACTTTCTTGTTAACAAATAGGTACTAATACTAACTTCCTGGCGGAAGCTGCATGAGGTCGCACAAGAGCATAACGTTTATGCCACCAAAGGGAACCAAAGATATCTCGTCCACGAACAAGAACTCTACATTCTGCCACTGTTGACGCAAGTACCTTCTTAATTTCCTGAAAGAAGAGGCGTCTAGAAGAGAGTCTACTAGTCGTGCTGCAACTCCAGTTAGAGCACTAATCTGTGTAACCTGCTTCCCGTAATCTCAGCAAGATATACAAAAAGTCTTTCCTTTTCCAGCGCCCCACGCCTTTACAATCAAATATTATAATTAAAAGCACATAGTTTACACTTAGCCCAGAAATAGAGACAACTTGAACGATCCATAATTTATTTTTTGTTTTTACGTGTATTTCTTTGATTATATAATGTCGTGTATTTATAAAAGCGTGTTTTTCTAGTGTTTTTTTTATTAACAAAGATATTGATAAGTTTTTTGAGGATACCTATAATACGAGAGTATATACCTAACTATATTATGTTTAAATCTACATAGTTAATATCTTCTTAACCTGTTTAAAAAAATCCTTCCAAGATGTAAAATTGAATGTCTGATTTTAATCATATTTTGTTGTTTACCGTATATGTAGGTACTTTTCCACAACAAATTTACAGGGTTTCGAAAATGGCCCGAATGGCTTTCAGAAAAGCATACTCGGACTTTGCGGATAGGTATTCTTTTATTTTATTTGATATTATTAGACTTGATTTGATTTTCAGATTTGATATTTTGGTAAGTTTGGAATTTTATTTTCTACAAGTGTCATATTTTGTGTTGAATTAGGTCAAGGATCATAAGACCGCCCGCCGGCGGTCGCGAAACGATTGATTTTCATTTGTGTCTGGTTTTACGGTGTTAGAGGGGCTAAACAAGTGTTTTCTCAGTAATGACGTCAAACGGCTACATGTTTACAGCAGTGTAGGTATAAGTAAATATGTTTGTAAGTATATTATTTTGAAGTGTTAAAACTACAGAAAATCGTATTGAACTCTGAGTTAGATTCTATTATAAAGGCGTGAATACAGTAACGACAGTATTTTGTTTATGACCCAACAGCGGCAATAGCCAGAATGCCTGTTGTGTCAGCAGTCGACGATGTTATTCAGCCATGTCATGTGCTTTAACTTTTTTATTATTATTCTCTTTATCTAGCATATTATGTACCTAATACCTATCTTAAGATTTTTTTTACAATATTTTATAAAAAAAAAACATGTTTAAGTACAATATAAAATACTTAGGTATTTTAAAAAACTTAACCTAGGTTGCCACCGGCAGCGGGGATAGACCCAAGCTATCGGTGGTTTGGGCTGCAGCCCAAACCACTCTGCATAGTGAGGAACCTGAAATACGTGGCGTGTCCAAGAGTATTGCTTATTATTATTATGGACCCGTGTATCCCACACCGCGTGGCAAAGCCTCCCTAATCCTTACACTTTTAATAAAACATAATAAATAAAGTAATACCTACTTACTTATATAAAAATTTTGATTGTAATATAACTGTTTTTTTATTGTTTACTATTTATATTTGAAATTGTGAAGTGTTATTATGCGTGGAAATAAATAAAAAAAATTAAGTACCTAGGTAAATAACTCGTGCACAGTGTGTCCGACGCCTAATCGTCCTTACCTCTTGTAATCGAGACTCACTTATAAAGGTGCTGACCAACAAACGGTCGCAGTTTTGCCCTCGGCCGGCTACCGTGCGCATCACGAACAATTAATAAAGTTAATTAATTATCTCAACAAGTTTAAAGTGCAGTGATGGCATTCCTTCAAGGCCCTTCTCTTAAACAGGCGGAGGTAATCAAGCAGGAATGGGGGGAAGGGCCTGGAGACGTGGAGAGAGGGGTGAGGGACCTGCAGAGCATGCTGGCTGCTTCGCCTTACCTGCCGGAGCCTGCGAGCGTAGGTAAGCGGAAGAAAGTCCATTACTACCTCTGTGGTAAACACTCCCTGTCTATTCGTTGGCGTTTGTCTATAGTAAATTGGAGGACTAGTTTAAAGTTATGAACTTGACGAATGCTAACTCTACTCTAACGCTAACAGAGAAAATACGACTGGTTAAAAAAAAATAGTATAAAAAGCGTAAAAAAAGTGTTCTTTATTTGCCTACTACGTATTGTTGACATTTTAATATGTTTTTATTTTTTTTAGTTTATTTTGGAAACAAACAATTTAACAACACTTTTAACAGTTTACTTACAATATAGATTACACAGATATCAGTAAAGTCTCCACAATTAAATTATACCATAGACAAATTAGATTATATATCGTCCTTGATTATCTTAGTTAATTATACATAGGTACAGATTATTACATTACACAAAGAGTACTTATCTCTACAAAAACCAGTATAAACCTACACAAAAAAGAAATAAATCTAAGTAAGTCATACATAAGCCATACATTTACCAATCATTTTGTCATTATTGTCACTTGCCTTGGCCCTCTGAATTAATTCGAAGTGCGACGAAAACAAACGCTCGCTGTAATTAGGTGATACAAAAGTCGCTCGCTGTCACATTATTAGCTTACGCGTCGATTTTATTTATACGCAGTACACAAGACATGTACTTACATATACAACATTCTGTAGATACACGTCATAATATTAGTAACTTTATAATTGTTATAATTATCGAATAAGGAAACGAGTAAGTAGTAACTTATTAGATAGCATTTTCTCCCCTTAGTGACCATTCAAGTGTCACACACACATCATATCATCAAATGGCTACATTATTCTTGGCCTTCATCTCACCTGATGGAAAGTGACGTTAGGCCGAAGGTGGAAGCGCTTACCCGGAATCCTCAACCACTGAGGAACTGGCTATCTTATCTCTAAACTGTCGGAACACAACAATGCTAATAAACATTTGTTGTTATTATGATTTTACATAGATGACTGTAGATAAGATGGTAGTAGCTACTCAGGCGGACTTAGCAAGCCCTGCCACCAATCAAATCAAGTACCTACTTATACTTACACAAATGTACACCCCCCGAGAAACAAACCCGGGACCTCTATGTCTAAGACCGGTGGCTTAGCCAATAAACCACAGAGGCGGTAAGTCCTCTTATAATAGCCTTTTTGGCAGCGGCTTCGAAATAAATTAATTCGATATTTCCTAACAAAAGATTGTCCGTAGAGTTCTCGGCGTTTTCTCACAGAGTTGGATGACCTTGACCATCGGGTGGTAGTTAATTCGTTATTAATTAGTTAGTTAATTACTAATTATCTACCACCCGATGGTTAATGGTCATCCAACTCTGTGCGAGATAATTACTTCAAATAAATTAGTTAGATAATTACTAATTAACTACCACCCGATGGTAAATGGTCATCCAACTCTGTGCGAGATAATTACTTCAGCCACCAACCAACAAAGTCATTCTATTATAATTATTATAAGTTAAAAAATTACTGGACTATTTACGCGTGTGAATTATCTCTACCAATCTTCGTTCTACCAATAGAGTGTAGGTACATTTTCTTTACCAATAGTTCGAACGGTGACTGTGACTGTGCCTGATGCTTAGTTAAAGAATACATAACCATAGAACTACCTCTACATAGAACAGAATAATACTTCTATTCTGTGGTGAGTGCTGGCTGAGCATCAGGTAAACACTGGAGAAATTGGATAAGAAAAAAGAATGATCAACAAAATAATCATCTGCTGTCATTATTGAGGTCGTTACTGCAAATAAAATATAATCAATTTGTGAATTTAATTTATTTGTTCAAATATTCTATTATTGTATTCATAAAATGGGCCACGAAATGCACACTCAGAATAAAATAATGTGATGGTGCATTTTTTTATATTTATTTATTTCTTTAGGCAAACTTTTGTTTCGTTTAAATACAATGTTACGGGGGGGACGCGATTTTAAAGTACCGGGGTACCGAGTATTTTAAAGTATTATATGAAAAATGTTATTGTGTTAAAATAATATGAATAATATTCCTTGTTGTAATATTAATGTTCCTTAGTAGGTAGGTACTTAGTTAACGAGTTTAGTCACAGAATACTTAATAAGTAGTAGGTACAAGGTTTAGATTTTTTTCTGACTAACAAGACTGATTCAGTCATTGCTGGATTTTAGCCTCTAGGTACACCATTCGAAAAACTTTCTTACCGTTAATGCTGTAGATATTCTTAAAATGTTGCTATTTGTTTACTTAGGTGCCATAAAGTTACCGTAATTAATTATTATACAGTTCAATAATAACGTTCCGATTTCAATGGTAATTGAAACATGACATGCACACTTTTTAATGACACATTTTCTTAAGTGGATTGTTAAATTAATGAGTATTCTATGACAACAAACTTTACAGTCATATTATAATTACTTTAGCCACCGCATGTTATTGCGAATACTAATCAAAGGTTTCTTCAACTCACTTATTTGAAACATAAAAACGTATATAGCTAGTGCAGCATCGTTAAACTTACTAAAGTACTTACATACGTCAATTATAATTTAAAAACAGAAGTAGGAACTCGTTTTATAATAAGTAGGTATCTGTATAAACAAAATCGCTAACACTTGGCCACGCGCCTATTGTTAGCGATTTTGTTTATTCACTCGGATTCTTACTATTTTTTTAGAGAGATCAACGAGAAAACCACTAACAATGATGTCTTTCTCTCAAGAAACAACAAAAGTTCGAGTGATGTTTTATATTTCTTTATTATCGAATTTAACTCTATTATTGGCTCTTTAAAGGAGAGCTACCAAAAAGTTGTTGCGGTTACGGAAACCGCGCCAAGTACGCGAGTAATATGCCCATATTAAAGTCACTTTGTGCTTACGTCTTAATATTAATTAATATCTGTTTGGTTCAGTTAACTACGTTACTTCACATTTTTTTTATGTGCGTGACCTCAAACAAAACTTGGTTGTTTACGCAAAATTTCGACCGTTGCGGAAGTGCGAATAAAAGTAAAGTAGGTACACAACTAGGTAGGACAAGTAACCGGTCCGTATCATGTTAAAACAATTCCATAAATAGGTGGCTTTAATTCTAGCCTTCGTCATTTGTAGTTTAAAAATCGGTTTACTTTTTAATAAGATACGGAAGACCTATAAAATCCTTTAGAAAACATAAACATATACCTACCTACCTAGGTAGGTAACAAACTTGGTAGGTATACACAGCACGTTGGATAAACCGAGCTTAAGGTAGTCAATTCCCGATCCAATTTATAAAAAAAAAAGTTCTTAATTTTTTTGCATAATTATTCTATTACTTACTTAAATAAGTTAGTTAGCGTATGTATACGCTAACTAACTTATTTAAGTAAGTGAGTAGCTAAGTATTTAAGTAAGCGCGGGAAAAGATCAAATACGATCAAGTATGAACACAGAATAAATAATAGTACTGTATGAAGGAAAAACAGGTCAGGTCACACCAACCACGACAGTTACTTATTCAATACTATATGCGTAAGGGATGAATTAAATTAGACCGGGCCGTGCACGGGGTGTGCCCCGTCCGGGCCCGATTTGAGACGTTGCAAACATTTTGTATGAAGCAGTGCATGATCCGTCTGGGCCCTGATTCTGTATCGCTATCTAGATTACACACCTAAATCTTACCGCGCACAAACCACGTCATTCTCGTGTCTTCTTGCCTACGTCTTGCTGCCACGGTAAGGAATCGAGATATCTGCACGGTCCCACTCCGTCCCCTCCACGTCCCGTCGTAATACGAACACTCTTCCGTCACATGAGTAAATTTACTCATGTGCTTCCGTGCTGCGTACGGACAGTGTTGGCGGCGGAAGCACTAGGGTGCCCAAACATAACGGAAAAAGTGATGAAATTTTAACATCGATTTTCTGAATTATTTTATATGCTTCGAGTAGTATTTTTTATTTGGTTATGTTTACTCAGGCATAAACTACCATAGGATTAAATATGTCCCTTGTGTTAACTAGCAAGCTGTATATTTATTATTTGAAATATCTACTTGGTTACATAACTTGTAACCAAGACCAACCAATTAGATGACAATATTCTTCTATTATACACACATCAAAAGTGTCTAGGGATCAAGCATTTTTATGCGGATTTCTTGAGATTGAGATGTGGCTTTGTAATAAATTTATGATTTTATAAATTTATATGGATCCTTTTTGGTGCATTTCATAATTTGAAACAGGAACTTTCAATCAATTTCTAGTAAAAGATGAAAATCAGCTGTCAATATTTTCCCTATAAAAACATACAACGCATTGAAGACATTATTAGTGCTACTGTTTCCCTACTACTGATTAAAACCAACGTTATTATATATGGAGCGGCGACGTCATTTAAGCAGGGAAGAAATGCTCAGAGCCGTGGGAATGATAGAAGCTGGTTCCCGGCAACGTACTGTGGCTTTAGCTCTGAATACAAGTCAGAGTGTTATCAGTCGACTTTGGACACGTTACCGAAGCACTGGTACCGTGGCTGAGCGCCATGGAGGACGGTATCGCTGCACCACACGGAGACAAGACCGATACATTCAAATCACAACTCGAAGAGCTCCAACAATAACCGCCATGATGTTAGCCGTGAGGCTTCATCACTCTTCAGGGAACTTAATTAGCGACCAAACAGTCAGAAACCGCTTGCATGAAGTGAACCTTCATTCCCGAAGACCGCTAAGGGTACCACCTATAGCAATGCACAATCGTAGGATTCGATATCAATGGGCTCTTGAACACAGAAATTGGGCAGAAGAACAATGGCGTTTCGTGTGCTTTTCTGATGAGTCTCGTTTTGGTATGAGACCGGATACAAGACGTATACGACACTGGAGAACCCCTGGACGCCAACAGCGATTAAAATCCTGCCAGGAAGTCCATCCTTATAGTGGTGGAACCATCATGGTATGGGCGGGTATTTGGATCGGCGGAAGAACTGAGTTGATTTGGATCAGAGGCAACCTCAACGCTCAAATTTATGCTGATACGATTGTATCAGACGTCATCGTTCCTCTACAAGTGCAAATCGGTCCCTTATTTCAGTTAATGCATGATAATGCACGACCGCACACCGCAAGAGTTGTAAGACAGACTCTCGCCGCAGCTAACATCAATGACATGCCCTGGCCTGCTCAGTCGCCAGACTTGAACCCGATTGAGCATGCATGGGATATGCTACAGAGGAGAGCTCTGCCGAATATGGAGGGTATCCAGTCGCAAGAAGACCTTTTTTTGTTGTTGCAACGAACATGGGCGGCCATTCCACAGTGTGATTTGGATGAACTCATTTTGAGTATGCCAAACCGATGTTCTTGTGTTGTTAGTGTTCGCGGTAGAAACACGGATTATTAATTGTTTAAGTTACCCAATAAAATTTTAAAGAAAACTGTTATTTCAGTCTTTTTTTCGAACTTTAATGTTAGTGGTTCAAATGTTAAAAATCCCTTTATTAGGAAAATGGCAAATTTCTTTATTAATGCAAAGGTGACTTGGTTTATCGTTACTGTAGACAAACGAAAACACTTTTTTTGATGAATCCTTAAAGAAAATTTTAATTAATATCAATCAGGAGAAAAGTTATTGCAAAAATATATGTTGATCCCTAGACACTTTTGATGTGTGTATATTATTATTACCTACCTATAAAATATGCTATTTAGATCTTACCAACTTTTTTGACATGCAAAAGCTTTGAGATTGACTTTACCGTCAACTTTTCTGTTCGATACAATAAAAGTCCGTAGGACAAAAACTTCCTCTCTAGAATTTTCTATTAGTCTGCTTATTTGTTTAGATCAACAATTTGTTGGTTAAATTAACAAACCGCAGAGGCACGGCCGCATTAAATTTGCGAAAGCACTATCTGGTATGAATTCCAAACGGGCGCGGCGTTCGTGGTCGACTTCGAGATTGGATTACTGATGCAACAATGCGCGGAGGCGCGGGCTGAATAAAAATATGGCAGGCAGGCAGCCTGCAGAGATACCTACCGCCAACAACTTTACTATCTATTACCACAGTGTGCTATTACTAAGTACAAAGAATTAGAACAGAATAGATTCAGCATCAAAACAGACAACATAAAATTACAATGAACAATAATTATTACGTGACACGAAAAGGCTAGTAGATGGCTCTAGTAGATATTTTTGTGTAGATTTAAAAGTAAGTATATAAATTTATTTAGTTTTGTTCGTTAGAATCAAACGTTTAATCATTTAAGGATGTCATCATGTAAGTCATTTTCCCGCAGGACCGGAAGGAGGCACAATCACAGACAACTGCTATCTATTTGCGCGATCCTTACACATTGATTGTGATTATCTATTATTACTATATCCTTGAATAAGGAAACAATATTCATTTTTTATCAATAATGGGCAAGCGCTTGGTCTTCATCTCACCTGCCCCCTTACTCTTGAAACCGATCGCTATTGGATCGGGTTTGTATTGTAAATTTTCGTATTTTTTGTATTTTTTTCACGATCGGTTTCAAGAGTAAGGGGGCTGAAGGGTAGTGACGATATGGCCGAAGGTAAAAGCGCACTTCATCCGGAATCAACCGGGGAGAAACTTGCTTACTTATCTCAGACGTGTAACACAACAATGCTATTAAAATTGTTGTTATGGCGCTAAAGATGGTGGGTAGCCGTACTACAAATCAAATACACAAATACCTATGACACCCTTTTCACACCTTTTTGCCAAAGGACCAGAATAATATTTTTCTAGATTTATAAATCTTACCTGAAATGAATCGTGACACCTTGTGCTATGAATGTGTGTATGACTAATATTTTATAAACATGAAAGACTAAATCATGAATATTTTTATCTGCTAGCAAATATGTTATAGCTCTGCTAAATTTGGGAGCAAATTGATGTTATTGTGAATGTTTGTCAATGTAATGAAGTCTCCACGTGCAAACCTGAGTGTTGATCAATATTGCCCGATACATTAGCAGATTGTGTGGTTTTTTCTATGACAACGGAAGGAGTGTTACAGTGAATAACAATGTTGGTAGTACCATTAAAGCCACTCCGTTTGTTACTTTATACTTATGTCAACGTTTGTAAAGATCTAAGTGGGTTGAATGAAAGAGGACTAGAACTACCAGTGACGACTCTACTATATTATACAAAATTGACGATCTCTGGTCGAGTGGTCAAGCACGCGCCGCCGACAGGCTCTTAGGTATTATTTATTCTGTGTATGAGGCGTCACCATCTCTGAGGTCCCGGGTTCAATGATTCCCGATCGATCCCGGACAATTTGGAAATAACTGTTTTTCTAAATTGATTTCGGGTCTGGGTGTTTTCTATGTAGGTACTTATATTAAGTGTGTTTATCCGTTATCTAATTTAACCATTAAAACAAGATTTAAGAGAAGCTTAACTTAGCTAGATAATTGGTGTGAGAGTGAGAAAGGTAACTATTAATAATAATTTATTATTATTTAAAACAAAAAATATGTATTGACTACTTACTTCACAAACAATACCTACCGCAGGAAAAGAACACCTCGCTGTAGTTGCGGACCCGATTACCGGCGGTCCTGCAGGCCTATTCGCTAACTCGACTGACAGTTTTAAAGTGATGAACACCCAAGAAAATTTGTCGTACACTGCTGTGTACTGTGCTAACTGCTGGTGAAAACTACAGAGAGCGCGCGCAATGTACGGCGAATTTCCTTGGGTGTTCATCACTTCAAATTGTCAGAGTTGGGTCGGGCGCGGATTCCCTAAATCGCAATTCGATCAGTTTCTCACTTTGTACACATCGCAAATCGTCTTAGTAGCAAAATGTCTAAATTCTAAATTACCAGTTTCTCACTTCGTACACATCGCAAATCGTCTTAGTCGCAAAATGTCTAAATTACCAGTTTCTCACTTCGTACACATCGCTAAATGTCTAAAGGACAATGGGCAAAAATGTATGGAACTTGGTCCAAGATAAGACTGATCCTCCACTGATGAGACTTGTGTGGAATGAAAGTACATACTTGTCATATGATTTTTGCAAAATATTATCATAATCTGTCCAGGGATTTTTTTATAGTCACGTTAACCTGACGGGGGTGAAGGAGCGGGGAGGGGTGGGGAGGGGTGGCAATTAGGGGCGAAGAAACGAGATACCGTATGTTATTTAGACAGGCACAAACATGTCCTGCGCCACACATAACATAAAATCTTACTATTTATAGTCAGGTTAACTTGACCATAAAAAAATTCCCGGGACGGATTTTAATAATCTTTTGCCACAATCATATGACAAGTATAAACTTCATTTCCCACAAGTCTCATCAGTGGAGGATCTAGTATAAGCTCTTGGACCGCTTTTGCCCATTGTCCTTTAAAATAAGTATAGATCGGCTGGGGTCGGGCGTGGATTACCCCAAAACCTAATTTTTTGAATTATATTTGACTCATATTTCGACTTTTTCCAGTAAAATTATGAAACCTCTTTTATTTAAATGCGCTAAAAAGAAAAAAATAAACCTTTATTATCAACTTATTACATAATTTATAGGTCAAGTTATTTAATTTACTTTTTATTTACACAAGTAAGTCGCGCGATTTACTTGTGTAAATAAAAAAGTAAATTAAATAACTTGATGTAATTAATTATAATTTTCAATCTAAGTAACTAAGTATAGTTTAATTAGTTAAATACGAGCATTTCGCATGTGAAGGAAGCGTTGTGATTTTAGCCAATACCCATCATAGTAGAGGATCCGAGTATACAACGACCTTCACCGAGCGGTTAATGGATGAAAAGTATTTTATATCAAATTTAATGTGTTAAAAAATATATTGCGAGTGGGTTGGCTGAAAAAATTCAGTCTAGTATATCCTCGTGGCGCCCAGACACTTTTTGGCTCATCCTTGACTATGGCCCAACTGTCCTTCTCATAGGACATAATTGTTATGGTCATATCCGCCCAAGGTTTTGAGTTGAAAATTGTATGTGTTAGAGTTACTGGTTTGAAGTAAAACTTTCTGGGTATAGTTATGATTATATTAGCATATGTTTTCAATTTCAATTATGTATCTATCTTTTGTTCTTTTCAAAGGCTATTGGGCTACAGTTACTAGACTAAGAGGAATTAGAGTGATATAAAATATACAAAATTTATAAGATTTATATGTTTATTTCAGTTATTTTTTAAAGAAATGACACCCATTCCTTAACTTATTATACAGGTTTTTTACAAAATACTAATCTCACTATATTAAAATGTTAATGAAAAGTAAGTAGTGTCATTTTTGTTAGTAATATTTTAAATATTTTACAAAACAACATAACATAAAAACAAAAAAACCATACATAAACAAAATTATTAAAAAATAATTCATACTAACTTCGACCCAATAGACTTTACAAAGGTCATATTATTTTAACCCAAGATTTCGCAGAATTTTAACTTTTAAAATGCATAATAATTGACTCCATTTAAGTGATACCCATTAATTAGCAACTTTTTGCATAAATACACACTCGAAAATCACGGATTATCATGATAAAATAAGATTTACTTACCACTTCTTCGCGAGTCAGACATACCGCCGTCCATTTTCTTAAAAATGAGGTCGGTCAATTATCACAGCCAATGGTACCATACCGGAAACTGTGCCGTAATATTTTGTAAAAATTAAAAACTAAATTATTTCTATATCCCGCAAAATTTCAAAAATCTATACAGACTTCTTTTAATATGGGCTTCTGAAAGGCGCGTGAGCGGTAATTGAAAGTTAGTTGAAAAAAGTTTTGGGCTGGAGTCGCCATGTATATTTTGGGTTATTCAAAGGCGCCACGAGGGTACGACTAATTAATATTTAAATTATTTTTTTTAAATATTGCACTTGTTTTCATAATAGATAAATTACATAGGTACCAATCGAAAGTATAAAGCCTATAGAATTTGCAAACGTTAGGTTGACTATTTTATTCCTGTCATAACATTGGGTAGGCAGGTGTAAACAGGCAAGTCAATATTAGTAATTTGTAACCGTCTGGTTAAATAAATAAAATTTATGTTTATAAAAAGATAAGCTCATTACAAACACACACACACACCAAACCAGTGCAATGTAAAAAAAATATTTTTTTTAAATATTAAATTAATCATTAAAGGTACTGGACTGAATTTTTTCAGCCAACCCACTCGCGATATATTATTTAACATATTAAATTTGATATAAAATACTTTTCATCCATTAACCTTCCCGGTGAAGGTCGTTCTATACTCGGATCTTAGACTATCAATTTGGCTATTTGACAGTTTAACATTTAACAATAAAATATGAAATATGTCAGATATGGTAGTTTATAATTTAACAATAATTATCCAATGGTTTTTTTATTAAGATAATTTTTATCTGTGGATTACAAGACCCGAAACACGGGCGGCCATGATTGAACTGCGTGTAGGGTTACCATCCGTCCAGATTAGTCCGGACATGTGCGGACTTTTAGACTCTAGTCCGGACTTTGTCTGGCTCTTTAATTTGTCCGGATTTTGGAATATGAGTAACAAAACTACATATTAAGTAATATCAATTAAGTCTTTAATCTTTATTAACTTCTCATTTAATTAGGTATCTAAAAACAAATAAAAAGTGAGTAATGTTTCCATTTTGTGACTAAAAAGTCCGGACTTTTATCTAAATGTCAGGCTTTTTGTCAGGACTTTTCAAATTCCTAAATGGTAACCCTAGCTGCGTGAGACGTCACTGACGTCACATTTTACAAAATTTAAACAAAAACAAAAACTATCTGTCGAGTTTCAAGATTTGTTTGTGTATTGAAGTGTGACGTCACAGGGCAAAATGTCACGCGACCAACCTAATTGGTCCGAGCGACCAACCGTTTTCGCGCGAAATTAGAAATCAATGAAGAAAAATATGTTTTTTTCTATTAAACAAAGCTTTTTAGAGAAAAATAAAAATTGTAAGAGGTTTAAAATAAGCGTTTGTAATTTTTTAAATACTTTTCCGAGAAGTGTCAAGTGGCCAATTGTAAATGAAGACTGATTTCAATGATGCAGGCCCTTGCCCAGCTGTGGGACAGTAGTACAGTATAGTCACGAGCAAAAAAATGTTAACAATTGTAACTCTTAATACAATAGATTAAGGGTCAAAGTGTAGACATATTGGTGCTCGTGACTGTAGGTACATAGGCTATACTTTATTATCTTCTATGCCGCTTACAACCATTATCAGTTTGATTAGCAGTGATTAAAATAGGAACGATTATAATATGGGGAAAGTAGAGGATGGTAAACGTAACAAAACGTTTTGAGCTTCTTTATTTACGTTCTTGAGCCATAGCCACAGATTAAGAAATACTAAGTTAAGTACTTACTTCGTAACCATGGCACCTTAAATCCGCCAGGGCGACTGTTTCGGGAAACTTGTTTTTCTTTATTTCCCTTTTTCTCCTCACTAATTTAGTTATTTTTTATGAGCCAAAATAAAGGCGAAAGTTCTCGTTAGGGAAATTTCAACATGTAATAATAAGTACGTATTTCACGCAGACTAAAGTTGTATTTCCTTTTTTTATTTAGGGCCATTAAATATCGGATAACATTAATTTGATAATTTATAAGCGGTCAATGAACTAATTCAATTATACAGGTCGCCCCAAAAAGAGCGTGCCCTGGATAAAAAAAATGGTTCTTAGTGTGAAAGTAACTATCACCGCAATCACTATTTTCGAGTGGAATTTAAAACGTATACCTAATACCTACGTAATGTTTTGCAAAATATTCCATTTTAGCTGTTTTTGGTTGTATTGTGTACAAATAAGCAAGATTTTTTTTATTCTTTGAGGAATCTTAAATTCAATATGTAGTGTTAATTTCGCTAACTTATTTGGTTGATTACATTGCATTTTTATATGAAAGAAATAAGTAACATAATTAAGAAAGCAAAAAAGAATTTTAAAAAACACCTTGTTACTTCTAAACAAAAGGAAAATATTATGTAAATCGAATATGATTGACACTATAAAATGGTCATTTTACTAAACGAGAAAGCATCTTAGGGATCTGCAAGCCTGCAAGGCATAAAAAAATGAACAGTTCGAAGACCAGCTTTCACTGTAAGTAGGTACCTGTATTTAAATGTATAAGTTCCTAGTCCTTTTAACTGGAACTTTAATTTCAACCGGTTTCTTTTATTCGGTCATTAACCTTCCACGTCCTAATTGGCTATCTCAAAAATCATAACAAGTACATAAAACGATGGGCAATGCCGCAAAATAGAGATTTCTCACAATAAAAAAAATCCTGTGTTAAATAATCATGATCATGTTAATTGCCCGCTCTGATCTGAGAGGTAGGTAGGTATACGGTAGCTTATGGCATCTTATTAACATACACTTGCGAACGTCAATAAAACTAAATGTGGATAGATGTATAAATAATACTACCTACGTTGCAATTTTATTATAAATGTATGTATTTTCCATTTAATCCATTACCATTACACACTTTTATTAAAAAATTGCAACGTAGTATAAAGTAGCTATACTCTACAATGTTATTGGCACTGGAAATGAAATGAACACCTCATTTAATTTCTATAAACCTCAGATATGATATTTCTGCGCTATGAACTTGTTTTCTATTAAAAATAAATTAAAAGTAAAAATCCTTTTTAAAAACAAGCTTTTATTTAAGTAAATGCGCTAAAAAGAAAATAATAAACTTTACTTTAAAACTTTTACTATCAACTTATAACGTCATTACACAATTTATATGGTATGAAAGGTTGTCGCGAGATTTAAGTACGTGGTACTCGGTATTTTCTTCATCTATCATCATCTGACTATAACCGTCCCACTGCTGGGCACAGGCCTCCCACGTGGACAATAGCATGTGGAGATATTGGGCCATAACCCACCACGCTGGCCCAATGCGGGTTGGTGGTATTTTGTTAGATTGAAAATTTTAATACTTAGTTAAAATCAATCACATCAAGTTATTTAATTACTTGTTTATTTAAACATATTAGTAAGTATATAGTAAATCTCGCGACAAATTTTTATATCATAAGTATAAATGACGTTATAAGTTGATAGTAAAAGTTTATTATTTTCTTTTTAGCGCATTTAAATAAAAGCTTTTTTTTTTTTAATGTTTAATTTTAAATTATGTATTTTTACTTTTAAGCTATCCCTGGGCACGTTTTTATCTGTTCATCTCACTGAATACATTCACAACCACCACACTCACCACCCATCAAAAACAGTCCACCCATTAAGACGAATCAAACTCGACGCGGTTGTGTCGCTTAATTACCTACTGAGTTCCTATGGCCACCTACTAGCTTCATCGTCAGACCCTGGTTACCATCCAGCATCAAAGTACTCGTCAAGTCAAGACGAATCAAACGATCGATGGGGTTATGTTGTTTAATTAATGAGTTTCTATGGCCATCTTCCAACTCCATCATCAGACCCTGGTTACTACCTAGCACCAAAGTACTCATCAAGACGAATCAAACGAACCGAGATTCATTGCGTCGTTTCTTTACTAAGTTCCTAGGACCACCTTCCAGCTCCATCATCAGATCAGACCCTGGTAACCATCAAAAAACAAAGTACCTACTCGTCAAGACGAATAAAACGAACCGAAACTCGATGGGGTTGCGTCGTTTGATTACAGAGTTCCTATGACCATCTTCCAGCTCCATCATCAGACCATGGTTACCATTGAAACACAAACTACTCGTCAAGACAATTCAAACGAGCCCAAACTCGATGAGGTTGTGTTGTTTCATTGCAAAGTTCCTATAGCCACCTTCCAGCTCCATCATCAGATCAGCACCATGTCATCATAATATTGTATTGTCACGCGATTTACACATGTATGCAAAATTTTTGTTTAATCGGTAACCGGGAAGTGGGTCAAAATTGAGTTGCAAAATTCCACCCGAACAAGACATACATACATACATACATTGCAAGTTAATTAAAAGCTTGTAATTAAACTTGGTTGCATCTTCGGCAAATAGAATGCATTTTGTTCTGATTTCAGGAAGTCATTCGTATCAATCGTAGGTATCTTATTAGCACTATAGATAAATCACCCAACAATACTGCCCTGCGTAACCCTCAGTAGATATAGTTTTTGTCTGGTTACTACAACAATATTTCTGTTGTCATGGACGGGAGTTTTGTTTTAATTTTGGGATATGCCTGGAAATTTTGCACCAGTAGATTACATGAATTACATGTGACATAATATTTAAAAATGTTTTTGTTAGTAGCCCGTATTGTGTTCCCTCTACCTTTCCACTAGTCACTATTCTGGCCGCCTCATTAAAAAAAAAGGTAAAAGCTAATTAAAATTTTATAAAAAGGGTAAGTACCACTATCTTAAGGCTTATTATAAAATAAAGAAAAGTAATGAAACGCAATACATTATCGCGCTACATGACACACATCACAAGTAACAAATGACTAAACGACAAAATAGTTCATTTGTCCACGTTAAGGCGGTCAAGGTGCGTATCGCGTCGCATGCAATTTACTTGAGAACGTGCGTTGACATTAATTACGGCGCACAACACGTAACGTATAGCTAGTAATCACTGTTTTAGACAACAAGGGGGCACGGTAGTTCACGGCACTCGGAAAATGCGGTTGATACCCATTTCTCTATGGTACACAAAGTGCTTATAAATTTTACTCTGATGGCTCAGCGACCTGAAGTGAGTGTTGGCCTGCGACTGCGACACAATGTGACGCCACTGCCCCTGTTTTGCGCGATCTTCTGTCAGTCGCTGGTTTCCAGGAGTTCGTGTAGTCCTTGGCGACTTGGTCCATCAGGTACTTGGGGCGTCCAACGGGGCGTCCAACCTGGGGACTCCCAAGTAAGTTCACGCTTCGTCGCCCGATCTTCCCCCAGTCTGTGCTTTTGTCAACAAAGTGTGTAAAACTTAACTAATAATACTATAAAGATATTGAACGTTGAAAAAAAGACGACCTCAAGTGGGATTCGAACTCAACGCATCCGCTCCCGCGGGGAATCAAACCCGGAACCCCCTGGTCTTAGACCGGTGGTGGTCTAATCACTGTGCACAGAGGGGGTTAAACTAACCCGGATCGCGGATGGCATGGGTTCGATTCTCTCATAGCCATTTTTTCAACGTTTAGTAAAGTATGAAGGTACTAGCGGACGCTCGCGGTTTCACCCGCGTGGTTTTCGTTCCCGTGGGAATATCGGGATAAAATGTATCCTATGTGTTAATCCAGGTTATAAACTACCTGTATGCCGAATTTCATCCAAATCCATTTAGTAGTTTTTAAGTGAAAGTGTAATAAACATCCATCCATACTAACAAACTTTCGCGTTTATAATATTAGTAGGATATTATTTCAGCGATATTAGTTAGGTAACACATATTAGAATTGCTCGGAACAGATTTTAATCGCAAATTACTATGAACATAACATATCTATAGTTTATAATATCATTGGGTAACACAAAAAAGTATTACGTTGTGTTTAGATGATCGAAGTAATTTATAATCAAATATTACGAATAATATTATAAAATGTGAAAGTAAGTTTGCTTGTTTGTTGTTACGCTTATGCAGCCGGGTCTCCTGCGACCTGCGACACTGTTATGTGTTTTCAAACACCTAGGCTAACATCAAACATCTAACAAAATATACTCCCATATTTTGTTAGATGTTTGATTTTAGGTGTTAGAAAACACAAAACAGTGTCGCAGGAGACCCGGCTTTATAATACCACTAAACCGATTTTGATGAATTTTGGTATTGAGATAGTATAGTTAATAATTATAGGGTGTTGTTGAACGGGTCTTTCATTTTGTCAAGACAAATGTAAGACTCAATGGTGGACAATACGCATCATAGTTAATCGGTGTCTAGGACAGTATTTTTGCTTGGCAATCCAAGGAACTTAGACATACTTATACAGGAAGTTCGAGTTCTCCACAAACCCGTTTACGCGACGCGTTGCAAACTTACAATCATTTAAGGAAATAATGTGATCAACGACAGTACCTACGCTTACGTAGTCTTACGCACGATGCGATTCTTGATCATTCACAGCAACCACTCTACATAATTATCGCGACGATTTTTATAACAATTATTACTTACGTAATAAATTGATCTAAGTATTTGAAACACGTGTTTTATAGAAATATCTTGTTTATAAAAACCGATACAAACAACATTTATTTATGAAATAACTAGCGGCCGCTCGCGGTTTCACCCGCGTGGTTCCCGTTCCCGTGGGAATATCGGCATAAAAAGTATCCTATGTGTTAATCCAGGTTATGAACTATATGTATGCCGAATTTCATCCAAATCCATTCTGTAGTTTTTACGTGAAAGAGTAACAAACATCCATACATACTTACAAACTTTCGCGTTTATAATATTAGTAGGATAAAACGTAACTACTGACAACAAAGTAAAATTAATTCGCTAAGATTTAATTAGCAACTAACTCATAATCATAAACACCTGCACGGCGGTCTCGCGTATGTGCAGTGTAGATGTAATGTAAATACAAAACGCCCTTATGTAACATTCTGCACAGAATCCAACTGCATGGCGACCATATTTCTGCCGCCAAGCAGCAATGCCTTACAATAGTGTAATCAAGGGTACCAATCCAGTGGAATTGAACTGAAGCTTCAGGATAAGCGGTGCGCGTGGTGTCTTGGTGTTGCCAGCGTCCATGAGCTGTAAAGCCGCTTTTCATCAGGTGGGCCCAAATAGGGGTTAAAGTTACTCTCGTCCGTAGGTTTACCCATGAGACCCTACACGTGACCCCTGGGTAGTGCCAAGGGCGATATATCTTATTTGTCTATGGTAGTGCTAAATAGTGACACTGACTGAGTGTAGAGCCGCGCTGCGTTGCAGCACGCATTTGCCGGCTCGCCCGGGGTAATACCACCCTCTCAAGAATATCCGGCGTGAAATAATGGCACTTGGTACTGTTGTGTTTCGTACGGCCAGTGAGAGTTCCGGAGGCCCCTCCTGCCCCTCACAATTCCTATTCCTTTCTTAATCCTATTCCTTTCTTAAAAGTCGGCAACGCATCTGTGACTAAGTACTCTGGTTTTGCGGGTATCCATGGGCGGCGGTGATTGCTCTCCATAAGGTAACCGGCCTTACCTCCTTCTAATATAAGAAACCTCTTTGTTCTCTTCTGTGGACGGACGCATTTGATACCCTGCAGCAACATATAAAAACTCTCACCACCTTCTTCAGGTCATCGTACCAGACCAGCGCATTTGAGGTCTGCCTGGAGGGCATTTTTCTCGCCAGGCTCTCACTCAACCCTCGTTGAGTAATAGTAACACTAGTCAATTGTTGTGCCTTAGCCCCCCACCTCCTGGAGTTGTTCGTGCGCGGCTGCCGCATGGACCTGGAGCGGGCGCGCAACAAGCTGGAGGCGTTCTTCCTGACGCGCTCACGCTTCCGGGACCTGTACGAGCACATCTCCTTAGGGGAGCCGCCGCTCAGCGACGCTTGCAAATTTATGTGAGTCATACTTTGAGGTAGAGTAGACTATACCAAAAATTAGCTCAGCTATTTGGCAGCGGGCAACTCGTGGAGCCTAGGAGGGCTTTGTTGTCAGCCGTTTGCAGCCCAAGGGGCGCAATCACAACTTCGTCGCGGTGTCGTTTCTAGATGTTATATCTCAATGTTAGTATACTTAGCCGCGTTGAACCAGCCGTGGTGAGACACCAGTTGACACCCTCGTTGGTGCAAATCAACATTTTGCGCAACAAGCTGGATGGAGGCGTTCTTCCTCACGCGGTCGCGCTACCGCGACCAGCTACCCTAAAAAATATGGATATGGACATGGGCTTCATTTGACATTTGAAGCCCATAATATGCCCATATAAGGACAAAATATGGGCTTCAAATGTCAAATAAAGCCCATGACCATATTCATATTTTTTAGCCGGTAGACCCGCTGTACGAGCACAATGTGTTGGGGGAGCCGCCGCTCAGCGACGCCTGCAAATTCATGTGAGTCACGCTTAATAAACATTTAGGTAACTAGAGTAGACCAACGCTTAAAACATATTGAATTGTTTTGCCCGAACTAGGAAAATCCTGTATATCAGGCGACCATAATGCTAGTAAGTACTTATATTAAAAGAAAAAATAAATTTAATTTAATAAAAACATAATTCATCACAAATTAAATCCACATAGTATGTGTCTAATTAAAGTTTTAACAATTTAAAAGGATTTAGAAAAGCATATTAACAGCTGTAATAGTAGGTACAGTCACGAGCACCAATATGTATACATTTTGACTTTTATTCCGTTGTATTAAGAGTTACAATTGTTTACATACTTTTGCTCGTGACTGTACCTCATTCTACCCCAACTTATAAAAAATAATTATAAATTAGAAACCTTATTTTAATACTACAAGTAACTTAATTCTCTGTATCTTCATAGTACATGGGTTGCAAAATATCTTTTACTTTTTTCTTACCGTTGGTATAAGTAAGAGGAAATATGTCACCGATTTTATATAATCGGTTGTAGAGAAAAGGACCTAGGAAAAAATAGAACCTTTCTGTAAAAGAATATTTGATGCGTACTTTTTGAGTACATACGATATCTTTCCGTCTTTTCATTGTTAATTCAGTGCTAAATGGAAGGGCTGCGTGCTGTTTTAAAACTATGTGCATTATAAATAATTGTCGAACTGTCAATAAGTTGCAGGACTTATTTATGAGGTTAGTAGGAAAGAGATAGGGACGGCAAGTCGACACCTTGAGGATCGCTCACTGAGCTCTTTCTGTGGTTAGTAGTAAGGTTTTATTTACACCACCCCAAGTAGTAATACAGTAGGTTAATATTGATTCACAAAGAGCAAAATAAACTTGCTTTATTAAAGCTAAATTTACAATATGTTGTAGCTTTTTGAATACAAATATAAACTTACGCAACCTGTTATGTAAGTAACAATTGTACACTAACGTTGGCTGACCAACAAAATAATTTTTTTTTGAAATAAATAAAAAATCTAGTGTAAAAAATATGCAAAGTTGTCTCCCCACAGGGACATAGCGCCGCTCCCCAAGGTGACCGACGAGGGTTACCGGGTGACCGTGATCCGGGTGCGGCCCGGCTACCCGGACGGCTGCGCGGACATCGGGGACGTGGCGCGCGCCATACTGCTCGTCAGCGACGCCAGGATGCACGACGAGACGCTCATTGCGGGGGACGTGTTCGTTTGGGAGGTGAGTTTTCATTCTTAAATGTTTGCACATTAAGGCTCTGACACACGACACACAGATTTTGATGACGGCAGAGTAGGTAACTGCAGTTGGTACTGGCGCATCGACGGCTACTTGCTGCCTCATTCACTGCTGAAGCTACAGTTATATTTACGTTACGCACACGTAACGTAATCCCGGATCAGCAGCGGAAGGGTCCAGGCGTAGAACCTCGGGGCAGGAACTCTGGTGCAAGAACCCCAAGATTGGCGATTTATCGACTGGACCCTTCCGCTGCTACCTGTCCTATGCCAATTCATGCGTGTGAGGCTGTCATAGCTTCCACAGCTACGCTTCCGTTCCTACGCGTCAACACTCACGTATGTCTCACCATAACCAAACATCTCTCAGAAAAATAATATTACAGAGAAATATACAATAACTGCAACATGAAGAAGTCTACCAACCTTCATTGGCACCGAAAGCTTTGTTTTTGTTAATGTGTTGTCAACGATCTCAAAACCTAGTATGAAGATATCCCTTATAGCATCACCTAATGATGAAATGTATTGCAGCTATCAAACGTCCGAGCGTCGCTAGCAGCGAAGGTGATGGCTGCAGCGAGCGCGGTCCGTCGCAGCATCTACCTCGCGCAAGCGGCGTACCCGCAGCGGCTGAAGCGTATCCAAGTGGTGGGCGCGCGGCCCTTCCTGGCCTCCTCCTTGCAGTTCATGCGCTCTTGCGTCAACGAGAAGATCAGGCGAAGGGTGAGTACAGAAAAGTTAAACCACTCGCTCATCAACTACCTAACCCATGCAGCGAATCAGACGCTCTCCTGCGCAGAACTAGTTAACCCACCAGTGCAGCATCTACCTCACACAAGCAGCAGTGGCTTAGGCGCTCTTGCGTCAACGAGAAGATCAGGTGAAGGGTGAGTACAGAACTAGTTAAACCACCAATGCAGCATTCTACCTTACACAAGCGACAGCGACTCATTCGCTCTCCTATGTCGTCGACGAGAAGATCGAGCGGCGGGTTAGTACCTACAGCTAGCGTTGCCAGGCGTACGGATAAAGCTGGACATAGTTAGGCTTTTTTATTGCGTGCCCGGCTAAAATAAACGGTGTCCGGCTTATCCAGCTTTTCGTAGGCTTTTTACATTTCGCAAGCGAGCGAGCGCCGAGCGTGGCCGAGCGCAGGCGAGTTGACTGTCGGTTGCTCCTGTTCCCGAAAATGTAGGGTGTCCGGCCTTTTTACCCAAATGTCCGGCCAAACTGGCTGGTCTGTCCGGCTTTAGGTACAACCCTACCTACAGCACAACTAAAGGGACCAGCGCAGCGCAGCATCTACTTTGTACAAGCTTCAGCGGACGAAGCGCATCCATGTGGCAGGCGCGCGGCCCTTCCTGGCCTCCTCTTTGCAGTTCATGCGCTCCTGCGTCAACGAAAAGATCAGGCGAAGGGTGAGTACGGCACTAGTTAAACCACTAGCGCAGTAACTATGTAACCTCAGCAGCGAATCAGCCGCTCCCCAGCGCGTGAACGAGAAGATCTGGCGAAGGGTGAGTAGGTATTTAAAAAATATCGACTTTAGATCGGATCACAAAAATTGGAACTCAAAAGATCTTTTCCGATTCTATATTTTTGCTCCTAAAAGGGTAATTGTTCGAGTTTTTAAAAAGACTTTTTTCAAAACGCTACTGCACATGTGCTCAGCGTGATTGGTGGCGAACCCATCGCCGCTTATGCTGTTAAAGTTATGTGCAATTTTCAATCCGTTCGTCGTTGTCAACGAAACCCGGTCCACTTTTTAAAAACCCGGGTTTCGGGTTTTCTTGTAGTCAAAACCCGGGTACCCGGGTTTTTCCAGCTTTTTCGGTCTTTTTGATATTTTTTTTAAATATGAGGAAATTGTATTTTAGTATGGATTTGCTAAGTCAATATCAATTAAACAGTACTTTCAAAATCACAAAAATATTTTTAATAGGTATTAAAAAGTCTTTTAGACAATGAGTATTTGTTCAAAACATATATAAAATAGACAAATATCTAGTATTTATCTAGCTAGTAATTATTTTTGATCACAGACTCTCGCAGATCAAATTATTTATATTAATTTAGTCTTTTGGTAATAGTCAGTTCTTATACTGCTAATAATTATAATATGCTGAAGACTATTTTTGATACCTATATAGATATATTTTTTAAATTATTGAACTCTTTTATTAACATTAACAATAAATTCGTTTTAGTAGCTAACTTACTCGTATGAAGTCAGATTGGATACAGAATATTTTTTTAAATTTAAGTCTTTCAGTAATAATCAGTTTTTCTCTTAACTAAAAATCTGCTAAAGACTATTAAAAAACTTATTTTAACTTTAATTAAACTTTTTCCTAACATTAACAATAAATTCGTCTAGTGGCTAACTAACGCGTAAGAAAACAGATTTTTTTTATGTGAAACGTCATAGTGACTGCATCCTGCCTGATGGTAAGCAGCCGATGCAGTCCAAAATAACGGAGTGCTCCTCACCGTGGAACAAGCACGGTAACAAGCACACCCATTCATGATGACGGCCTGCATAAATGCCGTTTCACGCCCCGCTTAAAAGATACGGGACTATAGGTGCTGGGAAACACGTGCGTCTACCCGAATGGTCTTACAGAGAAACGACTTGCCAATTTTTTTTGGTACGAGTGCTGATAGTCTGCACAGTATGATGGTGGTTCCTAAGACCAGCACGTGTAGTCCGGGACAGGGAAGGAGAGGGCGGGATTAGATCAAAAAGTTCTTCAGAACACTCTCCGTAGTAATTTCGGTAGAAGATACTGAGAAAAGCAATGTCTCTACGCAGCTGGAGGTCCTCAAAAGAGGCTGTTACCTCAGCATCTCCAAAAATGCGTACCGCTTGCCGTTGCAGTCTATCAAGTGCATTTAGCGGGGCTGTCCATAGATGGGAACAATACTCCATACTCGATCGCACCTGAGTCTTGTACAGCAAACAGCGCTGCTCGGGAGTGAAAAACCGCCTCACCTTATTGAGAATACCCAACTTACGGGAGGCAGTTGAAATAACACTCTCGATGTAGCATTTTGGATTCAGTTCCTGGCTGATGTCCATGCCAAGAATGCTGAGGTCCACTGAAATGGGTAAAGGCGATTTCTGAAGAGAGGGAGGAGGACTGACGAAACAAAATGGCGGTGGAGTCACTCGCAGCTCACCGCTTCCGTTGCGTGTTAACAACGCGACGACGCATCTTGCCTCCATCTTTCATTCCGTTTATGTCATTTCTGATCTGAGTCAAACGCACGAATAACGTGCAACTTGCTTTATTAATTTAATCTTTTTCGCACAAAAAACAACTGTAGTTAATTAGGTCAAGCAGAAATTATTAGTGTAAGAAAAGTTGAGAGAGAAGTAAACTTCACTAACTTGTTTGTATCTATGATTACATACAAAGGTTTGTATGTAGTAAGATACAATGGAGTTAGGTACTTTTTGACCGTGTTCAATCAAAGAAATCATTTTGAAAAGGCGTAAATATACCTATGATACAAATAATTACCGACAAGAAAACGATTATAAAAAAGCTCGAAAAACCCGAAAACCCGGTTTTTGATTTTGACAGAAAACGGGTTTTTTCGGGTCGGGTAAACCCGGGTTCGATGCCCTACCTGGTAGTATTCTTTTAATATAAGCCGCAACCACACAGCTCATAGACTCTTAAATTACTTTACATAATATTGAAGTAACTTAAGTTTAAAACTATGTAACAAAATGTAACATTACAACAATACCTACGCCTACGACATCGCAATAACTCAAACCACAAAATGAAATGTATATTTTTATTTATTTTTAATAGTAATTTTTCTTGTAGTTGTTAAGTTTGTTTGTACCGACCGATGCGCTTACATGGAACTGGTCAATGCGTCATACGGAGCACTACAACAAAGAGAAAATGCTTAATGTACATATTCTGTCGATTACCAAGAATTCTGTTTGTTCAATAACCATCAGATTATCAAGTACGTAATTTTATCATTAAGCATTGTTCTGGCTGCTAATTAAAAAAGTGTACTTAGTGTGTTTTTAATCGTACAAAAAAGTAATGTCATTTTGTAATTAATTATTAAAGTAATTTGTTCATTAGGTAAGTTCTAAGTACCTACCTGTTAAAAGCGCAACATTAAATGTGTTGCAAATTGAAATGATGTATCCTAGCTGAGGAACCGCCAACACTTTTTAACATACATAAATTCATATAATCACGACTATTATCCCCGAATTCCCCGAAGGCTTAGTCCATTGAGGTTTACATCAATGGGTTAGTCAGAGACATAGGCAATGAGGACAGCAACACAGCAGTCCCCTGCCATAGTCCACTTTTCACCAAATAGCGAACACTTTTGAAGCCACTAGAAATTACCAGTATTGGCCTCTGATAAGGTTAAACAAAAAAAATAAGATGAGGTTTGAGAAATCTTAAGATATTATTTCAATATATTGTTTTATTTATTACAGTATTACATACACTCGAAATTAGAGGAGCTGCTAGACCACATACCGGCAAGGGTACTGCCCAAAGAGTGGGGTGGCGAGGAGGAGTCTATCGAAAGCCTCGCGCGGCGGTGGCGGCACCGGGCCGATGAGCTCAAACCCCACCTGCAGAACCTCAAACACCTGTGCAACACAACCCCAGCGCCCATCAAGGACACCGACATGTACGGCACAGTGGGAGCGTTCAGAAAACTCGATATCGATTAAATTTTGCCACGAGCAACACTACGAGTGAACACAGCCAATGGGAAGAAGCCAATGGGTAGTTATGTGTGTTACGATGGAACTGTAAGAGATGAGTTTTCACTATCGAACGGGTGAAGCTTAAGTTACGAGTATTTGTAAGTACCTATGTGATTGAAGCAGTGTCACGTAGAAGAACTTAGAAAACTGCTTCGATACCATACGCTAACTCTGAAAAATAAGTAATCTTTAAGGCTAAGGCTCTCTGTAGTACCTTTAAACCTCTAATCGCAAAGCACACAATCCAAAGAAAGTGCATACCTACGAGTAATGATTGTGACTTATCGTTGGTTTTTTCTTTATTATAGACGCAGATAATATTATTAAAATACGGCGCACCGTGTCGTTTTGTCTTGTAAATTAGGTTCGTTATCAAAAAAATTACAAATTGCCATGTTTAAAAAAACTGTAATGAAAAGATGTTTGTACAAAGTTTTATAAGCCAGTAAGAAAAGATATAAGACTAAAACAATTCAAATAGAAAACTTGTAAAGGCATTGTAAATTGTGTAAAAGCGTTTAATACTTGATTCTAATTTAATATACTTAGATATATTTAATATTAAAAAATATTACCTACTGTAAATTATTAACAGGATTTATTCTCAATTATTTTCGTGTCATTATCCCTCTGGTTGAATTAAAATTATACTTTTTACGGATAAACTCGCGTTTTTAACTAGACACATTATTACACAATAAATGTACTTATTTTATCCCGACGCGAGGGACACTTCAAAACCTTTATCTATAGGGCCCGTGGTCACAAAAAGTCACTCGTCTCATAATTTTAAAAAAATGTACTTAGGTATACTATTTTATATAGCAAGTTCATCCGTAAAAAGTGTTTCATTTGAAAGTGTAGCTACGCGTAAAGTCACAGGTAAAGTTTAGGAAAAGATCGCTCTGGTGTTAGAATATTTTATTTTGTGATATTCAAAATGTTGTCTTGAATTTGTATAATGATGATTAATGACCAATCATAACAAATGATGTATAGTAATTTTAATGTAATAGTTTATTGACAATATACAATATTAATTTCATATGAAAATCGTTTTACTAAGATTTTTTTTTATCAAATTAAATAATACACTTAGTACTTCCTCCTCCAAGATTCCTACTCCATCCTCAAAGGTCCTACTACTTCATAAAGCCTGCAACGCATCTGTAAACCTTTGGTTTTCGGCTTATGTATCGGGTGTCACGCATGGGCGGAAAGCAACGACGACCCCATTAGAGAGAAAGTGGTTGATAAGATGATAGAAATGGAGATATGAAGGATCAATTAGTGGATGAATGTTGGAATGAAATGGCGAATCATATTAAAAGTGTGGGAAAAACTGTTCTTGGTGAGACAAAGGGAAAGGGAATTATTGTCAAAGAAACGTGGTGGGTGGTGGAATGAGACGGTGCAAGTAGTAGTGAAAGAGAAAAAAAATCGTTTTATGAGTGGCAGAATAAAAAGATGGAAATGGGAAAGAGGAAAAAAGGACATTTCACGTGGAATTCAAGAAAAAAACGAAACGAGTTGTGGCTATCGCTAGAGCCGAGGCGCAGGACAAACTGTATAGCTTACTTGTAAGTCCCGAAGGACAAAAACACCTCTGCTGCATATGATAGCCAAGTCTCGAGAGAAGAATGCAAGGGCTTATGAACTTGCAACACATTGAAATGAAACACTTTTTTACGGATTAACTCGCGTTTCATTTACTATTCATTTACAGTTCCGATACTGAGTGATCCAGAATCGTAATATTGGAAACAGCAGAACTATACTTTAACTTTTTATTCGTAATCATATAATTGTATTACGATTTGACAGTTCGAAGTGTTAGATAAAAAGTCGAAGTAAAATTTATTTGAAAATTTTACAGTAAATTTTCAAATAAAGCGTAACCGTCTCTTCCTTGAGATTGATGAGAACAGTACTCCATGTGAGGTCTAACTTGGACTTTGTACAACTGTAAAAGCTGGTTAGACGTGAACTACCAAGTACCGTCTCACTTTCCTAAGAACTTCTAATTTCTTGGATGCCATCTCCGCTTTGTCCTCTAGATATTTGCGGAACTGTACATTACTTGATATATCAACACCAAGGATCCCAATGCTGCTTGAGATGTTAAGTGGAGTACTCTGGAATTGTAGTGCTACGACAAATGGATCCTTTTTGGCGGTAAACCCGCAAACCTGTGTCTTGGAATGGTTGAACTGAACTAAGTTCGATTCAACTCATTTTGAGACCCGTTCCAGAGAGTTCTCAACTTTGGACACAAATTTTAGCCGATTCTCCTGTGAGAAAGTCCGAGGCGCATTAGGTCAATCAATGTTACCCATATCATTGACATGTAGCAGAAACAGCGAGGGAGACAGAACCGAGCCCTGGGGAACGCCAGCATTTATGGACATGACATCAGAGCAGCAACCATCGACAGCGACCTTAATGCTGCGCCCACAAAGAAAGCTAGCGACCCATTTACACAGTCCCTCAAGTATTCCGTATGTATGCTGGTAACTTCGCGAGAAGCGCTCTGTGCCAGACCCTATCGAATGCCTTTGCAATGTGTAAGTTAACCGCTAGAGCTTCAACTTGACTCTCTATGGCCTCTGCCCAACGGTGTGTAAGATATACCAGAAGATCACCCGTTGACCGCCCATGACGGAAGCGGTATTTGCGGTTGGAAATCAACTGGTGATCCTCGAGATATCGGCTTGTTAATGATGCGCTCCATGACCTTTGGGAGACGGGATGTGATTGCTATGGGCCTGCAGTTCAAAGGGTCTGATCGATTTCCTTTTTAGGAATCGGGCACAAGAATTAACTTCCACGAAGGCGGAACACTATGGACTCGGTAGGAAAATCGACATAGACGTGCTATTACTGGTGTCACTCGGGAGCGCACATTTTCAGTACTACTGCAGGTACACCGTCAGGCTCACTCGATTTTCGGATATCAAGGGCAGAGAGTTCACGTTTTATTGCCTTTTGTGTAAAGCGAATCTCTGGCATAGTACTTTTTTGCCACAGAATGTTTGGTGGCATAGTTCCCTTGTCATCTAAAGTCGAGTTTGAGGCGAAGAGCCTTTCCAAAAGGTCGGCTTTCGCTTTTGCACTTTGGGCCAAATCAGTTTCAGATGTACTCACCCAAGTAACACAGACGTGCTGAATAAAGATTGATTAAGAGCACTCATCAAGAGCATAAGCTGAATACTAAGCTGAATAACGCCTGAGTACCGTCTATTCAGCTGTTATTCAAGCAAAAAGGGCCCCAATTTTGAATGCTTAACGCTGAATAACATCTGAGTAACAATTGAGTAGGAGCTTAATAATGTTTCAATTAGCTTAATAACTTTTGAATAACTGCACACATTGCTTTTATAAAGCTTTTACAACTCAGTTATTCAGTTACGTCGAATTGGTTAGAGTATTCAGAATTTATTAAGCATTTAATTTATTGTTGACATTTATGCAAGCAATATTCATAGAAATTGGGAAAAGAAGAAATAAATTGGGTTCAATAATTTAATGTCGATACCTTTATTTGACATGACGTGAACTTTAAGTTATTCGGTAAGTAAATTTTAATTTACAAGTTAGCGGTCTGCTACATGTTAATTTTTAGTGCGCAAGTAATTTTGTCGTGAATAGTACGTGTTTTGTTTTCATTTTTATGACGCGCCTCGCTAATAATCAAGATAATTAGTTGTAAATAGTATTTTCATACATACATACTAGGTCTGACAAAAGTGCTTGTGATGAATTATCTAATTCTAGCTATTTTATCCAACAAAATAAAATGATTTGAGTTGGAAATGTTGTAGTTGTAAGATTAATAAGCATTTTGGTGATCTCGTAAATTCTTTGTAAGAATTAATTACAAAGATTTCAATGGCGATCGATGTTTTGTTTTATAATGCTGAATAAAAGTGCACACATGTTTTGTTACTAAACTATAACTTGAAAAAGAGTAGTCTCTCTACACTTACTTATGAATAACATTTATATAGTTGACCACATTTCTATATTAGTTACTCACATTATTAGGGTTCTGTAATCGAACGAACAAAAACATTTTATAATGTGTAACTTTTCCATCAGGCTTTCACTAAATTGATTACTTACATTTAATTATTATTATTTACTTATTTCTGTGCTACCCACATTTAGTAAAATTTTTGAAAAGTTAATGCTAGACCAAATGCAAATTCATTTTTATAAAAATAAACTTTTACATTGTAAACAATATGGTTTTGCTAGGGGTCGCTCTACAACTGACGCCGGTGTTGAGCTTTTAATCCTATAAAATATTTGATACCTGGGAGGAATCACAGGATGCCCTAGGGGTATTTTGTGATTTATCCAAGGCTTTTGATTGTGTTTTACATGAAACTTTGGTCAGGAAGCTTAACCACTATGGAATTAGGGATGCTTCTTTGAGCCTTCTAATCTCATACTTGAGTAACAGGATTCAAAAGGTCGACATTAACGGTAAAAGATCTCCGGGATCAGTGGTTAAAATGGGAGTTCCGCAGGGTTCAATACTTGGTCCATTCTTGTTTTTGGTTTATATTAATGACTTACCTTATTTTGTAAAAGACAGTCATGAGATAGTATTGTTTGCTGATGATACTTCACTTTTATTCAAAGTGAAACGACGACACCCAAATTATGACGATGTTAATAATGCGGTCTCAAAGATTGTTCACTGGTTTAGTGTTAATAACTTGCTATTAAACGAGGGAAAAACCAAATGTGTAAGATTTGTATTGCCTAATGTTAAGCAGGTAATAACTAGTGTACAAATTAAAGATAAGAATGTGAATCCTGTGGACACCACTGTGTTTCTAGGCATCCTGTTGGATGCCAAGCTTCAGTGGGGCCCACATATAGCTAAATTGTCGAATAGACTTAGCTCTGCGGCTTATGCAGTAATGAAGATCCGTCAGTTAACTGACGTTGATACAGCTAGATTAGTTTATTTCAGTTACTTTCATAGTGTAATGTCGTACGCCATTTTACTGTGGGGAAATGCTGCCGACATTCAAACTATCTTTGTGCTGCAGAAGAGGGCTATTCGAGCAATATATAACCTACAGGCTGGTGACTCTCTCAGAGAGATTTAAGGATATAAGTATAATGACAGTTGCATCACAATATATTTATGATAATCTTGTGTATGTTCATAAAAATATTGAAATGTTTTCAAAAAACAGTGATATTCACAAATTAAATACTAGAAGTAAGAACAAATTACCAGTGCCTTATACTAGGCTCCATAAAATAAATAATTCTTTTAAGGGTCTGTGTGTACGATTATACAACAAAGTACCAAATGATATTCAGAAATTAGATCTTGATAAATTTAAAATCAAAATCAAAGAAAAGCTTTATAAAAAAGCTTATTAAAAGTGTCGGATTATACAGAAGACAAAACAGCTTGGGTGTGAAATGCTCCAAGTACCTACTCCAACAGCTATTTCTAATTGCCTATAATTAATTTATATAGAGCACCATATTTAATTAAACTATTTACATTCAAATTCATATTTTGTATTTTGTGACCTGGTAACGACATATATTATATATATTTTTTGTAAATGTCGTTGCTTCTGTGCGCTGTGGTTTCTTGCGCCCGTTCTTTGCCACAGTTAAAAAATGATGTCCTGAATGGGTGGTAGGTTAAAAAATATTTGGACGTTTCAAAGTACTTATTAATTGAGTCTATTGAATAAATATATTTTGACTATAGACTATAAAATCACAGCAACTTTGTTATTTTTTTTTCGTGAAAAAGACTATTATATTAATAGTATCTATTATGTTTAAAAAAATTTGCAGGTTTCGTGTGTGTGGTGTGCACTGGGCCCTAGTTTATTTAATCTTTATTGCACAACAATAGGATGTACAAATGGCGGACTTATTATTATATTATTAATTATAATTTATATTTCGTTTCAGAAAAATGACGTTTAAAATAATTTCAACACGTTGTAAGGGTCATTCAGATTTGTGTACTGTGCCGACCCAATGGGAGAACAAAGAACAACTTCGATGGCCAAGATATAATGCGGATTTATAAATTAAGTAAAGACAGCAGTGTCCAACCTCGCGTAGATTGGCTTACGATGAAACAAACAAACAACGCAAATAAAACATTTTATCGCAACGTTAATTTTATTTTCTTGTATTGCGATACCTTCTGCTAATAAAATAACCATTTCAGAAATGAAATTTTCTGTATACTAAAATTTTTAGATCTTTCGGTTTTCCAATCCCAAAATCTGTTATTTTTTTTTGGGGACGGAACCCTCGTCATTAAAGGGAAAACACGCTTGCTGATTGGGACCGGGTTCAGTTTTGTTTAAACTATTTTCACAAATCCTGTCATGATCATTAGTTCTGATGACACTTGGACAATTACTACTGCTTATAATTAAATATTCTTTTAACAATTTTCTTGAATGGTTATATGACCGGTTCTTTACGCTTTTACCACGACTTTCGATCCATGATTCAAACAACGCATAAAATAAATACGTACAATAATATTCTAATTGCTGGTATTAAGCTATGGGCGCTATATCAATACAAATGTGGTTTTTAATTTGAATAAGTTAGTTGAAACTCTTTATTATACTGAAATAAGCTTATTAAAAACACAAATAATATTGTTTATTCAGCAGCTGAATAATTAGTAAAACATAGAATATTATACAGTTTAAAGATAAAGTAAAAACAATTATTCAGTATCAAGCTGTATACCAGAATTATGTAAACAATATTATTCAGAAGGTGATACTTTATTCAGCAATTAGCTGTTTCAAACGCTACAAGCTTAGTACTGCTTTAATAATAGCAGTATAGATTATTGTTAATCAGATAAATGCTGCCGAAGGCACTGTTTTTCAGATTTAAGCCACCTGGAATGCGTAATGCTTAATAACGTCTGTCTAATAATCTTACGGAGATTGGTTATTAAGCGTAAAGAAGGAAAGAACAGAAATACAGAATTTATTAAGCGTTAAGTATTTTAAGGGTCCGTACTCAACCTTATTCAGTATATGGCTATTCCCAAAGCTCTTACACAAACCATATTCATCTTTGAACTGTTAAAAGTTCTAAGTGTGTACTGTTATCTTGCTTATGTGTTACTTGGGCAGTGGAGGGAGGCTGGACCGACAAAAGTTGTTTTCAGCAGCCTTGGCGAGTGACCAGAAGGCACGTGATCCGGAGGGATACTTGGTCAAACGATCACCAATTTTGCTGATGTGGTCAACATCAGCAAAATTGCCTTGGCGATTTTAGCCTAGGCGATTGCTCTTTTGTTGGATCTTGAGGCGGCATTGTACTCCTTCCTGAGAATTGTCAAGTTTGGGTCTTTACACTGCCTTGCCTAGATGAGAAACTTGTGATTTGTTAAACCTAATTTGCTAAATGCGAAAATGTCAAGTAGACTGATTTAGAAATAAGAGTTTATTTCGTGTTGTTAAATATTGTTCGTGTCGTAAAACTATATTATTTGAGAAAAATACAAATTATTATAGTAGGTAAGTACCTAAGTACTTATGTACATAGTTTTAAACAAAATAGATATTTTTCCAGTTATTTTTGAACATATGACAGTGCTAGCTAGTCAATTGCATTGCATACATATAGGTATATTTATATTGAACTATTATTTGATTGTTATGATATTTATGTGATTGTAAGGAGCGAGAGACTTTTCTTTAAAGTCGACTTTTTTATTTAAAAAACAATTTGATTTTTCTGTGTGTAGTTCCGATACTAGTATCGGAATTCCGATACTAAGATGCAGTATCGGAAATCAGTATCGATACTGAAAACTTTCCGATATTACATGCCCTAGGTGATAGACAGGTGATGGTTTCTGTTGAATAAAGTTAAGTAACTATCATATTGGCCGTGGTATTGTACAATCCTAAACTACGTCATTCCTCCGATTACCCATATCATAAACATTTCCCTTGATTCTGGCCAATTCCCCTGTTTGCGCGCTTTTTTGTTTCCTTGTGTGAGAGGGTAGTAGTTAGCACGATATATGGTTATCGGTGTACCGTCCACACAAGCGATTTCGCGGCGCGTCCCAGCATTCCGCACGACTGTCATACTAGCATTATTTACCCGCCCTCCAGTAAAACGGAGACACCACCCCTCTCAATGGCGTAAGGCCTTTGTGTTCTTCCCTTCTAGCCCATTTTCGACCCATATCCGTTCTTCCGTTTCTCTCTAAAGCCGTCGAAGCTGGTGTTTAATGAACACTGTTCATTAGCAGTTTTCGAGGTTTATTTACAGAAATAGCCCTATTAGCCATTGCAAGCTGGTTTCAGGCCTGGGCACAGCACAGTTTTCGACCTCCTTAAAGTGACTGGCGACATTAGGCAAGGTATGGAGGATACCAAAGTCACAGTCTTGGTACTTATTGATTTCTCTAACGCTTTTAATGCCGTCAGTCACGACGACATCCTTCTTTCAATCCTTTCTCATCTTATGGTTTCATCCGAGGTTCAGGAATGGTTCCTTCTTATCTTCGAGAGCGCCGGCAGTCGGTCCGCATTGACGAGACATCATCAAGTTGGTGTAACCTTGATGCTAGCGTTCCACAAGGCGGCATTCTTTCTCCATTATTATATTTAATATTTATTAACTACGTCACCCTCCACCTTCAGTGTGCGTATCATCTGTACGCCGATGACCTTAAGCTTTACACTCAAGCAAGTGTGGATGACTTGTCAGACGCCATTGGGAAATTAAACCGAGATTTAGAAGTGATTAACGACTGGTCCCGCAGGCAGGGGGGGTGTCACTCCGTAATGGGCGATTTTCCGATATAAAAAAAAATGAAATTGGTTCGTAATGACTTCATAGATGGCGCTTAGCATAGATTAGTATGGCGCCTAATAAAAGGAGAGTTCATGGAGATAAAGTCTATAGCTGCGTAATATTTATTCCATTCCAAAATAGAAAATAGGTCCTGATGTCCTGAATGTAAATAGGTACAATTTTTTATTTTTGGTTGACAAGCTAAAGTGTAGAATTCATTACAGCCTTAGGAACTTCTCGGCTTTCATAAAACGACATCTATCGAATGTTTTTGAACTAATTTTTATTTTTTAAATTGGGCTGTCAGAAAATTGCCCATTCGGTCGGTTTATTCACCTACACGCTCATTCCGCACGTGTGGACAATTTAGCCAAGTGTCACGCTCACGCACGCACAATTTCAAGTTCGTAAAAATAATAGCTCAATGTTCGTAAATAGTTCATTGATTACTGTTTGCGGTCGTCCTTACCACAAAACGCGGTTCAAAGTTAGACTAGGTTTAGTAGACAGGTACTGTGGTTAAGCATTTAATAACGCCCCTACAAACCAAACCCAGCGGTAGTACTTGGTAAATTTACCTACACCATGAATTATCTTCGGACTAGCGCTAAATTTGGCTTCGCAAAAACGTTTATTTTAATATTTTACTGCAGTACCGACCCCAGATCGCGCCCCGTGGCAAGGCCGGAAAATTTCATAAATCCTATGCCAGGAGCTGGACCTCATATGGAATATTATGAGACTTTTGATTAACATTTGAATTTATCTAAAGTACATTTACACAATGCCAATCTAGTGTCAAGTTTCAATTACATACATCATAGATCAGGAGCTGAGAGCAAAACAACACGGAACCCTTTAAACTTTATCAAAAATAAATAGTTGAAAGCGCGTGAAGTAAGCACAATAGGCACAAAAATACTAGGGTCACAGCAGAGGCAAAGGAGGAAGTACACTAGACAGAGTTCATTACTCCAATCAGCTGATTGATAGTGTTGTCATAATGTCGATAAACTCGTATTATTTTTAAAAGTATGTAGGTACTTCCACAATGCCCGAGATATCAAGAAATGTTTTTATGTGTACCAGCTCACTAAAAGTAAGTGATTAGGTACGTGAAATATGGCTGGCCCTGCTTGATACAAGCAGACCTTTTTTTTTATACTAAGCCCGGCAAATGACCCCACTCCACCTGATGTTAAGTGGAAATGAGATCCAGGCGCGAGGACAACTGGTGCAGCGTAAGAGACGTAGCATCAGTCATCCTCACTCTGCCGGCCCACAAAGTGCTTCTTCACGCCTCGTTTGAAGGACCCTATGTCATAGGTAGGAGGGAATACGTGTGCTGGCAGACTATTCCATCTTTTGGAAGTGCGGCAAAGAAACGAGTCACCAAATTTCTTTGTGCGTGATGGAATGTTAGAGACTGTAAATTGGTGACTCCGGAGAGCCGCACGCGTACTCCTATGGAGGAAGGGAGAAGGAGGGATGAGGTCAAAGAGTTCTTCAGAGCACTCGCCATGGTATAAACGGTAAAAGACGCTGAGTGACGCAATATCTCTACGCAATTGCAAAGGCTCGAGAGTTTTAGTGAACTCCGCATTGCCGATAATGCGCACAGCGCGGCGCCGAATCTGTCCAAGGCATCGAGAAGGTACTTTGCGGAGCCGTCCCAAAGGTGAGAGCAATACTCCACGCAAGACCGCACCTGTGTCTTGTATAATAGACACAACTGATCAGGCGTGAAGAATCGCCGCACCTTGTTCAGGACACCGAGTTTACGTAAGGCATTTTTAATCACGGTTTTGATGTAGTCCTTTTGGTTCAGATCGCAGCGGATATCCATACCGAGCATGTTAATACTGCTCTGCAGGCCTAGAGATGTACCCTGAAAAGAGGGAAGGGGAAGGAATGGCGACTTTTTCGCTGTGAACGCGCACACCTGTGTTTTCTTGGCATTGAACTCGACCAGATTATCGGAGCCCCATTTAGAAATGAGGTCCAACACCCGATCGAGCTCAATGACAAGATTTGCTCGCTTCATTTCGGTGTCTACCCGCCCAGCCGTTGGGTGCCCATTATATCCCCCATGCACTGTGCTATCATCTGCATAGCAATGAATGTTTCCAAGAGGAAGCATGTCATTGATATGCAGAAGGAACAGCGTGGGGGATAGAACGGAGTCTTGGAGAACACCAGCGTTCACTGACATGAACCGCGAAGCGCATCCATCCGAGAGGACACGGATTCTATGCTCATGCAGGAAGCTGGCAATCCAGGTACAGAACTGAGCGGGCAAACCGTATGCCGGGAGCTTGGAGAGAAGAGCTTTGTGCCAGACCCGATCAAAAGCCTTGGCTATGTCAAAGCTAACTGCCAGTGACTCGCCACGCTTGTCAATAGCCTCACCCCAGAGATGTGTGACGTACGCTAGAAGATCACCCGTTGACCGTTTTAGCCGGAACCCATATTGACGATCGTGAATTAGGGAGTGATCTTCTAGGTATCGAACAAGCTGTTTGTTCAATATTCGTTCTAGGGTCTTACACAACACTGAAGTTACGGCTATAGGGCGGTAATTAGTCGGATCAGACCGATCTCCTTTTTTAGGGATCGGTTGCACATTAGCTTCTCTCCAAGATTCCGGCACACAACCCGAAGAGAGCGAGAGACGGTACAGACGCGTTAACAGAGGGGACAACTCCGCTGCACACATTTTCAGGACTATTGCTGGGATGCCATCAGGACCGTTAGCTTTCCGGACATCGATTGACTGCAGTTCCGCACGGACATCACACTGCCTGATTTTAATATCAGACATTGTGTGGCCACAGTGAGGAACCCTTTCTTTATTTAGTTTTTACCCTAGTAAGATAAGCTCAATTTAATTTGTTTTTGCATTTACAAACAAAGTTAATCTGCCGTTAATTTAAAATCAGAACAAGCTAAAGCCATCACTAGCAGGGTCATGAACTCTGTATGATATACTGTCTACAGTGCAACTCCTGTTTATAAAACTACGTGCCCTAGTCAGCCACGCCTCCGCCCCCTACCAGGCGCACAGTTTTACAAACAATAGGTTTTACTGTGACGGCGGCGGGCGGCGAAAATCAAAAATCTTTGACCATGGCGGCACATTTAACACAAACAACCCGCCTGGGTTGTTTGTCGGCAGTCGCTTGGCGGCATTTTTTGTTCGATTTGTTAAACAAAGACAGATAAGTAGGCAGCTATTTTACTTTCGTGATTTAATAATTTGTATTAAGTAGGTACCTACCAGTAGCGAAGCGTGAAATATTGAGAGAGGTACTCCGAGCGCGGGCACGCAGTCTTGAGTCCTTTCCGAAAATCTGTGATTCACATCCTGGCTTCAGTCTTGTATAGGCAGATGTATCTTCAGTCCACTTTTACTATACGTGTAAGCATTGAGATATTGAAACAGTGTCTTGCAAGCATAATAGAAGTGGCTTTGATAAAAGCCGTTTGTGGTAAAATTATGATAATGATGTAAATTAAACAAAACTTAATCGACTAAGTACTAATAATACTACTTTTAACCACTCACTCTTGGATTTTTTGACACTTTTTTGACAGTAACTGTGAACGTGAAATTTGACTGAATGGAGCATAGACTATGCGATATTGTGCGATAACAATACATAAGATGAACCACAGAACCGAAATAACCAAACTTGTTCATACTAAAGTAGTCTGTAAGTCTATGATAACACGGTACAAAGTCAAGTGTGTTTTTGTAGGTGCGGTCTCATGCGACCGCTTGGGGTTTGAGGGGTACTTAACTTTGCAAAGCATGTTACCTCACAAAGCAAATAATCTGTCAAACAACAATCTAAAGCTATTAATGCCGACATCTTACAATTCTACCGATTACTTTGCAAATCTACTTACTCTAAATACGTAATTTCGACTTATTACAATATCTACTTACCGCAAATACCTAATTACAACGTACTTCTTCGTAACTACACACACATCACTACACTACACACAACACAAATAAACAAAGTCCAACTACAATACTAACACTATTTTATACCAAGAAATAAATTCTAATAGGTGAAACTAACTAATAAATTCAAATATTAATTTAAAAACACAGTCTTGCATTCAAAGATGGATGGTGAATTGCAATTACGTCAAATTATCTGTCAAAAGAACGACCGAAAACGATATTTCTCCATCTCGCTCACCCCGCACGCAAATTGTATTGTAAATTGTAATACTTTCTCTATCAAGTAACTCGGTTAGAGCCGGCTTCCTGGGAGCTGCCAATACGCGGGTACAATTATTGACCTATGTGACGTCATGACGTGTATTTTGTATTAGAAGTTTAACTGCCAAAAAGCCGATCGCGCCTGCGGCTTATTTTATAGCAATATGTTGTTGAAAAGCAAATGTTGTTGTTAAGCAAATGTTGTTGATTTATTGTCCATAGTGTAGGCGTTTTGTAATGTTTATCTACTTTTATAATTACTGATTGTGCCATTTCTCAATTACGGTAGAGAGTGGTTGTGTTCTAAACTTCTGAAGGGAAGCCGGTGGGAATCGAGTTGTATGGAACCTTCGTCACTGGTTACCTACCTAAGTAATTATTATCAAAGTAATAAAAATATTTTCATTTTACAGTCACATTGTTTCGACTCTAAAGTAGATAGTATTTTAAGGGTTAACAATGCTCACATCCGTAGGTATGTACCCTTGAGTACATGTGACCCCTGGGTGGTGCTAATTGAGCATTTGGCGGTAGAGCCTAGCTCGCCCGGTTATCGACCACCGTGCGGTAGTGTACGCCCGCCAAGTGGTCTGTGCTCCTCGCAGGTCGCGTTCCGGGAACAGCGCCGCACTACCGGAGCCAGGGGAGCGGCTATTGTTGCAAACTGTGAACCAGAGAGTTCTGCCGTGGAACCATTGAGAGACGAAACTCGACACGCCGGCCAGGGAGACCCGTAGAAACGGTGGTGCCGCTGGCCGCCCGTGGCATAGTACAGGGGCCCGACCGGGGCTAACCACCTCGGGAGGCTGCCTCACCAGGTCGCGCATAATCTCGGAGTGGATCGTCGTGCCGGTTGGTGACCGGAAATGGTGGGACCCGGCGACCACTTCCGGGAGGGTATGGGGGCCCTTTCGTCCGGCGTGTCGGCTGTGGTTGCAACGCTCTTCCAATAGTGAAGCGGTAAACTCTCGCTTTGTTCATTTCTTTGCAACAGTAGTGGCTCCTTCTTCACGTCCCTTCCTTCCCCTTTTCCAATGACAGTGCCTAAAAAGAATGCAGGTAATACAGCGGCTTCCTCCTCTCCCACCACCAATTCGCTGTTTGAGGTGGAGTTCACTAACATCCGTGGGCTCCATTCTAACCTCAACGCGTCCACCAACACCTCGAGACGGCGCGGCCTGCATTGCTTTTTCTGACGGAGACTCAAATTCGTCGCCCTGCTGACACGTCTTATTTAAGGTACCCTGGCTATCAGCTTGAGGACCAATTCCGCGCGAAAGCCGGAGTATGTCTGTACGTGAGGGCTGACATTTGTTGTCGTCGTCTGCACTGTTTGGAAGACCCCTCCTTTCCCATCCTTTGGGTGCGCATTGAATTCGGCTCCCGTTGCCGTGTCTTTGCGTGCCTCTATCGGTCCCACACAGGAGATGCTAACACAAGCAGCCTTTTTGACCACCTCGGCCGAGTGACTGATGTCGCGCAGAAGCGATTCCCAAACAACGAGGTGGTGGTTTTGGGGGACTTCAACGCCCACCATGAAACATGGTTGGGCTCCTCCAAAACTGATCAAGCTGGTAGAGTCGCTCATGCCTTCGCTCTGACGCAAGACCTGACGCAACTGGTAGACCAGCCCACCAGGATGCCAGATATCATAGGTCACGCGCCCTCCTTGTTGGACTTATTGTTGACGAGTCGCCCTGCAGGGTATAGAGTGTCGGTGCTTGCACCTCTAGGCTCGTCAGACCACTGCTTGGTCATTGCCACAGCACTGCACAGCGTTGGTCCACCGAAAACGGTGGAGACCAAGCGTCGTCTGTGGCACTACTTGTCGGCGGATTGGGACGGATTGCGTGATTACTTTGCATCCGTCACATGGGGCCAGAGCTGCTTTCTTGGAAAGGACCCATCGGAGTGCACTTATGCCATCGCTGATGAGATCTTGTTGGGTATGGAATATTATATTCCATTTACAGATCTTGCCAGCGTTGGCAGACAGCGGCCTTGGTTCAATCGCGAATGCGCCAAAGCTGCTGAATGCAATCAGGCGGCGTATCGTGCTTGGACGAGAGCTTGCGCCCTGAATGTTCCTAGTACCAGCTCCTTGAAGGCGGCCTACAACAAGGCCTCTAAGTCTAACAAGAGGGCTCTCGCAAGAGCGGATGCACAAAGAGTGGCAAGGGTGGGGCGGGACTTGATCTCGCACCCTATGGGTAGCCGCAGCTATTGGCGGCTCGCTAAGGCCGTGCAGGCCAACTTCTGCTCTCCCTCGCTGCCCCCGTTGAAACATCCAGATGGCTCGTTAGCTTATCAGCCGCTTGAAAAGGCGAACTTGTTGGCTGAACATTTCGCGGCCAATTCGCGCGTCGACGATTGTGGCGCCGCTCCACCTCTTATAGCACATTGTGGGGCCACCATGCATGATATTCGTATCAGGCAGTGTGACGTACGTGCCGTGCTGCGGTCGCTCGACGTGCGGAAGGCTAGCGGGCCGGATGGTGTTCCGGCGATTGTGCTGCTCAGATGCGCGGCTGAGTTGTCTCCTGTATTGACACGATTGTTTAGGGAGTCTTACGATACTGGTATTGTGCCGGTGTCTTGGAAGGAGGCGAACATACAACCCATCCCCAAAAAAGGGGATCGCTGGGATCCGGCCAACTATCGACCCATCGCTGTAACTTCTGTGCTGTGCAAGGTGTTTGAGCGGATAATTAATTCCCAGCTCATTCACTACCTAGAGGATCACTCGCTGCTCCATGATCGCCAGTATGGGTTCAGACCAAAGCGATCAACGGGTGATCTTCTAGCGTACGTTTCTCACGCGTGGGGTGAAGCGATGGTCAAGCATGGCGAATCCCTGGCAGTTAGCCTTGATATCGCCAAAGCTTTCGATAGAGTGTGGCATCGTTCCCTTCTTTCCAAGTTGCCGGCCTTCGGTGTGCCGCCCCGTTTGTGCGCCTGGGTTGCAGACTTTCTAGAAGGGCGGAGGATTCGTGTCCTTTGTGAGGGTAAGTCCTCCGCGTTCTACAAAGTCAATGCCGGAGTGCCGCAGGGTTCTGTGCTCTCACCTACTCTATTTCTTCTGCATATTAATGATATGTTGTCCTTGGGCAATATTCATTGTTATGCGGATGACAGTACGGTGCATGAGCGGTACTTGGGACATCCTGCGGCAAATCAAGCCGATATCATGGTGAAAAGGCAAGAACTGGTTGCCAAAGTGAACCTGACTCTCGGTCGTGTCTCTAAGTGGGGATCCAAAAACCTGGTCGAGCTTAATGCTAGCAAAACCCAGGTTTGTGCATTCTCGTTCAAGGTAACTCCCTTCCTTACTCCTCCCTCTCTTCAGAACTCTCCGTTACCCATTTCGGTGAACCTCAGCATTCTTGGCATGGACATCGGCCAAGAACTGAATCCAAAATGCTACATCGAAAATGCTATTTAAACTGCCTCCCGGAAGTTGGGTATTCTCAATAAAGTAAGGCGGTTTTTCACTCCCGAGCAGCGCTGTTTGCTGTACAAAACTCAGGTGCGATCGAGTATGGAGTGTTGTTCCCATCTATGGGACGGCTCCGCTAAATACCTCCTCGATGCACTTGATAGACTGCAAAGGCGAGCGGTACGCATTATTGGAGATGCTGAGGTTACAGCTTCCCTTGAGGACCTCCAGCTGCGTAGAGACATTGCTTCTCTCAGTGTCTTCTACCGGTACTACTACGGAGAGTGTTCTGAAGAACTTTTTGATCTTATCCCGCCCTCTCCTTTCCTCTCCCGGACTACACGTGCTGGTCTTAGGAACCACCATCATACTGTACGGACTATCAGTACTCGTACCAAAAAATTTGGCAAGTCGTTCCTCTGTAAGACCATTCGGCTTTGGAATTCTTTTCCGGCGCATGTGTTTCCCAGCTCCTACAGTCCCGGGTCTTTTAAGCGGGGCGTGAAACGGCATTTATGCAGGCCGTCATGAATGGGTGCGCTCGTTATCGTGCTTATTCCACGGTGGGGGCGCTCTCATTATTTTGGACTGCATCGGCTGCTTACCATCAGGCAGGATGCAGTGACTATGACGAGACATTATAAAAAAAAAAAGATACGCTTACCAACGAGTAGGTAGGTACCTACATAGGTCTTAGATTAAGATGACTTATTTTTGAAACGACTCAATACAACTAAAGCGAAGCACTTTGAGGTGTAGTCACAGAATAGATAATCGTACTACTCTTAAGCTGGCCACTGACGATCAGTTTTGCGCGTGAGTCCTGGCGTAAAACTGTAGCGTCACTCCAAATGGTTTTACGCCAACAAGATTTCCCCACTCACTGGCGTCACTCTGGATCGTCAGTTCTCGACCGGCCGGTACAATCAATTTTAAACTTTATTGTTAGGTTCTAAGGATCAATATTCATTGGAGAAATTCACTCACTCACGGTCAGTCGACAAAAAAAAATGTCAAGCTAAAAACTGTTTAAAACATTAAAAATAACAAAGTATCATGTAACTTACAGATGGGCGGGTGGGTAAAATTGGGAGGAAGAGTAAAAAAGGGTATTTACCCATTTATACCCATTTATACCGGGTATTTTTATTAAACACGGGGTAAAAATTGAATACTGTCTATAATAATATCCTTAAAACGATCTACGATGTTAGTTTCGATCTTGACCATTGAAGATAAAATATTGATTTCAAATAAAACACAGTTGATTATATTTTAAATCTTTAATCAACATCTATTTTTAACTAAAACACAACAAAATAGCGGAGATCTAGCTAGTTGAAATGCACTTCGAATGAACATGTTCGCGTACGAAAAATACCACGTGGAGTGGAGGGCGAGAGGCTGCGTGCGGTATTATGGGGACTGCTAGAAACCGCAAGAAACTTCAAAGGCTGGTCAGGTCATGTGTGTTAAACATGACGAAAAAGGAATTGGTGTTTTTGCCATTTTTAATTAAATAATTCATTTTGTGAATTTTAATTTGATAGTCTTTGAGTACCAAATTTATTTTAAAGCAATAACATAAGAAAAATGAAATCAAAAACAATTAAAAATAACGATTATTTACAACGCGCGGGCAACGACGGCCGGCCTGCCGACCATCGTCTGTTGACTCGTCCGCGTCAGCTGGGCGATAAGTACCTACGTTAGTCTGCAAAGTGCAATAAGACCCCATTTATTTTCTTTTTACAACTGAAATGAAATGTGCGTGTTTAAGGTGCAGTTAAGTCCAACGATTATCGATAGCATCAAGTTATGTTATGGTTCCGATAACGCGCATAAAATGAAAATATTATTATTATTTCCCTCACATGTACGCGCAACCTCGCATCATGTCGGAGCTGCTGCGGTAAGTGCTGAAAGTCGCAAACGGAACAAGTACGCGAATCTAGGCCGCAACTATATATTTGTTCCGTTTGCGGTGGAGACATTGGGTCCATGGGGGCCGGAGGCAAAACAGCTCGTTAAAGAGTTAAGTACTCGACTTATTGAAGCCTCCGGTGACAAGAAAGCTGGCAGCTACCTCTGCCAGCGTATCAGCCTGGCAATCCAAAGAGGTAACGTTGCCAGCATTCTTGGTACCGTCCCCATGAGCCCACAGTTGGAGGACATCTTTTATTTATAGTTTTATTTTCTATAGTTTTATGTTTAGGTAAATAGTTTAATTTTGTTCAAGTATTTAAGTTATTTTGTTGTTTTATTAAATTATTGTCTTAAATGAGTAAGGGAAATCCATTTATTATTAATATATTAATTATTAATGATGTTGCCCAACCAACTCGCAAGCTAACTCAACACAATAGCGAGCGAGCGCTGCCATCAAGGCCCCAAACGCAAACAGAGGGTGTAGGAAGCAAAACAGTCTCTGGTTAGGGAGCAACGCGCAGGTGGGCAACAATATCCTATTGGGGACCCGAGTCCCCTCCCCTCCTACTAGCACGAGGCGGGAGATGGCCTTGCGCCAACGGATCCCAAGCACCACCATAAGTGGAGTGGATAGCCGAGCCGATGGGAGAGGGGGTGGCGTCGAAGGTGAGGAGTTCACCCGATCCCTGCCACGAGCATGGGCGCATACAGGGTGGTGACCGAACCACCATAGCGTAGGTTATAGGGGCCCAATGGCACCCGCTGCAGGCCGATTGTCGCCTCCAAAGGCCCTACCTCTCCCAGACTTCCTCCCCGAAGGGACGGGAGCATGAGTTACAAGATAAGAAATGGTACCCCGATCGGGCCCTTTTTTAACTGTAATTATTATTATGTTAAGTGTTAGATTAAAAATGAAAAAAAACACGAATTCCTTTTTATGTCATTTTTAAAACACTTGACCTGACCAGCCCTTGAAGTTTCTAGCGGTTTCTAGCACTAGCAGTCACCTTATATTTTGCGCGTGCGACGTTGCCAGCTTGCAGTAACAGGGAGAATGATAATTACATTACTCACTTTATACAGCGTCATTTGAATTAAGTATATGATTTTTATGAAATAAAATAAATAAGGCCAGCGGCCCGGACGGGATTCCAGCTAGACTATTTAGGGTCTGTGCGCCTGAATTGTCTCCGGTTCTAACGCGTCTGTACCGCCTTTCTCTTCTTACTAGAGCGGCCTCATTCCTGGAAGCTTGCAGATGCCAATATGGCTTTCGGCGGGGCCGTTCCACGGGGGACCTTCTGGTGTACCTTATACACACATTGCTGGGGCGAGGCAACCGAGAAGCATGGCGAAGCGCTTGCCGTGTCGCTTGACATATGGAAAGCCTTTGACCGGGTCTGGCAAATACAAATACAAATACAACTACAAATATTTTATTTGCATAAACACAGTTATAAGAGATCTTCATACATTCATAGAGGTACATGTGTTTAGCCTGCTCGCAGACATGCAAAATTTCTAAATTTGATGGTATATTGAATAATGTGCAAGTAAGACTACTAAGACACTAGACATTCAGCTAATTTTGCCAATCTAAATATTCCTTAGACTTATAAAAACATTTTTCTATTAGCCATTTGGTTAATTTTTTTTTAAATAAGACTCCATTTAGGTCTTTCAAATTTTCAGGAAGTAAGTTATATATAAATATACTCATGTTAAATACATTTCTTTTATATATATCCTTGCGGCAGGGAGGTTGATATATTAAGTCTGTATATTGTTTCCTTAACTGTCTAGAGGTAACTTCTTGGCGGGTTTTGTAGTACAAAGGGAAAGATTTAATAAAAATACATGCTTCTCTTATGTAAAGGCAGGGCAACGGTAATATACCATATTTTTTAAAATATGGTTTGCAACTGTCTAAGTACCAGATGTTGCTCAATGCCCTGATACATCTCTTCTGTATCAATAAGGCTCTCTCTACATCAACAGAGTTCCCCCAAAGTAATATACCATAGCTAAGAACCGATGATACGTACCCATGGTACGCAACAAGAGCAGCTTCAATTGAAACATTCTGTCGTACTTTTTTTATAGCAAATGCGAAACGTTGTAGTTTTTTGCAGACAGTATCAGTATCAGTATCGCTGGCTTGCTGAGCAAGCTTCCAGCGTACGGCATCTTTGCTGATTTTCGTGTCTGGATTTTGGACTTCCTAAGTGAACGGTCAGTCAGAGTAGTCATTGATGGCTGTTCCTCCGACCTCATGGCTATCGATGCCGGGGTCCCTCAGGGTTCCGTTCACTCTGCTACCCTTTTCATGGTGTATAATAACGATCTGCTCAAGCCGGGAATTGTTGGGTATGCAGACGACAGCACGGTCACAAAGAGGTATCTGTCTAGCGCAAGGGTCGGCGGAGAGGAAGTTCGTTTAACGGAAGGAGTCCTTTTAACCTGGCTCCTACTTTCCGGGGTGTAGATGTACTAATTACCGACAACTTCGGCATGAAGTTGACCTCCAATCTCAACTTGGGCAACAACATCGAAATCAAGGCTCAAACTGCGGCGAAAACGCTGGGTGTCCTAATAAGGTTATGCGATATTTCACGCCGGGACAGCTTCTAACTCTATATAAAGCACAAGTCTGGTCTTGCGTGGAGTATTGCTGCCACCTTTGGGACGGCTAAGCAAAATATCAACTTGCCTCGTTCGATTCAGTAGAACGCAGAGCCAGGAAACTTATAGGTGCCGATAAGCTTGTGAAAACCAAGCTTCACAGTCTCGCTCACCGTCCGTCGCTCAGTTGCATGCTTGTCGGTATTTTACAGGTTGTACTTCGAAGACTGTGCTTTTGAGCTACACGAGCTCATTTCACCGTCCCCTTTCCAGTATCGGGAGTCCAGACGTACGGCGGGTTACTTACCACCCTTTTGATATTCCACTCATACGCACCAAGCGCTATTCGTTTTCATTCATAATGCGTACAGCCAAGGTATGGAATTCCCTGCCGGCGTCTGTGTTCCCGAGTGCATATAGCCCAACATCTTTAAAGCCCGAGTGAATAGGCTGCTTCTGGGCAAGCTCGCTCCATCGTCGGATTCTTCTTAATCCTACGGATAAGAATGTGGCCAGGAGCAAGCCCATCTATTATAAAAAAGTAGTTTTTAAGGAACCGGGAATAGGTTGACTTCGTAATTCGTATGTCAAATACCTAAAAGAACAAGGAATACCAGGGTGCACGTCCCAGACATGATAATTACAACAGAAATTGAACTACAAGTATAATCATTATCATCATACATAATATAAATATTTATTTAATTAAAGAGGAAATACATTAAGGAATTAAAAATATAAGAACAAAGAACCTAAAACTAAAAAACTTTAAAAATTTATTATAAAAACTAAAATATATTATTAAAAGGAGTCCCTTTAGGCAAGGTTCCGAAGATACTGGCAACGTTCCCCCGTTAAATAGCAAGACTAATTCTTTGTCCGAGGTAGCTGCCAGTTCTTCGGTCTCCTGTGATGTCGACTAACCTTTTTGCCATTTCCTTAAAAAGCCTTATAGCACTAGGACCACTAGGACCCCACGGACCAAGGGTCTCGACACCGAATGGGACAAAATCATATTCGGAGCCTAGACCCCTGTACTTGCATGCTTTAGCTTTTTCAGCCGCTTCACAAGCCGCACCAGCTCTGTTGTTGGTTCCATGTAGATGGGAAGGGGCCAGCGTGTCTGAACAAGTTGCATCCCATACCAGCACCCTGCCCATCTTCCATGGAATCAAACTCATACCGTCCGGTCTCTTGCCATCGTCTCTTGCAATACCGGTCGGCTCAAGTAGACTTGGCACGTTGATGGTTGCAAGGGACCGGCGTATGATATCGTTAAGTGCGGCATGTCTCGAGAAGCGACCTGCACTTTTTTGGCATGACAGTCCGTGATGTGATGTCCGACAGCTTGTCGACATCACTGCCACAGGGACATTTATGAGGAAATTGAACTAGAAATGATAACTAACGTATGAACATTTTGAATATCTTAATAAACAAAAGTCGTGCCTTAGCTCGAAAATGAATAGAATTCCACTAAGTATTAGACTTAGAATGACTTAAAAATATGCTTTAGTCGGTATGTTATAGTATCTATAACCAAATTCAATAATTGGTTTAAATTAAACTGAGTTTAATTTTTATCCGGTATAAATTAAAAATGGGTGGGTAAAAATAGGTAAAAATGGGTATTTACCCTGTGATATAGTGAATTACACTATCAGCACGTACTCAATAGTACGTGATAATTAAGGTCTTCCTGATTGACAAGGCGTCCTTCCTCTAGTCACGTATAGATGTGATGTTAATTAGTATTTAAGATGATACACGAGAGGATAAAGGGAATTTGATTCAACGCAAGACATTGTTTCATTTCGGGTCTCCGTCCCAACGCCATTACATGGCGACCGTGACATGGTGTCACAAGTCCGCGCCGCGAAATCGCTAGTTGAATTCTACAAAATATCAGGAAAATAGTGCTACACGGGCCTACAAGAAGGACGAAGGAAATAAGAAGAAAAACTGTAAGCCAAAATTGTTTAACTATGGGAAACCCACAATCTAAAGACAATATTATTGTCAGTCAATCACCAACTCAATCGGCGGCAGCATCAACTCCCTTGGCCGTTGGGATGCAACTTTCAGAGATCTTTTTACTGACCATCGTCGTTGTACTAGCGGGCTATATAGTACTTAGGCTGCTACGTTACTTCAACGCACGACTATTAGAAGAGGTAGAACGCAGAGCGGTTCGACGGGCAATTGGACCAGCACAGAACGTGTAAGCCAGCACGAATTAATATAACTATGCTACCAAGAATCTATGTGTGTGTGTGAGTGATTTTTTTTTTTTTTTTCTAAAGTGTGTTCATGGCAAACCTGTCAGAACTCTTGAGTGAGCTTAAGGCTATTAGAGACTCTATTATTAAATTAAGTAAGGACAAACGTTATTCCGCTCAGGGGCAGAATAAGTTTTTAAGAGCAAAGGAAATTAAAAATATTTTTGAACAAATATCTGCAGACTTATGTAAAAAAGGGATAGATGCTGTAGAATTACAAATAACAAAAGCAATATCGTCAAAGTTTTTATGTAATTTTGAGGAAATCGAGTCACTCGTTAACCCGCATCATTCAGAAACGATCACAACCATGGCCACGTTCGATCTAAAAGTCGTGCTCACGCTCCTCCCAGTAGTAGATTGCGACGAAACGCAAATTAACCAACTAATAGACGGAATAGAGTATTATAGTAGTACCCTTAGAAACGAGGACCAGCCTCTGTTAATCAATTTTGTTTTAAAAACTCGTCTTTCTAGCAGTGCTAAAACAAAAATTAATAAGTCTTATGTGTCTGTGGCAGACCTAATAAAAGATATAAAAAATGTTTTAATTCCGATAAAATCATACACAGCCATTTTAGACCGAATGCTACGATGTAGGCAAGGAAACAAGACCATAGAAGTGTTTGGTAGTGAAATCGAAAAAATGTCCAACGATTTAAGTACAGCACAGGCTAATGGAGACGAGTCGGCATTTAATTTATTAAAGCCGATTAATGAAAAAATGGCTATCAAGCGTTTCGCTGACGGCCTAAACAATGCTCGTACAAGCATTATAGTTACGTCTAGGTCCGTAAGCACAGTTAGGCAGGCAATAACTATAGCCTTAGAACAAGAAGACTCGGTAGTGAAACCACCAATAAACAATTATGTTAACTATGTTTCGAACCAGCGATTTGAAAAGATAAATAAAAACTATCATCAACAATATAATAAGTCACGTAACAACAACGCGACGAGTCAGCAAGGTCGGGGTCGTGCCTACTATAACTCGAATAGGTTTCAGGGTCAGCGCAACACCAGGTTTACGTCACCTCATAATAAACGTAGGAATGTACATTTCTTAGTTGACTCAGCAGAACAGTCTAATGACGAGAACGAAAGTGAACGTCAGAGTATACGTCAGAACGAACATCATAGCGATGATTTTTTTCGTTCTGAATAGCGCTGAGGTAGATATTTGTAGTTATGGTAGTGGTAATTACGTTTGTTTTACTTGTAGTCAAACTCAAATTTCTCTATTAGTAGACACAGGAGCAAGCATTTCAATTTTAAAGTTAGATTGGTTAAATAAACTCCGTAGCGTGTCCCGCGACGCAAAGCTAGTAAGGGATGAAATTAAGATTAAAGGAGTATGTGGGGATTTAGTATCAATAGGTTATGTTTATCTAGACTTATGTGTTAACAATTATAATTTTAGGCATAAGTTTTATGTGTTTAGCAACTTCCACTGTAAAAATGATGGAATTTTAGGAGAAGATTTTTTATTAAAATATAGTTGTAAAATTAACTATGAAAATAAGCTGGTTACATTACAGGATAAGATAAGTCTAGAATTAGGCTTAGGTAAAAACATAATAACGACTATTCCAGGGAGATGTGAGGTCGTAAAATATGTTTCGTCAGAGATAAAGGGCGAATGTGTCATTTTAGCGGAGGAAGTTATTGCAGGCGTATTTGTAGCAGGCGCCGTGGTAGTAGGAGACGGGAAAAAGATTCCGGTGCGATTTTTAAACACACGGGAAGAAGATGTAAAATTAAATAACTTTAGCCCGAAAATTAGAAAATACTCGGATTATTTCGTATGCTCTTTTGATACGGAAAACGGAAAATCTGTCGAGAGGGTTAAACAACTATTCGATTTTCTTAAATTAAAAACATATCTTGGTGATGAAGAGAGACGGTCTATTGAGAAAATATGTGCAAAATATGCAGATATCTTTCATATGCCGGGTGATAAGCTATCCGTTACAAACTTATACGAGTACAACATTAAACTGCAAAATGACGCGTCTCCTGTTTATGTCAAACCGTATAGAATACCGCACGCTCAGAAGGCTGAGTTAATAAAACAGGTAGGTAAATTGTTAGAAGAAGATATTATCGAAGAGTGTACCAGCGAATGGTCTTCTCCATTATTATTACTTCCGAAAAAAGCTGACAGTAGCGGTGAAAAAAAGTGGAGAATCGTAATAGATTATAGACTTTTAAATAAAAAAATAGTAGACGAAAAGTTCCCGTTACCAAATATACAAGAAATTATTGACTCACTTTCGGGATGCTTATACTATTCTCATTTAGACCTCAGTTCTAGTTATTACCAGCTAGGGTTATCACCAGAATGTAGGAAATTCACTTCTTTTACAGCTGATAAGCAATATCAACTGAAAAGATTACCTATGGGTCTCAAAACGAGTCCTAGCGTATTTTCTAAACTTATGTCTATGGCTCTATCGGGTTTAAATCACGAGATATGTTTTCTATATCTCGATGACGTAATAGTTTTCGGGAAAAGCCTATCGCAGCATAATACAAATTTAATGAGTGTATTTGTGAGGTTTAGGTCAGTTAATTTAAAACTAAACCCTTGTAAGTGCGAATTTTTGAGGAAAGAAATTAATTATTTAGGGCATGTTATTACGCCAAACGGGGTGTTGCCAGACAACAGTAAAATCGAGGTCTTGGAAAAGTTCCCAGTACCTAAAAATGTAAATGAGATTCGTCGTTTTGTGGCTTTTGCGAACTTTTATAGAAAATTCATAAAAAACTTTGCCACAATAGTGTACCCACTAAACCGTCTTTGTAAGAAACATGTCGAGTTTCAGTGGACGGAAGAATGTGACGTGGCATTTCAGACCTTAAAAAAGTCACTTAGTTCATTTCCTGTCTTAGATTATCCAGATTTTGGAAAAGATAATGTTTTCCGGTTGCAAACCGATGCGTCAGGGGTAGCCTTGGGGGCTGTATTATCAAATGGAAATAATAAGCCCGTAGCTTATGCAAGCAGACAATTAAACAGTTCAGAAATAAACTACCCAACCATTCATAAAGAGTTATTAGGGGTAGTGTGGGCTATAAAACATTTTCGACCATATTTATACGGACGAAAATTTAAAGTATTAACAGATCATAGACCATTGGTTCATTTATTTAGCATAAAAGATCCTAGTAGCCGTTTAACTAAGTTTAGACTTTGTTTAGAAGAATATGATTTCGATATTGAATACATAAAAGGTTCCGAAAATGTAACGGCAGATGCCTTATCGAGAGTCATTATAACATCAGACGAGTTAAAAAATCTAAATTCAAATTTTTTGGGGGTAGTAACCCGGTCAATGAAAAGAACCATGGAGCAAAATAATGAACCCGCTACCTCTGGAAGTAGCAGGGTTGAGCCCCCTGTTGATCATAGGCAACCAAGAGTGGTAGATATTATGCAGAAATCACAAAATGATGTAAGGTTAGATATTTGTTCGTATGAAAACTTCGTGAAGTTGAGGAAAAAGAAAAGATACGTCTCACAGACGGGTGATATGTTATTTAGTGACTCTACTATTTACATAAATCAGGAATCTCTACTAACGGAGGCGCGCCGAGACGCAACGATAGGAGAACTGAGTGCATTATGTAAAAAATATAATATTGTAGAAGTCGTTGTGATTAAAAATGGGTTTAATAAAAAGTTTATTAAAATTTTGACCCAAACTTTCATGAAACATAAAGAATTACCGCGGTTATGTATTATTAATAACCAAGTTGAACATGTTACAAATAAAGACTTGATACGTGTTATACTAAATGATTATCATTTATTGCCGACAAGTGGTCATGTAGGCATAAATAAAATGACTAAGAATATTCGAAAAAAATATTTTTGGAGTAATATGCAAAAAGACATAACTGAATATGTGACTCGCTGTAAAGATTGCCAAAAGCAGAAATTTTGTAATAAAAATAATAAAGAGAAAATGGTAATAACCACTACAGCATCTACTTCTTTTGAAAAATTATATTTAGATATTGTGGGGCCGTTGGAGGTCGATAATTTGGGTAATAAATACATATTAACAATACAATGCGAATTGACAAAGTTTGTAGAAGCTTACCCAATACTTGATAAGTCAGCTGAAACTGTTGCTAGGGTTTTTACTGAAAATTTTATTTTACGATATGGTACTCCCAGGGTTATTGCGACTGACTGTGGAACGGAATTTATTAATTCCACGTTAGAAACAGTATGTAAATTGCTAAATATTGATAAGTTAAATTCAACACCCTATCATCATGAGAGTATAGGTTCACTAGAAAACTGGCACAAACATCTCGGATGTTACTTGAGAATACAAACACAGAATCAGTCGGCAAATTGGAGTACCTGGATACCATATTGGTGCTTTGCTTATAATAATTCTGTAAATACTAGTACCAAATACTCCCCTTATGAACTAGTTTTTGGGAAAACATGTAACGTACCTAGTAATTTAGTTAGTAAAGTTGATCCCTTATATGTATACGACAATTATCCATCGGAGTTAAAATTTAGATTGCAAAAAGCTCATAATGATGCCAGGAACAACTTATTAATATCAAAACAAAGTAGAAAAACTAATTATGATTTAGATTGTAAGGAAGTACACTACAAAAAAGGTGATCTACTCTTGTATAAGAATGAAAATTATAATAAATTGAATGACTTGTATTTAGGTCCATTTGAAGTTTTAGAAGAGCTAGGTACTAACGTAAAAATATTAAAGAATAATAAAGAATATATAGTTCATAAGAATAGGACTAAGATATTTAAAAAATAAGAGTTTACTTTTCAGGGAAGGGATGCCTAGCCTTTTCAGGGGAGGTGTGATATAGTGAATTACACTATCAGCACGTACTCAATAGTACGTGATAATTAAGGTCTTCCTGATTGACAAGGCGTCCTTCCTCTAGTCACGTATAGATGTGATGTTAATTAGTATTTAAGATGATACACGAGAGGATAAAGGGAATTTGATTCAACGCAAGACATTGTTTCATTTCGGGTCTCCGTCCCAACGCCATTACAACCCACAAGTCGGGTATTTACCGGGTAAATGCCCATGTAACAGTAAACAAAACAAATATTGTTACAATTCACTCGGAAATTGGAAACATGCTAACGGATTACACCACGTATTATTTTACTCGTATTTCGATGTATTTCTTATAACTTATTACCTACTGATCATTAGTCAGAATAATAATTTTCTAATAAACAACAGTACTTACATTAGATAAATCTGATAAAAACAGCACACAAAGATTCACTTCTTGCCGCTTGGGGCTTGAGAGGTAAAGCGAAGCACGTGTAGTTCACTGCACTTCACAATAAACAGTTTACAAAAGTGGCTCCAACACAGTCTCCTCAAAACCCGGGTCCCGCATATTTGGCTGGACCTCCGGACTCGTCCCACGAAAGGATCCAGTCTACTGGAGACGCAAAACCATTCGTCGAAAGCAATCCGCCGATGGCAAGCGTCGCTGCTCAGCTTCTGGTCTGCCGTCGATGAATCTCTCGCGGTACAGTTCACGAGCACCACGGAGACTGCCATTAGCTGCTCCGACACAAAGAATAATTTCGTAATACTCCTGATTACTTAGAAATGCCATATTAATTTAATAGGTAGTCAAATCGAAACTAAACAGCAAAAAAATAACTAAAAGTAGGTATGCACTCTGCAAGCTTTCACAAACAACTGCGAAAAAATTGTAGGCAAACATGCAAACAAACCTCCTACCGTACCGTTGGGCGTTGCTATGGTGGGGTGTGCCGCCTACTCCTGGTATTTAGAATTCGGAAAATGTAGTTCGCCCGCTCCCACAAAGGCACGAAAATGCGCGCACTGTCAACTGCGGGCAGGGCTGCGTTCCGTGGCTTCACTCGAGTGCACTCGAGCGCACTCCGGCGCGCGCTCTAACCGTTCCGTGGCTTGGTGAAATTTTACTCTGACGGCTGTCAGAGCGTAGTTTCATCCGTTCTGTGGCTCAGAGCGCAGCAAACAAACAACCATCAAATCGGATGGTTGTTTTTCACTCTGACAGCTATTTGACGTTTATATCATTGATAGTGTCAAATTTTGCAATTTATGTCAAAACGTCTCGAAAAATTCGGCCTGTTTGTTTCGTATTGTTTTACTTTTTAGTAATTAGGTTTAAATATTGTATAAAAGTGGAAAAAATGTAGACAAAAGAACAGTTTTCTCTCGCTTTGGACAGGAATACTTCAGAAGAGGTTATAAAAACAACTCGATCGTTCCGTGGCTCAGTTGCAACTCAAACGAGTTAAACTTTAACCAAACAACTACACCCAGAACGACGGAACGCACTCCGGTCTCATGCGACCGCTTGGGGTTCTAGAAGTTAATACCGCCCATAACCCTAGTAGTTTTTAGGGTTCGAAATTTAGACTACAGTTACGAAAACTAGCAATATTTTTAAATTAGTTAAGTTATTCATCAATTCATCACAAAATACTACCAAAGTGTAAACTGGCTTATTAAGCTCTAGCTGCGTATTATTTTTAGGTTTGTTGCCATTAATTTGGTCAATTAGTGATAAAATCTTCCATCACACGTAAGTTTTATTTAGTACATGTCACAGATGTTTAAAAATGTTATTCTTATTAACATTATTGTTGTAAACAAAAACGAATGACTGTGTTAAGTATTGAAACTTTGTGTGATACAACCTCGTTAAACTTAGTTAGTTAGTAAAGTTTAACTATGTTGTATCACACTAGTTAGAATTTCAGGAATGCTTACATTTATAGCGGGTCAACCAAAGCGGTTAGAAAAATAAAATGATCTACAGAACCCATTAAGAAGAAAGACACACGCGCACGCTTTCTTGTGACTCCGCCCATACCAGGAGTGACTCCTAGTACCAATACCGCCAATAAGTTAATACGGCCCATACTTTTTAGGGCTCGTAAATTAGACTTTGAGTTACGAAAACTAGCAATATTTTTAAATTAGTTAAGTCATTTTTTATCACTGTTCAAATTATTAACATTATTATTTTCTGTTTTTTTAGAGCCGACATATAAGTTACAATAAAAACTTACATGGTGACAGATTTTTTTGTTTTGTTATTTTTACTGCGAGTAAACGGGTGAGTTTAGTACAGTTCTGAATGAAACCCGTATTCACAAACATTTACTTGCCTAAGCCCCAGAACAATACTGCTTTAGTTATTGTTCAGCAGTGCGATTCTCTAAGTTAAAGCCTTGGTAGTAGCGGCTGCCGCAGCGCTGAGAATTGACTCTGCCTCTTTCATATTCATAGAATCGGAAAGAGACAGCAATCACAGCGTCTATGTGTCGCTTAGAAAATCGCGGTCTAACTAAGCAAAGTAGAAATGCTATGCGAAGTAAGACATTTCTCAGTGCGTTTCGTATGACCTGACCTGGTGATAGGAACACAGAATAATTGACTAAATGAACGTCTCAATTTTCTTTTCTAACTAATAATAGTAGGTAGTCGTAACTTATGTTCTTAGTGAAAAAAATAACAACACGGAACCCTTTAAACTTTATCAAAAATAAATAGTTGAAAGCGGGTGGAGTCAGCACAATAGGCACAAAAATACTAGGGTCACAGCAGAGGTAAAGGAGGAAGTAACACTAGACAGAGTTCATTACTCCAATCAGCTGATTGATAGTGTTGTCATAACGTCGATAAACTCGTATTATTTTTAAAAGTATGTACTTCCACAATGCCCGAGATATCAAGAACTGTTGCTGTCAGAAAATCGCCCATTCGGTCGGTTTATTCACCTACAAGCTCATTCCGCACGTGTGGACAATTTAGCCAAGTGTCACGCTCACGCACGCACAATTTCAAGTTCGTAAAAATAATAGCTCAATGTTCGTAAATAGTTCATTGATTACTGTTTGCGGTAGAAAAGGACCTAGGAAAAAATAGAACCTTTCTGTAAAAGAATATTTGATGCGTACTTTTTGAGTACATACGATATCTTTCCGTCTTTTCATTGTTAATTCAGTGCTAAATGGAAGGGCTGCGTGCTGTTTTAAAACTATGTGCATTATAAATAATTGTCGAACTGTCAATAAGTTGCAGGACTTATTTATGAGGTTAGTAGGAAAGAGATAGGGACGGCAAGTCGACACCTTGAGGATCGCTCACTGAGCTCTTTCTGTGGTTAGTAGTAAGGTTTTATTTACACCACCCCAAGTAGTAATACAGTAGGTTAATATTGATTCACAAAGAGCAAAATAAACTTGCTTTATTAAAGCTAAATTTACAATATGTTGTAGCTTTTTGAATACAAATATAAACTTACGCAACCTGTTATGTAAGTAACAATTGTACACTAACGTTGGCTGACCAACAAAATAATTTTTTTTTGAAATAAATAAAAAATCTAGTGTAAAAAATATGCAAAGTTGTCTCCCCACAGGGACATAGCGCCGCTCCCCAAGGTGACCGACGAGGGTTACCGGGTGACCGTGATCCGGGTGCGGCCCGGCTACCCGGACGGCTGCGCGGACATCGGGGACGTGGCGCGCGCCATACTGCTCGTCAGCGACGCCAGGATGCACGACGAGACGCTCATTGCGGGGGACGTGTTCGTTTGGGAGGTGAGTTTTCATTCTTAAATGTTTGCACATTAAGGCTCTGACACACGACACACAGATTTTGATGACGGCAGAGTAGGTAACTGCAGTTGGTACTGGCGCATCGACGGCTACTTGCTGCCTCATTCACAGCTGCAGCTACAGTTATATTTACGTTACGCACACGTAACGTAATCCCGGATCAGCAGCGGAAGGGTCCAGGCGTAGAACTTCGGGGCAGGAACTCTGGTGCAAGAACCCCAAGATTGGCGATTTATCGACTGGACCCTTCCGCTGCTACCTGTCCTATGCCAATTCATGCGTGTGAGGCTGTCATAGCTTCCACAGCTACGCTTCCGTTCCTACGCGTCAACACTCACGTATGTCTCACCATAACCAAACATCTCTCAGAAAAATAATATTACAGAGAAATATACAATAACTGCAACATGAAGAAGTCTACCAACCTTCATTGGCACCGAAAGCTTTGTTTTTGTTAATGTGTTGTCAACGATCTCAAAACCTAGTATGAAGATATCCCTTATAGCATCACCTAATGATGAAATGTATTGCAGCTATCAAACGTCCGAGCGTCGCTAGCAGCGAAGGTGATGGCTGCAGCGAGCGCGGTCCAGTTCAGGTAGGTGGTGTCAGCAGGGCGGATTATTTGCGTCTCCGTCAGGAACAACATTGCTGGCCGTGCCGTCTCAAGATGGTGGTGGACGGCATTGAGGTTTGCATGGAGTCCGCGGATGTTAGCGAACTCCACCTCAAACGGTAAGGTTGTGGTGGGGGTGTGCACCGCTGTATTACCAGTTTTGTTGTTAGGCGCTGTCATTTTAGGAGTGGAAAGAGAGAGGCGTGAATCGAGAAAATGATGCCGCGATGCGAATGGTCAAAGTGTGGTGGCCTGTTTCCCCAGGAATTTGCCCACAGACGAGTATTATTAACCCGCCGAACGGAAGGGCCCCCGAACCCCCCGGGAATGGCCGCCGGGACCCCACCTTCCGGTCACCAAGCGGCACGACGGACCACCCCGAGATTATGCGTGGCATGGTGAGGCAGCCTCACGAGCTGGTTAGGCTCGCTTGGGCCCTGTACTGTGCCACGGGCGGCCAGCGGGACAACCGTTTCTACGGGTCTCCCTGATCGGCAGGTTAACGAAGTCCTCCTGGCACTGGTTTGACGGAAGCCTCCACAGACCAAATCCATCGCAGCATCATCCTCTCGAGCTCTGGTTATACGCTGGCTGATCCCGAAACGCGACCGACAAGCAGTCACTTGACGTCTGTGGTAGGTATTTAACGTCTGCAGAGTCTGCAAACTCTGTAAACCTACCACAGACGCGCAAATCACCCCCCTACACGTCGGCAGTCGCATCTGCAGATGACGTCTGCGGATGCGTCTGCCTATGTGAAGAGGGGCCTTTAGACGCTACTTTTCTCACATCAAAAAATGAAGACGACCGGACCGACGTTGTTTTAGAAATATAAAAAGCGGGAATCGTTTCCTTTCCTAGTTGTTTTTCCCTAATAAACTATACGGTAATCGGTACGGTTATATTATAGGGTAAGTAATAGAGCAATCGGACGCAGTAGATGATCGAATATGTATTCATCATTATCATTATAAAAAACGTTCAGCCGAACATCAGCACATTATTATTAACAATTCAGCCCTTAATAACCTTTGCTTAACGCTAGTTCAATTTCTATGGGTAGGTTTTCATTGCCGACTACATACCATTTTACGATTAGAACCAGGACTAATGGCATAGTAGAATACATAATACCTAGTACAAGCTAATGGCTTCAGGTGCCTTCCGAAGCACGAAGGAGTTCTATATTTTATTTTGTTGTCTATTACTTACACTCATCTGAAAACCATTTCGAAACGAATGCAAGATTACAACCGAAACCGCTCTAGCCGCTGCATGGACTATCGCTGCTGTCAATTATTTTTATAAAAATAAATTGTTCTTGTATAAACACGACCACAATAATTTACGCGCCGCAACTAGTCTTACATTATTTGCCTACGGAAATGTGACAAACACATTTTTGTGCATTACTGTATAGGATTATCTACCCAATTAATCTGTGTCTCGTAGATGTTATTTAAGATGACATTGAACTAACCCGGATGGTCATTTACGCCTAAATGAAAAAAAATAGCACATGTTTCTTTAAAAAACATCATACTGTGTACAAGCCGATTTCCGTGTCTATAAAATTCCTCTCGTCAGTACCGCCCTGTCTTTTAACTTTTAAATTTAGGCACTCTTTAAAAGCATTAAAAGTTTTAATACTTCTAAAGAGTACCGTTTTCGATTTAGTTATCGAAAACGCGAATTTATGTGCCACTGAAGCTCGTTCGCGATGGGCTCACCACATATCACGCTGAGCACACGTGTGGTTGTTGTTTGATAAAGCGCGTACTGTGGCAGTGGGCTGCTTTTGCCTTCCTTCTTGCCTGGTCTCTGACTAACCCTTTGAGGATAATGTCGTGAGTGTATTTATGAAGCAGCGCCTCCTGGTCGCAAACGATCGAGGCTGGGCCCTTATTCTGTAACGATTCCTTGTTTCAAAACCACGTTAATTCCTTAAAAAGTTACGATATCTTCCCAAAAACGTATGCGTTTGACGTTAGTGCGCGGTAAGGTTTATGTCTGCAGACTCTGCAGACTCTGTATACCTACCACAGACGCGCAAATCACACCCCTGCACGTCGGCAGACGCATCCGCAGATGACGTTTGCGGATGCGTATGCCTATGTGAAGAGGGGGCTTTAGGTGTGGAATCTATAGATTTCGATACAGAATCAGGGCCCTGGTTATATTTTTGCGATAAAAAATCTTGATCGAGAATGGTGGATTGAACTCGCATTCGGCTTCCATTCTTATACTTACATGAAAAAAATCATGACGCATAAGTAAGTACTTTGCCCGGGGCGCCCCTCTGGGAGACGCAGATGGTTAGATGGAAATCGGACGCAGTGCAGCCGCCCTTATAAAAACTCGATAACTGTTAAGCTTTACCTACTATTGTACTCATGTAACAATACAGAACAAGACAATACAGACATATTTCATCAGATAATTTAGCTTCAAGAATCTTGCTTGATATTTTTAAGGCTATAATTTTAAGCCGTAGTGCGCAGATTGTGTGTGTTTTATTTTAATGTGTAAGTAGGTACTAAGTAGTTGGTTCGTAGTAAGTACGTATTTCTCGCGTAGACTTAAAAAACAACATTCAAATGTAAAGTCAAACGGCGACTCAAGCCTAGGTAAACATATTGTAAATAGCAAATTGCACACTACATATTAGCAATAACTTATAATAAGTTCTATTCAAAATCGAAGCAGTAACATCTTAACGTGTCGTCGTCCGTCATCATGGCATAGACAAATAAGGTATCGTCCATTCGTCCTTGGTCATGGTAAGTAGTTGCAATGCAAGAGTCGTCAGTTATTTCATATTTTTTGTGGCTCTAAAGTTATTTTTTGACGTTAATTGCTTAAACTAATTAAATAGGTAGATAGGTAGGTACTTACTTATTCAAAGAATGACTTAACAATTTGTGAACTGTCCTAAAAAATACAATCAACCAACTTATTAATGTCGGTACTTATCTAATTGTGTGAATAGATAAGTACTTAGTTGAAAAGCGAATAAAAGAGGGTTTTTTTTTCGGATGCCAAGCCATTTATGTATTATAGAGGCCCTACTCTCTAAGCGGATTAGAGACTTCATTGGCCCGTAATTCGTCGTACACTGCTGTGTGTGTATGTACCTCTTGCTATATTAATCGCTTGAAAACATTAGCAACGAATTACTGGCCCGGCTAACGGTAACAATTATTATTGAACACAGACGTAACACCGTGTTATCTATGTAAGTAATTTATATAATTTATTTTACTTATTTTATTTATTATCTGTAAGTAACCAAAGATCAAAAAGTGTATGGGACGAGGTGGCATTAGGTGGTGGTGCTGGTGGTGCACCCAGCTGGTGTTCTGAAACCAATATAGCTTGGACAAATTGCGACTTGGACAAACTGCGACTTGGACAAATTGCGACTTGGATAAACTGCGATTTGGACAAATTGCGATTTAGAAAAACTGCGATTTAGACAATTTAAAATGGTTTTTCAAAGTTGAACGAAATGCGACTTGGACAACATGCTATGATACCAGCTGTGCGAGGAAGCTAAGCGAAAGATCGAACAATAGAGTGACTTTGTGGTCCCGAGCCGTAGAGCGTGGTCTCGTGGTTCGTGATCCCGAGCCATCCCCGTGGCATAGAAGCTTAGAGCATTTAATGCTCTAATCTAAGCATAGAAGGGATGGTACACACTCCAGCAGATCGACCTATCCGAAACTTTCAAATTTTTCCAATCAATATTGATCTATATCAGTATGATTATAAAGTTCAAAATCTATTGATAGACATGTTGTGGTAGGTTGATATGCTGGCGTCCGTACTACGTTTTTTAGAGGATACTGCCTCCCCTTTCGCCGTCGAGCTTTTCCAACTGGGCGGGGAAGGGGCAGGTGAGTCCTAACCACCCACCTAACCCGTGGTCGCCCTTGGCCGCTGGCCTCGGTGTACGCGCAAGATTTTTTATCTTTAAACTATAGTTAAAAAAGGGCGGTCTAGTAGGGTGGAGGCACCAATTATCGGCCATGTCAACTTTTTTTGAACTTCGACTGCTTGTAATTTTTACGTTAATAGCATTTGCTTTCTTGCAATGCCTTTTTTGGGTAGAGGAATACTGAAATTCCATTGCTACATTCGCAAAATTACGAAACGTTATTTTTGATAATAAAGATTTTTTTTCCTAGTATGCTGATTTCCCTTAATATCGGCCTATAACACCCTAATATCCGAAGCCTGTGACCCTAATATCGGCATACCTTTTCTAGGTGAAGTTAGGTCAATAAAACTACTAACCAAAGTTAAAAATGATATCGTTTTATATTTCAACTCGAGTACAAATAATTTTTTTTAACTCTTATACAGCTTGTAGCAGGGCCAGCCATATTTCACGTACCTAATCACTTACTTTTAGTGAGCTGGTACACATAAAAACATTTCTTGATATCTCGGGCATTGTGGAAGTACCTACATACTTTTAAAAATAATACGAGTTTATCGACATTATGACAACACTATCAATCAGCTGATTGGAGTAATGAACTCTGTCTAGTGTACTTTCTCCTTTGCCTCTGCTGTGACCCTAGTATTTTTGTGCCTATTGTGCTTACTCCACGCGCTTTCAACTATTTATTTTTGATAAAGTTTAAAGGGTTCCGTGTTGTTTTGCTCTCAGCTCCTGATCTATGATGTATGTAATTGAAACTTTTTTTTTTTTTCACAGCGACTTTTTCGCTGTGAAAGCGCACACCTGTGTTTTCTTGGCATTGAACTCCACCAGATTATCGGAGCCCCATTTAGAAATGAGGTCCAACACCCGATCGAGCTCAATGACAAGATTTGCTCGCTTCATTTCGGTGTCTACCCGCCCAGCCGTTGGGTGACCGTTATATCCCCCATGCGCTGTGCTATCATCTGCATAGCAATGAATGTTTCCAAGAGGAAGCATGTCATTGATATGCAGAAGGAACAGCGTGGGGGATAGAACGGAGCCTTGAGGAACACCAGCGTTCACTGACATGAACCGCGAAGCGCATCCATCCGAAAGGACACGGATTCTACGCTCATGCAGGAAGCTAGCAATCCAGGTACAGAACTGAGCGGGCAAACCGTATGCCGGGAGCTTGGAGAGAAGAGCTTTGTGCCAGACCCGATCAAAAGCCTTGGCTATGTCAAAGCTAACTGCCAGTGACTCGCCTCGCTTGTCAATAGCCTCACCCCAGAGATGTGTGACGTACGCTAGAAGATCACCCGTTGACCGTTTTGGCCGAAACCCATATTGACGATCGTGAATTAGAGAGTGATCTTCTAGGTATCGAATAAGCTGTTTGTTCAATATTCGTTCTAGGATCTTACACAACACTGAAGTTACGGCTATAGGGCGGTAATTAGTCGGATCTGACCGATCTCCTTTTTTAGGGATCGGTTGCACATTAGCTTCTCTCCAAGATTCCGGCACACAACCCGAAGAGAGCGAGAGACGGTACAGACGCGTTAACACAGGGGACAACTCCGCTGCACACATTTTCAGGACTATTGCTGGGATGCCATCAGGACCATTAGCTTTCCGGACATCGATTGACTGCAGCTCCACACGGACATCACACTGCCTGATTTTAATATCAGACATTGTGTGGCCACAGTGAGGAATTGAGGGTGGCTGTGCATTACAGTCATCGATCCGGGAGTTAGCCGCAAAGAGTTTGGCCAGGAGATCGACCTTTTCCTGCGGCTTGTGAGCTAAAGTTCCGTCAGGACATCTCAGTGGTGGCAGCGAGGGTTGGCAGAAGTTGGATTGCACGGCTTTGGCCAGACGTCAGTAGCTACGGCTGCCCGTAGGATGCGTCAGGAGTTCTTGGCCTACTCGTGCAACGCGCTGGGCATCCGCTCTAATGTAGGCCCTCTTACACGACTTGGTGGCATTATTATAGGCTGCTTTTAGCGAGCGAGTTTCGGGATCCCCATGAGCTTTACCTCTGATCCAAGCGCGGTATGCCGTCTGTTTGCTCTCAACAGCGCTGGCACACTCGCGATTGAACTAGCGGTTGCGTCTGCCTTTGCTGATGACATAGGAGTGTGGAATATAGTATTCCATTCCTAATACTATCTCATCAGCAACGGCAGTGGCGCTGTCGGTCGAGTCTTTCCCACTAAAGCAGCGCTGCCTCCAAGGGACGGATGCAAAATACTCCCGCATACCGTCCCAGTCTGCCGACGCGTAGTGCCAAATCTGGCGTTTCGAAACCGCTGTTGGCGGGCGCGATGCCAAGGGCACTGTGCTGGATATCAAGCAGTGATCCGAGGAACCTAAAGGAGCTCGAATCTCCACCCGGTATCCAGCTGGGCGACTCGTCAGCAGAAGGTCGAGTAAGGAGGGCGCATGGCCAACTATGTCTGGAATCCTGGTGGGCTGGTTCACCAGTTGCGTCAGGTCATGCGTGAGAGCGAATACGTGGGCAGTTCTACCAGCATGGTCTGTTTTGGAGGAACCTAACCACAACTCATGGTGGGCGTTGCAGTCCCCCAAAAACACCAATTCCGCCGATGGAAACCGCTCCTGCGCATCATCTGCTACCCGACTAAGATGTTCAATAAGTCGAGTTGTCTCCATGTCGCCGTTATGGGATCGGTAGACGCAGACGTAGACACGGCAATGAGAGCCTAAGTCGACGTGTACCACTAGGAGGGAGAAGAAAGGGTCCTCCAGACAGCGCAGACGGCGACAGCAAACATCCGCCCGAACAAATAAGCAAACTCCGGCTTTGGCTTTGAAGGATTCTTCAAGCACAAAACCGGGATAGTTCAGGTAGGTGGTGTCAGCAGGGCGGATTATTTGCGTCTCCGTCAGGAACAACATTGCTGGCCGTGCCGTCTCAAGATGGTGGTGGACGGCATTGAGGTTTGCATGGTGTCCGCGGATGTTAGCGAACTCCACCTCAAACGGTAAGGTTGTGGTGGGGGTGTGCACCGCTGTATTACCAGTTTTGTTGTTAGGCGCTGTCATTTTAGGAGTGGAAAGAGAGAGGCGTGAATCGAGAAAATGATGCCGCGATGCGAATGGTCAAAGTGTGGTGACCCGCCGAACGGAAGGGCCCCCGAACCCCCCGGGAATGGCCGCCGGGACCCCACCTTCCGGTCACCAACCGGCACGACGGACCACCCCGAGATTATGCGTGGCATGGTGAGGCAGCCTCACGAGCTGGTTAGGCTCGCTTGGGCCCTGTACTGTGCCACGGGCGGCCAGCGGGACAACCGTTTCTACGGGTCTCCCTGATCGGCAGGTTAACGAAGTCCTCCTGGCACTGGTTTGACGGAAGCCTCCACAGACCAAATCCATCGCAGCATCATCCTCTCGAGCTCTGGTTATACGCTGGCTGATCCCGAAACGCGACCGACAAGCAGTCACTTGACGTCTGTGGTAGGTATTTAACGTCTGCAGAGTCTGCAAACTCTGTAAACCTACCACAGACGCGCAAATCACCCCCCTACACGTCGGCAGTCGCATCTGCAGATGACGTCTGCGGATGCGTCTGCCTATGTGAAGAGGGGGCTTTACGTTGCTTCATTGTGGTGACAAGGTGTAACGTTATGGTATAGATAGTGTATTACGCAATATCGACGCACGAAATCGCGACAAAACATAGGAATTATGTTTGTAATCGTTTTATGCGAATAAATGGGAGATGCTTGTACAGTTTTTATTTGTTTTTACACTATACATCACTCGTAGGTACATAGAAATTTCGATTTTTCGATCGTGAAAGTTAAGCAATGTTCGCTGAGGTCGCCAAGGGGATGAGTGACCGTGGGTTCATAAAACCTCGAGGTTTTCGATCGCGAAAGTTAAGCAATGTTGAGATTTTATGAACCTACGGTCACCCATTCCCTTGGCGACCTCGGCGAACATTGCTTAACTTTCACGATCGAAAATTCGAAATTTCTATGTACGAGTACCTACGAGTGATGTTTAGTGTAAAAACAGATATAAACTGTATAAGCATCTTCCATTTATTCGCTTAAAACGATTACAAACCTATGTTTTGTCGCGATTTCGTGCGTCGATATTACGTATTACACTCGTTATGGTAGAACCGCATTTTTTAAGGTTGGATTCTCGGACCAGTGATATTTGGCCCGAGGTTTTTTTTATCCTATCTACTAGTGGTCTTCTCCCACAGTATGGGAGGCTTATTCACTATTTTTCTCTTTCATTCCAGTTCTCTCTTTTATTCTTCTCGCACTTTCATTCATAACTCTCTATTACCATTCATCATCTTTTATACTATACGGCTGGGTTTTGCCGTCTACTGGCTTGGTTTAAAACTTTACCATCTTCCTAGCTAATCTCTAATTATTTCTTTCTAACTAATCTCTAATTATTTATTTTAACATCTTTATATTGCTTTCCTTTTACAGGTGTTGAGCAGGGAAAATAATGGTACGCTACTCCTGAAAAGCATGGGCATGAAAAACTTACAGACTAGGTTGGCTTTATTTACATTGGTCTTGCTTATTACTAATTTGCTTTTCTATACTATTTTACCTATACTATGTTAACATATATATGTTATTCTATTTCTTAATTTTACTATTACATTTGTTGTTTTTTCTTATATTTATCTAACTTACATTTTTATTTGCAATCTTATATACTTACTATTTGTGACTTATTTAACTTATATTTTGCGCATGAGCAGACTTCATGCGCATTATTCATGAATGCGCACATATCTCTCGGCTTTTTACAATTTCTTATTATTATTTTGTTCACTTATTTCGCTTGCAAACAATTTCTGCAATAGTTTAGAAATCTCTCCCTTGTTTTTTCCGCAGACAGAAGGTCCGGGAAATTTTTGGGGACAAGGCGGGTGCCCAATTCCGCCTCAACATTGGACCTCTCACGAGTGTGTATAGGGCACTCGGAGAGGATGTGTACTAGTGTCTCGTCGGTGTTAGGGTCACAGGCGCACGACGGGCTGTCCTTACACTTTAACCTGTGTAAGTATGTGGAGAACCCGCCGTGCCCTGTGAGCACCTGTGTGGTGAATTTTGTGTGCGTGAGTGTACGTGTAACTCTGTATGCAGCGGTGGTGTCGGTGAAGAAAAGTTTTGTGACCTCGGCTGTAGTACCCGACTGGTATCTCCGGTTCCATTCGCCCAGCGTTCCATCTCGGATGAGATGCTTTGCGAATGAAACAGGACACCTGTCGTAGTCGGGCCTTCTTTTAGAATTTATAGCGGCTTCCTTGGCTAGCACGTCGGCCCTTTCATTCCCTTCCAACCCCGCACAGAAAAAACAGTTTTCTTTGAATAAGACCAATTGCTTTGCATCAAAGCAAATTTATTAACTCCAAGAAAACGGTTTCCTCCCTATACACGCTAGAGAATATTTACTTGTTAGCAGCAAAAAAATATCTTAAAATTGTTTATTTGTAACCAGACAATATTTTTTAAAGCAATAAAAAATTGATTCACTCAAGAATTACAGTTATATTGAGAGCCAATAAAATAATTTCTTCAAGTTAATGTATTTGTTATTACCTTAAAGACACAAATTACTTAAAATAAAATATATTATTCTTGTTTCAAGAAAATATTTCATTGTTACTTGCATTTATTGACTAAGGTTGAGAATGCGCAATGTTAAACGAAGAGATCATTTATTGGATTTATATTTATTTTCTCTTGACTCAATAATTGAGAATCTAAAACTAAGATAATATTTATTTACACTGAAACGGAATTTCTTAATAAGTTGTTGTAAATTTCATTATGCTTAGATGGTTATGTCTTAAACCAAGATTTTTTTTACTTAAAATTAACAAGACTATAAAATTAAAATAAGATTTTACTGTCTTAGTTACAGCATGGAGTTTACTTAATTCAAGTTATATATTTTCTTTGAGACAAGGATTTTTTTAAATTATTATGATTATGTTATTAAAGTAAGGTTTTACTGTCTTAGGTAAAGCGTTGGGTTTATTTAATTCAAGTCATGTCATTTCTTTAAAATAAGTACTTATTATACGGGTGTAAATAACAGGAATGTGCATCACTTTTTGGAGTGAATGTACACATTTACCTATTATGAACATCACTTTCGTACAATTTGGTCACTGAGCTCTGCCAAAATATATAAAAATAAAAAAAAAATGTAAGTACGAAACAAGAAATGTTTAAGTTAGTAAAAGTAGTTCGTATAGATGAGTACATTCACCTCCTAAAATAATGCACATTCCTGTTACACCCAAATAATAAGTACTAATTTCAAAGAAATGACATGAAATGAATTAAATAAACCCAACGCTTTACCTAAGACAGTAAAATCGAACTTTAATAACATAATCGTAATAATATATATTTTTTTAATCCTTGTCTCAAAGTATTAATTCTGTTACGTCCTCACAGCCCATGAAGAAAACCCACATTCCGTGGAAAGGTGACTATAAGAGTAACACGAGATGTATATACTTTATGTAATAAAAAGCAAATTTTCAAATAATATGTAATATATTATCATAGAAATAGACAAATTCTTAATTACACATAATGTTAATTTATTTATAATAAGATTTACATCATATGTATTATTTAGTTTTTTTATTATTATAAAACGAAAATGGACAAACATCAACTCCCTAACCTAAACGTATAATATCTTTATTTTAATATAATGTCCTGCTACGGCGAAAGGCGTTCGCCGTAACAGCGACGGAATATGGGTTAGACAGGAGATAAGGGAATTTCTGGGGCTTACCTGGTTCGGGCTGGAGCTGGTTGGAGCTGAAGGCAGGCGCGGGGGCGCGGGCTTGAAGGCAGCAACACACGACACAGTTCACTCACGGGCACTGGTCGTAGGCGTTTTAGGGTTAGTTGAGCTGGTGGTCCTAGCTCTAGGTCACTGCACACACACTGCACACGGATGACGGTGATCACGGGCTGAGTTCTAGGTCGCGCGCGCGCGTGGATTCTCTCTAAAAGGTCGAAGCACACTGCCGTTGCGCGGCGCCGGCGGACACTTCGTCGAGTATAATTGTCAACTCGCTGTGATTGGCCGATCATTTGTTGCCCAGTCGTTGCACCAATATGCATCTTAATTGACCGGCGCAGAGACGGTTATCCGTCGCGCTGTGGCGCGAACATCTTCCCGGGCCCCAGAGGGTAGGAGGGGGGGGGGGGGGGAAGGAATGGAAATTAAAGGGGAACTATAGCCCCGATTCGTGCTGTGTTGAGTTAATGTCGAGTGGGTGTGTATATGATGAGCTGGGAGGAATGCACGTGTGTGACTGTATGAGTACAATTGTATGAGGGCTGAAAGCCTGTGTCACGAAGCACAGGGGGCGCGGGGGCGCGAAGCGCCGAAGGCGCATAGGTGCACGGGGCGCGTAAGCGCAGAGGCGTGGGGGCGCGGGGGCGCAGAGGGCGCCGGGGGCGCGTAAGCGCAAAGGGCCGCGTCAACGCAAAGGCGTGGGGGCGCGGGGGCCGCAGTCAACGCAAAGGCGTGGGGGCGCGGGGGCGCAGAAGCGCGGGGGCCGCAGTCAACGCAAAGGCGTGGGGGCGCGGGGGGGCCGCAGTCAACGCAAAGGCGTGGGGGCGCGGGGGCCGCAGTCAACGCAAAGGCGTGGGGGCGCGGGGGCGCAGAAGCGCAGGGGGCGCATAAGCGCGGGGGCCACAGTCAACGCAAAGGCGTGGGGGCGCGGGGGCGCAGAAGCGCAGGCGGCGCGGGGGCGCAAAAGCGCGTCTGATGTCATGCACCGTATAGGTGCGGGCTGACTACATGTGTTTGTGTGCTGCAGGCTGATGTGTGGGTGCACGTGTGTAGAAGTACTATGCTCTTGTGGTGAGCACTCACGAGATTGAGTCGATTGCCAAGGCAAGAATTAAAGGCAGAAAAAACATAAAATTAACACGAGCGAAAAAATAAAGCACGCTATTTGGCACGCGTGGTGAGCATGCACGAGATCTGAGCCGATTTAACACGACACGACCATAAAAATTTCATTACAAAATAAAACGGGGAAAACAACAATATCGTCGTCTAGACGCGGGTGTGTTATACTTAACTAAAGTTATATGTGCAATCTAATTAGTAAGAAAAAATATAACACGAATCGAACACTGTTCTTTGAACACGTTCTTAATTTATTTTTGTAGGTAGGTTAATAATATTTCGCAATGCACTTTGCAACGTCTATCGTGCAGAAAGGGTCATATAAGGTAATGAAATTAGGAATGTTACGCGATAAGATTTAAAAATCAGAAATTAAAATTAAGTTACGTGATAACTACGAAATATGAGTAAATATTATTTTAACGGGTCGAATGACCAACATGTAATGAAATCGTTAATGGGCTGAAATAGTTATCCTATATATATATAATAGTGGACTGTATTAATAATGTGGGGCTGAATGTCTACGGTAACATGTACCTACTCCTGCGACCCCTCATGCGACCGCTGTGCATGCGAGGACACATGCAGCGTTCTGTCGCTGGGTCGCTTTGCCGGAGTTTCCCGTAGCGCGGGCGGAAGCCACCGCGCCGCCGATTCCGGCTGGTAATGCTGTGTGGCATCGTCCGGTCGGTGAAGGGATGTGTGGTGATCTGCGATGCCACACACTCTGCATGCCTTCACCGACTTGCATTCGTCCGGGTAATGTGGTCCGAGACAGCGGGGACAGCGCTCGCGCGACACCACAAAGTCCCACCGGCCCTGCGTCGGCTGGGCATTGTAGGTAGCGCACGCTATTAATCTATGCCCCCTAGTCCTACAGTAAGGGCAGTAAGGGATGTTTGGGCTGGCGTGCATTGTGTGGGTGTTGTGTGCAGTTGTGTAGACGTGTATGGGTGGCGGCACGAGTCGAGGCAAAAAGTGAAATGTGTACGGTAGGGTTTAAAAACTAGTGGACTGTATGTATCCGGCTCGAAGGACCAAAATGCTACGGCGAAAGGCGTTCGCCGTAACAGCGACGGAATATGGGTTAGGCAGGAGATAAGGGAATTTCTGGGGCTTACCTGGTTCGGGCTGGAGCTGGTTGGAGCTGAAGGCAGGCGCGGGGGCGCGGGCTTGAAGGCAGCAACACACGACACAGTTCACTCACGGGCACTGGTCTTAGGCGTTTTAGGGATAGTTGAGCTGGTGGTCCTAGCTCTAGGTCACTGCACACACACTGCACACGGATGACGGTGATCACGGGCTGAGTTCTAGGTCGCGCGCGCGCGTGGATTCTCTCTAAAAGGTCGAAGCACACTGCCGTTGCGCGGCGCCGGCGGACACTTCGTCGAGTATAATTGTCAACTCGCTGTGATTGGCCGATCATTCGTTGCCCAGTCGTTGCACCAATATGCATCTTAATTGACCGGCGCAGAGACGGTTATCCGTCGCGCTGTGGCGCGAACATGTCCTATGTTCATATTATAATTGATAATGCATATTACAATGAAAATTTAGTTCACAAGTAGATATTCAACTCTTTGGAATCACAATCTAATATTTGGGATTAAAATAAACAATAAGAATTCAATTAAACATAGGAATCAAAATTAACTTCAGCAGAAATTATAATTGATACTCTAAAAGATAACTTTAAAAACAGGCAGCATTTAACATTTTCTAATTTAAGGTTTCTTACCATTACGTCATTCCGTGAGTTTGACAAAATTTTCCAATCCTGTCTTCAACATTATGTAGAAACTCAACTCAAAGACTTTACGTTCCCCTTCCCTTCTGAGGCTATATGCGGCCTTTTATTTTTGTTGCACATGGTCCATGGTTCCGAATTGGAGTTCAGCCACAGTTTATCTCGAAATTGTATAATATCTTAAAAAAAAGAACTTTGTTAACTTTTAGTGCAACATAGACTTCATCGACAACCTTAGATAGTACTGTACTGGACATAGGCCATAGGATGGTTAAATAGACCATAGTATTAAAATATAAAAAAATAAAAACATTCTAAATTACTTTGCAATTCCTGAGTCGTTTTTCATCTAATTGCTGGTGATTAATTTTCGCAGTCGCATTGTCTCTTCTAATTTTCCTTGTGCATCGTCCATTTACAAAATTATTTTTTCTTATTGGCTTTGAAAAGTATTTGCCTGTAGTCTCCTTTGGGAACAATGTTATTATATTTGCTGCAATCACATTGTATTTTTCATAAATTATTCGACTGAAAGAAAAAAAAATGTTTTATTATTCAGCCAGTATTAACCTAAATAAATAAAATCGATTAGAATATTGAATTTAATTTACTGCCAATACAGTGTACAGTAAATTAATAAATAAAATACAATAATTAATCCTCGGCGCCGGTGCGGCGTAACGGGGCACTAGATAGATGAGCGAATACTTACCCAAAATAAAATTTATTACATATTCACGTATTCCCTCCCCACAAAGTAAGCATAACAACAACAGAATCCACGTTTCCTTTTGACAGATTATACTTTAACTCCAATAACATATTATGTTAAAACAAAGCTCTGTGTTCAATTTGACTACTTGTAAGTACAGAACACCTCGAACAAAAGTGAAAAAAATAAACAGATTGCGAAAAAAATCTTAAATCTCAAAACAAAGTATTTTGGTTAAAACAAAGTTAATTCGTGTTGATATAAGACTCCGATATTTTTGTGTAATAATAAATTAAATTCTCTAAATCCAACAAGACAAAAAACAAAATGTCAAAAAATATTTTATAGTAATATTGTACGTCTTTAAAAACTAGAAATTTATGACACAAACATAAATAAAATGTTATTTTGGACCAACGTAAAATATTTCTAAACATTAATAATGCATATTTTGACTTAAGAAAATATTGAATAAACAATTATTAAAATATTCTGGAACTGAATGAAACTTTTTTACATTTCAGAAAGCCATATTGTCTTAGACAGAAATATTTTTTCTTCTTACTGTACTACACAATTCTTATTTCAAGATAAAAGACTTGAATCATTAATTGAGAATACTTACATCTTAACCAAAGATGTTATTTATTGATTCAAGTGCATTTAAAGTTCTTCATTCAAGTAAAGTTTAGTATATCAGTCAAATTATACATGAATCTTGAAACAAAAATATTTCTCTTAATAAAACAAAAACTTTGAGAGCAAAGTTGTATCAGAAAGAGATAAGCAGTTTTTTCATAACAACAATATATTTTTGGTCCTAGAAAATATTTTATCGAAATTACGAAATATCCTGAGAATGTGCTTTGTCTTATTCAAAGAAATCCTTTTTACCTGTGCGCGTGTGCTTTTATCCAATGCAAAGCTACAGCTTTGCCTTGTTTAAATGCTGTGCTGATGTTGTTGCGGATTTCTACTGCGAGGGGGTGGAGGGAATTTACGCCGGTTACGGCTTGCAGGGCTGCCATCGAGTCGCTATAAATTCCAAAAGAAAGCTCTTTCCTACTGAGTATTACCTCCGAGGATTTGTGGAGTGCATTTGGTCCGAGGTTGGATTAATGTCTTTGGGTTGGATACATATTTCTTTCTTTTTATAGTCTAAGATCCGAGTATAGAACGACCTTCACCGGGAAGGTTAATGGATGAAAAGTATTATTCATCCCCCATCTCGGAAAGAGTATTTTTACTCTTCGTTATCTGAGTGCAAAAGCCGTTTTTGCCCGCTAGAGGACAAAGTAAATTGAATTTATAACATCGTGTGCACTTAGTATGTGTATTCAAAACATCATTAAACCTATTTTCTTCTTCCTCCATGGTGCCGATTTATCATACGACCTTTTTAAATTGTTAAAAACTCAGACTCGGAACCTTTTTGGTGTACCTACTTTTTTAATTTGGTTGGTAATTTCCTCGTTGAGGTGGGATGAAAAGTTACGTGTTGCACTCGAGTGCAAAGATTTTTCACCTCGTGCTCTTTTGATTCCCTCGGTAACGCTCAGGATTCTAATTTTTGAATCACTCGCTGCGCTCGTGATTCAATTTTAGAATCCTTCGCTTGCTCGGTCATCAAAATTGAGCACGCGGTTAAAAAGCAAGTTTGCACTCTTGTATAACAAATAACTATTTCACTCCTCTTGCTCAAAAAGACCGTCATTGTAGCCTTTGATTATATAATGTCTAGATGGAGCCTTCCGCTGCATTTACGCGATTGTCAACGTGCCGGGTTTTATAGGCTAGTGTGCGTACCGTTTCTATCTAATAGACGCGCTGCTATCGTAGTGTGCGTGAGACGGGGATGTCAGTTTCTTAGAAATACCCCTTGAAATAGGAGTATTTTTCAGGTCGGGCTAGTGCAGGCTAGTTTAATAAAGTTTAGTAAGTTATTTGAAGCCTTGAAATCACATGTAGGTAGGTATTTATTATTATAAAATATTGTGTGTGAGGAAATTAAAACGAGTGGTGTAGAGTGTACGAGTATGTAAGTCCATGAGAGTGTAGGGAACTAGGGATTATTTTCTTTGCCGCCATTTTGAATTTCTTGGTTTGTGCTCCGATTGCGTGTAAAACCATTAACTGGGGGTCTAATAAGTCTCTAAACATGATTTCGAGGCCAGAATTGAAAAAAACTGGCCGCCATTTTGAATATCTGTGTTTATGCTCCGATTATGATCGAAATCGATATCTGGGGGTCTAAGAAGTCTCTAAACACGATTCTGAATAAAGAGTAATAATTGGAAAAAGTGGCAGCCATTTTGAATTTATTGGTTTGTATTCCGATTAGGTTCAAAATCGATATCTGGGGATCTAAAAGATCTCTAAACACGATTCTGAAGATAGAATTGAAAAAAGTGGCTGCCATTTTGAATTTCTGTGTTTATGCTCCGATTATGATCGAAATCGATATCTGGGAGCCTAAGAGGTCTCTAAACACGATTCTGAAGATAGAATTGGAAAAAGTGGCCGCCATTTTGAATTTCTTGGTTTGTGCTCCAATTAGGTTCAAAATCGATATCTGGGGGTCTAACAGGTCTCTAAACATGATTCCGAGGTCAGAATTGGAAAAATTGGCCACCATTTTGAATTTCTGTGTTTATGCTCCGATTATGATCGAAATCGATATCTGGGAGCCTAAGAGGTCTCTAAACACGATTCTGAAGATAGAAATGGAAAAAGTGGCCGCCATTTTGAACTTCTTGGTTTGTGCTTCAATTAGGTTTAAAATCGATATCTGGGGGTCTAACAGGTCTCTAAACATGATTCCGAGGTCAGAATTGGAAAAATTGGCCGCCAATTTGAATTTCAGTGGTTATGCTCCGAAATCGATATCTGGGGGCCTAAGAGGTCACTCAACACGATTCTGAATATAGAATTGGAAAAAGTGGCTGCCATTTTGAATTTATTGGTTTGTGCTCTGATTAGGTTCAAAATCAATATCTGGGGGTCTAAAAGGTCTCTAAACACGATTCTGAAGATAGAATAAATAAAAAGTGGCTGCCACTTTGAATTTCTGTGTGTATGCTCCGATCATGTTAAAAATCGATATCTGGGGATCTAAAAGGTCTCTAAACACGATTCCGAAGATAAAATTAGAAAAAGTGACTGCCGTTTTAAATTTCTTGGTTTGTGATCCCATTATGTTCAAAATTGATATTAATATTACTAAAAAATCTCTTAAATGATATGGTAACTTATTTTAAGGGCGAATTGTTTACAAATATTCTTCCTCCAATTTACGTACACAGGCGGATACAGCCCTAGCGCGGGGGTACATACATAAGGAAGAATATTGTTGATACCTTAAATCCTTGTCTTACATCTCAATGTTGTGTACATGATATTTCGCAAATAAATGATTTACTTATTTATTTATTTAAACTTTATTATTTATTTATTTAATAAGGCATCACAACAGACATCAATCGAAAAGGCATTTAGAACATCAATTAAAACATTTTTGTGCTAGATTGACCCTACCCTTAATTATGTATGCACAGACTGGCTACAGTTACATTGCTCATGCACACTACGTAAAATCATTATAAAAACTAAAATCACATTATTTTAAAATTAAATTTACAGAGTAATTATTGTAATTATAATTATTGCCAATAATACAGCAAACGGCACACTTAATGCCATAAGGCATTCTCTAACAGTCAACCAAGTGAAGATGTACATAAATTTTTGTAGGCGGTGACATTAAAATTTAGAGAATAACAATTTAAATAAGGAAAAAAAAAGAAACAGTTAACTTAACTAGCCTAAATATACATACATAAATTATACACAAAATATATATAACTATACAAATACATATTATACTATATAGGTATATTTATAATTTATGATTCGAACTCGCAACCTCTTTCCTTGCTGGTTTGAATCAGAAAGTTGCCAAATTCAATTGGTAGAACCGTGAAAAGATTAAAAATTGGAGAAAAGAGAAAAGACGGGCTACAAATGCGATTCAGTGGCAATTTAGCATCGATACAATCGCGGTGCAGCATCGATACAGTCGCAAATCCTTGTACCGCCTTAATAAAAGTAGCGACACAGTCGCGATGCAGTCGCACGACTGTCAAACGCGCGTTTGTATGGCTGCAAAAAATCGCAATGTATAAGTATCAGTATTCCAGTGGCAAGAAAGGAACGGGATGCATACTTACCTAGGTATTTGCGGATAAAAATTCCGGAATAAGAAGAAATGTACTTTCTCGTGTTGAACCAACATTATCAGCCTACCCGAATTTCCAATATTTTTTTTTAAATGAAAAATAATATGTTAGCGAATAATTAAGTTTAGGTAAATATGCATTCGATTATTCGATATCCAGTGAATACCTGTGTATTCAATGAAAAAAAAACAATGACAATGCATTTTGATTTATTCGTATCACGTTAAAAAAAATCAATGACATCCCTCTCTGTATTTGATTTTGAATAATTTTCTTTTAAATTTTGCGTTGCTATTCACATTGTCCAATTTTAATTTATAATAATACCTCACTGACAAGTACTTTTCTACAACCAATCTTATTAAATTAACTTGGTGAAGCATGCCGCAGATATGATCGGTGTCTACTGGAAAAAGATTCACATCTCCAAAAAAATGTTTCATCACTGAGGATACTATAATATATAATTAATGCTTGTCATTACATAGTCCTGATAAATAAACTGACGAATAACTGTTTCAGTGGTTTTCAAACAGAATAGACGTCAGATGAGACATAAATCAACCCACCTTCATCTTTTATAATAACTAATTTAATTTAACTAATACTAACAACCCATCTCTTCCCTTGGGTGTCGTAAAGGCGACTAACGGACTAAAGCCCGCACAGACATCCTACAGCATAGAGCGGCGATGGGCTCATCAAAATAATAGTACCAACCCCTCTCTTCTCTTCGGTGTAGTAAAAGGCGACTAACGGACTAAAGACTGCACATACATCCTACAGCATAAAGCGGCGATAGGCTCATCAAAATAATACTACCAACCCCTCTCTTCTCTTCGGTGTAGTAAAATGCGACTAACGGACGAAAGACTGCACTTGCATCAACGGCAAAGAGCGGCGATGGGCTTATCAAAATAATACTACCAACCTCTCTCTTCTCTTTGGTGTCGTATAAGGCGACTAACGGACTAAAGACTGCAAATACATTCAACAACATAGAGCGGCGATGGGCTAATCAAAATCATACTACCAACCCCTCTTATCTCTTGGGTGTAGTAAAAGGCGACTAACGGACTGAAGACTGCACTTGCAACCAAAAGCAAAGAGCGGCGATGGGCTTATCAAAATAATACTACCAACCTCTCTCTTCTCTTTGGTGTCGTATAAGGCAACTAACGGACTAAAGACTGCACATACATACTACAGCATAGAGCGGCGATGGGCTCATCAAAATAATACTACCAATCTCTCTCTTCCCTTCGGTGTCGTAAAAGGTGACTAACGGACTAAAGACTGCACATACAGTCAAGAACATAGAGCGGTGATGGGCTAATCAAAATAATACTACCACCCCTCCCTTCTCTTCGGTGTTGTAAAAGGCGACTAACGGACTAAAAACTGCACGTACATTCAACAACATAGAGCGGCGAAGGGCTCATCAAAATAATACTACCAATCGCTCTCTTCCCTTCACTGTCGTAAAAGGCGACTATCGGACTAAACTCTACATATACAACCAACAGCAATGAGCGGCGATGGGCTCATCAAAATAATATTACCAACCCCTCACTTCGGTGTCGTAAAAGGCGACTAACGGACTAAAGACTGCACATACATTCAACAGCATAGAGCGGCGATGGGCTTATCAAAAAAATACTACCAACCCCTCTCTTCTCTCGATGTCGTAAAAGGCGACTAACGGACTAAAGACTGCACATAGGTACATTCAACAGCATAGAGCGGCGAAGGGATCATCAAAATTATACTACCAATCCCTCTCTTCCCTTCGGTGTCGTAAAAGGCGACTAACGGACTAAAGACTGCAAATACATTATTATATTTATATAGCGTTGACCATTTCATACTTTTATAGTCATTATCAGTATACGCCATACGCACATTTCAAATGTCATCTACTCAATAAATATTTATTCAAAATTTAATACTAACTCGGGAATTTTGCGTGCCCTAGGGCAGGCAACACAGAAAAATGGCGGGCTACGAATTACGGCAAAATACGTTTCGCTCAAAATTAACGATAAAACTACATTATGACAATTCAATATTTACTTACCGATGGTAGGTGATTGTTCTAATTGTTTTATGTCGACCTTTATAATTTCTGCATATTTTTATAGCGCAAACCGTCATTTTTAGTAAAATTAAAAGGCGTGCAAAAGATGTGCATCTTCTGCGGCGACACAAATGGCACTGAGCGATAGGTTTGAGCTTAGCGGCCAACAGTTGGCTGATATTTTTTTGGACGCCGGCTCGCGGTAGAGACTCTATCTAGACATTATATAATCAAAGATTGTAGCGTTCTAGAGCGGGGCTAAAAAAGTAATTTTTTTTTTAATTGTTGTCTGTCACATGACAATGAGCCTACAAAAACAAAAAAGTATTTAGTCTTATGTAGAATAATCATGAATAAAGCCTCGACTTATTACTGTTTACTTATATCAACAATTTTTTTGAGATAACACAGACCACGCTTCAGCAAGAAAAAACTGCACAGTCTGCACATGTGCTTAGGTGGTGAGCCTTTAGCCCGTTAGTCGCTTTTACGATACCCAAGGGAAGAGAGGTGTTGGTAGTATTATTTTGATGAGCCCATCGCCGATCTATGCTGTTGGATGTATGTGCAGTCTTTAGTCCGTTAGTCCCCTTTTACCAAATCGAAGAAAAGTGAAGGGTTGGTAATATTATTTTGATGAGCCCATCGCCGCTCTATGCTGTTGGATGTATGAGCAGTCTTTAGTCCATTAGTCGCCTTTTACGACACCGAAGAGAAGAGAGAGTTTGGTAGTATTAATTTGATGAGCCCATCGTCGCTCTATGCTGTTGGATGTATGTGCAGTCTTTAGTCCGTTAGTCCCTTTTTACCAAATCGAAGAAAAGTGAAGGGTTGGTAATATTATTTTGATGAGCCCAATGCCGCTCTATGCTGTTTGATGTATGTGCAGTCTTTAGTCCGTTAGTCCCCTTTTACCAAATCGAAGAAAAGTGAAGGGTTGGTAATATTAATTTGATGAGCCCATCGCCGCTCTTTGCTGTTGGATGTATGTGCAGTCTTTAGTCCGTTAGTCGCCTTTGACGACACCCAAGGGAAGAGATGGAAAGACTGTATATATCTACTATCCAACAGCATAGAGCGGCGATGGGCTCATCAAAATAATACTACCAACCATTCTCTTCCCTTGGGTGTCGTTAAAGCAACTAACGGGTTAATTTTAAATAAAATAAACCAATTCATATTGTATTGGATTGTTTGATTTTCTCGCATTCGTAGTGAAAAGCAGAGCATAACACTCGGCGCTAAAAGCCCATTAAAACTCGGTTTCTATTTACTCCCTCGTTAAAGCTCGGGAGTAAAACTACCTCGTATATAATGGGTCATTTTAGCCCCTTGTATAACAATCTACTATTATACCAAATTTAATATGTTAAATAATATATCGCGAGTGGATTGGCTGAAAAATTTCAGTCCAGTACCATTAATGATTAATTTAATATTAAACATTTTTTTTTACAATGCACTGGTTTGGTGTGTGTGTGTTTGTAATGAGCTTATCTCTAAAAAAACATAAATTTTATTTATTTAACCAGACGGTTGCAAATTACTAATATTGACTTGCCTGTTTACAGCTGCCTACCCAATGTTATGACAGGAAAAAAATAGTCAACCTAACGTTTGCATATTCTATAGGCTTCATACTTTCGATTGGTAGGTACCTATGTAATTTATCTATTAACGAAACAAGTGCAATATTTAAAAAAAAAAATTGGTTGCCTGTAAAGTCGGTATACGGGCGAAAGTTTTACGTGACAACGACTTTGAGTGGTAAAATAATTTTAATGTGAATATTCATTCGTATAGTAGGAAGAAGGATCTAACCAACCATGCCATGCTCTTAGGCGGGCTAACCATGCCCGAGTGGAAGGGACGCGTGCCTCTCACTCGCTCTCATTGTGAGCGCATAACGTGAGCGGAGCGTAACGCAGTTTCTTGAAGTGTCACCCGGCAAACCAATTTATAAGACGTTGTCACGATAATATTTTTAAATATTTATTTAATCATACACTGGACTGAAATTTTTCAGCCAACCCACTCGCAATATATTCTTTAACACATTAAATTTGATATAAAATATTTTTCATCCATTAACCGCTCGGTGAAGGTCGTTTTATACTCGGATCCTCTACTATTAGTACCTATTGTGACGGAATCGATAACTTATCGGTAACTTATCGAAGTTATTTAGGTAAATCGTAAGTATCAAAGATATTAAACTTTCATCTGTTTTGGGGGTTAAAGTCACTCGCGTCCGTACCTTATGACCTTAACGTGACCCCTGGATGGTGCTAAATTAGTGACACTATATGTCTGAGTGGCAGCCATAAAGTTACTATACCTTTCCGCTAGGTATAGTAACTTTATGGTGGCAGCACGAATTGGGCCGGCCCATCCGGCGTAAAACACCCTCTCACAGAATACCGGCGTGAAACAATAGCACTCGTTGCTGTTGTGTTTTGTCCGGTGAGTGAAAGTACCGTAGGTCCATATCTTCCCCTCCCCCTCATAATTCCTACTCCTTTCCTTAATGCTGGCCACCTATCTGAGACTCCTCTGGTTCTGCGGGTGTCGCCGCCCGCCTGCTCGTTTACCTACGTTTGCAATCAAATTCCGTATTAATAGCATAATAGCATACTCCAAGATATTAGCATAACAAAAACTGAAGTTGTTACATTGTAAGATTCTTGCACAGACGATACGTCTGTGGATTCTTGATTGGTAACAGTAACGCCATCTATCAAGGGTTGGTATGGCTATGGTGTTTGGCTGTATGGGCGAGTTTCTTTCGCCTGTGCACGTGTAGATTAAAAATTTTAATTGTTTTTTAGCTAGCTGTCAATGTCAAAACACTAACCACTTGTCAATACGTGGCCCTCCGGCCTAGTATATGTAATCTGTGCCTCCGGTGATACGGTGATCATACGAAAAATAAACTATTTAGGCTTATGTTCGTGTTTATTATTAATAATACAATATTTAGACAATACTTTTGTAGATAATATAACATAATGAAGTGTACTCGGATCTCATTATGGCTAGCTACAACTTTAGTTGCTTCCATATTTAGCACGGCCCACAGTTACACTATCACAGTAGATGCTCACGCCGAAGAATGTTTTTTCGAAAATGTTGAAGCTGATACGAAGATGGGTAAGCATACATTCACAGATCTTCCAGTGTATTTGATAATTTGTTTGGTACTGGTAGGCCTTTTTGTCATAAGTCACTCATATTTTAACTTTATAAAGCCACCACTACCACGTTATCTATTGAAGCTCATCTTAAAATGTGTAGGTAGGTAATGAAAAGCGACACTCTGTCAAGTGACAAACACAATGTGAGGATCTAATTGCTTGCCACGCTACATAGCTTAGAAAGGATGAATGTACCTATGGCAGCATTCTATCTTGTTTGCAATCATTGTATACCTTTCTCAGGATATAGTCGTGAGCTCTTGTTTATGAGCTCAGTTTTTTAAAACCAGAAACCATAGAAATTCAATTGTTACATTGCTTTAACCCTTTATCTGGTAATGGCAATATAGATGCACAATTTTAACCTTACTCAGTTGTAATAAGATGGAAAGGAAAACCAATAAAAAAAATTTAATGCTGTACCAGTTAAAGGGTTAAAAGTGATACAAGTTAGTCAAAAGTTGCTACTTTTGGCTGGCTTACATTTATCTTTTCATTTCAGGTTTGAAGTTTGAGATAGCGGAAGGTGGTTTCTTAGACATAGATGTCACCATCACAGGCCCCGATAATGCTGTTATCACTCAGGGCAAGCGAGAATCCTCCGGTGTGTACACATTCTCTGCTCCTACCTCAGGCAGATACACATACTGCTTTAGCAATAAGATGTCCACCATGACTCCCAAGGTTTGTGAAAAATTTAACTACTAAAGAATAGTCCTTGGTGTTTTCTTTGTCTATTAAATTAGAAGATGATGGACTAAAATTATCTAAATAAAACTATGTCCAAGTGATTTGAATTTGTACCTCTCGGACAAACTTTCGAATTTCTAATTTTGCTTAGTAAGATAAAAGTAATACAGCTCTAAGAGGAAATAGTAAGGTCCCTGTTATGTTTATATTTGATAAGTTTATGTAAGGTGGCAGGTAAGCAGTTGGCCTTGTATGCACTGGTGTTAAACAAAATAATAATGAAGTAATTGGTTTTCTGTGTATTAACTAAACAATAAATAATAATCTTTGTTGTTATTTTTGTTAATTAAGAACCTACTAGGTACTTGTTAAAAATATCCTAACTTCATTTTATTTCTATATCAGTTGTAAAATATTTTATGTTAAAAAATTCAGGTGGTGATGTTCAACTTGGAAGTTGGGGAGGCACCAAACAAGCCAGCAGGCAAAGAGGATGAGGTCGACCACAACAAACTCGAAGACATGATCAAAGAGCTTGCAACCACACTCAAGACTGTTAAGCATGAACAAGAGTACATGCAGGTAAAGTATTTATTTCAAAAAGGTCCTCTAAAGTGTGAAATGTACTGGCAGTCACAATGCCTTCATGAAATGTGTCAAGGAAGAGACAGCTTAAGTTGAGGCAACAAGTACTGATATGCTACTGTCTAGAATATGTTGTTATTTAGCCTTGTTTTAGTCATCACCAGATACCAATACCAGACTCAAGAAACAATGCATTTATCTATAACTAGTTTAGCAGGTTGGGTTTACTTAGTAAGCAGATTTCAAAGAGGAGGGGAAAAGGGAAAAAATGGGAGGAAAACATGGTAAAAAAAATATGAACTATGTTGCCGTCACGCTGCTGTGGCCTGTGACGTCACACTTCTCACATTTCGGGACCCCGCCGCACCCACAGCCGGTGCCGGAACTCGCTCGCCAACTGCATCAGTGGACTCATTGTGTCCCAATTTTTTTTTGGTTTTTTATAGACAGCCAAGTTATAGCTATTGAAGAGAAGTCTTTTGTTCAGCAAGGCTGGCCAAGTTTATACCAATCAGCTAGAAACCCTACATTTAACAACTTCATTTCTCTTTAAGACACCAAATTCTAAACACAAAAACATGCTTGAAAAACTACAAAGTTTTTTTAACCTTCAAACCATTCTTTCCAGGTAAGAGATCGGATTCATCGTGGAATCAATGAGAGCACAAACTCTCGTGTGGTTATGTGGTCCATATTTGAGGCATCAGTGCTGCTCATCATGACTCTTGGACAGGTGTACTACCTAAAGAGGTTCTTCGAAGTACAGCGTGTCGTCTAAAACCTTTCCTGATTAATGTAACATACCATGTTAATAAAACTTTTGTTTATTGTCATGGTATAATACTCAACAGGTTGTATTTCTTAATGGATGCTCTGTTATTGTTTGTTTTATTTACGCTTACACATAAATATTTATTATTTTTATTTAGAAATCAAATCTGCTCATTGAACATCAAGAAATACATCCAGTTTTAAGTATATATTATGTAGTAGGTATCGCGCCCCTCTTCGATAATTATATGTATGACATACACGCTCATCTCTTCATCACAAAACTTCAACATTTCTTTTATCCATCTGTACAAACATGACATTCAACAAATGATCATTCAGTATATTACTTTTCTTATTTTCGATTTATAAAATCGCACACAAAACTACAACTTATGTCTATGTAAATAAAGCACACTCTTTGTATTATAATGTAAGACTAATGTATGGAGGGGCGGGGTAAAGGTGGACTTCCTGATCTGAAGTGTGCATGAATATAAATGAAGATGCATTTTGTTGTTTTGAAAAGTAAATTAATAATGTTTGTATACTTAACGTTTTTTATTTGTTTAATCTGTATTAACTTCCAAGTATACCCTTCAAAACTCTGATAAACCATTATTATGCCGTTTTTACATATTTTGAACAGATAAATAAAACTAGAAGTGGTAACAGACTATATTTATTTCCATAATAACAATAAGAAATCCAGCACCAACTTAAGTTATATTTAACCTATTTAATCTATATTTAAACATTGATTGCCTACCTACAGGAACAAAACAAATCATTACTAATTGGAAGATGTATACGTTTAAAACCAATATACGTACTTTAATATCAGATCTGTTTTAACAGCAAAGGTATCTACTATATAATATAAGTGACAATTAATTGCGCTTGAGATTTTCGTAAGATTCATCATATTTATCTAATTAGTCTCTTTAAGCGTAGGTGGATCACTGGCGGTTATGCCTAGTTCGCACCTGTGCTAGTATTTTAGTCGAGTAGAAGTACATTAATTCGCTTGTTTGCTTATTTGAAAATTAATTTTTAATTTGTTAAGTGACGAAGCAATGCATCTCTACTCTACTAAATTACTAGCGCAGGTGCGAACTAGGCTTTAGCGACACGACGCGCGTTGTTACTATTATTTTGCTTAAATTATTTTTACAACCGTTGACTAAAGCTGAGGGTCAACGCACACAGACGAAACACGACGCGACTAGCAGAGGTCGCTTGTTCACTGCGCAGCGTAACGCCGCGAGTTGTTTTCAAATTGTCTCAACGAAATATGCACCTTATCGTGTAGCAGATAAGTTCTATACCGTATTGCAACCTCAAAAAGTGCGCGCAACGTCGCAACTCGGTGTGATCTGACCTTAACCCTTAATAGGGGAGTGTATATAGCCGCCACATTTTAAACTCTATACAATTGAGTTAAGGTCGCAAACCAGTGAAAAATTGTAACATGCTGGGCCGACGGCTGCGCACGGTCGTTCATTGGGAATATCTGTGTGTAAACTTACTTTGCGCAATTGGCTATTTGACAGTTGTAACAATAAAATATGAAATATGTCGGATATGGTCGTTTATAATTTGACGATAATTATTCAATAGTTTTTTTATTATTATTATTATTTTTTTTATAGCAGAAGGAGGCAAACGAGCAAGCGGGTCACCTGATGGAAAGTAATCACCGCCGCCCATGGACACCCGCAAAACCAGAGGAATCGCAGGCGCGTTGCCGGCCTTTAAGGAAAGAATAGGCTATAAGATAATTATATATTAAGATAATTTGTAAATATTTTATATTTACAAAATAAATTTCCGATTTTTTATCTGCGGATTACAAGACCCGAAACACGGGCGGGCATGATTGAGCATCGTGTGACGTCACATTTCACAAAATGAACAAAAACTATCTGTCAATACGTTTCAAGATAATTTTTTTTGTATAATGTGGTGTGACGTCACAGGGCTAAATATCACGTGACCAATGAAATGAATGAATAAAAATATGTTATTTTTTTCTATTAAAAAAAGCTTTTTCGAGAAAAGAAATATTGTACGGGGTATAAAACAAGCGTTTGTAATCTTTTCAATACTTTTCCGAAAACTGTCAAAGAGCCAATTGTACTGTGTCAATTTGATCTTTGATTGTGCGGGCGAGCTGTTAGGCTGACCTAACAGCGTCGAAGCGCCCCGTAATAAGGGCTGGTACTACGCTGCCGGCGGGCAGTTGCTTGATGGTGTCAGACGCCGCGGGCAGCTCGAGCAGCACGCTCGCGCCGCACACGCTCAGCAAGCGGCTGCTGCACTGTGCGGACATTAATTAACACATTCGAGTTTTTTTTTTTAATATTAGAAGGACGCAAACGAGCAGGCGGGTCACCTAATTGAGAGCAAACACCGCCGCCCATGGACACCCGCAAAACCAGATGGGTCGCAGATGCGTTGCCGACCTTTAAGAAAGGAATAGGGTTAAGGAAGGAATAGGATCGTGAGGGGGGGGGGGGGGGGGGCATGCGGAACTCTCACTGGCCGGACGAAAGACCACAGCACCAAGTGCCATAATTTACGCCTGATATTTGTGAGAAATATTAGTATTATTATTAGTTTTATAGTAAATAAATAAAAATACTAATATATATACATACACACTTCCACTCGCATATACCACACTCCACACTCATACACAGAACAAACTTGTGCGCCCTTTAGTCGTATAAAGTCCACTAAATCAAAATGTCCACTGTATCAAAAAGTCCATAGTATCAAAACGTCCACAGTATTGAAATGTCCATAATATAATTATGTCCATTCTTCATAAAGTCTACTTTATCAAAATGCCCACTGTATCAAAATAACTTAGCATGTAAATCGCGATTGTATTGTATCGCGTGGTTTTAACTAAAATTAAACCTAACTCTGACTAACTTCGAAATTCAAGACAATTTGTCTTAAATTTCTAACCTATCACGTGACCTACAGAAATAGAGCAGTTAGTATTTCTGTTGTCTAATAAAATAAAATAAATCTAACCTATCACGTGACCTACAGAAATAGAGCAGTTAGTATTTCTGTTGTCTAATAAAATAAAATAAATCTAACCTATCACGTGACCTACAGAAATAGAGCAGTTAGTATTTCTGTTGTCTAATAAAATAAAATAAATCTAACCTATCACGTGACCTACAGAAGTAGGGCAGCTAGCGCACACACAAATTCTCGCTTTTATAATTGAGTTAATATTTTGATACAGTTGGCATTTTGGTAAAATGGACATTTTAAAGTGGACGTTTTGATACTGTAGACATTTTGAAATGGACGTTTTGATACAGTGGACTTTATGCGACAAAAGGTTCAATTTTTATTATGTAATGTTGCCATGGAAGGGCGGTGCTTTCTATAACAAGCCCGCCGGCGGTTGGAAAACAATTGATTTTCAATTGTCTGGTTTTACGGTGCTCAAGGGGTTAAAAGGAAGCTTCAACTAAGGACTCGTTATTGTTACTGGGTTAAATTATTTGAAAGATGGGATAAAATCATGTTAAGCCTAAACAGGCGTGTCTTGGACCGCACGTTACATTACACAACGGACCGCCTCGAAATCATAAAGATAATTTTTATTTGCGCTTTTAGCGTGTCTCGTGTGTTGGTGAGTATGTTGTTAGTAATAGAATAAAATAATTAATGAAATCAGGCGTTACTTCGCGGAAATCCATGATTTACAAGAATGGAATAAAAATATGTGGTGTTAATTTCCGTTAACTCACTAATTTATCTAGCTTGGATGCTGATGCAACCACCGCTCTCCCTGCATGCAGTATCTTTAATTATTATTCCATTTTTGTAAATAGGATTAAAGTCAATGCTTCACAATAACAATTTATTACATATACAAAAAAGTATTTTACAACAACTACCAAAGCGCGGTACGGCCCAAAAAACTTCGGCAACTGGGGTTCGGTGACATTAGGTATTACAATAATCGATTCATCTAATTGGCTATTTGACAGTTGTAAAAATAAAATATGAAATATGTCGGTTAAGGTAGTTTATAATTTAACCAAATAGTTTTTTTAATAAGATAATTTATAAGTATTTTATTTTTACAAAATAAATTTCCGATTTTTTATCTGCGGATAACAAGACCCGAAACACGGGCGGCTATGAGTGAGCTTCGTGTGACGTCACATTTCACAAAATAAAATTTGTTTGTTTATTGTTGTTGTTATTTGTATGTTTTCGCGCGAAATTTGAAATTAATTAAGAGAATTATGTTTTTTTTTTCTATTAAATAAAGCTTTTTCGAGAAAAAAAAAATTGTAAGAGATAAAATAAGCGTTTATAATTTTTAAAATACTTTTCCGAGAACTGTCAAGTAGCCAATTTATTGTCGTGTAACACTACTGATCAATAAAATGTATACTGACTTGATTCCCCAACAGCGTTGCAGTCGGCAAATCGTCAGTGGTAGGGAACCGCACTGAAGCGCGCGCGTACTCCGGCCTCGGGTCCAGCGGCAGCGCGGCGGCCAGCCGCACCCGCATCTTAGGCCACGCCCCGCCGCGCCCGCACGCCACGCGCAACGCACGCACCACGAATAGTAGGCAGCATACGTACGCGGACACGGGGTTACCTGGAGCGGGGGGCATTTTAAAATCAAATATTTGACCCACTGTTTCGGGGAAATAGTCTTTGATCATCTAACTAAATATATAAACTAAATATATAATAATAAACGAGGAGCTCGATGGCGCAGCGGCTAGCGCGTTCGGCTAGCGATCTTGCTCGCTAAGCCATTTTCGCAATGCCAGGTCGCTGGATGGGTGACCAAATGAAGAAGATCTCTACTCCTCCGTGCTTCGGAAGGCACGTTAAACCGTTGGTCCCGGTTGTTGTCGTAAGATGGCAGTCATTAAAACCCACCAACCCGCATTGGGCCAGCGTGGTGGGTTATGGCCCAATATCCCCACGTGCTATTGTCCACGTGGGAGGCCTGTGCCCAGTAGTGGGACGTTATAGGCTGATGATGATGATCTAACTAAATGCACAATTAGCGCTGTCAAAGTGTCACCTCGAACTAATGCTCAAAGTAAGAGGGAGCATTGTATGCTGTCATTGTCATTTGACATTGCCATTGACAATACGAAAAGTACAATTATAATTCCCATGACTTTTAGAAGTATTTCATATCTTTATTGTGTATTTTTAGTAACATTTTGATAAAAGAATAAGACAAAAGTGTCTTATGAAACATAGAAATTGTAAATTTATATGCAAAGTGATAATAAATGTTACCTCTATGATTATATCGATATTCATTTCAATTCACTAGTATTTTTACACCTTTCAGTTACACACACAAATACTTTACATTTACTGTACTTTTGATTATTTTTTCGAGGTAACAACCCATCGATCAAATGTACCATCGAAGAAAAGACCCGTCGAGGAAGAAATCCTTCGAGGTATTGACCTTTCGAGGTAACGAGCCATCGGTGAAGTGTACCGTCGAGGTAGAGACATCGAGGTAACGTCATTCGAACTAGAGTATCAGACCCACTATATTGAGACCCCAAAGCCAGTAACTACCTTAGTCAACTGGGAGAAGAAAAATCCTCCTGAGTTTCTTGCCAGTTCCTCTCAGTCGAAGGCTCTACCAAAATTCGAACTGGTGGTAGATTTAGTAGTTAAGATTTAAATAAATGTTACATAACTGTTGTTTTATTAGTTTGCGACGTTAATAAATGCCTGTGAAGACTTATATTAAATAAACTATTTGACTTTGACAACGCCCAAGCCTCGCCGTCCAACGAGGCAATGCCACTAACCTACTGGGTACTCTGCCTGGGGATGATCTGGAGCAACTATTTTACTTATAGTTCCTATCCTTTTTTGTGCTATTGCAAATATATATTATCATCATCTATCATCATCAGCCCACAAAACGTCCCACTGCTGGGCACAGGCCTCCCACGTGAACAAAATAATAGCACGTGGGGATATTGGGCCATAAACCCCCACGCTGGCCCAATGCGGGTTGGTGAGTTTTATCGACTGTCATCTTACGACAACAACCGGGACCAACGGCTGTTGTCATTTGGTCACCCATCCAGCGACCCGGCATTGAGAAAGTTGCTTAGCGGGCAAGATCGCGAGCCGAACGCGCTAGCCGCTGCACCATTGAGCTCCTCATGTTAATATATATAATTTTGATATGGAGTCTTCTGGACGGACAGGGACATCTTGAAAACGACTCTAGGAGTCTTCGTGACATACAAGGGAATATAATATTACATTGTGTTTTGTAAATAATAATTTTCCTTATCTCTAGATAGTTAAACACTTAATTGCCCACAAATCTTACACACATGAGAGAGTTACACATGCACCAGCAGGTGTTCCATCATTCCTATTCCTACAACATGGCAAAATGTTTAGGGAATCTGATTTCCTTAGTCTAATTTCAATAGTTTTATAATGAAGGAGAATCTCTTGTTTCTATCAGTCAACTTAAGCAGGAGAACATAAATAACATATGAAATGTATGATTTAATATCCTGTCTGTCTGTAAGAAAACCTAACAATTGAATTACTGTTGTGTCTGACTTCGGCAGTTGACAGGTTAACTAAGTAAAGTTGCAGCATTACAACCGAATCACTTACCTGGTAAAGCGAAAATGTATTTAGTTTTCCCTTCAAATTCACAAGTGGCGAATGTGCTGGGCTTGCCGGGCTTCATGCGGACTCTACCGAAGTGCAGGGTGGCGCCAAAGTCCTGCAACACGTGGCTTTTGTTTAATCAATTTGATTCTAAAAATTATTTATAATGTTTTTATTGCTAATTTCGGCGAGCTTGTGGTTTTCTTTGTGTCCATGTCTACAGCTTCCTCATTCGACATAAAGAAATTCTAAGCATGCCATATTTTTGTGCATCTTATGTGCAATCAAACGTGTCAGTCCTAATTTTTGTGCCACCACAACTTCGTTACTATGAGTTGTTTTATGTGTGTAAGCTGGAGACACGTGTCACCAGCTCGCACACGCCCGTTAAGACAAACCAGTGAGGATAGGGTTTTAGACTATAGCCAGAAATTTGTGCATAATTTGTGCACTAGGAACAAAAAAAACTAACAATCATACTCAAATACTGTTGAAACTACGATCATAAAACTGTGTGCGAGCTGGAGACACGGGTCTCTGGCTTGCACAGATGTATCTTCGTAATTGTTTAAGCTATGGTTATGAATTATACCTCAAAATTTTGTGCCTAATTTGTGCATAAGGCACAAAAATTTTCAAAACTTTAACTCAAAAGGTTTTTGAGCTACGAACCGATAAGTATGTGTAAGCTGGTGACACGTAACACGAGCTAACACATGGTGAATTACTGTAACTGTATAAGATAGCGTTTCGTTTTAAAGATCAACTAATACGTTATAATTTGTGCAAACACGAGGCAAAATTTCAAATCTCTGGGCCTCTTAGTTTAAAAATTATAAGCTAAAAACTGTTTTCCCGCCAAAAAATTCAAAATAATGGCTCGGAAGTGGCTAAGCGCGCCGTTGCCGTTCCGTGCGCTACACGATTGCAATCGAGTTTGAACTTAAGAGCTAGCAATATTTAGAGTCATTTTAATTTGCGCTCTCGTTTGTTTTAATTTATGTACCGAGAATTTTAGACTAGGAGCCGTTTGTTAGAGCGATGCGCGACGCGACTAATTTAGTTTCACTATAGGTACCTAACTAACCTACCCTAATTTTTATTTTAAGGCCCCAATACTAGTGTTGTTGCAATATTGATAGTTTCACTATCGATAGTTGATCTTGAAAAATAGTCGATAGCGCGAATAGTCCTATCGAAAATATCGAAATGCTACGATACTATCGATGGTGAAAATTGGGTAATAATACTATTGAACTTGGTCGATACTATGGATTCTCTCGATACTATCGACATACGATACTATCTATAAACTATCGACGCGGTTCGATAGTATCGATAGTTTTACTTTAGATACTATCGACGAATTTTCGATACTATCGAGTGAGTATTGTAAATCTAATCATATGATGTGATAGACGACCTACGTAATTACCAGCTATATTACCTTTTATGAGCAAGCAATAGTATCGAAAAATGTTCGACTATCGATGTTGAACAACTGTTACTATCGATCGATTGGTTTTTTGCTGATACTATAGATAGTATCGAAACTATTGAGCTTTAGCAATAGTATTACTTATTTTTATCAATCGATACTATCGATAATATTGTCAAGGGTCAATAGTTTCGATAGGACTATCGATAGTATGACTGATTTTCGAAGTCACGATAGTATCACGATCTTACGCAACAACACTACCCAGTACACATTGGCGTATGTTGGCCCACTGCCGGCCATAGCCATTGTGTAGACGGGGTAATGGTGTACAGTCGCGGGCAATTTATCGATAGTGGCGCGCAATTTACCCCCTCGACACAATGGCGATTGCCGACAATGGGCCAACATACGCCAAGTCGCCAATGTGTACTGGGTAGTGTTGTTGCGATAGCGATAGTCAATCGATAGTATCGTGATACTATCGAGAACTCGAAAATCAGTCATACTATCGATAGTCCTATCGAAGGTCCTACATAGGTTATCTATCACATCATATCATTAGATTTACAATACTCACTTGATAGTATCGAAAATTCGTCGGTAGTTACTAAAGCAAAACTATCGATACTATCGAAACGCGTCAATAGTTTATAGATAGTATCGATACTATTGATAGTATCGTATGTCAATAGTATCGACCAAGTTTAATAGTATTACCCAATTTTCACTATCGATACTATCGATAGTATCGCAGCATTTCGATATTTTCGATAGGACTATTCGCGCTATCGACTATTTTTCAAGGTCAACTATCGATAGTGAAACTATCACTATTGCAACAACACTAGTACTGGTTTCTTAAAATAAAAAGTAGGTTATGTTAGTTAGGTACCTATAGTGAAACTAAATTAGTCGCGTCGCGCATCGCTTTAACAAACGGTTCCTAGTCTAAAATTCTCAGTACATAAGTTAAAACAATCGAGAGCGCAAATTAAAATGATTTTAAATATTGCTAGCTCTTAAGATCAAACTCGATTGCAATCGTGTAGCGCACGGAACGACAACGGCGCGCTTAGCCACTTCCGAGCCATTATTTTGAATTTTATGGCGGGAAAACAGTTTTTGGCTTATAATTTTTAAACTAAGAGGCCCAGAGATTTGAAATTTTGCCTCGTGTTTGCACAAATTATAACGTATTAGTTGATCTTTAAAACGAAACGCTATCTTATACAGTTACAGTAATTCACCATGTGTTAGCCCGTGTTACGTGTCACCAGCTTACACATACTTATCGGTTCGTAGCTCAAAAACCTTTTGAGTTAAAGTTTTGAAAATTTTTGTGCCTTATGCACAAATTAGGCACAAAATTTTGAGGTATAATTCATAACCATAGCTTAAACAATTACGAAGATACAGCTGTGCAAGCCAGAGACCCGTGTCTCCAGCTCGCACACAGTTTTATGATCGTAGTTTCAACAGTATTTGAGTATGATTGTTAGTTTTTTTTGTTCCTAGTGCACAAATTATGCACAAATTTCTGGCTATAGTCTAAAACCCTATCCTCACTGGTTTGTCTTAACGGGCGTGTGCGAGCTGGTGACACGTGTCTCCAGCTTACACACATAAAACAACTCAAAGTAACGAAGTTGTGGTGGCACAAAAATTAGGACTGACACGTTTGAATGCACATAATATGCACAAAAATATGGCATGCTTAGAATTTCTCTATGTCGAATGAGGAAGCTGTAGACATGGACACGTTTTCTTTAAGTACACAAAGATGTACGCCTCACTGGGAATCGAACCCTCTCAAGTCTAAGACCGGTGGCGTAGCCACTAGACCACAGAGGCGGTTAATAAAATAAAATATGCTTTTTTAGACAATATATTAGTGATATACCTCGCTGCGTGTTAACAATGCTCAGAATTACAGAACAATATTCTGAGTATTAAGGTTGTATTTGTATGTAACCTAATTAGCAAGCACAAGTTTGAGAAAGGGTGCGACTTTCAAAAAGATTACACTAATTCTCACACTATGATGTAATGTACAACGGTGACTAATTTGACCCTGGAAATTCTTAAACACTTTGCAGGCTAAATCTATATAAATAGGCCTAATTCGTGCTGCAACGCAGTGTGGCTGTACCACTCAGACAATGGTCCTAGCTTCTAAATGCGCTCTCGTGAACAATTTGTAGGGAAGCGAATGGTAGGTATAATGGATGCCACATTGTAGGAAGGCCAAAGGGAAGATCTTCTTCGGAGCTGGATGGTATAGCTCAGGGACCGAAGTCCGACGGATGTTAGTTGGAGGTGCTATATAGCGAAGGAGACGGTGAATTCTTCGCTACCGCGATACAGGCTTCCCATACTATTTTACCGTCGTAGTATGGAGACGTCGTTGGTATACCGTTTGTGGCGCCATCTGTTGATACGGTTGTCGAACTATGTGCGGCGTCATGCGGTAGGTGGTGCAGCCACAATTCATTAAAAAAAAAAGACCTAGATCCCTGTTAATAAGGTCTTGTTTGCATATAACCTACCTTGACCAGCACCGGTTTGAGCAGATCCCTCTCGCCCATAGACACGCCGCCGGTGCAGACGAGTACGTCGGCGCGTTTGAACGCCTCCGTTATCGCCGACACGAGCTGGTCGGGCGTGTCGCGAACTATGCCGCAGTCTAGGCTGTCGTATCCGTGCTCTCTAAACAAATAGCAAAGTCAGACAATGATATCAATCATCATCAGCCTTTAAACGTCCCACTGCTGGGCACAGGAATCCCACGTGGGCAATAGCAGGTGGAGATATTTGGACCATAGTGACATAACCCACCACGCTGGCCCAATGCGGGTTGGTGAGTTTTAACGATTGCCATCTTATGACAACAACCGGGACCAATGGCTTAACAACGGCGTGCCTTCCGACGCACGGAGGAGATCAAGATGTTTTTAATTTGGTCCCCCATCCAGCGACCAGGCATTGCGATAGTTGATGTAGATACTTTAGGTAGACGCTAGCCGAATGCGTTGTCCGCAGCACCATCGAGCTCCTCCAACTGACATCATTAGTCATAAACAAATTCTTCTTCTCTTCGATTCAGCTACTGTCGATAAGCAGATCTCCAACGTCAGAGCTTAATAGGGGCTTATTGTATAGTTTTCACATCTATCGCAATTCGCAATACCTTTCAAGTAAAAGTACATTGCTTAGCTATTTTTATTATTTTATAAATAGTTTTAAATAAGCAAACTGGCAAAGCAATGTACTTTTACTTAAAAGCTATTGTGATGGGCGTTGAAGTTAGACAACTAGCCCCCTGGTTGGCCTCGAATCTACAAATGCACCCACTGTATATGGATAGAGAGACATATATTGCCATTGAGTTCATAAATAACAAATTCTTAAGGCTCCCACATTCTATAAGCATGTCAGAATATCGGTCTTTGTATTACAGATCGCGCAGGCTCGCCTTCAAGCTGCCCTGTTTATGGTGTGTGGGTAATCTTTACAACCTTAGATAAGAAACTTAAAACATGTTATTCACCTGAGTAGCGTTTTGAGCATAGTTCTATTGGAGTCTCTTATATGTGCAGGTCTCAACTTCAGCTCCGACGGCTCTTGAAGTTCATTGCCGGTAGACATCAGCGCCACCTAGTGGGATTAGAGTTTACAAAATACTTCTCTACAACTAAAAAAAAGACGTCCTGAATGGGTGGTAGTAAAGAAACAATTTTGGACGATTTAAAAGTGCTTAAGTTTATTTTGAAAAATATTGTATTCTTTATATTTGGATACCCATCCTGCGAAATGGCATAGTAAAATGGGCCTAACTTTTTAATGATTACATTTTACCTTAGGATACGCCCACACTGTCACGTTCTGGTAGCCCGCACCAGCTATCATACCAATCTGTGCCGAGTCCAACACATCACCTGCAAATAAAACACGACCTTAACCACTTAAACGTCGATGCCCGCAAATAGCCCGCATAGCACCAACGGCATATAATGCTAGTAGTCTAATTTTGGACATCTTTTTGTAACAAGACCGTTAGTGACGTCGATGACATTGTATATTGACCGATCCTATCTTAGCCACCACACAAAAGCAATCTTTAAAAAAGATTTATTTAGGTACTTATTTTTATTTATTTATTTTGTATTTTATGACCTGGTAACGACATTTTTTTTGTAAATGTCGTTGCTTCTGTGCGTTGTGGTTTCTTGCGCCCGTTCTTTGCCAAAGTTAAAATTGATGTCCTGAATGGGTGGTAGGTTAAAAAAGATTTGGACGATTCAAAGTACTTATTAATTGAGTTTATTGAATAAATATATTTTGAGTTTGAGTTATTATTATTAGTTAAACGGGATGGACCCAGTTACATAACTAACATACAGAATATAAAATTGTCAACATGACAACAATTTATGATGCAAGTACGAATAATGGACATCCAACTTAATGGGAATCCAACATTATGGTAACCAACTTTCAGAGAATTCAACATAATGGGAATTCCACTAAATGGGAATCCAACTTTTATAAAAGTCAACATAACGGGAGTTCAACTTAATGGTCCTGAAGAGAAAAATCACTTCCTCCATCAATACCGGTAACAGTGTCGCGTGGCGGTAAAAGAATACTACCACCCCCTCTTCCCTTGGGTGTCGTAAAAGGCTACTAACGGACTAAAGACTGCACATATATCCAACAGCATAGAGCGGCGATGGGCTCACCTCCTGTCACGCTGAGCACCTGTGCAGTCGCTATTCGGTGAAAAGTGGACTATGGCAGAGGACTGCTTTTGAAGTTCTCATTGCCTACTTTCTGACTAATCCTTCGGGGATAATAGTCGTGATTATACAACGTTAGTCGGAAAGGGGGTACTAAGCCCCAGACAACTGAAAGTGCTACTATCAACTGTTATATTGCAAATATAAACTTTTCGAAAAACATTCATATTTTATGCATATTCATATTTAAAAAATGTACAACCCTGAATAGGTCTGTCAAATCTGTTTCTCTCTCAAAACAGCTGACCGCCAGGGCTACCACAGCGTCATTTCTTATGAAATCTTAAAACAGCTGAAAATCTAAAACTATTATTTTTTTAGGAAAAGTTCTTAGACAAAAGTTATTTACTATCATGTATACTTTACCCTCCTTTCGGATTAGTACCCCCTTTCCGACTGATGTTGTATGTATGTGTGTATGTACCACCATTAGAACTCCGATCACTGATGATGAATGATCATGATAACAGTACCTTTGTAAACCAGCACGGTGCCCATGGGGATGTCCGAGCCAATCGGCCGCACGTCCTGCTGCGGCTTGGGCGGCACCAGGATTTCCACTTTCAGCTCCGTCTGCCCATCTTCAGACGCTGACACCAACTTCGTGTCTTCGACCTTCAAAATAATGTCAAGGTAAAAACATCGGCATTTCAACTAGTACCCTTTATATTGTAACATCTTTGTAAACCTGTGACTTGCAATAAACGTTTGAAATTTAAATAAAAAAAAACCGGAGTAGTGCGAGTCGGACTCGCCCATGAAGGGTTCCGTAGGAGCAAGTAACATCATTTATAAGTTCTTGTAGTTCGTTGTAACTTTGATCGATGTTTGAATAATATTGTATTTTTTTAATTAATTTATTTATGACGTATTAAAAAAACTGCTTACAAGATCTCGTTCAAACGAATTTTCGGTGGAAGTTTGCATGGTAATGTACATCATATATTTTTTTAGTTTTATCATTCTCTTATTTTAGAAGTTACAGGGGGGGGGACACACATTTTACCACTTTGGAAGTGTCTCTCGCGCAAACTATTCAGTTTAGAAAAAAATGATATTAGAAACCTCAATATCATTTTTGAAGACCTATCCATAGATAACCCCACACGTATAGGTTATTTGAAAAAAAAATCTTTGAGTTTCAGTTCTAAGTATGGGGAACCCCTAAAATTTATTGTTTTTTTTTTATTTTTGTGTAAAAATCTTATGCGGTTCACAGAATACATCTACTTACCAAGTTTCAACAATATAGTTCATATAGTTTCGGAAAAAGTGGCTGTGACATACGGACGGACAGACAGACATGACGAATCTATAAGGGTTTCGTTTTTTGCCATTTGGCTACGGAACCCTAATAACATGATAGAAGGGAGATCATAATATGTATGTATGAACTTAGATTCACGAGTACTATCCCCAAAGGTTAGTCAGAGACTATAGGCAAAGAGGACCAAAGAAACAGTCCACCTTTCACCAAATTACAGCTGCACATGGACTCAGCGTGATAGTGATGAGCCCTTCGCTGCACTATGCATATGCAATCTTTAGTCCGTTAGTCGCCTTTTACGACACCTAAGGGAAGCGAGAGGTTGGTAGTATTCTTTTAGTGAGCCGCTATGCCACACACAGCTCTATGTACCCACTTTATGGAAAAACGCGAACAATTACCTACATCCGTCGGTTGCCCTACAAACACATTAGAGCAGGAAAACTATTAGTACAATAATTATGACAAAATTGCAAAATCGCCGCGCGACACATGTAAAGTATTGCAAGAAATATGTCTTCTCGGTTCTCTATTTTGTCTCAAAAATCTTTTATCCATAATCTAACGTGTCATAATGTTTTGTGACATAATCATCATGTATCCGAATGATAACTTGCTCGAATATAATGTTACATAATATCACATGCCATAAAATTTAAATCCCTAAATACAGTATGCCCTAAATTTGTTTGTCATAAATATTACAATTCATAATATTTAAAAGACATAAAACGCTTTTCTATAATAGTTTTAAGTCCTAAATAGTATTGATATCCATACACTAGGTAATGTAATGTTTATCCTATTAATATTTTAGCACAAATTTGTACAACTGATAGCTCGATTTCTGTTGTCTAATAAAAAAATTACCTCGAAATTCAAAACAATCGCTACGCTACTGTTACTGCACTTAAAATTCTAACCTTATAACCTATCACGTGACCTGCAGGAGTATAAACCACCATCTGAATGATGGTTTAAAATAATATTGTTAGGACTAACCATTCGGACTAACATACATTAAACAATATAACACTTAGGAAATGTAACTTCATAGCTACAAAAATTATGATAATTATCAATAGCACCGGATATTATGACACAAAAGCATTACAATTAAAGACGATTAGGTAAAACAAAATTTTGTATACGCGAATATAATGGATAGTGATGATTATAGCAAACGCGTTAGGGATTTTGATTTTCGGACGAACGATATTCGGAGAAGGGACTACCATTTATTAACCACAAGCGACCGCTCGCGGTTTCACCCGCGTGGTTCCCGTTCCCGTAGGAATATCGGGATAAAAAGTATCCTATGGGTTAATCCAGGTTATAAACCATCTGTATGCCGAATTTCATCCTAATCCATTCAGTAGTTTTTATGTGAAAGAGTAACAAACATCCATCCATACGTTCCCGTGGGAATATCGGGATAAAAAGTATCCTATGTGTTAATCCAGGTTATAAACTATCTGTAAGTATGCCGAATTTCATCCAAATCCATTCAGTAGTTTTTACGTGAAAGAGTAACAAATATCCATACATTCTTACAAACATTCGCGTTTATAATATTAGTAGGATGTCGATGTTAGTACTGGCTCACCTGCAGCACGCAGTCGGCGCCGGCGGGCAGCGCGGCGCCGGTGTTGATGCGCGCGCACTCGCCGGCCAATAGCGGCGCGGTGGGCGTGTCGCCCGCGTTTAAAACCGCGCGCACGCTGCGTACGCCCGCGCCGTCGGAGCTGATGCAGGCGTAACCTGTTGCAACATGTACCTACTTACACTTCAATCCTTCCTTTTCCCTCCTTTCTATGATATGAGTTAAGGTTCTATGGGTTGTGACGAGGCGTGAAGAGGCACCTTTTGGGCCTTCAGGCTTAGGGTGACTGATGCTACGTTTTATCAATGCTGCACCAATAAACATTCCTTTTTATTAACCTACCAGGGTTGTGGGTCCTGATCATAATGATATCACCTATAAAAAAAATTAATTGTTTTATTTGTTCAACAAAAGAGAAAATTTTTTAAGTTTTGACTTTTTAGTAAAACCCTGATTGTTTTGACAAAACGCCCAAGTTCAGCAAAATGTTTTTTACAACTACTCTAAATTATTGACATTCAGTCAAACAATTTAAAGTCTTTCTCCCATCAATCAAGCCACTGCCCTATTCCAGTGAACTTTAAGTCTAAGTAGTTGTGTTGGTTGGTGGCAAATATAAATCCTTATTAAATCTCTATTCAAACAAAGCATTCTAAACACATACTATAATGAAAAACATGGGTTTAACTTTTAAACACTTGTTTAGTAGTAGAGAGCATAATGTTTATTCGGTTATCTAACCAAGCACATCCAAGGCCAAGAATAGCAGATAAAAATTCTAATTATATAAAACCATCTTGACTGTACACTTAAGTGGCAACCATGTAAAATACGAAATTTCTGTTGACGATACATCAACGCTATGTTATGGAAAATTAATATAAAGTAAAAAAAAAACTAAATATTTGTTAAAAATGTAAATAATATAGTTATTATTATTTTTGAAGTTTTGATGATGAAACTAAAGTAAAAGAAAATTAAACTAAATAATATTAGGCTAAAACAGCTGAGAATACTTACAACACAAGTGAAAAATAAACAAATTGTCTGTCCTTTAAAATGTAGGTACCTACCTAATGCACATTCATTTCTACACCTGTTTAAACAAACTACTATAGTCACCTATTTATTTTGTTTCATGATATAGGCAGATAGAACTATTAATTATTATTTTTATATTGCTTCTTAAATATCAAGTTAATATGTTTATGTCACTATGGTGTCTGTTGTTATAATATACACTCTGTAATATAATTTACAAAATAATAGAAATCTGAAATTCAAGGATACTAACCATCTTTAACCGATGCATCAAACGGTGGCATGGGTTCCATTGCACTCAATGCTTGTGCCACAACCCTCCCCACAGCGTCTTCCAGTGGTACTATTTCAAAATGTTCAGGCCATTGTGCTAACGTACTGTCTATTATCTTCCAAGCATCGCACATTTCAAGCATCGGATATGGAGATTCTCTAGGCCTAAATGCCACTTTTGTTACATCCACTTTACTATGATGGGGGCATGCATTCCCAAACTGCATTGAATCATGAATAGCTCGAACTTCAGACAAATCATTTTGAAGCAGCGCTATAGCATGAGATATAAGTACAGGACGAACAACTTCAAAACATTCTAATACTGCTTTTTTGCTGCCCGGGAAGTTTATAATAAGAGTCTTGTCCCTTATGCCTGCCACTGCGCGCGATAACATAGCCATAGGTGTTTTCTTGAGGCTCTCAATGGTTATAGCGGTGATTAACCCCGGCACTTCTTTGTGTATAATAGCTTTTGTAGCTTCCGGGGTAACATCTCTGTGACCAAGGCCTGTGCCTCCAGTTGTTAAAACTAACTCCACATTAGCGTCACAGTAATATTTTAATTCTCTTTCTATGAGTTCTCTCTCATCAGGAATTATGAGGGTGTGAATGTTGGCTTCAGGGTACAGTTTTTGGGCAAGTTCTGATAGAGCTGGTCCTGAAGTGTCTTTTGAGTGATCTTTAAAACACGTATCACTAACTGTAATGATTGCTACTGCTTTTACCATTTTAATGCACAGTAAATTGCTAAAAGTAAAATAAAACAAAAAAGTTTAATAGTCTAATAAACATTAGTAGGTACCTATTATGATGTTTTTATTGCATAAGTAGGTACCTATACAATTTTATCATAAATTTTAATACCTATCTGTTATGTTGATGTTTAATTCATGGTAAATAAATAAGTAAGTGTATATAAACTTAATTAAACTTACCTACATGGAAAAATTATATTTTAATACAAGCTAAGGTTATGAGAAAACTCAATTAAGAAAGTCATTTTGAATATTTAATAACGTAAATTAACTATTAATTCTGTATTAATAATGCAATGAAATACCTGTTCTCTGCCAAAATTTCTCAAACTTTCAACAACTCAAGTCTGGCACTGCACGATATCTGACGTAGTTGAATTTCGCCAGCTTTTTTAAGTGAATGGTACTTTTCAATAAATAAAAGTTACTTCATTCGGCAGTCACTGAAGACTTTTATTACATCACTGATACGCGCACTGTATAAATTAAGACTTCATTGAAAAAAGTCAAAACGCCGGTTCAATGCGAGCGCACGTGAAGTTGACACATAAAAATATTTTTTATCTGTTGCCCACTGTTGTTGACGTATTGCATAGAGTACTATATATTAAATATGTAAACGTATTGTAACTTGTAACGTTGCTCTGCGGCGCGTACCCTACTAAAACTTCCTTTAGGCCTCTCACGAACGTAGATACTTTCTGTAGGGGAGATACCTTGGGAGATACCTTCACAATCACAAGAAAGCGTGGTTGCAGTCTCCGATGGCGACCACTAAACAACACAGCTAAGTTAGTCAGTGCTATTAATGGAGACCGGTACCAGCCGCAGAAAAATCGTGAGGAAATTAATTTATTTTGCTTGTTTTCCACATTTTAATTGATTACGACGACCTCCTTGGTCGAGTGGTTTGTACACCGGTTTTCATGGTGTCGCCATCTTTGAGGTCCCGGGTTCGATCCCCGGTCGGATCAATTTAGAAATTATTGTTTTTCTAAATTGTCTCAGGTCTGGGTGTTTTCTATGAATAATAAGTATGTATTTTAAGTATGTTTATCCGTTGTCTAGTAACCATTTAACGAGTTTCATAACGAAGCTTCTCTTGGGCTAAATAATTGGTGTGAGTGTAGGAAAATTTATTTATTATTGATTACTCCGAGTACTTACTTTAATCAATTGATTTAAAGTATCTGTGGAATAGGTCAAAATCTTACGTAATAATATATAAAAAATACTGATAGTTGCCGGTTGCTGCGACTTGTCCCTCTCGGTATTAAAGTTTCTGTGTGTGTAAGCGCCCTAATAACTTGGGCTTCCGCTATACCGGGCAACCTCATTTTGACAGAACAGCAGGGCTGGCAACATGATAACCCACAAATACATTTATAATCTTAGTCTTAAGAGCCGTTTACACGTATCAAGTTGTCAAGTAGGTAACTTAATTTTAAGTTAATTTTAACTAAATTCTTGCGTGTAAACAGTCACTTATAAGCTCTTTAGTAGCAAGTGGTAAGTAAACGATTTAGTGGGCAAGTGAACAAGTAGAATAGAATCGAGTCTATTTTTTGAGTAAGTAACCGCCCCTTCCGCACCGCTTGTATTCCCCGGTAGGCGTGGCTTCTACTAAATTGTCATTTAGTTGACGTGTGGACGCAACAATTTAGTGAAGTATTTAGTGAAGTCGTGAAGTCTCGTGTGTGACGAGAGCCGGTCTTGCCGCGATGTGTCGCCGCCGTATGCACTAAAGAGTGCATAAGTAAATACACGTGTAAACGATCGACAACTTAAAATTAAGTTAAAATTAACTTATAATTTAGTTACCTACTTGACAACTTAATACGTGTAAACGGCCCATTAGTTATTAGAACACTACAAGCAAAACGCACACATTATGTGATCGACACTAAAGTTGAAATCCCAACACCAAAATAGTTTTGGCTTAAAAGAAATGTGCATAATTTTTTGTGGCGAGACCTTAGATTAAAACATTTTGTTTTAATCTAAGGGCGAGACGTTAGATCGGCCAATGTTGCCAAAGAATGTTGAATTTAAAGTATTTTCTCAGTGAAATGTATTATAGGTACATAACCAAATATAGAAACCACTTTCACAGGGACACATAGATAAATAAATTACATTTGTTTACTCATTATACTTTTAATAAAAGTTGCATAATACATGATAAATTAATAATAACTACTCACTACATCAATAATATTATAAGTTGTATGCTACAATCACATTTTATCATCGGATACCAAATAAATTCTTTTATTTTCGAGACTTACTCTTCAATTAATGTCTACTCAGTCTTAATAGCAAGCAGAATACAAACGAAGAAAACAACACAAACATAATAACTATAGCTAAATATTTCTAAACAAAGTAAGTAATACATACAGCAACAATGACATGATTATAATTTACATTTACAACTTAAGAACTGTGGTAGCCCTACCGCACAGTAAAATAGACATCCAATCATAATTTATGAGACCTGCGATCCGTATGTTTCTACCGTATGTTTTATGTGACTTTTTTGCAATACTGTATCCGCACAGGCGTCGATCAAACGCTGCAGCGGCGCGTAACGGCGGCGCAGCGCCCGCGCATTGCCGACTACAATCAGCTTAGTCACACACAACTGACACAACATTTAACTTAAAGACTGTGGTAGCCCTATAAAACAGTAAAATAGACATTCAATTATAATTTATGAGACCTGCGATCCATATGTTTCTACCGTCTGTTTTATGTGACTTTTTTGCAATACTGTAACCGCGCAGGCGTCGATCAATCGCTTCAGCGGCGCGTAACGGCACAGAGCTCGCGTATTGCCGACCACAATCAGCTTGAGTTTGGCTCGCGTCACGCTCACGGCCAATCGGCGCTGGTCGTTTAGCACTTCGCCTTCCTGTGAATATAACGCATACAATTACGCTTGAAATTAACAACCTAACTGTTGTAATGGTTACTAAAGTGATTGTTTAAATTAATCTCTATAAGTACAGGATATTTTTTGTACCTATCTGTGCACATATTTAACTAGAGCTACAGATTTTATTTTATTTTTTTAGGTGAAAAATAAAGATACTAAACTTATTATTGATCAAACATATTCACAAAAATACCGTTAATCATAGTCAATCGACCAGGATCGCGCAATTGAACTCTGACACATTACGATACCACAGGATACCTAGGAATCCACGAGTTATTTTTTATTGTGCCGAACAAATTAAAGAAATAATGAATAATAAAAATATTTAATTTAAAAATGAAAATGATGTCTAATAACGTTACTGAATGATATAAAAAAAGGGTGCAAATATTTTATAAAAAATTCTGTATAAATTTTCTCACTTTAGTAGGCAAAACGGTATGTGATTTCCTCAACAGGGAGGGGTCTCTACTCACGGATACTCCAGCTACTATAAACTGTCTTCTTTACATCTTAATATTGTACCAATTAGCAGTGAAAGCTATTATTGCCAATGTAAATACTATTCATATTTTTTAAGAATTTGTAAAATTCAGTGAAAGCTATTATTGCCAATGTAAATACTATTCATATTTTTTAAGAATTTGTAAAATTAAAAGTTGTTGTTAAATAATTATAATAAATAATGTTAAAAAATGCTGTATAAAAACAAATCGAAATGTCTATACGACAAGCTACCTTAACTTTGATATCCCGCTCATCGTTCCTAGTGCACGAGTATATGACGACGGGCTTATCCCGCCCCTGGAATTGGTCCACGGTGCTCGCTTCTACTGTTCCCATGAGCGCGCGCCGCAGTAAACTAACTTGGTCGCGATACGGCGCTACTACGCCTATATCTGAATGATTCACACCACCCTGGGAGAAAAAATATTAGATTGGGATCTGCCCCCTTACTCTTGGAACCGATACCGATCGATCGAGATTGGTATTTTAAAGTTACGTACTCCAAGCTACGACACCAGAGCTAATATGGATTCATATTGCGCGGATATTGAGTGAAAAAAATACAAAACTCAATGTCATTTAGTTCGGCCAATATGAATCCAAATTAGCGCTGGTGTCGTAACTTAAAAGTACGAAATTTCACAATACCAATCCGATCCAATACTGATCGGTTTCAAGAGTAAGGGGGGCTGATAGGGAAAAGCTTTTTAAAGCAAAACTTAATGTTCGAAATCGATGCATAAATGTCGGAGATATGTTATGATAGTATGTACTTAAAAAATTGTATACGAACTAATTGAGAACTTATCCTTTTTTAAGGTTGAATTTATAAAGCGCCAGATAAATTAAATTAGGCACATATTTTAAAAATTATAATACAATGCAATGGGGAGAATAATCTAAATTAATGTAAATAATAAAACAAATACAATTTTACAAGCAGTCTAGCTAAATAATTAATACAATTACAAAATTAAAAATAATTATATAAGATCACATAAAAATATAATCTAGGGATATTTTAATAATTGAGCACAATATATTACGTAGCGTCAAGGCTCCCAATCGAAACCATCCTATGTGAGCCGATTTATACTCGGCTAAATATAATGAAGAGTTGATATTGTAGTCGCTTTTCTTCTCTTAAAGGTCGATTCACACATATCAGTGAAGTCACAGTTCCGTCAACGTGTTCGCTCAGTTCAGTATCAGTTCTACAGTGTTACGTAAGTGATTCAATTCACACAATATAGCAGTACCCAGTTCACGGAGCTTCAGTGAAAACAAGTCCGTCGTCAAGTATCGTGATTGTTGGTATGGTATTGATTCCGGGTAAATGATGATCCTAGATTTCATTTTTGGCATTAAAAATAAAAAAAATTAAGGGATGAGGGGTCTTTTTTGGTGGTAAATAATTTACCATTGTCCATTTAGAACTACAACATTCGAGATGTAAATGGTAAAATTATTACCATTGTCCTTTACAGTTTCTTTTTATTTCTACACTAATTGTTTCACCTTGTTTTGCTTATGTGTGTTGTGTGTTGCCATGAACAAGCTAAAGTAACTATTAAGGAATATTATAATTTGGTAAAAGTAGTTCTTTTAGGATTATACTACGATAAATATAATAGGTCTTTTAGAAAAACTCGAAGTGGTAAAATAGTTACCTTTATTTTATTAAGGGTTACATACTACAAAGCTAGCAATGAAAGCTATTGCTTTAGACGAAGAAGAAGAAGAGCAGCATCAACACTGAGAGCACTGTGTCGTCACTGACACTGACAAGTGGGGATGCATTCATAGAGAATGTATGAAAAAATGTGTCGGAACTGTGACTTCACTGATGTGTGTTTTTTTTTTATTCATTATAGGCAAGTATTTGACCGCGATCTCACCTGATGGTAAGTGATTATACGGCCTAGGATGTAGCATACTTGCCTAGATAATGCCTGTTCACCCGTGCCTTGAAAATGGCCAGGTTGTACGTGACAGAAAACAGATCCGCAGGAAGGGAATTCCACTCCTTAGCTGTCCGCATTAAAAATGATAACGCGAAGCGCTTTGTGCGTATAAGTGGTGTGTTGACAGTGTAAGGCTGAGATCTCAGTCCGCGTCTCGTTCAAAATTCGAATTGACCTTTATTATGACGAAAAGAAGAAATCTCTTCTCCAATATTACGCTTACCTCGCTAAGCGCGTGCACTATAGCGAGTACTAAGCACGCCTCGGTGCGGTTAGTGCTCGTTTTCCCGCAGCCATCCGCCTCCGCCTCCGCTACATCTATGAATGCAGCCGCATTCTCCGGCTCAGGACTACACGCTGTCACCAACCAGGGTGGGAGGTGAGAGATTTTCTGTTATGAAAAAATAATTATGAGAAAATGTGTTAAAAAAAAACTCCACGGGCGGTATTTGAACCCGCTTGTGACATCCGGCTTAGGCAATTTTATAATGTGTCCAATCGCTAGTGAATAAATAAGCAACGCGCGCATTGTAACGAGTTACGGGCCAACGAACCGACTAACCAGGAGCAACCTCTTGTCATTATAGCGAAGTCTCGATTTCAATCGGCTATTTGACAGTTGGACTTAACAATAAAATATGAAAAGCTAGCAGCCGCTTGCGGTTTTACCCGCGTGGTTCCCGTTCCCGTGGGAATATCGGGATAAAATGTATCCTGTGTTAATCCAGGTTATAAACTATCTGTATGCCGAATTTAATCCAAATCCATTCAATAGTTTTTACGTGAAAGAGTAACAAACATCCATCCATACTTACAAACTATCGCGTTTATATATTATACTAGCGGCCGCTCGCGGTTTCACCCGCGTGGTTCCCGTTCCCGTAAGAATATCGGGATAAAAAGTATCCTATGTGTTAATCTAGATTATAAACTATCTGTATGCCGAATTTCATCCAAATCCATTCAGTTGTTTTTACGTGAAAGAGTAACAAACATACACACTCACAAACTGTCGCCTTTATAATATTAGTGTAATAGTAGGAAGTAGGAAGTAGGATGTCGGCTAAAGTAGTTTAAATTTAACAATAATTAATTTGTAAACATTTTATTTTTACAAAATAAATTTGCGTCTTTTTATCTGTAAGCTTCGTGTGACGTCACATTTCACAAAATAAACAAAAACTATCTGCCAGGTTTCAAGATAAAAGTTTGTCGTCACAGGGCAAAATATCACGTGACCAACCGTTTTCGCGCAATATTTGAAATTAATGAAAAATAAAGAAAAAAAAACTATTATAAGAGCTATAATTATAAGCGTTTGTAATTTTTAAAATACTTTTCCGAGAACCGTCAAGTAGCCAATTATGAAGAATGTTTGCGAGAAAAACATTTTAAATTACACTAGCGCTCGTTATAAGAGTAATTTATTAAACTTTAAATAGGTACGTAAAAACAAATAAACATGGTTGAGAGTGGCGCGACGATGAAAGCGTGTTTGCCCTAAGATCACTGGGCAAAGGCAAGTTGGTTGCGAATCTGTCCGGGCGGCGACTGATACGTACGTACACGTAGTGACACGCAGCAGGCGTAATGATGCGCGGAGACAGACGCCTTTGCACAGCAGTAGGGCAGAATAGGCAAGTTATAACTTTTGAGGGGGTGGAACTCGGAGCTTACTTCTCGTGGTCCCGAGCCATCCCCGTGGCACAGAAGGGATGGTACTAGTGGTTTTTAGAGGGTTGGCCGCCCCTCTACCGAGCTCGTCTGGCTAGGCAGGGGAAGGGGAGGAGAGTCATACATAACCTGAGCTAGCCCCTGGCCTTGGTGTATGCGTAAGACGGCATATTAGATAGATAAAACGCTTTATTGCACACACAAAAATACAGCAAAACATAAAATAAGTATATTAAAACTAATGTGGGCAAAGGCGGTCTTATCGCTTAAAACGATCTCTTCCAAACAACCTTTGAGGTATAGGACAACAGAAAAAGAGCGACAAGCAGTGCACCAGAAACAAGCAAATATGAAATTAAAAAATAGAATTCAAATAAGTACTGAGTATAAAAATAAATGTAATAAACTAACAATACAGATCTTACCTAGTAAAAAAATTTCTATACTAATATTATAAAGAGGAAACATTTGATTGTTTGTTTGTATTGAATAGGCACCGAAACTACTAGACCGATTTAAAAAATTCTTTCACCGTTGGGTGAGTGTAGGTTACACTATCTCCGGATGACATAGCTATTTTTTTTTAAAAATTGGGAATCTTACTAAAACTAAAATAAATTCCTTAAATCGCGTGCGGTAAGAAAACTATTGATGATAGAATAAAATAATGTACTATGGCTTTGCAGAACACACCATTATCTACAAAAAATGTCGCGATAGCATATGTCTAACTATTTTAGTTACGTCACAATAAGTGTTCTTGGGAGGGCAGTCATTTTGAAAATTCGTCACGGGGTACGGGGTCGCGATAGCATATGTCTATTTTATTTACGTCACAATAAGTGTTCTTGGGAGGGGAGTCATTTTCAAAATTCGTCACGGGGTCCACGCGAACGAAGTCGCCGGCGGTCTGCTAGTATAACTTTACCTTTAAATCAATATGGAGTGTGGAGTTAGCTAGCTTCTCCCCCGCGCACCGCAGCCGGCCGCCGTACGCGACCGTATTGGCCACGTCGGCCAGCCGCTGGTTCATCCGGTACTGGAGACGGAGTGTAGAAGTGTTCTCGTCTGTCATTAGACGATGGAACAGGCTTTCTTCCATGCCGAGACGCCTATAAGTAAAGTGTCGAAATACACTCTTAATTTTTATTCGTTTTAACGAAATTAAGAGTGAGTTCCACCCATGAAACTGAACAACTTTCCCCAAGAAACTTATGTGCAAAAATGACAAAAAAAACCTCCTATACTAAACTGTCCGATCAGCTGACGACAATAGTATGGAAGATCGAAATTTTTTTGACATTTTTGCACATGGGTTTCTTGGGGAAAGTTGTTCAGTTTCATGGGTGGAACTCACCCTTAATTTAATTAAATGTGATACATAATATATTCACGACCATTAACCCCGAAGGGTTGGTCAAGAGACTAGGCAACGAGGACCGCAAAAGCAGTCCGCTGCCATAGTCCACTTTTTACTAAATAGCGACTGCACATGTGCTCAGCTTGACAGGTGGTGAGCCCATCGCCGCTCTATGCTGTTGGATGTATGTGCAGTCTTTAGTCCGTAAGTCGCCTTTTACGACACCCAAGGGAAGAGAGGGGGTGGTAGTATTCTTTCACCGCCACGCGACACGGTTATAAATAAGTGTTGATATCACATCATTATCAGCCTATAAACGTCACACTGTTGGGCCTTCCCACATAGTCACCAGAACATGGGGTGGTTGGGCCATAATCTACTACGCTGACCTAACATGGGTTAATCTATACTAATATTATAAAGAGGAAACATTTGATTGTTTGTTTGCATTGAATAGGCTCCGAAACTACTGGACCGATTTAAAAAATTCTTTCACCGTTGGGAAGCTACTCTATCTCCGGGTGATATAGGCTACCTATCAGATCATCATCATAAGAGGTGAAAACTTCTAAGATTTGATAAAGCAATGTTGACTAAAAACATAAGCATCAAGCACCGACAAATTTCGACGGTTGAAAGCCAGACCTCGGTAGCCAAGTGGTTAAGGCAGCCGCCCGGAATGCGGAAGGTGCGTGGTTCGATTCCCGCCTGAGGTTGTCGTCTTTTTTCAGTGTTTAAAATTTAACTTAGGCTACCTATATTATATTTTCAAAAAAATTAGGGGTCCTTACTAATACTCAAATATTGAAGATGATAAAAAACTATTGATGATATAATAAAATAACGTACTATGGCTTTGTAGAACACATCATTATCTACAAAAAGTGTCGCGATAGCATATGTCTAACTATTTTAGTTACGTCACAATAAGTGTTCTTGGGAAGGGAGTCATTTTGAAAATTCCTCACGGGGCACGGGGTCCACGCGAACGAAGTCGCCGGCGGTCTGCTAGTATATAATAAATCCACTAAAATACTATGTAAGTAATGTAGTAAATAAAACGCGAGTTTTGATCCGTAAAAAGTGTTTTATTTCAATGTGTAGTGCTCGCTTAAACCTTAGAAAATAATATAAATCCACTAGTCGACGATCTTGAAATAAAAATGACAATCACACCAATATTAAAAACCGGCCAAGTGCGAGTCGGACTCGCCCATGAAGGGTTCCGTAGCAGCAAGTAACATCATATAAAAGTTCCTTAGTTCGTTGTAACTTTGATCGATGTTTTAATAATAGTGTATTTTTTTTAAAATTAATTTATTTATGACGTATTAAAAAAAACTACTTACTAGATCTCGTTCAAACCAATTTTCGGTGGAAGTTTGCATGGTAATGTACGGTCGGGGTCACCGTCGCTTTACCACCTTTGCAGCGATTTTCGAATGAAGCGCACCGAGACCACCCGGGTGCCCGTACCGAATAGACGACGCGGTGTGCAAGGGATTTTGACCTTTAGACTGGTAAAGCAACGGAGTCCGCCATTGCACATCATATATTTTTTTAGTTTTATCATAGTTTTATCAACTTTGGACTTTGGAAGTGTCTCTCGCGCTAACTATTCAGTATAGAAAAAAAATGATATAAGAAACCTCAATATCATTTTTGAAGACCTATCAATAGATACCCCACACGTATGGGTTTGATGAAAAAAAAATTGAGTTTTAGTTCTAAGTATGGCACCCCCAAAATTTATTAAAAATACAGGTTACAAAGATTTGGACGATTCAAAGTACTTATTAATTGAGTTTATTGAATAAATATATTTTGAATATTGACTATTATTGTTTTTTTTTTTTCCATTTATTGGGGTCAACAAACAGTTTCACAATAAGGATAACATTAACAACTTATATGTACTTAGGTAAGTCATTGTGAAACCAACACCGTTAACCACGGATTCTAAAATAGTGAATATGTTAAAGAAACGTGTTCCGATTTATACAAAGCTTAGTAACAATGTGAAAGTAACTAAGTAGTGTTAAGGTGCAGTGTTGATTTCAGATTGCAATACAGAATTTCTAAAAGAATTAACATTTGTACTAAAAAGATCTAAATTAACGAAGAACTTATTATAAACATTAGGCAATCGAGACATTGGTGATCGTTTACCTACATTTGTTCGAGATTTTCTTACAGCAAATAGTTTAGGTGTGCGACAGGCTCGCATACGCGGTCTGATAGGCACTTGATAACATATTTTATTCACAATATCAACACAATCGTACCTATTATGACAGAAGTTATACAACAACATTGTCTGTAAGTGTAGTCTTCTAGCTTTAAGATGAGGTAATTTATATTGTCGTAACAGTTCCGCGTAGGATAGTCGACTACGAAAACACTTGAAATGCATACAACGCAGGTATTTCTTTTGCACGCTTTCAAGGCGATCCGAATATTTACAGTAAAATGGATCCCATATGGAGGTGGCATATTCCAATTGTGTACGTATTAATGACTTATATAAATGTAAATATGTGGTTGGGCGTCTAAACTCCTTGCTAGATCGGTAAACAAAACCGTACATTTTGTATGCCTTATTACAAATACTTTCAATATGAGTATCTAAAGTTAGTTTGGTATCTAAAGTAACACCGAGGTCTCTTATATTTTGCACCCTGTCGAGTCTGATGCCGCACAAAAAATAATCAAAATTACTAATTATTTTTTTCTTACTAAAGCTTATGCTTTTACATTTGTCTACGCTGAGTTTAAGTTTATTACAGTTGCAAAAGTTAGTAAATCGGTTCAAATCTTCTTGGAACTTATGATGGTCGCTGGGATGTTCGATAGTGCGGTATATTTTAAGATCATCTGCATATAGTAAAAAATTGCAATTTTTGAAACAGTTGTCTAGATTGTTGATGAAGAGAACAAACAGCAAAGGACCAATTATTGATCCCTGTGGGACACCAGATGTTATCAAGACGGTTTCAGATTCATGACCATTAATCACTACTTTTTGAGTTCGATTTGATATATAAGATTTGAACTATCTCCAGAGATTACCTCGAATACCGTTAAAAGCAATTTTTTCTAATAAGATTTTATGATCAACGCGGTCAAAAGCTTTTTTGAAGTCAGTATACACAGCGTCTATTTGTTTATTGGAGTCCACATTGTCAAATAGCTCAGTCGTGTAAACGACGAGATTCGTGATGGTTGACCGTTTGGAGACAAATCCATGTTGTTGAGGCAGTATATTCCTGTGCATATGCGAGTATAAGACGCCGTGTACAAGTCTCTCAAGAAGCTTCGCCAATGCAGATAGAATTGAGATAGGCCGATAGTTAGTCACATCTGCTCTCGAGCCCCCCTTATGTACTGGAGTAATCTTAGCCGCTTTCCATATCCTAGGACAGGTTCCCTCTTTTAGACATTTGTTGTATATTATACGTAATGGTTTATAAATAGTCAATGCCGTTCTTTTAAGAAAAATCGGTGGTATATTATCAGTACCTGAGCCCTTAGCAACATCTAAAGATTTGAGTTCTCTTGTAATACTATTATCTGTCAAAACAATATCGCTAATGATATTTTCAGTGCAAGTTTTTGAATCTAATTGTTCTATGTCTGTAATGTCATAGGAGTCTGATACTTCTGAGGGCTGAAAAACTGATTGAAAAAACTGCGAGAACAGATTGCATATGTCGTCGGGTTTGTCCGCTTTTGAGTTTTCGAATTTAACACTATTAGGTATATTACTTTGATTTTTACGGTTATTAATATAAGTCCAAAAATATTTTATGTTGTCTTTAATACTATTTTCAACCTTGTCAATATACTTATTGTAACATTTCTTTGCCTCCTTTTTAAACCTATCTCGGAACATAGAAAACGCTAAGTAATCTGCATGGTTCTTATATTTTTTCCATTTTACCCAAGCCGAGTTCTTGTTTTTGAAGATGTGTACGAGGGCTGACGAGAACCAAATTGGAAAATGTGTGTTTTTAATAATTTTAAACGGTATGTGTTTCCGGATTAAGCTATAGATTTTTTCATAAAAAAAATCTACACAGAGTTCTGCAGTTTTATTCTGAAATAGGTCATCCCAGTCAATTTTCAATAGATTTTCGTTAATAACCTCATAATCGGCATTCTTAAAACAATATCTTGTTTGTGGCTTTCGTGTTAATGGTTTGTTAACCACATCGAGTGATAGAGAGATTAAAATATAAAATGGAGGGTGGTATATATCTATCGGTACTAAAGAAATAGGCGTAGTATATGATTTGCTATTAGATAAATTAGTAATACACAAGTCAAGCAACCGGTTAATATTATTTTTGAAAATATTTATTTGTATGCAATTAAATAAAAACATGAAATTTAATAGATAAGAGTTTGGTGGTCTTTGACCGCTCTCAAATAGGGGTTTAGCATGGCTGTCATCGACGTGCCACTCAAGATTTGGTAAATTAAAGTCTCCAAATATACAAAAATCATCGATATTCATCGCGTGTATGTAGTCACGCATAACATCAAAATAGGTTTGATATACACCACAATCAGTTCGAGGGGGAAAATACACTGCTCCAATAGTGTAGTGTTTATTACCTACAGATAAATGCACCAGAATATGGTCAATAATAGGTGGGAAATCGAGGGGAGCGGCAGGGGGCATCGCTGGGCAGAGAGTAGTGTGGTGGGAGCGCAGCACCGCCATCAGTACTCCACCACCGTCCAAGTGGCCAGTCGCCTGACGGTTGCGATCGCTGCGGTAAACAATGTATCGGCAGTCTATGAACTCATTATTTAAAATGTCGGCATGCAACGTCTCGGTTAGTATGATAATGTCGTAGGTGTGTGATAAAATATTCATAAATATTGTGCTCAGCTTTGTTCTTAGTCCGCGGCAGTTTTGGTAATAAATAGAAAGTACGTTATTAATTGAATTATCGTATTTTGTAGCTATCTATATAAGATATTACTGAAACAGACTTCAAATATGTAGAAATAGTAGTGCAAATATTAAGTGCAAAATACGTAATTTGTGTGTTCGAAATAGAATTACCATTATTGTAAAAGTATAGTATACTGAGAAAATAAAAGCCCAACAACAACAACCACTGAGTGATTTTAGTATTTAATAATATTTCATAGATTTGCACCTCCATAACGGATCCACAGTAAAGAATACACAGTACCACATTCACATTTAGACAATAATAATAAATATAAAAGTGTGTTAAGCTATTGTATTGCCTTATAAAGTGATAAATGTTAGTGTTATCATAGGAATACCATACATTGCTGTAACACGAATTATGAATCAATTGCGAACAATTAGTAACTATAATAATACATACAAAGGTTAGAACATGCCAGTTTATTAAGTTAATAATTTTGCAAACATACAGTATCGGGTCTATTAATGCTATACGTTCCGGTGTGAAATACATGTCAAGGGAAAGATTATTATTTAATTTTGACAAGGTCTTCATTCGAGCGTATAGCCAGCACAGGAGATGTATCGGTTTTACGTGTAAGAATGACACCATGTTTAATCCATACATATTTGTAGCCGTTGGATTTAGCCGTGTTACGACATTCACGAAATAGTTGTTTATTCTGTATAGTTAGGTGCTCATTTATGAAAACTTTTTGTGGCTGCCCGGATATTCCCAGCTGTTCACTGTTGAGGGTACGACCCTTGGCAGTACGACTGGAAGCTAACACATTATCACGGAGTACCCTAGTGGAGAACTTCACAATAACGTTTTTAGGTCTGGTATCTCTTTGGTCAGCGTGCGGCACGCGATGGACCGCCACAATATCTGACGCGAGTATTTGTTGTTGAATGGCTGTCCCGATGCTCACAACAATATTAGTGAGGTTCTCATTACGTTTCTCGGGCAAGTTTACGATTTCCATGTTGCAATCTCTGGCTTGCTGTTCCATAGCCGCCAACTTACTCTCGAGTTTTTTTACATGTGTAGGTAGATCACTGGTAGCCTTCATTTGAGTTTGTATAGTTTGTAATTGTGTGTCTAAAGTGTCCTGGCGTGTAGCACAATAATTTAGGGATTTATCCATCTCCATCAAACGGTTATTTAAATCATTGAGCGATTCCTTGAAGCATGCATTATCGGAGCGCAGACCCTGAATGGTGTCATTTAATAAGTCTAACGATGCCGTGATTTTAGACATTTCACTTGACAATATTGATTTTAAGGACGCAGCGACGGTCTCCGATATTATTTGATCGAGCTTGTCATATTTCTGTTCGAATTGTTGCATGCGCCGGTCAAGGTCATCCTCCTCAGGCTGCTTGCGCTTACGCATATTTATAAAAGTTTCTTCTACCGCCATTATTGCGGTTGTTGGTAAATCCGGATTGGATGGAAACTTCGGCGGTGTGCGTTGTATTGACATAACTTCTGGGCTCCCAATGCGTGCGAATGAGGCGAAGGTATATGGGTGTTTCTTATCGATTGATTCACACGAACACGTACGACGACGCCAGATAAGGACAGCTGTTACGTCTCACTTGTTTTTACAGACTCGCTAGTAATCAAATTTAGCACTTAACACTGTTGAACTTAAAGATGATATTACTTATTAAATATTTAAATCGACATTTAAAAATCAATAACACGTCCATTAACAACAGAGCGCGAGCGCGGTGACGAATCCATAACGTTTTCTTTTTTTGCCATTTGGCTACGGAACCCTAAAAATGACATAATACACATAAAGACAATGAAATATAATCAGTTTTACATAGCATTATTTAGAAAGCGTAGAGTTACCTTATCCTTGTACTATTTTCTACCGCGTGGAAAGACCTGAGTGCAGTCACACATTTTTATGTTATATTGCGTCTTTGGCATTAGATATTAAAATACCGCTACTAGGTCATCCCATTCATCATCTATTGCGTTCAAGGCAAGGTATTCCGAGCGCTTCTCTCTCGCTCTATCGACGGTAAGACGGTACGGGACCGGTGTATAAGCGGCGCGAAGAGGCGCGTTTTATAGGTTTTTTGCCTATATAGGAAAAAACAAGTGAAATAAAAATATTACGTGCTTTTTGCATTCACGAGATAATGAAAAGTTTGTTCTACTGATAAAAAAATAATTCATTTATTAATGAATTATCTGACTTATCTTTTAAAATTTTGACAGAGCTATCTTTGAATTTTTTTTCTATAAAGTATAACCAATCATGTTTCTGTCTGTAAGAGTCATTATGTATCATTATTGTATATGAATTTTAGAACTGTATGTTTTCTTAATGTTTTATATTTTAGCGTTTTATTAACGCTTAAACATACTTAGTAAAATTTTAAACACTGAAAAAAGACGTATGTTTTATATTGGTGGCAGTACAATCAATCGAAATTGTTAAAAACGGGAAAAGAGCGCCTTAATAGGATGACCCAGTTGCGGGATAACACACATCACATTGCACTAAACATCCTAAACAAAAAAAATATTGTAACTTCCTTTTAAACTTCGAAGTAGTAGTAGAAGTAGTTCAAAAGTATATACCTAGCTGCTTTACTCTTGACCAAGGGCGGCAGTTGGTTGGGGTCACCCACCAGCACGAACCGCGCCGCCGCGAACAGCGGCCGCAGCACCGTGCACTGCAACACCTGAGATAGAATACAATCAGAGTATAATACAATTGGCTACTTGACAGTTCTCGGAAAAGTTAAAAAAAAATTACAAACGCTTATATTATACCTCTTACAATATATTTTTTTTCGAAAAAGCTTTACTTAATTAATAGAAAAACAAAACATACTTTCTTCATTATTTCAAACTTCGCGCGAAAACGGTTGGTCACGTGACATTTTGCTCTGTGACGTCACTCTTCAATAACCAAACTTTATTTTGAAACCTGACAGATAGTTTGTATTTATTATGTGAAATGTGACGTCACACGAAGCTCAATCATGGCCGCCAGTGTTTCGGGTCTTGTAATCCACAGATAAAAATACGCAAATTTATTTTGTAAAAATATAACATTTACAAATAAATTATCTTAATAAAAAAAACTATTGGATAATTAATAATTATTGTTAAAGTTATAAACTACCTTAACCGACATATTTCATATTTTATTGTTACAATAATATCTATCAAATAGTCTATTCATTATGTACAGACGCCAGCTCTTCAACATACATACATATAATCACGACTATTATCCCCGAAGGGTTAGTCAGAGACGGGCAAAGAGGACAGCCAAAGCAGCCTTCTGCTATAGCCCACTTTTCACCAAATAGCGACTGCACTAATTTGCTCAGCGTGACAGGTGGTAAGCCCATCGCCGCTCAATGCAGTTGGATGTAGGTTCAGTCTTTAGTCCGTCAGTCGCCTTTTACGACACCCAAGGGAGGACAGGGGGTGGTAGTATTCTTTCACCGCTACGCTCCACACGGTTAACAAAAACAATCATCAGTTATCACTCTTTCTATTGGTGAAAACCGCAATAATAGTAGATTGTTATACAAGGGGCTAAAATGACTCATTATGTACGAGGTAGTTTTACTGCCGAGCTTCAGCGAGGGAGTAAATAGAAACCGAGTTTTAATGGGTTTTAGCACCGTGTGTTACACTCTGCTTTTCACTACGAATGCGAGAAAATAAAACAATCCAATACAATATGAATTGGTTTAGGTATTTTATTAAAAATTAACCCGTTAGTTGCTTTTACGACACCCAAGGGAAGAGGGTAAATTGGTAGTATTATTTTGATGAGCCCATGGCCGCTCTATGCTGTTGGATAGTATGTGCAGTCTTTCCATCTCTTCCCTTGAATGACGTAAAAGGCGACTTTCGGGCTAAAGATCATATGTACATATACCCTACAGCATAGAGCGGCGATGGGCTCATCAAAATAATAGTACCAACCCCTTTATTCCATTGGGTGTCATAAAAGGCGACTAACGGACTAAAGACTGCACATACATCCAACAGCATAGAGCGGCGATGGGATCATTAAAATAATACTACCAAACCATCTCTTCCCTTCGGTGTCGTAAAATGCGACTAACGAACTAAAGACTGCACATAGATCCAATAGCATAGAGCGGTGATGGGCTCATCAAAATAATACTACCAACCCCTCACTTTTCTTCGGTGTCGTAAAAGGCGACTAACAGATTAAAGGCTGCACATACATCCAACAGCATAGAGCGGCGATGGGCTCATCAAAATAATACTACCAACCCCTCTCTTCTCTTCGCTGTCTTAAAAGGCGACTAACGGACTAAAGACCGCACATACATGCAACAGCATAGAGCGGCGATGGGCTCATCAAAATAATACTACCAATCCCTCTCTTCCCTTGGGTGTCGTAAATGTCGCGACTAATAGTCTAAAGGCTCACCACCTAAGCCCATGTGCAGACTGTGCAGTTGTTTCTTGCTGAAGCGTGGACTGTGTGGGCGTGGTCTGTGTTTTCCATAGATTCAAATGATTACTAACTTAAAAAGTTGTTGATTTAAGTAAACAGTAATAAGTCGAGTCTTTATTCATGATTATTCTACATAAGGCTAAATACTTTTTCGTTTTTGTAGGCTCATTATCATTTGACAAACAAAAATTTAAAAAAAAATACTTTTTCCCCTAGGGCAAGAAAATCATCTATATCCTCGCTCTGGAACGGTTCAATAACGGTCTTTTTGAGCAAGAGGAGTGAAAAATCCATTGCTTGGATTATAAGAATAAAGCAGAGCCGCCGACCCAGGAAAACGACGATTTACTTTTAGTGGTAATAATGATATCTGACCTGCGTAGCTTCGTCGACTATGCACACGTCGAAGGTGGTCTTGCTCAGCATGGCGTGCGTCGCCCCCAAGCAGGTCACGCCTACCACTTCCTAGCAAAATTCAAAGTAAATTCAGTAATATATTGCTTACCCAGTCTCCCCACAATTGGGCCAGAGTGCGAGTAGTCATCAACGCAGGATATTATTAGGTGCGTAAGCGTTCGCGCAGTCCTTCTACTCCTACTCTTCCTAATTCAGTGGAACGGAGAACCGAGAGAGGTTAGATGATATATCTATTAGATAGTAACTGCATGCCCTCTATCGTCGCCCTAGGCTATCCAAGTCAGAGTAGTGAGGGCCAGAGTAGTAAGTTATAGACAGACCATGTGCAGACGGCCTCAGAACCTGGGGCCCAAGTCTGCTAATTTACGAATGGCATAATTGAATCGCAATTGGATCGCATTGTAATTGTTTGACACATTTGGTATTCTCTTACTCATTTAAGAATACCAAATGTGTCAAACAATTACAATGCGATACAATTACGATACAATTGCGATTCAATTATGCCATTCGTAAATTAGCAGACTTGGGCCCCTGCTTATCACTTTAGTACCATGTCACACCAATTCGTTTGCGACTGTCACATTGTTCATATTCTTTTTATTTTTTCCTAAATAATGGCTTGCTGCGGTCAGCACATTCCGCCAGTGTTAAGTAAGAGAGATAAAAGCAAATATATAATTTGAATAGAGTAGACTATAGTAAGTGATAATAATGAATGTTTGATGGTGAATGATATTCCACCCAAACCCCCTGAGTTTTAGTAAAGACGTTGGACTTTATTGAGATCTCACACGGACTTCTTGAGAGAATTTGAAAAGTGATATTGCACTGTTTTGTTTAATTTGCCAACACTCACGCACGTTCACGAACCCTTAACGGTTAATAATCCACCTTATTTCACATTATTATTTGACAAAAGACAAATTAAAAAAAAACAACACTGCAGGCAAGACGCTTTACTTTTCCGAAAAGAAGTCCTCACAATTTTTTTTTTTTTTTTTTTTTTTTATTGGCAACGGGTAAGCGCTTGGCCTTCATCTCACCTGATGGTAAGTGACGATAAGGCCGAAGGTGGAAGCGCGCTTCACCCGGAATCCTCAACCACTGAGGAACTGGCTATCTTATCTCAAACTGCCGGAACACAACAATGCTATAAACAACGTTGTTATGGCGACAGACTTAGATAAGATGGTGGTAGCTAGCCAGGCGGACTTAACAGCCCTACCACCAACCAAACCGAGCACACAAAGATGTACTCCCCGCTGGGAATCGAACCCGGGACCTCTGGGTCTGAAACAGGTAGCTTAGCCACTAGACCACAAAGGCGGTTAAAATTGTTAGGAATATCAATGTAATTAAGAAAATAAATAAGTAGGGTATCCAGATTACGAGTGATACCGTAGGGTAGGTAATAAATTTAAGATAAAAAGAGAGGTCCGAACGAAAGGGACAGCTGCACAAATTACGACGGTTCATGTGGGTAGTTAGTTATGGTAAAATGTAAAACTGCCCACATGAGCCGGCAGCTGTCCCACAAGGCTGCTAGTTGCCAACCCATAATGTGTTTAAGTCACGGCCGGTCAGAGCAGAATTTGTAAGCTCTCCGGACCCCACCTTGAAGAATAAAGAAGCACTAATCAAGAACCGAGTTTTATTGAAGAACATACAGTCCACATCAAAGCACAACGGCTAAACTGTTCGGCGACTACACCCGTCGGGAACAATTTCTTTGGTTGCATTGCATGTAAAGCCAGCACGCAACCTACCACAAAATATCAAACTTTTTCAATACATTTTGAACTTTGTCACAAGGGTACATAAGGATCAATATCAATTGGAGAAATAAAGTACCTAGCTAAAGATAAGCTTCTTTTGATACTCGTTAACATGGAAATGAAATATAGAAAAACAGTTTTTTTCTAAATTGACCCGACCGGGAATTTAACCGGAGAGACCTCAGAGATGGCGCAACGCCAGAACCGGTGTGCCAAACATTCGACCACGGAGGTCGTCAAGCCATAAGGTGGCCACTGACGATCAGTTTTTCCCATCAGTTGAACTGACGTCAGTCAAAAATTTGATCGTGAATGTCGAATCGTCACTCCAGAGTTTTAACTGACGGCGCGACACGTAAAGCCGGCGCGTCGCGCCAAACTGACCGTGAGTGTGTGATCGTCACTCCAATCGAGTCGGTTCGAATTTCTCCAATGAATATATTGATCCTTAGCACCATACAATAAAGTTCAAAATTGATTGTTTCGCGTCAGTTCGAACTTCTCCAATGAATATTGATCCTTAGAGCCAAACACTAAAGTTCAAAATTGATTGTACCGGCCGGTCGAGACTGACGAGCCGGCGTGACGCTAGTGAATGGGGAAATCTGTTTGGCGTCAAACCATTTGCAGTGACGCCACAGTTTTACGCCTGGACTGATGCGCAAAACTGATCGTCAGTGGCCAGCTATAGAAGTAACTTACCATAGAGCCGTAGAGCTGCTCCAGCGCGTGCGGGGTGTCGCAGTGTGCCGCCAGCTGTTGCTCGCAGCGGTCGGCTACACTCTCCGCTACCCGCGCTTTAGCGCCTAGCCTCATTACGCGGATACTGGCTGGTAAACTGCGAGGAAGGACGCTTAGCATTTTTATTATATAAAATCATTTAGGAATATGTTACTAAACACCGTGTTTTGGTAAGTACAGTTTATTAAGCAGTTTTGCGTTTATTCCAGTGATTGAAAGTACCGGAGGCAGAGAATAAAGTACTGTCTCCCCCCTCCCCCCTTACAATTCCTACTTCTTCCTTAAGGTCTGCAAAGCACCTGCGACTCATCTGGTTTTGCGGGTATCCATTAGCGGCGATGATTACTTTCCATCAGATGACCCGCCTGCTCGTTGGCCTCCTTTACACATAAAAAAATATAATGTATGTACAATCGAGGCAGTTCCAGCGGGTCTATCGGCTAAAAAATATGGATATGGACAACCCAACTAGGAAAACGGTGTGCTATAACAGTCACGGCAACGTTCCTGTTTTACTAAACAGTTCTATAAGAGCGTCGTTATAAGTTGAATAGATGTGGAGTCAACGTGTATTCAACGGGATTTAGGCGCAAATTACTCCACTAATTGGTGCAATAGAAGCAGAGTAACTGTGGAATAAATCGCCTAATTATGGAATAGATGTGATTTAACAGCAAACCTAACACATTTTAGAGCAGTAATAGCATTGTCGCGGCAACTACTGCACTATTTGATGGAGTTAAAGTTACATGGTTTCCAATATTCCACAAAATAATGCTATAAAGTTGCCGATGTGCTACAAATCGATATTTTGATGCGATAAAAGCGAATAAAATACTGTTGTTCCAAAAAGTTCTGTTTTAAATGCAACTGCAACTGAGTGAACAAAATCCAATCTTCTCCTTATGTCAATTATCCAATAGTAATGGAAGTACTCAACCAAATATGAATTTTGTAGTATGGTTGTACGTGTACAGGTGTAGAAATCTTGCGAAATTAATTTACCGATAAAGTGATATGCCATAATTCACATATATTTATGGGCTTTGCTAAAAACGTTACATTAATAAATAAATATTAAAATAATATATAAATTACACGAATTTGGTGAATAGATTGCTGTTATAGCGCATAAATTCGATCATGTGTTGAATAACTGCGACACTGTTCCACCATATTTAATAAATGGAGTTATTTTAGAGTTCCTGATTCAAAGTCGGTAACAAAACTTGAATGGTTAGATATAACTATAGATGTAAAGCTGGTTACTAACATTTCTAGCCTGGCGGCTAGAAACAGCTTATTTGGCTTGTTGTCATTTCTAGTGATAACCAGCGGCTGAAAACGGCTGCTTACATTTTATTGTACAGTTTATATTCACATGATTTAGTTTTTGTTTTTGTTGTTTTTCTGATTGATTTACTATAGGATAGGTACATTTAACATAAATAGACATAAACAGTAAAATTTGCATCCGTATTATGTGTTAAATACTCAAACTTCACATACAAAATGTGACGCAGCAGTGGAATAGGACTATTTTAATTTTTTTGTGAGAGATGTTTTGGAAATATGTATTTATCTATGAAATAAGGTGTGGACAGATACCTAGTAATAGTAAGCATTTAGTAGTATTTCTTAAATGCACCAAAAGCCTGTGAGCCTAAATTTTGCCGTGAGATTCCTGCGTTTGGTTTATAATGATGATTAGATCTAAAGTAAACTAATTTAGCTACCTTTATTCTTATAATTTTTATACACTATCATATCATATCATAAACACAAACTCTTGTTTCAGTTTCAGTTTCCTGTTCGTCTATAAATTAAATAATGGTGTATTCCGTATTTATAAAAAAAAAAAAAAAAGCAGAACATAGTAAGTCCTACTTTTTAACAATAAAAAATGTAATAAAAATCGTTTTTTTTCGATGTCAAGTCGGGTATCTTCTACCCGGTATCAAGCGGCCAGTTATTCGTTTCTAGCCGCTGGTTTCGGTAACTACCGGCTTACAAGCCGCTGGTTTACAACTATAGATACAACTCTATAATCTGGTAGCCACTGAAATGATTCAATTTTTTTTTCTTTCTAGATGATTGTTTATAATTATGAATGTGGACACATGGCAGGATGTAGAGTGGAAACAGATTTGAATACGAGAAAAATACATTTTATTCTAAATCTCTATGTCTTGTTCATTTTTAAAACTATATGGGTTTTCAACATCTGAACTACAGTAAAATTTTTCAGCTTCATCTTAACCGAATGTTCAAATATTTGTAAAAATATTTCTTTCGGATCTCAGAGGTGAAAACTTCTAAGATTTGATGAAGCAATGTTGACTAAAAACATAAGCATCAAGCACTGACAAATTTCGACGGTTGAAAGCCAGACCTCGGTAGCCAAGTGGTTAAGGCAGCCGCCCGGAATGCGGAAGGTGCGTGGTTCGATTCCCGCCTGAGGTTGTCGTCTTTTTTCAGTCTTTAAAATTTTACTTAAGTATATTTAAGCGTTAATAAAACGCTAAAATATAAAACATTAATCTGAACTGCAATTACAGGAATTTTTAAAAAGTCATTATTATTAACTTCTATTGCAAACAGTGAAGCCTGACAGTCGACTTATTCACTGTGTTCTATCAATTTAATTAATTAAACATGAATAAGATTGTCGTGAAGTAATAAATTGTGTACGGAACCACTATCTTCCGAGTGGTTAAGAAAATATCCTCACATTAGAGCTCTAAAGGTCACTAAAAATCTGTTATTGCATGTTGTACTGAATAAATGCGATATAATGGCATTGAAAACAATTCTGGTTCAGTAGCTGTAACCTAAAAGCTGATATTGGACTTGTCGATTTATAACGCTGTATCAGTAATCATGACGCTTTTTAATAAACGGGTATCAACTATTCAGCAAATTGCGGTATACCTTTTTAAAAACCGATTACACGAATAATTTTATAAGAACTAGATTTCTCTTTAAAAATGTACCATGTATAAAATTCCTCTCAACATCCTAATATTGTTACTAATATTTTTTATCACGATATAGGTAAGCACCAAGATTATAATAAACACACAAATTAAATTTTAAATTACATAAGTACAACTTTATATTATGCATATTCTTACAATGAACTTTAAATTACGCATTACATGTTAATAATAAATTGAACTATTAGACTTACATAATAACAAAACATAAAAATTAGAATTGACTAAGATTAAATATTAAGTACATAGAGATAAGACATGTTGCATTCAATATACATACTTAATATAAGGAAATAAGTGCCTAGCTAAAAATATAATTAAAATGGACTAAAATCTTATTATTACATTAGTTACCCAAACAGTTCATTTTTGGGCTTATTTATTCTACTGTGTTCTTATTGCACAATCAAAGTATTTTAAACTTGTTGCATACCTTCATTTTGAGTAGAGGTACTACTCCATTATAGCTTCATATTTATCCTCAAACTGGTGTATTCCTTGGCTCTTTATCAGATAACCGGAGAAATCAATTCGCCTAGAGGTAGCTAGGAGCATTTAAGTAAATTACTCTTTATCCGTAATTGTCATATAAAATATAATAATAAAACAATCGACTGGTAAAATAATGCTTTTAAATATCTCTTCCCGTAAATATAAATAACCATATGCGTCGCCACATAATTTATTATCATCACGTCGGGGTCACCTGTGGTCCGTCGTGGAAGTATGCGAGTGTTGATGATGTTGATCACGTCGGGGTCACCAGTGTTCCGCCGACTGTGGCGGCCTGCGTCGCCACGTAATTTATTATCATCACGTCGGGGTCACCAGTGATCCGTCGTGGAAGTATGCGAGTGTTGATGATGTTGATCACGTCGGGGTCACCAGTGTTCCGTCGTGGGATGTATGCGTGGTTGTGATGATGATGGGTTCCATGGCGATAGTAAATAACGACTGCGTCTCTTAAAGTGATGTTGTATATTTACAGTGACTACATTGTGACTAACTTATTATCTAAACTTTACAAGACTATTTATACAATAATAACTACGAAGATGTTGGAGGGAGGATGCCGTGTCATATCTTTATCGGGTCTGCACGCGTTTAGGAATGTGCTTACAAACTCTTTAACCAATACGTGAGGATAATAAATTATGTGGCGACGCAGGCCGCCACACACACTATCTACGCGCACGCTTCTGTACGTAAGCGTGGTCGGAATGGGGTGCAAGCGAATATAGCTGGAAAGTGGGCTAACGGGGACTTCCTCGATTGTACGTATGTATGATACTCACTTCCCTGGATCAAGTATCATCCAGGACGAACATGACCCAATCAGCCGGAAGGAGCAGCATAGAAGGACTTCCAAGTAAGATTGAACAATAGCTAAAAAGGTAGTACATGAATCTAAAGTTAAATGGGCGCTGGAGAGCTTTTAACCATTTAAAGCACCAGGGCCTGATAACATTTACCCCATCCTACTACAGCAGGGCGCCTCCATACTGGGCCCCCAACTCTGCAGACTGTACAAACCCTGCATTGCGTTCGGCTATAAACGCCGAATATGCAGGCGTGAGGTAATTTATATACCAAAAACGGGTAAACCGGATTACAAAGAACCCAAAGCTTTTAGGCCAATATGTCTTCAATCTTTTCTCTTCAAGGCCTTGGAGAAGATGGTAGACAAATGTATCAGAGCGGGACAATTTAAAAATTCCCAATTATGGACATCAATGCGCTTATCAGCCAAGGAAGTTAACAAAAACTGCTCTTCACCATGTGGTGAGTAGAGCGGAATCCGCCCTGGAGAACAAAGAGATCTGCGTCGGCACATTCGTAGATATTGAAGGTGTATTCGATCGCACAACCTTTGACTCTATTAATGTGGCAGCCAAGGATCATGGCGTGCCACAACCGATCTGCAAGTGGATTGAATGTATGCTAAAGAGTAGAATCATCTACTCAGAACTACTAGGAGACAGCTTACTTACTCAGACAACTAGAGGGTGCAAGGGGGGTCCTCTCTCCTTTTCTATGGAGCCTTGTGGTTGATTCAATCATAGCAAAGCTGAACCATGGACCATTCTTTACGGTTGGTTACGCTGATGATCTAGTTATCACGGTCAGTGGGAAATTTCCCTCCACGGTATCGGAGCTAATGCAACGTGCCCAGGGTTTGCTGGAAGGTTGCCGTAATACCAATTATATATCAGTAAACCCGGGAAAAACGACCGCCATCTCCTTTACGAGAATAAAAAACTGGGCAACCTAACGCTTTACGGCACCCATCTTCCTTGGTCCAGAGAAGTGAAATATCTAGGCTTAACACTAGATAAGGAACTTACCTGGAAACAGCACATGGACATGACTGTCGTCAAGGTCTATAGGTCTTTGATATGTGCCGGTCCATTTATGGCATAATGTGGGGACCTACCCCAAAATCATAAGGTGGATCTACATGATGATGGTGCGGACGATTCTCACATACGGCAGCATCGTCTGGTGGCCCAGGACCAGGCTGAAGATCTGTAAGAATGCTCTGAGCAGTAGAGAACAGTATGCCTGGAGATTAGCGGGGCATTTAGAACCACACCGACAGCAGCGCTGGAGGTCTTCACCGGACCTCCCACCCCTGCACGGTGTCATGGAGACGGAGGAAAGGAAAGCGCTAAACAGACTAAAGGTGGCCGGGCTGTGGGACGTATCTTTGCCTCTGACCAGACACACAAAATGGGAACCTAATGATACCCTTGATAGGATCATGGAAATGAGGTGCGTCAAGATTGCCCCGTACATATTCGAAAAGAAATTCACTATACATTTCCCAAATCAGGACCAATGGAAACCACCACCGTCTCCAGAGAAAGACAACCTGATCTGGTACACCGACGGATCCAAAATAGAGTCGGGCACTGGAGCAGGTATCTTTAGCAATGACTTTAAGCACAGTCAGAGTATGGGAAACTTAGCTACTGTTTATCAGGCAGGAAATTTCGCAATTCTCCTATGCACAAAATATAATCTAGAACTTGTTCCCAAGAAGCGTAACATATTCATCCTGAGTGACAGCCAAGCCGCGCTCAAGTCACTTATATCGCCCCGAATCAACTTCAGCCTTGTGGTTGAAACCACGAAAGCCTTAAACAAGCTAGGTAGGCACAACAGGGTGAGGTTGAACTGGGTACCAGGCCACATGGGAATCCAAGGCAATGAGATGGCCGATGGACTTGCTAGGGAGAGCTCAAGAGACCCCATATATTGGTCCTGAGCCGTTTGTGACACTAGCATCGAGTACCATCAACAATGCCTTCAAGGACCACATCCAAAACAGGCATAAAACCGAATGGAAAGAGCTACCCGGAATAAGACACTTAAAATCCTTCATAGGCGAAGGCGTCCTAGGACGGAGTAAGATCATATGCGGAGGTAGCAGAAGGCAGGGCCGATTAATCACCGGTGCCATGACTAGGCACTATGCCACAAAACAAATGCTCCACAAAATGCAACTAGCAACAGACAACCTGTGCAGGGCATGTGGAGGAGAAACGGAGTCCATGCAGTACATACTGTGTGACTATGACTCTTTTAAATAAATAAAATAAATAAAATAAAAATCATTTATTTCAGGCGAGTGCCCATAGTGTTAGTTACAGTGTGACTTATCCTATGTTAGTCGTATTACAAAAAATATTATTATTATAGGACAGCTTGGTGTCCTTCAACAGATGGACCCGTGTCCAATGCTGCATGACAACACTATCCACGTCCAGCCGCTCCGCAACTGTCTTTAGGAGATTGTTGGAGCTGCCCCGCACACGTTGCATAAGGGACGCAATGCGCTTCCTTAGAATAGCTGAAAAGCTATCTACCTCCGCTGCAGCCAGCATCCCTGACGCACTACAGTGTCGACGCAGCCCCATCAGCCCCCTGAAGGCATTGTTGTATTGGGTGCGTAGGGCCCTGTATGCTCCTTGTGTATAGTTCATCCATAAGCTGCACGTGTACAGTGACTGACAATAACTTCTGAACAATGTGATTTTAACCTGCTTAGTACATCGTGCAAACTTACGGGAAAGCATATTAGCCCTAATACACAGCGCCCTACGCTCCCGCTCAATGTCAAGGTCGTCCTTGAGCGATTCGGTCACCCAATGTCCCAGGTACTTAAAATTTTGCACAAGCCTAAGAGGGTCTCCATTCAACGTTACGTTGGGAACTTTATAGGACTTATTATTAGCCTTAAAAACTAACAGTTCACTTTTGGATGTATTGTACCTAAGCCCGTGAGACAACGCAAATCGCTCACAGATTCCAATGAGCTTTTTGAGAGCGCTGATCGATGGACACAGCAGCACCATATCGTCAGCATAGCTTATGTTATTGACAAAGGTACCGTCAACAGAACAGCCAACTCCGGCACTGCTGAGCCCAACGATCAACTCATTCATGTATAGATTGAAAAGAGTTGGGGAGCTTATTCCACCTTGTCTCACCCCACTTTCCAACCTATACACACCCGAGAGCTCGCCTGACCATTTCACAAAATTCTGTTGGTTTGCATACCAGTACTTTAAAAGTGATATATATTCATGTGGCAGGCTAGTATCTTCATACAGCTTTTTCCAAAGAACATCATATTGGACAAGGTCAAAGGCACGTGATAAGTCCAAAAACAGGGCATACACTGGCGTATTTCTGGTAGTGTAGTACTGCACAGTCTGCTTGAGGCAAAGGACAGCTGACTCAGTGGACAAACCTGGTCTAAATCCAAACTGTGCATCATGAAGCTTGACATGTTTGCCCAACTGTTGGTCAAGCAGCCTGTCCAGCACCTTAGACACTACAGCCGCAAGCGATATTGGCCGGTAATTAGACTCATCACTAGTGTCGCCAGTTTTATTTTTAGCGATAGGTACAACTAGTGTCTTTAACATACTGTCTGGCAAGTATCCATGACTCAAACAAAGGGAGAAAAACATTGCTAGAACTCGAGACAAGTGTGGACCTGCATATTGCAGATGTTCAATGCTTAAGTAGTCATGTCCAGGAGATTTGCCTCGAGTCATTTTTCTTAAAACAGTCCTAACATCCTTTGCCGTAATCATGACCGATATCTCACCAGGACACTTCACACTTGGTGGTGTGAATTCATTTACAATAACAGATGGGTCCGAAGGTGACTGCACTCTAAAATGTTCTTTGAACATTTCAGCTATCAGAGAAGGCTCACTTAATCCCCCAACACTGACCGGGATACTTGACCTTGGACTACACTTTTTGGTATGCTTCCAAAAACTAGAGAAATCTTTGTTAGAATGATGCGATGCTAAGATGTCCATTTTTATTTGTTGTTTATTATTCTGGCACCATTTCAACTTAGACTTAAAGGTGCTTCTAGATTCGCACATTTTTTTGTACACAAAACCACCCCGTGGTTTGTTGTACAAAACCCAGTATTGAAACCATAAACGAGCCTCATCATGTGCAGCTTTCACATGTTTATTCCATCCACATATATATTTCTTTTTAAATTTTCCTGATATTTGAGTAGAACTACAAATAGAAGCTTCAGTAAATATATCAATTATTTCATTATACATGTCCAACAAGATATTATTATGATTAATGTTATTACATTTAGTACCGGCACAATTCACAAAATTATCAGGAAAGTCAATTTGTTTTAATTTTGAATTACAATATTCTGTATACAGCGCTATTTGAGAGGAATCCCTTTCGCCCCATATAATTCTGTTTTTAGCAATATCACGTGATACAGTAGTAGCTCTTAATACATTAAGGTTGCATTGCAATTCTAACGGATAATGGTCAGACCAAAACATATTATAATTAACGGATACATTTAAAACTGTATGCCTGGTAGCCTCGGTCACCACACAATGGTCAAGCCAACTAGTAGTCCCATGACTATCACTTAAATATGTGTAGGTACCCGAGTCCACACCTAGCATTTCTACGTCTACACATATCCAGTTTTGGTCAGCACAGAAATTGTCTAATTCTACACCAAAATGTCTACCCGGGTGAGCATTGAAATCGCCTAGAACATACACATTTTCAACATCACAACTGTCTATAATAGCGTTCAACTCACCTAAACAATGTCCAAAATCCACTAGGTGCGTAGGTTCATCAGTAGGCATGTATATAGATACCACTAAAAACGAACACTGCGCCGTTTTTATCTTTATAGCAATAAGCCGATCACTAGAACACTGCACTGACGTTACAAGGGGGAAAACACTTTTTCGCCATAGGATAGCGACACCGCCGTAGGGACGCCCACGAAGTATGCCCGCCGAGATATCAACGGCTGACTTACCGGTATAATCAAAATCAGGGTGCACCGTGCCCAGCAGAGGTATATCATGCGGCAGCAGACAAGTTTCTTGCAGCGCAATCAGGTCTGCCGTTTGGCATAATGAGCGTATGCAGTCGATAGACCGTACCAGAGATTTACAATTGAAAGTAATAAATTTAGTACTTTTATTACTCATCACATCACTGATCTTTGTTATTATTGCTAGAATCATCACTCGTTTGTTTACGGTTAGGCCTGGAGCTAGGAAAAGAATGGTTTCAGGTAGGCCGATCCCAGTTTTTAGGCTCTTCGCCCTCAAGGACATTGCCAAGCTTATGGCAATTATCTTCACTGAGGAGGCAGAGTGATAGGACGGGGTTGCACAAAATATCCCAATGGGTCGTCGTGCAGCTGCGAGAGGGAGAACTCTGCAGGCTCCACTAGATAAGATAAAATAATTTGTTAGATGAATTTCGCGAACGCATTATTCAGTAGCAGATAATTTTAGAGTCGCATTCTTTAGCGAAAGCTTTATTTTTGTTCCTATAATTTATTATTAGGTGAATTTCGCGATCTCCTTTTTTAGTTGCAGTAAATTTCAGAGTAGTATTTTTTAGCGAAAGCTTTATTTTTACGTTCCTATAAATTTATTATTAGGTGAATTTCGCGATCTCTTTTTTTTAGTTGCAGTAATTTCAGAGTAGGTAGCATTTTTAGCGAAAGTTCCTTTTTAATACATTATACTTATGATTAAGAAAAAGGGGGCGGGGGGCCAGCGGTTCCCCTCCGTTATTTGTCAATAGTCTAACCTAAATTAATCGACAGAACTATAGTTTTGTATTATACCACCCCGAGCAGGGGGGCCAGCCCCCCTGCACCCGCCGATGCATGCTGCACGATTAATTTTTTTTACGCTTAAATAATGCGATCCTGAAATACGCTGCAACTAAATAAGGCGTTCGTACAATATATTCAACATGAAATATTGATTCGCTAAAAAATGCGATACTTACTGAAATCCGTTGCAACTAAATAAGGCGTTCGCAAAATATATCCCACATAAAATATTGATTTGTTAAAAAATGCGATTCTAAAATTAGTTGCAACTGAATAATGCGTTCGCGAAATTCCTCTAACAAATCGATAAGATTAAGATAAGATAAACGCAGCTTCATCTTAACCGAATGTTCAAATATTTCTTTCGGATCTCAGAGGTGAAAACTTCTAAGATTTGATGAAGCAATGTTGACTAAAAACATAAGCATCAAGCACTGACAAATTTCGACGGTTGAAAGCCAGACCTCGGTAGCCAAGTGGTTAAGGCAGCCGCCCGGAATGCGGAAGGTGCTTGGTTCGATTCCCGCCTGAGGTTGTTCGTCTTTTTTCAGTGTTTAAAATTTTACTTAAAATTTTTAAATCGATAAGATGTATCATGTATGTAAGGTATGTATGTGTTACCGGCTCAGTACAGTGTCGACGGCGGAGTGCGTGTGTGCCGTGACGAGCACGCGCCGCTTCAGCAGAACCAACATTTGAATGAGCACGCTGATCGTCTGCGTTTTACCTGGGTGCGACAATTAATTAAATTAATTGTTAGTTAATTAGTTCATTAATACCAATAAATAGAAAATAAGTCTCATTTTTGATTAGTACAATAATTTCATGGATAGTTTCTGCTCATCATATTGCACAACAATACAACATACATAAAACAACAACAACAAAGATAATCATCAACTCGCATTAGGCCAGCGTGGTGGGTTATGGCCCAATCTCCTCTTAAGGGCCTGTGCCCAGCAGTCAGTGGGTCGTCGCTTATAGGCTGACGATGGTAATGCACAACTCTTACTACGGGACCAATTCTGAAGTCATGAAGGAAAATCGGCTGTCCGATACGTTTCTATAGAGTTAGAAGTCGTATGAAATCAAAGTCGGCAAAGTAGGTAGATAGGCGAAAATGAGATAAATATAGGGCAACACTGAAAATTCAAATGTTACCCGATAACGTGGTTACTTTAAAATCAAATACAGCCTTAGACCCTTCAAAAACACGAAATAAAACTGGCTTTGACTTTTTTTTTACTCAGGTGTAACATAATGTATGGAACAGCTGTTTTTTGTTGTTGAAAGGTCTGTCGACCCAGTGGGACGTTAAGGCTGATGATGATAATAATATTTATTTAATAAAATTCAATTACCGAAATGTTTGTACGCGCATCACTTCAGAACGGCTTGATCGATTTAGTTGATTATTTTTTTGTTGTGTTCGTAATTATCAGGACAAGGTTTGGGTGAAAGATTTTGTTTAGAAATTTGTTACGGCATACAGGGTGTTCACGCGGACGAAGCGCGGGCGGGCCGCTAGTATTTAATCAAAAATCAAAGAAGAATGACCAAACCAGCCTATTCGATATCTATTGCGTCTTAATCATTCACATATCAAAAGTGTTCTCTTAAGTTATAATGATTACTGTCATAAAAGGTTTTCTATAGAACGCCGCGTTAAGAGTCAGGTGATAAATAAATGCTGAACTGAACTGATAGTCATACTATAACAGTTGTCATAACCTCCAAATACCTAAAAAGTCTTAAGCTAAAAATGAAGATAGCTTCAAACTCCCGCATGATATTGTAATGTAATTTTTTCTTCATAATTCAGAGCATTTCTGCTATTGATGACTACTTATTTCATTAAAGCGCTGTGTTACGCTAGCTAACTAAAAATCTAGCCTAACTCTCATAGTAAAAAGGTCATCTCCTTTCGACCTCCCATACTTGTCGTCAGCTGATCGGACAGTTTTGTATGAGATATCGAATTTTTTTTGTAATTTTTGCACATAGGTTTCTTGGAGAAAGTTGTTCAGTTTCATGGGTGTCACCCTTAATTTCATTAAAACTAATAAAAATTAATGTGTGTTCACCCGTGCCGGGCAGCCCCTGCAGAAGCGCGTAGTCCCTTGCCGCGAGCGCTCGCAGCACCGCCCGCTGCTGGTCGATGTTGAGGGTGCGCAGCAGTTTGGTAGCCAAGCGGCCCACCTCGCGCGGCAGCTTCGCCTCGAACTCGGGGACGCATTTGTCTATGATCAACCTGTGAAAAGCTTTTGTTTCATGCTAAATTCATGAACTACTTCTATGAGTTCTATGAGAGAGAGAGAGAGAAAAAGCAAGAGATAGAGAAACCTTTACTGGACACACAAAGGTCATCGGGCATTTTGTTTGGACATTAGATCCACGGCGTCCATAAACAAAATAGTGCGGACTATGCAAATAATTGTCGCTGTAACACAATCATATAGGTCGCATGCTTCCAAACCGTGGGAGAATTAGGAAAAAAATCTTTAAAAAAGCAACTACTACATTTTCATTTTTATGATACTTCTGGCAACTTTTGGCCTTCTAGTTACACTTCAGTGTCACTAAACGATTGAAAGGAAGATAAAAAAAATCTACAAAAAACGTAATTTACTACACAATAGAAACAAGCGTGAGTAGTAGAGATGCACAGATCGAAACGACGGATGACGAACGACAGAAGTGTAGTGTGAGGTGAGGCCATAGGCAGTGGCGGTACCTTCATACAAGCCGAAAAGCCCGGCTTGCCCTAACAAAAACTCAATATCACTACTGGTAAAATGCAATTATTAAAATCACTTAATATTTTTTAACATTGTTAATTTTCTTTCATCAGCATTCAAATTATCTATTTTATAAGTTTCTCATATTAAGAATCACCAAACAAATCGCTTAGAGCTGCTTATAAATCGTGCGATGCTTTACATATCTCTCGCACAAGTTGGCTTGCAACCGGGCTTCGGATTTAAAGTATATCCGCTCTCTTCTAACTTTAACAAAATTGCTACTCTATAAACATAATACTGCGTAAGTATGTATAGATTCTATGAGAAATTCATACTCTTCGTCAAAGCCAGCTTGCGTTATGAAGTTCGCAAGTAAGGCCTTCTCCAAATCAGGCTTTATTTCTACCGAATCACGTGCAACTTCAACGCGGGCGAACCAATCAGAGGCGACCGACGACAGCTCGAGCTCGGGCGAACCAATCAGAGGCGAGCGTTAATACGCGATTGTGCTGTGCAGCAGCCACAGGCTGCAGCCAGCCATTTTTTATTCTTTGTTATTGTCACAATTCACTTTGTTTGAGCGATTGTTTTTAAGTAACAAGTGTTTTTATAATTTGTGATAAAAAATGTGTTCTGAGTTCAGTTCGTCGCTTTATTGGTCTCTGTGAATAACATAGATGTGTTAGGCATGTGATGTGTTGCAAACAAATGTGTACTTAAACGTGTTGATGATTGGCATACGAAAGGCAGAGGTAAATAAATTCTTTGAACATCACACATGATTTATGTATTTCGCAAACTATTAAAAGTCATCTAGGGCATTAAAAATAATAGGTCTATGTTAAAAACTCTTTGGATTGTTGGTTGCTTCCATTCATAATAATTAAGTAATAATTAATAAATTAAGTGTAGAGGCCTACATATCGACTGTGATTCCCGCGCAAAATGCCCATTTTCGCATTTGTAGTAATTTTCCAGTTGTATTTATCGTTTTTATCAAAATAGGATAATAAATGCATGCTTAATATTACGAATCTCCACTCTGCGAGAATAAGCTGAGTTCGGGAGGCCGGCGCATCGCATTTTGTAGTAATTTTGTACTTAGTTGTATTTATTTATAGTTTTCATCGAAATAGGAAAATAAATTCATTATAACATTTTTATTCCTCATGAAGTAACAATTATTCTGGTATAAATTTTACTCAATAATATGATCGTAGTTAACTAAGAGAAATTCACAGTTAACTTAACGCGATTTTCGAAGTTTTTTTGGTATTGAATAACATTTTTTTTCTATATAAAATCAATAATTTTTAAAAATTCAGTGGCCGCTACGCATTATACGACGAGATAACATTCTCATTTTTTTCATTTCATTAGAACAGTAGTTCAATTATTTTTTTCAAAAAATTCTCACAGAAATCACATTCAAGATCTAATAGAAGGTAATGCTGTTTTTTTACAACCGACAAGAACGTTTAGAATGCCACGGCCTATGACGATTTGAGTAAAAAATGTGGCTAGTGTGTGGCTAATGTAGTGGCACAAATGGGCACCAACATTGTACCTACCTAGGTAGCAAGATTAGGAACTTCAGGTTTCGTGGCTTGCCCCAATCTGAAGCCCTAGGCACGCCACTGGCCATAGGTATAAACAATAGAGGAATAAGAATACGGCATGCTCTTTGTAGTATGAATAAAAAATAGTCCTACTCAACTACATACTCTTTGTATTAGAACTAATAAATACTTTCGTGCTTCATAGTTTTATTGTTCAATATCTCTTTTCTCCGGGGAATTTTAAACAAAATAATTATATGGAATGAAAAATGAGATTCAGTTCTTTAATTCAATACATATTTGGTTTTTGTACGAAACCTTTTATGATTTGAGTCAAATAAGCCCAATGACCTTTGTTTTGACCTAAAATCATAAAATAAAATGCCGGGCTTTCGTACAACTACAAAACGACACAAGGATATTCTCATCTAAAAAATATTGTAGCTGGGTTTTAAATCTAATAAAAGAATACGATTTTCTCGTGTGAAAAGGCATCTGCTAAAATTTGTATTTGTACTGATGAATCAATATCCTACTAATCCTACTAATATTATAAACGCGAATGTTTGTAAGAATGGACATTTGTTACTCTTTCACGTAAAAACTACTGAATGGATTTGGATGAGATTCGGCATACAGATACTTTATAACCGGAATAACACACAGAATACTTTTTATCCCGATATTCCCACGGGAACGTATGGATGGATGTTTGTTACCCTTTCACGTAAAAACTACTGAATGGATTTGGATGAAATTCGGCTTACAGATAGTTTATAACCTGGATTAACACATAGGATACTTTTTATCCCGATATTCCTACGGGAACGGGAACCACGCGGGTGAAACCGCGAGCGGCCGCTAGTTTAATACATATTTGGTTGTTGTACGCAACCTTTTATGATCTGAGTCAAGTATGCCCAATGACCTTTGTTTCAACTAAAACAATAAAATAAAATGCCGTGCTTTCGTACAACTACAAAACAACACAAGGATATTCTCTTCTAAAAATATATTGTACCTAGGTTTTAAATCTAATAAAAGAATACGTTTTTATCATGTAAAGAGGCATCTGCTAAAATTTGTACTTGTACTGATGAATCATATTGTTACTTACCGTCTGAGTCGTTGTGATCTATCAGTGTCTTCCAATAAAACTCCTAAATTGGTCAAGTTCTGTACCGTGCTCCCGTAAGACTCGTACGTGTCGATGTGGAAGGCGGTCCTTTTGGCCATCCGTTGGCTCAGATCTCTGAAAATATATAATCATCGTCAGTCGAAAGACGTCCACTGTTGAATTTATACTAATATTATAAAGAGGAAAGATTTGATTGTTTGTTTGTTTGCATTGAATAGGCTCCGAAACTAATAGAACGATTTGAAAAATTCTTTCACCGTTGGGAAGCTACATTTTCTCCGGGTGACATAGGCTATATAACATTTTCAAAAAATCGTCACGGGGTACAGGGTCCATGCGAACGAAGTCGCGAGCGGTAATAAATAAATAACTTTCTACGTTCACTCACACCAATTATTTAGCCCATGTTAATCTTCTTTTGAAACTTGTTTGAATGGTTAACGACGGATAAACATACTAATACACGGGGGGGTGACACTCCGTAATTCGGTCGACTTATTCACCTACACGCTCGTTCCCCCCGGGTGGTCATTTCACAGGGCGCACGCAGTACGCAGGACGCGACCGATTATTTTATTTTCGCATGTGGAAAGTTCACAGAATGGTGATACAAAAGCGTTACTTACTGTTTCTGCATTCGGATGCACTAACACGAAATTTAAAGATAATGATTTAACCTTTCACAGACTTCCCAAGAATTCTGTAAGGTTGGTAAACAAGTAGGTAAGGTTGTAGTATTTATAGACAATTAATAATAATATGATAATGATTTAACTAGTTTGATGAGAGAAGTAGACAAATTCAATGCAGTTATCGTTGTAGGTTAGGTATATAAGGTACCTACCAACTGAATGAATAGATTTTAAGTTCGTAAATAGTTTATTGATTAGGTACTGATTGCGGTCGATCTTAACACAAAACGCGGTCCAAAGTTAGACTAGGTTTAGTAGACAGGGACTGTGGTTAAGCATTAATAACGCCCCTCTACGAAACTAAACCTAGCGGTAGTCCTTGGTAAAATTACACTATGAATTATCATCGGTAGGTATTTACAAACGGATTGATGGATTCAGGCATTTCAAGAATTTTATCTATACGTACGGTTTTTATAGGTACGAGGGCCACACCGAAATGATCGGGAATAGAAAAAACTACAAAGATAACACAATAATATTTACTTTCATTGTTTTTCGAAGTATTCTCCGTGACAATCAATGCACTTTTGCATTCGTTCAAACCAATTATTGTAACAGTAATTCCAGTCTGAAGTAGACATAGTCGAAACGGTCGATTTATAAGCTTGGACTGCCTCTTCTGGACCTGGAAACCGTTGACCACGTAGCAAATCTTTAGTTCTTGGGAATGTAAAGTAATCGTTGGGGCTCAGGTCAGGGCTGTATGGAGGATGGTCCATCAACTCCACGTTTTCCTGATTTAAAAACACGATCGTTTACCGAGCGGTGTGGGAACTCGCATTATCGTGGTGAAGGATTATGCGACGGTTCGGATTACTTTTACGAAGTTCTCTTATGACTTCCGGCAAACAAACTGTTGTGTACCATTTAGCAGTAACCGTTTTTTGTTCCTGTAAAGGAATTGTAGCCACATGTCCGGTTTTCGATACAAACGAAGCGACCATTTTTTTCGACACGCTACGAGAGCGCACAACTTTTGTTGGTTTGACCTCACCTTCGTAGACCCAAACAGCCGATTGGTGTTTTCTTTCGGGCTCATATGAATAAATCCACGATTCATCACCCGAGACGATATTGTAAACAGCATTTGAGCTCCCTCTATCGAACCGTTGCAGAGAAGACCGACACCAATAAACACGAGCCGACTTTTGTTCTTCGGTCAAGCGATGGGGCACCCAGCGGGAAACTAACTTCCTGACACCCAGTTCATCATGCAATATTATTTGAATGGCTGTCATACCAATGCTGAGGGAAGCCCGTATCTGCTCGTATGTCACATGTCTATCTTCTTGTATTAATTGGCGTACAGCATCGATGTTTTCTTGTGTTACCGCTGTTTTTGGCCGACCAGTAGAAGGAACTGTGGTAAGAGATAAACGTCCTCGACGGAACTCAGAATACCAGCGATATATAGTCGTTTTACTAGGTGCTTCAAGTTCATAAATAGAAACAAGCTCGGCAAGACATTGTTCTTGAGATAAACCTCGGCGAAAGTTGTGAAAAATTATCGCACGGAAATGTTCCCGCGTAAGCTCCATTTTCTCACTGACTTCTTAATTTGAAATAGCTACCACTCTTCTTTTTTTGAAAATTTTTATTTTTCAAAAATGGAATTAAGTTCGTAAGAATACTAAATTTCAAATACCAAAAAGATTTTAAGTCTAATTTATTCAAAAGTATTCCATTCCCGATCTTTTCGGTGTGGCCCTCGTATGTACTTGTATGAAAAGCAAATGATCTTGTATTTGATACCAGTGGCCCGGGGACGACTTCGTCCGCGTGAATGTCGATTATCGCGCAATGCGAACGTAATTTAAAAGTAGCTTATGTCCGTCGATTTTGTACCTACTTACTTTAGTAGGCAATTCCTCAGTACACGTGTCTCATCATCTTTAAGATGGCAGAATATGTTAGTCAAGTTGGTCAAGTGTAATATTAGTTAGTTTGTAATCGGCGTACGTGATTCTTCTATCTAAGTATTTATGTTTTGTTATTCTGTTTAATAGCGCTTAAAATACCTACCTACCTACATAAATATATTTCGAGATTGTAGGTTATGTAGGTTGATCTATTGCCGCCTGTAAGTACTTACTTTACATAAGCACATAGTAAGACATAGTAACATAAGTATACTAACTACAGAGTATTAATATGTAGGTACGCATAACCACCTATTTCAATGTTTGGTGGTTAAGTATTACTTACTTAATATTATTGTATTTTATTGATCATTAACAAACAAACCACGAAAAAGCGTATGTATATTTTATTATAGGTAGGTACGTGGCGCAAGCGCTTTATATTTGCAGTATTTGCATTCAACCAACCCTATGAGCCAGACGCGGCCGGGTTACGTCAAGCTTGCCAAGCAGGATTTTGTGAATGCAGCGGCTCGCGCTCGTACCGCCTTTAGATATAAGATTTACTTTCGATTGTCCCGGCCGTTGAAAGACTTAGGTATGAGTACAGGAGCAGAGTTATTTTGGACTGTATTCGCGTGCACCGTAGGTTGATATTGTATTACAATTGTGTCGATAGTGTCGTTTCTGCTAGTAATATTATTCTGTGCTAATACATAGAAAACACTTAACCCAAAATCAATGTTTTTTCTAAATTGACCCAACCGGTAATTGAACTCGAGACTACGAAAACGGCTATACATCCCTTCTTCTTTTCAGTGACCAATCGATTTAAATATTATTATTATATGTTTTGGACAGACAACTAAATAAGTGAAAGCGCTATTAGTTCCTTAGTTCGAAATCAAAATAACAAAAATTAGGGATGAACCTATTTTTTTTTTCAATTTCTTACCTTTCCAAAGCCATGTGTATCTCGTGATTCTTAACCAGTACAATGACCCCCGCTGCCACCCACGGCCTTCCGTCCACGCTGACCAGGCAGAACTCGCCCGCTTGCGGCCCGCGGGACTCGTCAGCCGATTCTGGACATGGAAAATGAACCTTAACACCTTTAGCAAAAAGTCAAAGTTTATGGTTACTTACGACAGTTTTTTTCTATGTCTATACAGGGTTAATTTTGGAACCTCGGCAAATTTTTCCATGCGGTCTTATAGCAGCAGTACAACCAAATAATGAAATAAAAAAATCATTTTTTTTAACATTTTTGTCTCAACTTTTCCTTAACAAAAATTGTCAAAAATCACCCCGTGCACCAATGACAGCGCGCCGTCGCGTCGCTTTGACCGCGAGGGTGAGCGCACGTACCTAGAACTATAGGATATAAAAAGCACGCAAAAAATTGTATTTAAAAAAAGAAAACATTAGCTGAGGTTTAAGCGAGCACTACACATACACTACACGTAAAGGGTTCGAAACATCAGGATAATATAAAAAACTATGTAAATAGTGAATTAAACGCGAGTTAATCCGTAAAAAAGTGTTTCATTTCAAACATTCATTATTTTTACGTCAAATATTTTATTATTACTTTTTTATCCCATATTTACTTTTGGCGGGGTCCAAAATAAACCCTGTATATTACGTAAATGGCGAATAAGATAACCATTGAGGTATTTATTAACTAGTTAAAAAAAAAGCGTCAGTGATTGTGAGTGATCCAAGAAGTTGCGGGCAATGCGACCACAAATCAATGTGCAAAAAAATGCTTCGCGGTGACGTCTGTAATTATAATAAATACCTCAATACCTATAACTGTTTTCTATTCAACACTAGCTGTTGCCCGTGACTTCATTTGCAAGGACTACACTATCCCACAATATTTAAAATAAATACTGACTGACTGCGACATAGGATTATTTCAATAAAAATAAATTATTATAAAAAGTATTCTATGTCGCAGTCAGGGCAATCACCCAAATCCATTCAGATGTTCTCAAGTGATGCGCTTAACAACAGACTTTAATTTTATATAAATGGATTTCAAATTAAAAAGAAGTTTTCGAAGAGACAAATGAAAATAAAGTGATTTATTTTCCACTATAAACACACACACGCACTGTGTTTTTAATACACATAGTTGATTTCTACAAGGTAAAGTAAAGAAAAAAAAAAAAGAAAATAAGTTATATTTTATGTTACAACTCAACGTGCCTGCATTTCGTTTTGGTTTCTCAAATACGTGTAGGAACTTCACACCGGCACCTTCTACCGACTTCAGATGAAGGTTAGCAGCGCATGTGCCCCGCTTTTCCCTAGAATAAAGAAACATAATTTACATACATACACACATACATACTTATAATCACGAATAATATCCCCGGAGGGTTAAGCTTTGTTCTCTTGATCGTGACGCACAACGCTGCGGTATGCGGCATGCGGTGCTTGACACATAATTGTATGAAAAACGTCTAGTATGGTCTCTTGTTCCGTCGCAGTATACGGCAACGGCGAAGGGCAAGCGCGGTAAAGTGCAAGCGCGGTGAAGTGATTCAGATTCAGATTCTTTATTTGCATAATATGAGTACATAATAGTTGGTGATAAATACATAACGTTCTTTCACATTTAACCGTCTTTGGGCGTGCAAATATTAATTGTAAATTATAAAAAATAATATTTAAAAAATCAAAAAAATTTAAAACATAAAACGTAAGTACTAAAAATTTAATTAAAACGTAGGTATAAGAATTACATTACATTCCATACAGTACATTATACAACAAAACATACAAAATTTACATCTAGAATATTATTATATATAATTTAATTAAAGAATATAAAATAAGTAAATGTCAATTATTATGTGATTAAGTTAATTGAATGTCAGTCATATAAAAATCAAAGGAAAATTAAAATAGAAATTTGAAATGTGAAAAATAGAAATAGAAAAATGTCAAAAAAATAAAAACAGAATACAAAAAATAATTTCATTGCAAGTTGTCCTCTAAGAAATCTTGTGTGGAGTAATAACATTTATTTACTAGCAGTTATGTAACTTTTCTCTTGAACTGCAGTTGAAAGTTGAAAGTGGGAAGCGGGTATTCCGCACTGCGCGGCGTCGTTCTCGTTGATAGGCTGCGGTGTGCGTCGCGGGTTGACAATGGATTTGTTTGAAGATAATTTAATAGAATTTGAATGAACTTTTCTTCACAATTAATTAAATGCCTTTTTATTAAAAGTTTCCCAACAACCTTCACCCCTCCGTTGTAAAAACATGTTTCTCGGCCTGCTTCTTTGTCGTCTACTTTGGTAGCTGCGGCAAAATCGACTGACCTTTTCTCTGCAGAGACGGTAAACGCTGCGTCGTGACGCTGCGTTTGAGCCGCATACCGCAGCGTAGTGCGTTACGATCAAGAGACCAAAGCTATAGCCAGAGACTAGGCAATAAGAACCCCAAAAGCTGCCCTCCGCCATAGTCCACTTACCACCAAATAGCAACTGCACATGTGCTCAGCATGACAGGTGGTGAGTCCATCACCGCTCTATGCCGTTGGATGTATGTGCAGTCTTTAGTCCGTAAGGCGACCTTAACGGCACCCAAGGGAAGAGATGACTTAATGGTATTCTTTAAACCAAACCGCCGAAGGCCGACACGTACAGCTCACTATTGTCACTACACGACCCAAAGTGAGACTATAAACAATAATAAAAGATTTGATTTTGGGGATAAGTCAGTCACTCGCGTCCGTAGGTTTACTATTAGAATAGAATAGAATAGAATACATTTTATTTGCGTGAAACATGGTATAAAGGTTTTGATCAATTAAAGTTGTTCTCATGTTTAGCCATTTTCAAAACAGCATGCAAATCTCAATATTTTAAAATGACATTTATACTATTAAACTGAGTCACAAAACTACCAATTACGAACGTAGTATTATTTTGATGAGCCCATCGCCGCTCTATGCTGTTGGATGCATGTGCAGTCTTTAGTCCATTAGTCGCCTTTTCGAACACCGAAGAGAAGAGAGGGGTTCATAGTATTATTTTTTTGATGAGCCTATCGTCGCTCTATGCTGTTGGATGTATGTGCAGTCTTTAGTCTGTTAGTCGCCTTTTACGACACCGAAGGGAAGAAAGGGGTTGGTAGTATTATTTTGATGAGCCCATCGCCGCTCTATGCTGTTGGATGTATGCGCAGTCTTTAGGCCGTTAGTCGCCTTTTACGACACCGAAGTGAAGAGAGGGGTTAGTAGTATTATTTTGATGAGCCCATCGCCGCTCTATGCTGTAGGACGTACGTGCAGTCTTTAGTCCGTTAGTCGTCTTTTAGGACACCCAAGGGAAGAGATGGAAAGACTGCACATACCTACTATCCAACAGCATAGAGCGGCGATGGGCTCATCAAAATAATACTACCAACCCTTCTCTTTTAGTGGGTGTCGTTAAAGCAACTAACGGAATAATTTTTTTTTAAATAAACCAATTCGTATTGTATTGTATTGTTTTATTTTCTCGCATTCGTAGTAAAAAACATAGTGTAACACACGTATATAACATAGTGTCACAAATAAAAGGAAGACCATGAATTTTAACATTTGATGTGAAATTTTGTTCAGAAAAATGAAAATTTGACATTGCCGTAAGGACATACAACTGATGCTGGCTCCACACATGGCTATTTGTATTTGCGTATTTGCTGTATTTGACAAATAACTTCTGTGTGGAAAGTATATTTGCCAAATTTATTGCCGTATTTGCCTATTTGGCAAATACAGCCAATAAATTTGCTGTTAATTTTTTGGTATTTGGCTCCATGTGTGGCCGGTTGTATCGCCTATTTGCCCGTACGTCGAAAATTTTGGCAAATACGCAAACATGCAATCACAAATACAAATAGCCATGTGTGGAGCCAGCATGACATTGAAATAAATACATACATAAATTGATTCATTTTGTATTAAAAAATTTATAATTCATGGCCTTCCTTCTATTTGTGACACTATGTTATTTAGCAAAAAATAATCCTTATGATGAAGCCTTTCGATCGGTGTAATAAAGCTACATATATATAGATAAAGCTGATTATTTTTCTCGTGTAACGGGTTCGATTCCCGGTTCAACCATGTAATTATTTAAATATCTATAAATGCAGTTTAAATTGTTTTTTAAATTGAAATAATGTCTTCTTTTAGTAAAATGTTCCATCTACAATATTCAAGGTACTTTCCCTTCATGTGGCATGTCCGTGGGACGCCCTGTATAAGGATTTTCGGTCATATTTTCGTTAGTGTACAGTTAAGCAATAAGTTTTCCCGATCTGCCCAATGTCCTTTGTTTGTTTATAGAGGTGTGACGTCACAGGGCAAAATGTCACGTGACCAACTGTTTTCGCACAAAATTTGAAATTGAAGGAAAATATGTTTTATTTTTTTTAAATACTTTTCCAAAACTGTCCAATTGTGAGATGGGGATCGGGGGAGATGAGCTTCTGGTACATTTCACTCACCGGATGAAGCAACAGCAACGAGCAGCCATTGTTTCACCCCTATACTCCGTGAGAGGTATTACGCCGGGCGAACCGGCCCAATGCGTGTGGCTCTACCACTCAGACAGTGTCACTTCATTTAGCACCACCCAGGGTTCACGTGTAGAGTATCAAGATGTGAAGTCATGTTATTCCTAAATCGGATAAATGTAGAAAAAGCTGTTTAGCTATGTGCGTCAATGTTTTTAATAATATTCCTAATGAATTTAAAACTTTAGAATATGGGTTATTCAGAAAGAAATTGTTGAAATGGCTTAAGAGTCACAACTTTTATAGTGTTTAGGAGATTTTTAATTAGCGGAGCTAATTTGACATAGTATTATAAAATAAGTATTGTATTTTGGATTATTTTCATTTAATATTTAATAATTTTACCGAATAAGATAAAATAATGTAAGTGACATGTATATAATCAAAGAATGTAAGTTTGTGAATGTGTAATTGGTAGTTTTGTGACTCAGTTTAATAGTATAAATGTCATTTTAAAATATTGAGATTTGCATGCTGTTTTGAAAATGGCTAAACATGAGAACAACTTTAATTGATCAAAACCTTTATACCATGTTTGACGCAAATAAAATGTATTCTGTTCTATTCTCAATCCAACCCTACTAACCAACCCCTCCCTTCCCTAGGGTGTCGTAGAAGGCGACTAATGGACTAAAGACTGCACATACATCCAACAGTAAAGAGCGGCGATGGCCTCATCTAAATAATACTACCAACCCCTCTCAAAGGAATAGAGATTCCCTTGGGTGTCGTAAAAGCGGCTAACGGGCTAAAGGCTCACCACCTAAGCACATGTGCAGACTGTGCAGTTGTTTCTTGCTGAAGCGTGGACTGTGTGGGCGTGGTCTGTGTTGTCCATAGATTCAAATAATTACTAATTTTACCATAAACTTTAATAATAACTATCTCAAATAAGTTGTTGATCTAATTAAACAGTATTAAGTCGAGTCTTTATTCATGATTATTCTACCTAAGACTAAATACTTTTTCGTTTTTGTAGACTCATTGTCATCATGTGACAGACAAAAATTTAAAAAAAAACTTTTTCCCCTAGGGCATGAAAAGCTATTTTAGCCTCGCTCTAGAACGCTACAACGACGTTCTTTTTGAGCAAGAGGAGTGAAAAAAATATAAAACTACACCGGATAAAGTGTTCCGAAACAAAGACTCAAGTTCATAATATTCGTCTACTAATGTTATCAGTAAGTTTTTCTAATATCTTACTCTCAAATAGTTTTAATTATATTTAATAAAAAACACTAATGTTGTATAATAACACCATCTGGCGTAGACAAAGGGATTTTGTAATTCTTGTCTCTTACATTTATATATAGATGGCGCTAGAATCGCTGTTTGCATGTGTTGAGTGTGCTTCTATCTGTATGATGCCTTGAAGTAATTATGTATAAAACTGCCAGTTATACCAAGAGATAGTTTAACTGCAAAATACCTAAAGCCCAGTGCATTTAAATCAACCTAAAACCAGTAGATATTCTTATACAAAGATTATAAAAAGAGGTTGTCTTATGTTTCTCATTCAAAGTCGGGTTTTTTCAGGTCAGACGGTACGGATATCATTGAAATAACAAATCCCATGAAGCACGTTACATTAGCAATATTTTAATGCTTTTTATGGTCGATGTACAAAAATCCTAAGCTCGTACCCGAGCGCCATACAAAAATGCCCAATCTCCTTTATCTGGTAACCTGAAAGATAATTTTTGTTTATTTTGTGAGATGTGACGTCACACGAAGCTCAGTCATGGCTGCCCGTGTTTCGGGTCTTATAATCCACAGATAAAAAAAATCACAAATTTATTTTGTAAAAATAAACTAAACTAAATATTTACTAAAAACTATGGAATAGTTATCGTTAAATTATAAACTACCATATGTTTCTTATTTTATTGTTACAACTGTCAAATAGTCAATTCCTACCTTTTCCTTAAAGATTCTAATCCATCCTCAAGATCGGCAACGCATCTGCGACTCCTCTGGTTTTACGGGTGTCCATGTACGACGGTGATTACTTTTCAGGTCACCCGCCTCCTTTTAACCCAGATGTAACTAACGTTTCATGTACAGATCATTGAACAAAATAAAATATTACACAAAATGTAGGTAGTACAACAAATAAAGCTCACCGTTTTTCAACACTGTCCGTCCATAGAGTGTGCAAAGGCGATGCCGCTGCCTGCCCTTTCTCTTCCAGCTTGATTAGAGTCGTCCACCGCAAGAAGTATTTAACATGGTCTGTGGATAAGTGGCCGAGCGCTGACTCACGCATTGTAGACAGCGGGTGGCTCTCTGACACTGATGGACCGTTTGTGTGCCTATACAAAAATTATTTTTATAGCAATAGTTATAAGAGTTAAATTCTAAAGTGCACTTTCAGGCCGTCTACAATTGAAGAAAAAACTTATTGATTTACTTACATTACATATGTAAAGTAAATCAATAAGTTTTTTACAGATTTAATTTTATGTTTCTCTGTTGATGGTCTATAAATTCTAATAACTAAATCTTCTTATTTGAAAAAGGTAAAAAAAATTAACCATCTTATTTGAATACGAGCAAGTCTGAAATTGCGACCCTACCAAACATACTGTATATTATACAATTATTTATAGAATACTCTTTGATAAGCAGGATAGCGTTTTATCTCTTCCCCCCCCCCCCTTCCTTCCCTTCTAAAAAAATCTTGCGTAATATAGTCGAATTGTATAAAAAATATGCTCACCAAAGGTGCAATGAACAAATAGTGAGGTACGGACACTTAGAGCAAACGTTCTCCCGGTGTATCGGCTCTGGCAGCTTCTGTTGCAGCAAGGACGACGCGTCCTCTATGTCCACCAGCTGTTCTGTAAGTCAAATGTACATACATCATCAGCCTATTAACGTCCCACTACTGGGCACAGGCCTCCCACGTGGACAATAGCACGTTGGGATATTAGGCCATAACCCACCACGCTGGCCCAATGCGGGTTGGTGGGTTTTTAACGACTGTCATCTTACGACAACAACCGGGACCAACGGCTTAACGTGCCTTCCGAAGCACGGGGGACCATTTTTGATCAAATGTACATACGTCTTAACATAACTTTTTATTTATTTTTATTATTATATTTCTTATTTTTATGTCGTTGTCATTGTTTTATGTTTTTTATGTTTTTATTATTGTACCCTATCATAGGGAGGGCATTTTTCAATTCTAATTGACGCTATAAAAGAAAGGGAGTAAAGAAATGCCCTTGCTGAGTTTCTTGCCGGTTCTCCCAGTACAAGGCTCCCGCTCCATAGATAGACTTACAAACCGATGGCATAATGACTTTCCTAAGTGGCCTAATCTAAATAAATGATTTTGACGACCTCCTTGGTCGAGTGGTTTGTACACCGGTTTTCATGGTGTCGCCATCCCGGGTTCGATCCCCGGTCGGGTCAATTTAGAAATTATTGTTTTTCTAAATTATCTAAGGTCTGAGTGTTTTTTATGTATAAAAAGTATGTATTTAAGTATTTTAAGTACATTTATCCGTTGTCTAGTCTGTAACTCTTCGAAGCTTTTCTTGGGTTAGATAATTGGTGTGATTGTAGAAAAATTTATTTTTTTTAAATTTAATTTAATATTGATTCTTGATACATACATTCACAACTATTATTCCCATAGGGTTAGTCAGAGAACAGGCAGAAGCAGTCAACTGCCTTAGTCCACGTTTTTCATTGTGATAGGTGGCAAGCCCATCGCTATGTTGTTGGAGGTGTGTGTAGTCTTTGGTCTGTTAGTCGCTTTTTAAGACACCCAAAGGAAGAGAGGGGTTGGTAGTATTCTTTCAGTGAGTAATTGCAGAAAACACGGTTTCGATCCGAGGGTAGAATCAAGACTTTTTTTAAATGCTACTGAGTGAGGGGTACGATAAGCACAAGCCCGAACTTGAAGGAGATTCTTGGATTTCCTTTGAATGAATAAATGAAAAATACTTTATTGCACTAAACAAACAATACAACATAAAACAAAGAAATCAGTATGACAAAAGGAGGCCTTAATATTTTCTGCCCAGGCAACCTTTGTCCAACAGCGGACCTATTTCGGCCTATGACGATGAGCTTAATTACTACGTAAATAGTGAAGTAAAGTAAAAAAGTTTTTTGGTTGTAAAACCATTACGAGTATTACCAGGGTCTACGTCCTGCGGGCCGGCAGCCAGGTTTTGCACGAGCTGATTGCGCAGTATCACCAAGTCTCGCCGCTCCGGGTAACCGCACGAAACGTCTCGAAGCTCCACGCGGTCTCTAAATAGAACAACAATGGGGAATAGTGACAAGCTCGTATTTTTTAAGTTTTAGACGAAATTTGATTCATTTGATTCCAGAAGATGTTAGAACATTTTACTTTTAGGTAAAAAAGCATGATGGCAGCTTCACGGGCCCAAGTCGCCATAATGATATCCGACCTCCAATAGGAGATGGCGCATTTATCTATTCTTTAATTATTTATTTCAGAAAGTCTTGTAAGCTTACAGAGTTATCCAAATCGCTTACAAGTTAAAACTAGATTTTAAAACACGTTGACTGCCATAAAACCAGACACAATTGAAATTTAATTCTTTGTCGGTCACCGATGACCCCCATGGCGCTCAAAGTCTAAAACATGCCAAAAAAACAATTGCTAATATATTAAACCGGAAAATTTAACTATGTCAAGATAGACTTTCAGATTCAAATGCTTAAGAAAGAATGTCAATAGATTACATATATTTGTCAAAATAATTAAAAATACAATATTAAACTGAATGAAATTAAATAGAATACGAGTGTCAATAAATTACATTAACTTAAATAAAAAGATAAAATTTTTGACATAAAAAAATAACAAGATTAGATTCAATTATTAAAACTACATTGTCAAATTATGGAATACATAATGAATGAATGTCAACGAATAAATATAGAGAAAAATAAAAAAGCGAAGTACAAATAATTCATAAAATGTCATCCAGATTGCACATAAAGGAGCACTAAATAAAACATTCATACAAATATATACATCACGCGCGACTACAGTTTTCCATTTGCTACGATTCCGACACACATTTTTTTGCTTCACTTACTCTCATCATTTTCCATACGTGCTCGTCGGTTCAGGGTACTCTTGTACAAAATTTAAACAATAATAAATATTGCCGTGTCCTCACTTCAGGTAGAGCAGCAGCCCCCGCTGTTCGGCGCAGGCGGGGTCTTCGCCCCTTTGCGCGCTCAGCATCATGCCGTATAGAACTAGCTGGCCGCGGTGCTCCGCCGACATGGACGCCTTACCGCTCTTTAGCTCCAGGGGGACCACTTGACGGGTGGCACCTAAATAAAAGTAAGACATACATATAATCATGACTATTATCCCCGAAGGGTTAGTCAGAGACTAGGTAATGAGGACAGCAAAAGCAGTCTTCTACCATAGTTCACTTTTCACGAAAAAGCGACTGCACATGTGCTCAGCATGACAGGAGGTGAGCCCATCGCCGCTCTATGCTGTTGGATGTATGTATGTGCGATAACATCATATGAAAACATTACGCATACGAGCTACAACACATGCTGAACGGCCTAGCTGATTCTTCTCGACGCATCGGTCTGCGGATGAACTTGGACAAAACCAAGGTTATGTTCAACAAACGTGTCGTCCCGGAACCGATTGCAATACAAGGCAGTGCTCTCGAAGTTGTTAAAGAATACGTCTATCTCGGGCAAATTTTACAGATGGGTAGAAACAACTACGAGAAAGAGGCCAACAGAAGGATACAGCTGGGCTGGGCTGCATATGGGAAACTACGTCGGGTCTTTAAGTCGCCAATTCCGCAATGTCTAAAGACGAAAGTCTTTAATCAGTACGTCCTACCCGTCATGACACACGGAGCCGAAACGTGGACACTGACGGTAGGGCTGGTTCACAAGTTTAAAGTCGCTCAGCGGGCTATGGAAAGGGCTATGCTCGGTGTTTCTCTGAGGGATCGGATTCGAAACGAGGTGATCCGGCAGAGAACCAAGGTAATCGACATAGCCCACTGGATTAGCAAGCTGAAGTGGCAGTGGGCCGGCCATATCAGTCGCAGAACCGATGACCGTTGGGGTAGACGAGTTCTGGAGTGGAGACCGCGTATCGGCAAGCGTAGCGTAGGACGCCCTCAGACAAGGTGGAGCGACGATCTTCGCAAGGTGGCTGGCAAGAGCTGGATGAGATTGGCCGCAGATCGTGCTCGGTGGCGTGTTCTTAGAGAGGCCTATGTCCAGCAGTGGACGAGTATAGGCTGATGATGATGTGTTCTGAAGAACTTTTTGATCTTATCCCGCCCTCTCCTTTCCTCTCCCGGACTACACGTGCTGGTCTTAGGAACCACCATCATACTCTATAGACTATCAGTACTCGTACCAAAAAATTTGGCAAGTCGTTTCTCTGTAAGACCATTCGGCTTTGGAATTCTTTGCCGGCGTATGTGTTTCCCAGCTCCTACAGTCCCGGGTCTTTTAAGCGGAGCGTGAAACGGCATTTATGCAGGCCGTCATGAATGGGTGCGCTCGTTATCGTGCTTATTCCACGGTGGGAAGCGCTCTCATTATTTTGGACTGCATCGGCTGCTTACCATCAGTCAGGATGCAGTCACTATGACGAGTCATAATAGAAAAAAACTCATTGGCCGATGGAGTGGAAGAGAGATAGATGCGTCGCAAGTAGGGTTGCCACCCGTACTCTAAAATAGAGTATTGTCCTCTTTTTCATGTAGACGTACTTAATAATCTACGACACCAATAAAGTACGCTAAAATACTCTATTTACGTAAAACTATTTACGTAAATGACAAATATTTGTTAAATGTCGCAAAGAGCAACAAAAAATAAGTTTTTAAGAACAAATAAATAAATACTCTTTTTTATGTTATGTACTTTATTTTTGTTCTAACAAAATGAAAAAAACTTTATTCGTCCTAAAAAAAGGTGGCAACCCTAGTCACAAGCCGAACGCTTAGGCCGATCGTGCCTCTCTATCGCTTGTACCACGCTCTCGCTTGCACGCTCGGCTCAGGCGGAACGTGACAATGAGTCATGCTTTTTGGTGCGTGCAGCCGGCGTTCATCGATTGACAAAACGTTATATCGTCAAAAAAATTGTTGAAACGTGGACAATGGCAGTGGACTGCTCCTGCGGTCCTCATTGCCTAGTCCCTGACTAACCCTTTGGGAATAATAGTAAATTATAATATTATAAAATAAAGTGTTAATGACTGTACATGAATGTGCCAGTTTTATTTCGGACATTCCAAAACAAAGACATTTAGCAAATCAGTCATTTTGGGAAAAGGTGATTTTGATGTTTGTTCATTATGAGATCAGTACAATATAGGAATCGGTCCTAACAGACCGGAAGCTATGTATGTATCCTACTAATATTATAAACGCGAAAGTTTGTAAGAATGTATGGATATTTGTTACTCTTTCACGTAAAAACTTCTGAATGCATTTGGATGAAATTCGGCATACAGATAGTTTATAACCTGGATTAACACATAGGATACTTTTTATCCCGATATTCCCACGGGAACGTATGGATGGATGTTTGTTACTCTTTCACGTAAAAACTACTGAATGGATTTGGATTAAATTCGGCATACAGATAGTTTATAACCTGGATTAACACATAAGATACTTTTTATCTCAATATTCCCACGGGAATGGGAACCACGCGGGTGAAACCGCGAGCGGCTGCTGGTGTAGAATAAAATCATTCAAAATAAACTCAACAAAAAAAAAATATTTTTAACTGTATTCCCTATTACCTTTTGTGGTGTGTGACGTAACATCTAAAGTGGCATCGATTCTTCCCTTCAAACCAAGTTGGGGACAGCATAAGTTCTCCTCAATATCTAAAACTTTATTGATATTTCCTTTCCAGTTATCCTTGAGCCCTTGCTAAAAACACAAATAATATAATATAATCATATTTGGCGATTTTCCGATATAAAAAAAAAGAAATTGGTTCCTAATGACTTCATAGATGGCGCTTAGTAAAAGGCGAGTCCATGGAGAGCACGTGTATGGCTGCGTAATGGTATCAGAAAATATTAATATAGTGCAACTGTCAAACTGTGAACGAAACTATGGAAAATAGAAATAAGTATAGGTTGTCAAGATCATGCTTACCGCGCCCACGGGGTTACAGGGGTTGGCGGGGACGAGGTAATACGGTCTCGGAGGGAGCGCGGGCGGTGTAGCGGGAGGGAAAGCGAGCACGCCGCGTCGTGCCAAGGACTGCCAGTCGTCGGAGGTCGTTTGCCGCGGCCACTTGCGCGCGCAATTTTGTTGGACGCACACGAGATCACGATCCGAAGATGAGCAAACCGTTTGGAAGACAGGCAAAAGAAATTGTGTATAACGTATACATATACTTTAAAGAGCGTAAACAGGATCGTTCTTCGCAGGAATACCAGAATGACACACGACGAAGAAGAAATAGACATGGATTACGTTGATTAAATGTCTTCCTTGCATTATATTAATAATTTTTGCTTAATTGCTTTTTGATATTATAATGTATTATATCTAATAAACCTGATTTTAAAACTATTTATGTAATGTTTTACGGTAGTTAATTAAACAAATTAATATTAGTTTTAAATAAATTATTTGTAATTTACCTATTATTATCACTATTTATGTATTCTCATCAAATACCTACCTACATAAGTTAAACATTAGACAATATTTCTAAATCGTGTTGTAATGTGGGTAAACATATTCGTGTTGATCTGAAGATATGTCATCCGCAAATCACTACGTGTGTAGCCGTGCGCGCGGGTGTGCGCACGAAACGCGTGCTACGTCCTCCCCGCCAACCCCTGTACCCCGTGGGCGCAGTAAGCACGATCTTGACAACCTATTGTAGTAAGAACTGAAATGATTTTTTTTTGTTTTTTTTTGGTTGATAAGCAAAAGTGCACTATTTATAACAGCCTTTGTGTACAGGTCGGCTTTCTTAAAACGCCATCTATCGAGTGTTTTTAAACTAATTTTTATTTTTTCATTTGGGCTGTCAGAAAATCGCCCATTGTATTTTTTTGTTTTTCAATTATATCCTACTAATATTATAAACGCGAAAGTTTGTAAGAATGTATGGATATTAGTTACTCTTTCACGTAAAAATTTATTTATTTATTTATTATTTATCTCGATATTCCCACAGGAACGTAAACCACGCGGGTGAAACCGAGAGCGGCCGCTAGTAATTACATATACTCGTATTTAATTGATGTTCGTTCGTTCACTTTATGTTATTGAATTAAGTAAAAAATTTTACATCTAATTTCCGATTATTACCATTAGTGCACCAGACGATGGATTCCCGGTAAAGTATGTGTTCATAAAATCACCGAGTGGAGATATGTACAGTTGCATATTATTTCGGACCTCCTCCTCACTCAAGCCTGCGTCATAAAGCAGCTGTGCGGACTCTTTGATTATCCTTTCCGCTTCTACCCTTAGTTGCGTGACGTCAGTGATGTTTCGAGTTAGAGCCTTCTGGACAAGTTCGTGTATTATAACGCCAATAGTCATCTGAAATAACCAGCGTTACTTTTGTTATTCTGAATAATTTTTATATTATTAACTGGACGTTTGTTAGGAGTACCGTGCAACGATAGGTGACCAAATTAAAATATCCATAACTCTTCCGTGCTTCATAAGGCACCTTAAGTCGATGGTCCCGGTTGTTTGCATAAGGTGGTAGTTGTTAAAACCCACCAACTCGCATTGGGCCACAGTGGTCGGTAATGCCCTGATCACCACTCGCTAATGTGCATTTAATCTTGTGGGAATGGCACTCACATTTGTGAAGTAACATTAAAAGGGGTTCGAACATTTTTGTATGGAAGCTGGTATATCCACATTGCCGCCATTTTGATTTTTTCCTAAAGTTTCCGCGCACGGTGAAAGTGGTATATATGGATAGAGAATACTTTAACAAATTAAAAATGTCAAGTAATATGGTACCCTAAAGTGTCACGTTCCTGAGATATTTGGAGGTAAAATCGCCAAGTGAAAAAATAACAATAATTAAAAACCCAATCAACGCATTCCACTTCATTCAAATTATAGTTCTCAGGTTGATAAGTATTTATTAGAAGGCAAGCACAACCTAGTAGCACGAATAAACCACTTTCTTGCCTATAAAATCGCATCACATCGCAATGAAACGCTATTTTGTCAAAGTAGTTAACTCGAACCGCGGTGGTTGGCTTGTTTTCTATCCCGTCGCCGCCACGGTAGTTTTATACCTAGGCATTGTATTTTTTTGCAATTATAATAAAAGATTGTTACATTACGTCTACATTATGTGTTTCGTTTTATTTTAACTGGTTATAATAAAAATAATAATAATAATAAAAATGCTTTATTAAATAAAAGAGTTACGTACTTACATTACTTATTACTAGTAGTCCCCAAACTAGGTAATCCTGTCTATGGGGACTTACATTTGGTGCTAAATATGTTTATCTATTGCTAAGTGTACACTAAAATATGTGATTGTAACCATACTAGTAAAATCACTTAAAGGTACCCACAAATTATAAATTATACGTTTATACGACGCAAACATTGAAGGCTGGCCCGATAACACCCACCTCAGAATACCACAACTTACTTTAGCCCTGCGTAAGAAATTCCTTACTTGGGATCAGTGTCAGTCCAGGAAAGTGATATTAACACTGCTAAAGGCTCTATATTATCGAGGATTTGTCAGTAACAATTCTGTTTCGTTATAGCTTAGAGAAATTAGCCAGTTACTTAATATAGATTTAGCAGTAGTTGGGTGGCTACATTTAAAGTCACATTTACTTACTGCCTTGTTATAAATAAATGGGTAAAGGAAGTCGCTGTGTCTTTTAGCAAATGTGGTGAGAGGTGGTGGCACTGGGATTTTAAATACACGTCTTTTAAGGAGATTTTTATAATCATTAGATTTGGTAACTACTTTATGCGTTGTCAGCACTGCTTTAAGGATATACAACTTGCGAACACTCAGAACATGACAATCTGCGTAAAGGCTATCTGTTGGGTAACGACGTGGAACATTCAGCATGACCTTTAGCACCGCTCTCTGCGCTCTCTCAATCCGCAACATGTAGGATTTATCTGTCCCACCCCAGGCCGATATGCAATAACCTATGACCGACTGACAGAGACTAAAGTAGACCATACGGAGGACTGATGTGCATGCTACACCACGGAGCATATACATTATGTTTATTACTTTGCGAACACGGCTCGCCAAGGCCGATATGTGTTGGTGAAAGTTCAGGTTGTGGTCAATAAGTACCCCGAGATACTTTAAGACATCCACCCGACAAATACTGTCGCATGCACACATGGCTAAGTGTTGATTGGTTGCATTAAATGAACAAAGGCTTTTATGAATTTTGATACTCGGTATCGTTTTCGGCTTCGAAAGTGCTGTTTTATGAAAAGTTAAAAATTTCGTTTTTAAAATATTAAGTGAAAGAAGATTATTCTCTAACCATCGTGCCACAGTCGCTAAACCTCTCTCTGTGTCCAGAAATGTTTGCGACCATGACGATCCTTTAAATAAAATGACCGTATCATCGGCGTAACAAATTATTTCAGCATTTGACAAAGAGGTGGATAGGAGGTCATTAAGATAAATATTAAATAGAATGGGACCCAGCACACTCCCCTGGGGGACCCCGAAGCAAATCGTCTGTGTATCACTCATAGAGCCGTCCACCCGAACGCACTGTTTGCGGTCCGTGAGGTAACTCTTGAACCATGCCAGGGCTACACCTCTGACACCAGTTTTTTCGAGCTTAGATAAAAGAATAGGTACGGAAACTGTGTCAAAAGCCCTGGCAAGGTCCAAAAACACACCAACGCAATGGCGTCCGGAATCAAGGTATTGAGTGACGAATGATGATAAAAGATTCACAGCATCCTCTGTGGAACGGCCCCGCCTGAATCCGAACTGTCGATCCGCCAACAAGTCATAATTATCCAAAAAACTTATAAGGCGCTTCTGAACAATTCTTTCTAACAGCTTAGACAAAATGCTCAGCAAGGAGATGGGCCTATAGTTTTGGGGTGTGTCTTTCGACCCTGACTTATAAATGGGGGAGACTACTGCGACTTTCCAACAATCTGGAAATGCCCCATTTGATAGACTGAGATTTAAAACGTACTAAAGGAGCTAATATAGATTCTCTATTTAGCTTAAGAAAAGGGGCCGTAATTTCATCAACTCCAGGAGCACTGTCATTCTTAAGATTACGGATCAGAGAGTCGACCTCTGAAGCATCGGTTGGAGATAAAAAGAAGGACTCAGCTGGACTCATTTTGCATTTAGATGTTTTTGCTAATGATTCTTGTGTCGTATTAAGCCTGGAGAGTGTGTTATTTGCCAAATTCTCGCCCATCGTCGAGAAGTAACTGTTACAAGTGGAGAGAGATTTTTCTTTAGTGTCAGATAGGGTCAGTAATTCACTGGATTGGGTTTTTTTTTTGGCTGTGTGGCAAATGTCATTCACCGTTCTCCATAACTTTTTAGAGTTACCAAGGTTTTTTTTTTTTTAAATTTGTTCTGCATCGTAGTTATTTTTTATTTTACGCAGGAGATCGTTACAGTAATTACGATAGCGGGTGTAGGTTTGTCTCAAAATGGGATTATTTGGATCGTTTCGTAATCTTAAATGAAGCCGGTCGCGGTTGTTTGTGCAGCGGATAAGACCAGGGGTCATCCACGGCTTTTTAATATGACTTGGACGACTGCTGTGTAATTTACGTGTGTGGCGAGTTATAATTGATTTTAAGGTAGACGTAAATATAGCTGCCGCAGTGGAGACATCGGTATTATTTATTACGGATGACCAGTCGATTGTTTCAACTTCAGCTGTTGCTGCTGGGTGATTTAATTTTGTGACGTACTTAATCGTTGTGTGATCATTTTTGCCAGGTAGTGAAAGACCTGCCATTGCCAACGAATGATCTGTGAAGCTACTTGGACATACAACACCAATACAGGGACGGTACGGTCTTAAAAATATATGATCTAGACAAGATTTTTGACGTGTCGGTTTGGTTATAGCTGGGAAGAATCCGTGTTCCGCCAGTAGACACAGGTAAGTGTTGTGTGGACTTACTGTATTACAGGATAAAATGTCAATGTTGATGTCTCCAGTTACTAAAACATTTTTTTTATGTTTCAGTAAACAAAGATTCTGGTCTAGTAATTCGATAAATTTGTCTGTGTTTTTCATAGAGGGGGAACGGTATATACCTAAAATCGTAATGACCCCTATTAAGTCAAACATTAAACAGTTTGCCTCACCCCCAAAGTCAATCTCAGATGCCGTGCCACAGAATGTGTCCCTAACATAGATCACAACACCTCCCGCCTTATTGATGCTCATATTTGTTTGGAAGTTATTATAGCCATCTAATAGTTTTACGTTTTTGAATTCATCAAGCCAGCATTCCGTGAGTACTATCACGTCATAATTTACATTAATCTGAGTAAGCATGACAAGAAGATTTTCAAAATTTTTGTTCAAGCTTCTTATGTTATACGTCAATATTCGTAAATCCCATTTAGGTGTATTAATGTGCGTCGTACACTCCTGCAACCGGTTCACAACAGTACATTCAATATTTAGCGAGTCATCAATTTCATCAGCAACACTACCTATATTTGGCATGTTAAATGGAGATTATTCCGTGCAAGAAATAATCTCCAAGATATTTTAAATAGTGCAAAGTAAATATAAGAAAAGAAATATTTATTTTCGTTAGTACTTGTAGTCGATGACTCGCATAGATGACTGCGTTTAGTGGACTGACGTTGCTGTTAAAATTGTTAACAATTGTGCCACAGAGATTACTTAACATATTTATCAATTTTATGTTGGAACCAGATAAATGACATAGAGTTCTTAGAAGCGGGAAAGCCCATGATATGGTTACATTTTTATAGAGAATATAAAGACACTTTTGAATATGACCGTAGATACATTTTGATTTGTGATTAGTAAGATTTACATATAGTGCAAATATTAGAAAATTAGTAAAATTTATAAAATTATTTTTAAAATTATTTAAAAAACGCATAATATTAAGAGCATGCTTATTGAGTTTCCTTGGAACTTGTGCCCTCCTTTTGAAAAGGATCATTACTGTTTCCGAATATCCTTGTAAGGTCAGTTGTGTACTTAATAGCCTTGGCGTGGGTCCCTTCAGAGGCTCGCACATAAATTGTTCCACTTTTTGTCCAGCAGTATTTGAAACCCCGATCTTTGGCTTGTTGCCTAGCGTCTCGAAACAAACCACGATTTGTAGCGGTAAGCCTTTCATTAATATAGATTCTCACTGCTGGGCCATCCACGTTAATGTCTTTTGTAGTAATATCTCTGCGTGTCTTGCAGGCCTTCATATATTCGTCACGCGTCCCTCGTCGAACGAAACGTATCACCACAGGTCTAGGTGATGAAAACTTTGCAGCAGTATTAGCGTTTGCGCTGTTTTGGGTTAAACGTCGAGGGGCTCCCACTCGACCCACTGAATCGATGTCCTTTTCATCTAGCTTTATCCCTACTTTCTGTCCTAAAACTAAGACAGTGTGAAACAGGTTTTCGTGGGGGTACTCCGTCACGCCGGCAATTTCAATCTCATTTCGAAGAAATGACTGCGCCTGATTATTAAGCTCTTGCTCAAGTTTAATCTCTTCATCTTCAAGTGCTGCAATCTTTTTAGCAGAGGTGTCAACCTGGCTTCTTAATTCATTTTGTTGTGCATTCATGCGATCAAATTCACCCTTCCATTCGTGGAAAACGAATTGTATTTCACGCTTGATCGCGGCTTCTATACCGCAAGTCAGAGCTTCCTTTATTGTATCCAGCTTACGGTCGAGAAGATCATTCATTTGCCTGATTGTAATATGGCCTTCGAATAATTTAGAGTCTTGAGATGGTGGTACGCTGGTCGGCGTTATAAGGCCATGGAAAGAATCGTCGCATGACATGATTGTATCGCTCAGTGTCTCCTGGTTCGCTCGCACTGGAGTGGTCGTGTTGTCGCCTCGCCGTCTTGTCACATTCGCACAACAAGGGCAAAGCCACTGCCTTCTGTTCTCCTTAGGTATGTTTTCAAATAATGCGACTGACATATTCAAGCATTTATAGTCGTAGTAACTGTCACAGGTTTTGCACTTCAGTGTATTTTCGAGGGCAGCTATCTTTTTACATGCCACACAAGCCGCCATTTCTGCTTATTTTGATTACGCAGAAAAATAAAAGGACAGTTCCCTGATGTAAGTGGTGTTAAATAGTCTCAAACTCAAATAAAACACAGGTCGCAGAAAATTTTGATTTACCTTAAAGTGGTAGTGAGTTGTAGTAAATGGCAACACTACGGCTGTGTCACATTCAAACTCCAGCTGTCAATCGAATCTGACAGTTTCAATATTATGATAATTGAGGGTATTTGTGTTACTTTTTGTGACAGATCTTAATTATTGTCGGAAAGTGGGTATAAAATTCGCACTTATCGTATTTGATTCCTCTGATTGTAGCTGAGGAAAGTTCCCGATATCAATGTTGCAGCTTAATCCGGTGACAAACTTCACTTTGCAATCACTTTTTGCTAAATACAATAGAAACTTATAATTTTATCAAAATATTTACGGAGCTTATTGTGTACACTGAGCCAGGGTTACCAGCACCCATAGTTTATGGAATGGAAGATAAGCCGACCACCGCGGTTCGAGTTACCTACTTTGACAAAATAGCGCTTAATTGCGATATGATGCGATTTAGTAATAACCTGATAACTAATCAACCTGAGAACTATCATTTAAATACAATGAATGCGTTTTCGCTAGGTATAGTAACTTTATGAAATATACGTAATTATTAGGTTTTCAACAATTGTTAGTTTAATGTTTTATATTTTAGCGTTTTATTAACGCTTAAATATACTTAAGTAAAATTTTAAACACTGAATAAAGACGACAACCTCAGGCGGGAATCGAACCACGCACCTTCCGCATTCCGGGCGGCTGCCTTAACCACTTGGCTACCGAGGTCTGGCTTTCAACCGTCGAAATTTGTCAGTGCTTGATGCTTATGTTTTTAGTCAACATTGCTTCATGAAATCTTAGAAGTTTTCACCTCTGAAATCCGAAAGAAATATTTTTACAAATATTTGAACATTTGGTTAAGATGAAGCTGCGTTAATAGATTAATGTTTTATATTTTAGCGTTTATTAACGCTTAAATATACTTAAGTAAAATTTTAAACACTGAAAAAGACGACAACTTCAGGCGGGAATCGAACCACGCACCTTCCGCATTCCGGGCGGCTGCCTTAACCACTTGGCTACCGAGGTCTGGCTTTCAACCGTCGAATTGTTAGTTTTTCGTATGGCGATCTTTACCTTCAAATATCTCGGGAACGTGACACTTTAGGGTACCATATTAATTGACTTGACTTGATTGATTAATTGACCATTTAAGTAACTTTAGGAAAAAATCAAAATGGCGGCTTGTGGATATGCCACTAAGGTTATATCCCCTTTCATAAATTATACTAATAATTCCTAATGGTTTGTGAAGTAGTTTATTAACACTTACAGCTGCATTAGCAGAGTCCAGTCCTCTCCAACGCTCTTGCAGCACAGCTTTCCTCTTACAAAACACTCCGGCGACCACACTAGTCGACGACATGAGATAGTCCGGCCGCAGCACCAGCAGACCTGATCCATTGCCAACGTAGAATCGCCCTGCTGCGTCACGAGTGGCGATCACTCCGACAATGTCTCCAACACATAATGGTGTGTCTAGCCTAGAATGTTGTTATTTTTTATTTATTTATAAACAAGACCGATAACCGTGTCGCGTGTCGGTGAAAGAATACTACCACCCCCTCTCTTCCCTTGGGTGTCGTAAAAGGCTACTAACGGGCTATAGACTGCACATACTTCCAACAGCATAGAGTGGCGATGGGCTCACCACCTTTCACGCTCAGCACATGTGCAGTCGCTATTTGGTGAAAAGTGGACTATGGTAGAGGATTGCTTTTGCTCTCCTCATTGCTTAGTCTCTGACTAACCCTTTGGGGATAATAGTTGTGATTATATGTATGAGTATGTATGTAAGACCGATAACAAGTACTACTTAACACATGAAATTATACAGTAAAAAAAGGCTGATGTGCAACCCAAAAAAATGTGTAGACAGAAACATATATTGTTTTGACGCTTTATATTCATTTCGTAGCACACCCGCTCCGCAGTTATCAACGAATCATTAATCGAACATGTTGTCATTAGAATTACTGGCCAGTGCGGCGAGCGTACATTCGGTTCGAAGCGCAAGTGTGCGAACGCGAAGCAGAGAACGTACACACACTACACACGTACCTTGCTCGCGCCAACGCCACACTGCGCTCCGCTTTGTGTTCGCGCAAAAAACCGACACAGCTCGGATCGCCTGCCGCGGGGCGTGAAAAGTCGCACGCTCGTTTGTGTTGTGTGTATGTTTGTACAAGTTTGCAAATTTGGAGCATGCAACGTTATGGGCCGTTTACACATATTAAGTTGTCAAGTAGATAACTAAATTTTAAGTTTCTAATTTTAACTTAATTCTTGCATGTAAACAGTCACTAATGCCCGATTTACACGTATTAAGTAATTTAGTAGTTAACTAAATTTTAACTTAATTTTAAGTGATTAATTGCATGTAAACACACAATTTAGTAGATAAGTCACTTAAAATTTAGTTAAAATTTAGTTAACTACTAAATTACTTAATACGTGTAAATCGGGCATTAAAAGCTCTTTAGGCACAAGTGGTAAGTAAACAATTTAGTGGGCAAGTGAACAAGTAGAATAGAATTGAGTCTATTTTTTGAGTAAGCCCCTCCCGCACCGCTTTCATTCCCCGGTAGGTGTGGCTTTATACTAAATTGTCATTTAGTTGACGTGTGGACGCAACAATTTAGCGAAGTACATAAGTTATGGTATATATACATATACTTCCATGGTTAAGGATATAGTCAACTAAAGAGTTCATAAGTTAGACACGTGTAAACGATCGATAACTTAAAATAAAGTTAAAAATAACTTAAAATTTAGTTACCTACTTGACAACTTAATATGTGTAAAAGGCCCATTACACAAAGCGGGCTTGTTGCATGAAGAGGAGCGCATCCATTAAAGCAGTTGCAGAAGAACAGAGCGTAAGAGATTCGCGAACATAGTGGATACCCACCTTAAGAGGCTTAAGTAATAAAATAAAATACTAATTCTTTAACCAGCTCACCAAAATCCTTCCACATAACAGGTCCCCTTATTGTTATTACCATTTTTCAGTTTAATTTCTATTTTTGTAGTTTGATTCACTACATACAATATCTCACACCTCTGCATTGTTCTAAGATCTAGATCTTCAACTTGGTCCTGAAAATCAATTTATTTGTAAACTATATGTTATTACTATTTAGAAAGAAAAATTTAATTCACTTATTAATTAATACAATAATATGAGCAACTTAAATCAGATTTCCTGTGTCTCATAGCCAGAAGGGCATCCATCAATGTGGTTACTCAAGGCCAACATAGTTCTCCTTATAATGTGGCAAGTTGTTCTTTCTTATTTAAATGCATAGAACTGCTGTTGTTCATCTGGAATCGTCTAGAAAACAGGTATAATAGAAATAAATATTTGATATTCAAAAAGTGTCGCCAGACATAACTTACTACATCAGTGATTACATCATCTATATTGTTGAGCTCCCATTCATCTTCAAACATGTCTCCGACATCATCAGTATCTGTAGAGCTTAATGCTTTAATTATAGATTTAGACTTGGATGGAGACAATTCTTGTAAAGTTAAAAACTTTGCCACATTTCTAGGTGATCTTGTTTTCTCTATAAAAAGAATAGAATAGGTAATATTAGTATTAAAATTATAAATTCTAACCAAATTTTCAAAAAGATCTTTATTTTTTAAATAATTTATTATTAGTTTTAAATCTATCAAAGTTTTAATTAAAAATTGACAGGGTTAGTCAAAAACAGTCTTTACTCAATTGATATGTTTCTATGTCACTAGATACATATTTTTAGGATACATATTCTTGGTATTACCTTTTACTGGGCTTTTTGTTGGTGTAGTACATAGCAAAGGTCTACTATTTGTATAAACATTGTGTATATTACCATCATCATGATTGACCAATGTTGTGGTCTTGGACAATAAATTGTTATTTGGAACATGATTACTTATTATATTTACAGAACTTAACTTTACTTTTCCATCATTTTCTAATTTAGGGGTTAATGGAGGTCTGTCAATAATGTTTTCTATTTTTACTATTTGTTTCTTTGGATTTTCATCTAGGTTGGAAGAGTTTATATTCTTTTCAACATTACATTCTTTTATACACTTGTTGTTTTCCTTCTTTGGAGACCTCAACTTTAAAGCAGTTTTAACTTTCTTTGTACTATTATCTTGATTTAATTCATTTGGGCGTCCGTTAGTGTCAAGCAAAGCAGGGGAGGATGCTTTTCGTTTGTTGGATATTTTATCTTCAACATCATTCTGTTTTTGACTAAAGTTGTCGCAGGCTTGCTTTGGTAGACTTGATACCATACATGGACCGCTACTTGCATTTTTAAAGAACTGAGTTATCGGTTTTTGGTTATTCTGAGAGGCAGATGGCTGTGTCTGAAAAATGATATATTTTAAGTACTGATTATACATCATAGCACAAATAACACATGGTAATACTGTACCTTACCTTCTTCAAACTTAGCGCCTTGGGCATATTGAAACAAATTACGCTAAAACTAAAAAACAAATAAAAAAGACACTCAACAGTCCCCACATGGATGTTAGAAATATCCACTATTATTTTACCATACCGACATTTAGATTAAGTAAAAAAGGCCCTCCTAGGATACATAGCGTATCTTGATAAAACTATTACTTCAAAAGTAATAGGTATTACCTATTGCTTTTTAGATTAATTCACATCACAACATAAAAACAAAACGAACCAACAAATTCTTCGATTTGCCGCCTAAACAAAATCAGCACTGACTGACTGTGACATGACAGACAGTGACAGCCAACTTGTCACCTTGACAGAAGTGAGAGGCAAAGGCAACCATCACCTTAGCGAGCCATCAAATAAGAAATTGAATTGAACCATCACATAAGTTCCCGGTAAAGAATATTATGAATAAGGGCAGAGTTCATGAAGTAGGTACCTACAGCGTAACCGAGGATTTTATAATCATTCGGTTATTTTGTAACAATTGTTTAAACAAGACGCGTTTTTTTTGTGTTTGCCAGGAATTTTTAATCAGCTTGTCGCGACCCCGGAATATCTTTGTGTTATTACATATTAATTTAATATACATTGCTTGTCGCGTTATTGGTAGAGTAAAACAAAAAATATTAGAGTATCTGCTTTGCTTAGTTCTATATATTCCGAGGTGCGAAAATTACACACATAAAGACTGAGGCATTGGCGACTCACCCGTGGCTGAAGCGACGCAGGATTGGGTGGCGGCAGCAGACTGTGGCGGATTCCCTCGGGACCCCAGATTCCCGCCTATAATGTAAAAGGGGTTTATGACTCAACTGTCAATAAGTGGCTCAATCTCTCCAGTCATCAGGATGCATCTTTAGATTACTTAAAGCAAGGCAAATTGGACCAGATGAATATGTATATCATTACAGCTCACGTCGTTATCATCATCCTACGCACGACTACCCCTCTCCACCCCTTTCATCGGCAGGTCCAACTGGCTACACCAGTGACCCAGGCCCAAGGAGTTGCTAAACCAGTACTGGGTGGCCTTATAAACTTGGTGAACTGTACCTCTCTCTGCCCTACAGTCACGTCGCCCCTCTCTCTCCAGCGACACTAGCACCGAGGGGACACCCGCAAGTGCGACCCCCTCGGGCAGTCCTAAACAGGACTGCGCCTCCTTCACGATGAAGTCCGTTAATTGGCCGTCCTGTGGAGCGAGACGTGATTCCAATATAACGGAACGGTCCAAGCTTACTCTAAGGAGAGTAAGGACAGCCGGTAACCCCACTTTAGTCAGTCTCTCAAATCGAAGAGTTCTACGGCGGGTATCATCAGTCAGATGGTCCAATAAGCTGACTACCGCCGCAGATCAAGTAAGCGGTCATCCCCATGATCATTAGCTCGGTTTATACAGGTGACCAATAAGAGAACGAATTGAATGCCATCAGAATAGAAAGATTAACCATTTTACATTATTAGTTCGGTCAGTTTATGAAAGTAACATCAAGAGAATACAATAGAACGTTGTCAGAATGGAAAGATCAAAACCACTTAACTTTCCTGTTATTAACACAGTTTACACAAATCACAATAAGAGAATAAAATAGATTCCGTCAGAGTAGAGAGATTGACCACTTAACTTTCATGCCGACACGTGGGCCGCATCTCAGCACACGTAGGGCAGCATCTCGGCACACCAGTCTCCAGAGCACTTCACTGAACCACTTCAGGCAACGAAATAAGCCCGCTCATGGCTCGACTGCTATATTTATTGAGACTACCCTTACTACTAATGCTGCCCGCTCCGAACAATGTTGCCAGCTTATAAAAACTAACCAAAGACAAGTCGGTCGTCAACCTTGATACGGTACATCGTGACGGCTGTCACGACACACCCGCACGCGACTAGAGAGATACCAGGCACCTGGTCCACCTCCTTATCTTCTCCAGGGCCTTGGACACGGCTGCTCGCCGCTGTCCCCGTTCCTCAGGCATGCCTAAGAGGTCGTCGGGCATCTTATCGCTAGCGTTAAGATTAACTGGTGAATAACTATCTGTCTGAGTACCCTTATCAAAATATCATTTTCTACTGGAAGAAGTTCTTCTAACAAATATTTCTTCCAACTTCTCCCTTTCGTGATATTCTGAAGAACGGTCGTCTTCGACTTCGTTCTCCAGTGTATCAATCTCCATCTCTGCGGAGGTATCGACCTTATTCGCTTCCATATCAGCTAATGGTAACGAACTTACACCAACGTCTTCTGTATCGTCCACTTCCAGGAGATACAGCTGTGTGATAGATCTAGTAAACTCCTTGTCACCAACCTTTACTTTCGCAACTCTTATCATACCGTCCGCTCCTTTCGTTAAAGATGAAATTTTCTCCCACTTGCCAATCTTCCCTATTCTTTCCGTCTCCTTTGATCTGTACAATCTGTCCTTCAGATGGTACTAAATTTGACGTACATCTAGGTTGTTTATGAGAATGGATAAACTGTTCCCTTAGGTTCAGAAGATACCGGTTCGTGAACATACCTTTGAACTCGTTGAGAACAATCATGCCTCTCTTCCAGCTGTTTATGAGATCCATCTTCGTTTGTGTTCCTTGAGCTGGAAGTTCACCGTCTCCGGATCCCATAGATATAGTTCTTCCCATGGCATGAAGTCTGAAGGCTTCAGAATATGAGTTTGTTCAGAATCCACGTATGTAAGTGAACGAGAATTAATTACCGCTTTTATCTACTTGACAACTGTGTTCAGCTGATTATCCGTCATTAAGTGCATCTGTAAGGTTCTCCTTAAGCAATTCTCTACAATGCCTACGAGTCTTTCGTAATATCCACCAAACCATGAAGCTACCTGCGGGATAAATGTCTATTTTAAATTCCTGTCAACACAGTAAGGTTTTGTTAAAACTTCTGACTTCAGTTTAAAGTTGGTAGCGTTATCTAAAGTAATCACCGCAGGTGTTCCTCTAGTGGATACTAATCTCCTCACGGCAAGGAGGCCTTCTTCGGCAGTCAAATCTCGCACCACTTCCAAGTGAACTGCTCGAACAGCTAAGCCGCAATATCCCATCTCCATCTGTAAATAAGTGTAGGCTCTTTCTCATGCTTGTTTCCTTACCAGCTAACTCTTCAGCAATATGTTCCGCTTGTATTTTCTTAATCTCTATAACGGTTGTAGATTATGCTCAGGTTATCATCAGACGTTACTTTCCTAGTACTTGAATCCTAAGTCTTGATCCTCTGTTTGGAGTCTTCACAGCTCGCATCTAAATCGATATCTGTCTACATCGCCTCCGACGTGTCAGACAGACCCTCCCCCGCCAAAAGAAGAGCGTCTTTTCTCGGTGTGACAGGCCACTCCGAGGGATCCTTAGTTATAAAGTCAAGTCCCTTTAACCATTTGACCTTGTCTTCCGTCAGCAGGGTAGGTCTGGTAGCTACATCAGCCGGATTTAATGAACGGCACATTACCGTACACTAACCATGTTTATGGCCTCGCTGTTGGCACCAGTAACAGCAACATTCCAGTTGTGCTTTCCTTTCTCCATTGTTTCTGAATCTACGACACGTATGACTTGGATGATCATCGTTACAGAAGATGCAGTCTGGTCTCTTTGGAATGGATGATGTGGTCTTCTGCTCCTTAAATCCACATACTTCCGCTTGAAATAGAGTTTGGGTAAAGATGGTACCTAGTATACCTATTCGCGTTGTCGTATCATTATTGCTCTGAGTATTACTCTTCCTCGAATAATCTCTATCAAATCGCTGATGAGTGATGACCCTTGCCTCCCAGACGATGTTGCACGTTGGATCCTCTTCTGAACTGGTCTCTTTTGTTCTTATCCATGGTGTGCAACGTCTCTGTGGAGTACTCTTTCTCTTTATGTGCCATAGCTTTGGTTATCCTATTGGCTTCCTCGCGAGCAGAATGATGAGCGTCCTTTACGCGTTCAGTTTTTCCGTACCTGTCCTTTAACGTAGTAACTGCAACCTCGTAGGTCCTATTGGTGGTACTTACCTTCGATCAATTTCTACGCTTAGCCTTTAAGCGCCGAATTTAAATAAAGAAGTTTGTCTACTTCGCTAAGTCTCCTGCTAACCACTTGTAATTCAAACTGGACCTAGAACGAAGTCCAGATAAGTACGTCGCCATCAAACTCAAGTAGACTCAGCTTCGGTAATTTCCCGATGACCTGTAACGCGCTATCTCTAGACGTGGAAGGCTAGACACATGAATGACCTTAACCTTAAACTCGCACAGGACTACTTTGGTTTTCAGTTAGACGGTGGTCATATCTGAGATATCTATGATGGCTGGATCGTTGGCATGACTAAAGTAATTATTCAAATTGTTTTCTATTTATTAAGACATTTTTTTAATTTAGATGATTTAATCTCTGCTTCAAATAATAATGTATCAGTATAGTCTTACTCGTGTGGCTCTCATTCAATTCACTAACCGATAAGATAAGTTCCCTATTTTGACTATGTTAGCTTTCAAAATATCCATTAGGTTTTGCTCCATGATGTTGGAGGGCTACCATTAATCCGTAGTAGAACAAATAGAAAATAACAACTATCCGTGTTAACACTACGTGGCAAAGAGTAACGTTATTTATTAAAATGTTACGTCGCTATACATGATAACGCAAAAATAAGAAACAACTAAACAATTATATTCGCATTACCTTATAGTTCTTGATACTATGTATATGTAAATGGTAGACCAGTTATTTAGGTATAAGGTACTGATTAAAACATACCTACATTTATAACGCATCGGAGTAACTAATAATCAAAGATGTAAATAAATTTATTTGTATTTCCGTTTATTGTTGTATTGAATTACTCAGAGGAAAACAAATATCAACGTCTTTATTGTAATATACGAACACTGATAACGTATAGAACACTGATAAAATAGGCGTCTGCCTATAAAGGCATATCGCAACAAATCATCATTAAATATTCATAGGTAAATAATCATCTCAATCAATCCTTTAATTGTAATGAAAAACTGTAACAAGTATTCACTAATGCTTCACTAGCCGCGCAATAAACCAAACAGTTTCATCAATAAAAATGGCCTACACTTATCTCAATCCGAACTTACACTTGGACTAGTTAGATCCAGATTAGGCTAGTGTTAATCAAGTTTTAAGCATCGTTATAGATAAACATGTAGTAAGCTTGGACTAACAAGTAATTCCTTACGCAAGGTTAACATGTTTTCAATGGCAACTCTTTTGCTAAAAAGTAAAAAACTGAAATTTGAATTAACTCTGTAGAATAATCTACGATAATTGACATAATTTTGTCATTATTATAGCTATTAATATTCCTGCATTGTCATAGCAACGTATGGCTAGTAGTCGCGGCCGACCTGCATGCTCTATGACAGAAGTCACATAACAGTCACCACCTGACAGTATGACGTAAAATCGATAATTTAAACAATTACTAGTTTTAAGCTTGAGCTGCTAGTCACGATTTTTACTTAGAATACCTACAGGATTTTTTTTTATGAACTATTAAGTTTACTACGTACTTCATCCAATAAACCAAACCCACATCAACGGCAACAAGAGAAAAATAGCCGACTACAAAATGTCAATCTAGTTCATAATGACACTACCCTTACTCTTTCGTTAAAAAGGTTACCGCTGAGGTTCAACTTCCACTCAGAGAGTAAAGTCGGACTAGCGTACTCATTAATTACTCCATGTTCAATAATAGTACAATTTGTTAACACCGATTTAATACTTCGAGTAGCCTTTCTCAACGTTTATTAACACTAAACTACTACACTATACGAATTTATCTCAGAATCATTGTTGTTACACTGCAATCGCTGTTTCGGCGACTGTCACTAATATTGGAAACGTTCTGTGCAACGTAAATAAACGAAATTACAAGAGATTCTTCAAAGAAAAGGGAACGAGACTGAATAGAGGTCGCCGTGCCAATGTTATGTTCATTCAAGAGTAACAACAAGCGTTGTGGGTGTCACTATTAAAATTATTACTTTTACCAGGATCGCCACGAAGCTGAGGGCCTAGTCAACTGGCAAACGCTCGACCGGTGACAGCGTCAAAATCGCTCATCAAATTCGCTAGGCTACATCGATATCGATAAGCTAGGGGATATAGAACATACAGGCTTGTCTTAGTATTTTTTGTTTGATGATAATGTAACGCTTATGTAAGATTAATAAATAGGTAGTAACCACACCGATCCTTTTGAGTTTTAGTGAATTGAATGTCACTTTACTAAGAAATTCGGGTAGACTCCTTGAGACAATTTGAAAAATGAATAAATCGCTTTTTTCGCCGGAAGTTCGCCAGGCAAGCACGTTTGTAAATAAGTACTTAAAATGATGACGAGTGACTTACCTACCATAATATGATATTGTTATGAGACCAAACCCATTTTTCAGCTTATAATATAAATAAATTAAGACTGAAGACCACAAGCAAACGCTTGCTGCCAAGAATTTCTCAAATATTAACAACTTGACTTCCGTCTGTAATGAAATAAGTGATAACACTAAATGTTACAAACCGCGCGAACATTTAAACAGTTTGATCTTAGATGCGAGTACCCACTAGGTAGTGATTAAAACGTTTGCATCTTGTATGAGCGGCTAAGGCTTTCGGGTTTAGTTGTCTAACTACAACACCTATCACATTACTTTTCTAATTGATTATTGTCCTAAATAAAATAAAATAAAAAACATTCCAAGTACATGGTTTTGCTGGTTAAATTAAAACTACTTTTAAAATATGCAAACTAGCGAAGCAATGTACTTACTGTTACTTGAAAGGTAATGCTAGAGGTTCAACTAATGCAAAAAGTCCCGCCCGCGCCGCACCGGTTTGTGATCTTGCCAGTTAGTTACGCAACTTTCACATTACCGAGCTAAAGGATGGGTAACCAAATAAAAAGCGTCTCGAGCTCCTCCGTGCTTCGGAAGGCACGTAAAGCACACTGCGGTTGTATTGGCTCAGGGCTTAAGCCTGTTATAGCCCAGTCTGCCTTAGTGCTGTCGTTCATGTGGGAACGTTCAGGACGTTCATAGGATGACGATGAAGACAACATCGCCTTACTAAAGGATTGTTTCATTGTTACTTATTTATAGCGGTAGGTACCGAAAATAATTGAAATTAAAAGTCAAATCATTTATTAAATATACGCCTTCGCAGACAATGACATGATCGTGGTCTCTACGCGACAAGTTAAAATATTTATTTATTTTACATTATTTATTTCACTGCCATTCATTATGAGTTGGTTGATAATGTTTCGAAATAAAACATAGGATTATTTATATGTTGACCAAAAATAATTTTAAAACAATTAATTTTATATAATTACCCTAGTATGTTGATAATGAATCAAGTACAACTTTAAGCCATGTTTAATGCAGTTTCATTGTTGGATACGACATGTGGTACACATCCCTTCTTTATTGTGAGCCTGATGCAGCATTAAATATTGGTGTTATTATGATTAACCATGCTTTTTGAAGGTATCCAGAATCTCCAAGAAATTGGAACAATATACTTACTTATAGAAAATTGTCATAGGTACATAAAAAGTTAGTAGGTAGTATATATTTACCAAAAATAATTTAAAAACAATTAATTTTATTTATTTATGTTATATTCACAGGTGAATCGACAGTTCTATAAAAAGTATAACACTGAAAATGTGAAACAGCAAACCATTTACAGATTCACACAAATAAAAATGTGATAGTAACATTACAAACTCAAGCAACAATTACAATCGATTACTTCACAATCGCCAAATTGATAATAACTAAACTATTACAGCGTATGCTAGATATGGAACTTAATTTGTATTATATGTATAACAAGCCACCTATTTAAAGAAAAAACAATATTATAACAAACACAATAGAACCCACCAGATTTAATAATCGGATAATAATAATGCAAGTTTATACATATAATTACCTTTGTATGTTGATAATGAATCAAGTACAACTTCAATAGCTTAATGTTATGACTAGTAGAAATTGATATAAGTAGGTACTTAAACATTTTCTATAGGTACCTACTGCAAGTAAAATTAAATATCAAGTAAAAAATAACATTAATGTTGTATTTCTTAATATATTCTTATTTTCTTGCCTAACTCTCTCAAAGTCAAAGTTTATTAAATATGAGGCTTCACTTTCTCTTATTGACATTAAAACTATATGTGTATAAAAATAAATGCCAATTGTGTGTATAAGAAGGTACTGTTTTTTAGTACCTACCTAAGTAAATCTTTTTAATAAAGTACAATAAACTTAGAACTAAATTAACTTTGTACTTAATTTTTCCCCATCATATAAACCAAATCACTATTTTATGGGTTAAATATATTTATGGCACACTGTTCCTTTTCTTAAAATAAAAATGTTGTCAACGAAGGTACTGTTTTTTTGTACATACTTAAGTAAATCTTTTTAAATAAAGCACAATAAACTTAGAACTAAATTAACTTTATACTTAATTATTCCTCATCAAATAAACCAAATTACTATTTTATGGATAAATATATTTATGGCACAGACTGCTCCTTTTTGTAGAATAAAAACGTTGTCAACATTAGAGCTCCACAAAAAAAAATCATATAAATAACTAAATTCAACGATGCCAAAGCCATGTTCAATGCAGTTTCATTGTTGGATATGACATGTGGTACACACCCCTCCTTTCTTGTGAGTCTGATGCAGCATTAAATATTGTTGTTATTATCATTAACCATGCTTTTTGAAGGTATCCAGAATCTCCTAAGAAATTAGAACAATATACTTACTTATAGAAAATTGTCATAGATAAAAAGTTAGTAGGTAAGTACCTATGTATTATACAAATTGCTTGATATTGTTTTTTACCAAATAACCATGTTTGTTCACCATTCTGAGGAAGTCCATCCTCCAAATTATGTGGTAACATTTAAGATTTTTGAATCGTCGTCTCAAATCTGCAAAACCACATAAAATAGTTTTATCTTTATGTCAATACTCTTTATTCTAGCAATTTAACAACACTGACATTTCCTGGTAAATCCCAATATAATAATAGGCATAATACTTACCTTTATTATGTAAATAATAATTTATTTATTAAAACTTACCGTTTGAACGTAAGGACTGATATCTTTTCCTATTAAGAAAGATGCTTGTCTGTATAAGATTTATAGGGTATAGTCAATAGGTACACCTTACTACACTTAGAGCCTTGGTTTAATACTCTAAGCTACCTGGCAAATTAAATCTTCATTGGAACCTGTAAAACAAATAGGCAATCTAAGTTATAAATTGATAAATGGACATTATGGATAGGTTACATTTAATATTTATACAAAAAGTCCCTTACTGTTGTCTTATTCTTGACCTTTCTTGTCATGATTAAAGGTACTTAGGTGGATTTATTTGGTCCAAATGTTTGTATGGTTTGAGAGCCCCTACAAATTGTTATGCAGCGACTTGCTCTTCGTTGCGGAAAATGTTGCATGACACACATTTATTTGGTCACTCACATCGCAACAACTATATCAGCACGCAATTCCCGGCAGACCTTAGTTAGATATTTGAAAGTTCGTAAACGAGAACTCCGAGAACTATTCACAAGTACAACAAACTCGATTTCGTTAATTTGCTCCAAGTAACGTAGGGAAATATTTCTTCCTTAGCGCCTGAGCACTTGATTATCGCAGTCCACAATAGCCCTAAAAAGAGCATTTTAAACAAAACTTTCAACACAACACAACTATTCCTTCATCAGCTGATCAAACAATCGCCATTTTGTGTGAATTTTTATCTTCAATGTTTGAGTGATCGCTAGATTAGCGATTCTTGGCTTGTCAAACTGTCAATTAGGTCTATTTTAGCGTAAATTTTACGTCTTAGGTAACTTTTGCTTATGTCAATCCCATACATTCGGTTTATCGTAGCGAAGATTTCGTAGCGTTTAATTTGTTTGCCAATTGACTAGGCCCTCTGACGGTCTTCCGAGCACGAAATGATAATTTTGATTTTTAATTAGTCAATCCACGATTGTCAATAATCTCAAGCCGCAGTTCCACATTCGCGCGAGTCGCGAGTCGAATGGCGAGGCGAAGTGCGTGCGCGATTGTGTGAACGCACGCTCGTCACTCGCCTCGCGACTCGTCTAGCCGCTCGTGACGCTCGCGTTCGGAGCGGTTTTTTGGACGCGAGTCAAAGGGCACGAGTGACGAGGCGAACTTAGTGTTTCCACATTCGCTCTCTCGCTCATTGTATTTTTATTGTTGATCAAGCAACATATACTGTATATTAAAAATGGATTAAAGGAACGACTGAGTTCTAACGTTTTGGGAACTTTACCAAGCTCAACCAGTTATTTGGTTTGGTTTCCAAAACATGATTGACACAAAAATTAGCAAAAAATTATTTATTAATAATCATTGACACGCGGATGCTGCTAAAACGTAGACGTCGTCCATTCTTGCAAGTTGAAGTAGAAAAGAATACACGCGCATGTGTAAACAGTCAATCGTCTCAGTTTAAGGAAGGCGAATGTTTCGTAGAACATATCGTCGAATGGCGAAGCGAGTAGCGAGCACGCATGTGGAACTGTAGTATGAGAGATAGCAGAAACTTTAACAATTGACAGTTTCTTGTGGGAAGTCAAACCCAGACATCAGTCGGCACAATCTTTTGAAATTCAATTTAACAAGGTTCCTCAGTGAAGATGTGTTCAACAAGTACGAAATCACAATTCCTATCAGGTAAAAGTACAATAAGCATATTTTAATTAGCTTTCCATGGATTAGTCACAACGTCGCCGAAACATCAAATGGACATTTATCCTGATAAAAAAGTTTAGGTTTTGTAATGGCCACCAATGTTACACTTTATGATGAGACGGAAAAAGAGTTCACTCACATGTTAAACGATATTTAAAGTTGACAGATGTCATGACATTTCACTTGTTTATGATTAACGCGCATTAAACTTAATGATGTCTCGTGCACTCGGCAACAGTTACAGTAAACTAAACATCATTATACTTTGTTAAGATATCACTGACTAAGTTTCTTCGAAGTCACCGCCCTATTCGCATCATAAATAAATCACTAAGTCAATATTCAAAATTAATTTCGCATAAATAAACCCGAACACGCTTAAGGGAAAACACAAACTTAATTTCATTATTTACTTATACTTCGCTTGGCCTATTCAAACTAACTTAGACTTTAAATTCACTTGATCACATGTTAGACGAGATAAATTTCTCAAAAGGATAAGTCCGCCCGATTTACATGACCGTACAGTACACTGTGCGGATCTATCATATTCGTACAATACAGCATAACGCTATGCCATATTATAACATTATGATACTTTTAGTGCTATAACAACCACCACTAAACATATTTTTACCAAATAATCGCTAAGCGATTGCGATTCCTATTTGAGATTTTCTATTGTTTTTTTTTTTTTTATAGCAGAAGGAGGCAAACTAGCAAGCGGGGCACTTGATGGAAAATAATCACCGCCGCCCATGGACACCCGCAAAACCAGAGGAATCGCAGGCGCGTTGCCGGCCTTTAAGGAAGGAATAGGATCGTTTCTTGAAGATCCCTAAGTCGTAACGGTCCGGAAATACCGCCGCCGAGAGCTGGTTCCACAACACTGTAGTTCGAGTCAAGAAATTTCTTGAAAATCGCACAGTAGTAGACCGCCATCCATCAAGGTGATGTGGATGGAACGACAGTCGATTGCGTGTAGTGCGGTGAAGGAAATTAGCGGCAGGGATCAAGCCGAACAATTCCTCAGAACACTCCCCATGATATATACGGTACAATATACAGAGAGACGCAACGTCTCTCCGAAGAGCCAGTGGATCGAGTCGACCTGAAATAACCACGTCGCCGACAATTCGAGCAGCTCTGCGTTGAATGCGGTCAAATGGAAGGAGTTGGTATTGGGGTGCTCCAGCCCAGAGATGGGAGCAGTATTCCATATGCGGCCTGACCTGTGCTTTATACAGTTGTAAACGGTGGGCCGGCGTGAAATACTGACCCGCTCTATTAAGCACACTGTGGTGGTTCGAGCCGTGTAGTGATCGTCTAATATGCTTTATAAGAGTATCTAGTATACTTTGCCAAATACAGAGATCCAACATCTTAGGAGAGCTAGACTATCTTGATTGTTTTGCTTCCAATCAAGTCGATTGCACATGTCTATACCAGTACATTAGACTGAACGAACAGTGACCATACATCTTTCCATTCCACCTAGCTTGCTCTAACTAATGGCGAGTCTCGGCCTTCTATGAAGCCTAGATAAATTTTCAATCTTAAAGAAATCTAAGAGCACATAGTAAGTCTGATGAGTGATTGCATAGAGTTGATTAAATGCGTTACAGACTAGCCATAGCAATTGTTAGGATCGCGTGGAAAGGTGTATTGTACCTGTAGGATTCTGTGATCCTCCGTCGGAAGCCAGCCAGGCGAATGTCGGGGTACCTACACAGCTGACGCTGAGCGCGCTGCTGACCGAAGTCACTTTATGGGGACAACTGACCTGTTTTACCCTATACGCTGCGAAGCGTGTTTCATGTCAATTTTGCATGGCGCTGAGCGCTAATTATGAGTGATGGCGTTTTCGCATCTTTTTCCCCTTTGTTTTACCATGGTTTTATTCTCACTCATTGTTCTAGTGTATGTAAATGATGAGTTAGTCTCGTCAGACTATAGAATGCAAGGTCAGTTGAAGACGGGACGTGTATATGTGACAACCCCGGCTGCCGCTTTCCCGTCACAATCATGTACTAGTTTCAATTTATTAAATTCAGGCTTCACATTAGAGCGATTGCCTTACTAGCAATAAAACAAATATGATCTCTCCCCCCTTAAAACATTGCAAAATCTCTGTATTAGCCCTACATAACCCTACCTCCGGGCCTACATCCTAGCTTAATTATAATAAATATTACCTACCGTTACTTACTATCCGTCGGATGTCTGCATCTGCTCCCCATCTGCTCAACTCTGCATCTAATCTGCTATTGTCTATCAACTCTAATGTGACTAAATGTTTCTGTTCTATAATGATACCTGTCTCACTCTCTAGTTAGACTGGATACAAATGTGCAGTTGTCGTAGGCTAGTTATAGTGGCTAGCCCGAATTAAACCAGAGTATCAAAATGATTGCTCATCTAGAATAATTAATAACTTTACGCCTGTATGTCTACAAAGATTAAGTCTACAGTCATCTATTCACAAGTGGCTAGTGAAACAAGGCTTGTTTATCTAGAGAACTAGCTTGAGTAACTAGTGAAACAAGGATTACAAGATTAAAGAGTTAAGCCAAAAACAATAGAGATAATAACCGTGAATGCTAGACAGCATTTGATAGACAAGATCATGTTAATTCTTACTATTACGATATACAAATCACAAGTATTTATCTCTGCTGTTCCTTGCGTTGTAGAAATCAATTGAAATAAAATAAAACACAAGATTATGGTAGATAGCTTAATTTATTCTACCTCAATGTATTTGTTGATTTATTGTTTTATTATTTAGTGATTTATTTGTTGATTTATCGTTTATTATTTAATTATGTATTTGTTGATTTATCGATTATTATTTAATGATTTATTGATTGATTTATCGATTATTTATTTAAAAATTTATTGATTGATTTATCGATTATTTATTTAAAAATTTACTTTATTTAGTTGTGTTTGTTTATCTCATTACTTATTTAGTTATATGATTGTTTATTTAACCCTATATTTATCTACTCATCTAAATATAAAATTACGAAACTCTTTCATTATTTATGCCTTGTAAAGTCTTTAGATTAAAAGCTATATATTATAACCATCACTAGGTCTTGCTGCCTCTTTTCTAGAATTTACTTTCAAACATAGTCGAACCATTTACGGTCTAATCCAAATCATTTTAGCTTTTACTCATAAGGTAATAAGCTTTTACTCTCAAGATAATTAGATTTATACTCTCAGGATAATTAGCTTTTATACTCAAATCATTCGAACACACTCAAGATCGTTAGTGGTTTTCACTCAACAATCGCTAGTGTTTTATGTACAATTAATTAAATTTATAGACAATAATTAGACTTTCCAAGGCCAATCGTTAGTTCCTAGGCCATCGATTAACGGGAAAAACAACGATTAGAAAGAAAAAACCCATTAGGCCATCCTAATTAACATTTCATAATGACTAATCATGCAAAGCAATGTACAAGTAACTTTCTCGACACTCGCAGGTATTTTAATCTCTCTAGATTGCATGTAATTTATTAGATAGGGCACACATAGATTTCATATATGTCTCGTAGTTCAATTGGTAATTGCAGAGCGGTAGACTTTGCCAACTCAACAATTAAAATCACCCTTGAATCGTTCTATGCAACATGTTATTACAATTAATATGACTATATTATTACTATCGTTAATTCCAGGTAATAGTTCCGCAAAATCGGATGCCAATAATCTACGTTAACGTAGTCCCACACTGAGTAAAATTATTTACCCTTTTAGTTTATTATTATATACAATTCAGTTATCAATCTTATCAACCCTATGTCGAGGAAGCTACAGAAGGATCTAGTTGTTATTGAATTTATAACTTTACCGGAATACTGCCGACTGCTCGCGTACCGACACACAACTTCCCTATCAACTTTAATGATTTATTCTGCTTTGACAAATTTGACTACTATTTCTATGCTCACTGGCTCTATATAAAGTAAAACTGTACGACAGTAAACAACTACTCGTCGCTTCGTTGTTGTCTCGCCACCTCTCTGCACCGGGTCCCCGCTTCGAATGAATCTCGAATGCCATCTCTCCCAATCCAAAAACCTTTCGCAAGGCAAGGCAGCCCCGCCCTCAGTTCCTCAGTTTCTGAAACACAAAACTCTTACCAGTAAATGCGCTCTTCCGATTGGCTTATCTTTATGTGTGTCTGCAGTGCAGCGATGCGCCTTAGAGTTTTTTATATGGGTCTCAACAATCACCACGTGGGGTTTTTATTTTTTTTTCCCATCGTCTTCTAATTTTCAACTAAATCCTTAAGAGTTTTTTTTGTTAAAAAGGTTATTTTTTGTTATCTGGAATTCTTTAAATGTTGTTCCGTCCCGTTTAATGATGGGCAATAATTTGTAACCTTTTTCGCATACTGACAACCCGCCTTTTGTCTATGGATATTTTATTGCTTCCATCTTTAGAATTTTAAATTTGTAAACCCTAACCATTTTTTTAGACGCAGCTCTAGGAATTCGCTTGCACGTGCTTACATCGTTGTTGCAATGTTTTCTCACGTATTAAATATAGTTTTATTTAAATTCATACACGCGATGACCATCTCACACGCCCCCAAATAGATTTTGAAATGTCGAAATTTCAGTTCAGTGTCGATTTAAAATCTATTTCCACAATCCGTCCTATTGTACGTGACATATTAGAAAATAAAACCGCTGTCTCATTAAAGCATAACCTTGTATCGTCCAAAATGACCTATCTCTGCGTGTATGCTAGCGATTAAATCTACTTGCAACTTCTCTGGAATATACAACCTCAACTCTTCTCCTTGCAAACCTTTCTTATAAAGAACACCCTCCTTTAGTACATAATGTTTAGACTCCGATTTACCTATGTGCCTCATGCGTCTGATTATTTCGCGAACTAACCTATCATTGCTTTGGTGCTCACTAATATCCTTCCAACTCCGAGTTACCTTCCGCCCTAAAAGTGTCTTAAACAAATTCATTTCTGGTCCAGCTGTTTTATTAGTTATTATATCAGTAGTCCCTGCTATATGTCTTGATAACGTATCGGCGACTACATTATCCCGGCCTTTTACATGTTCTATAGTGTAATCAAAACGACTCACATAATGCATCCATCGAATCATTCGCGCGCTCAATAATTTGCACGACTGTAAGAAAATCAAACTCTTATGATCCGTTCTAATCACTAATCGCGCCCCCCGCAAATAAGTCTCAAATTTGGATAAACTATATATTATAGCCCATAACTCTTGTTCAGTAACCGTCCATCTTCTCTCTGTCTCCGTTAATGATTTGCTACAGAATCCTATAACCCTTTCTTCCCCGTCATTTGTCATTTGATAAACATATCCAGACACGCCCATATTACTGCTATCCGTTTGTAAGTAATAAATCTCTGTTGGATTTGGATGATGAAGCAATACGGTGTCTACAAACAGTACTTTCACTCTCTCAAAACATTCATTTATCTCTTCAGTCCACGCCCACTTTGTTTTTTGTTTTAATAAATCACACAATGGTCTAACCTCTTCGCTATATCTCGAAATGAATTTACGAAAATAATTTTTTAAACCTAAAAATCCTCGTAACTGTTTAATAGTCTTTGGGACTGGAAAGTCCATTATAGCCTTCTTCCTATCCGGATCCATTTGTATTCCGTTAGTATTTACTATATGTCCTAACAGTTTTACTTCCACGCACAAAAATCTACATTTCTCCAATCTACCTGTCATCCCCGCTTTCTCTAGCTTATCTAGTACTTGATCTAGGTGTCCTAAGTGTAGACCTAGGTCTCCCGTTGTAAATACAATAAGATCATCTAAATAGTTAATACAAAACTCCCGTACATCATCTAGTATAATGTCCATAGCCCTCGAGAATCCTGCTACCGACGTCTTTAATCCTTGCGGTAATACACGATAGGTGTACGTTTTCCCCATAAAAGAGAAACCAGTGTACTTCCTTGAGTCTTTATGTAAAGGTTATTGGAAATAAGCGTCATTGCAGTCTATTAAACTTATAAAGTTGACCACATGGAATGATTGAATTATTTCGGATGCCAACGGAGGTGATCCCGCGTCTCCTATCATCCTTTTATTGGGTTCACGCGCGTCTAATAAAAGTCTTATAGTACCATCTCGTTTCTTGGTGTAAGTAAGCGGACTACAATACGGCGTTGCCTCTTGTTGAATAACTCCCAGCCCCTCTAGTTCGTCTAATTTTTTCTTGACCTGTTCTCTATGTCCCAACGGTACCGGATAATTACGTTTGACAAAAGGTTTATCATCTATTAATTTAATGACGTGTTCGTATTTATCTGTCAACCCTAACTTATTTGTGAACACCTTACTATGTTTGTCTAATACAGGCAATAACAACTTCCTTTGTTCGCTACTAAAGCCGGTATAATTGATCCTTCCAATTGGATATATTGTCAATCTGTTGTGTGTCTCTCACTAACACAGAGTTCATTACAGTAGCGTTCAACGCGCCCCCTAACCTTTCGACTTCACAATCTGAATTTAATTTAACACTAGTCCGAACTCCAAAATGTTCTATCGTTAGTGTCCGTTCACTTCCGCAATTTACCACACCTTTCACTCGCTCTAACCAGTCGTACCCTAGTATCAATGACCTAGGTAATCTACGCATAACTAACACAGGTGCCTCGACTAAAGTGCTACCTAATTTGAACTCAATTAACACCAATCGATTCGTACTTTCACTTCTCGAACCAAATGCGCCCTGCACTTGTATAGCAGGTATAGCGATCTCAGGTAGATCGCCCCCTTCCTTCCGAATCGAGTCGTACAATTCATTGGTGATACCACTTATTTGACTCCCGGTGTCAATCAATGCATTCATACTTTTGCCATACAAACACACACACACCTCCGGTAGTCTAGGTAATGAGTAATCATCACTTGTCTCATCTACATCATCTAGCTCATGGAATACCGTATACACAACCCTATCTCTCTTCGTACAAAATTCACACATACTACCACCCTCCTCACATACCACGCCAGAGTCGAACTGACTTTCCAATAAGATAGTTACACCACTTGTTAAAGACTGATAATCGCTATCATCATACATCGTTTCGTCTAAAGGTCGTACCAGACCGGCCCCATTGATACCTAACTTCTCTCCTGCCTCGCGAGAATCTCATAAGCTATATTCCGTTTTGAATAATCTAGAGTCCGTTCACCCCCTGTAAAACACATATCTACGTAACCTGGACTCGCTTGTGTAGGGGACATTAGTTTTTTTTTGTTTGTCCGCGCCTACAGATTTAGGTAAAGTCGTCGCCTCGGTTTCTTTAACAAAAGCGATCGCGGGTCTCGCCATGCTGGTCACATCTCTACGCGGTGAATGTGTCGCGAATCTATTATAGTTCGTACTATACCCCGCACGCCCTCTAAGATAATTTCTCCCCCGATACGCTCTCCTACCTCTCCATGAACCGGTCGTTATAGTTGCCGTCATTGGTTGGCTAACGCGCCTGTCTTGTCTATTGTTAGTAGAGATATTATTTCTCATGGGTGTTACCCGTTGCCTTACAACAATATTTTGCTCTAGATTCCTAAGGAAGTTAGCGCCATTTATAATAGTGGGTTCTTCTGTTCTAGTAAACCATAATTGTTGTACATCTACAGAGTAATGTCTCATTATAGAGTTAACGAGGTCCCTTTCACTAAAGGCTATTGTCAAAGACTGCATTGTCTCTGTCTGTTCGGCAAAATGTTCAGACATAGAGATACCTGAATTAATAGAATACTCCCCTCTAATTATCTTATACCTTACTGATTCTTGAATTTGTTCAGTCCAGTAATTTCGCCTAAAATCAGCCTCGAAATCGGCAAACGTGGCCCAACCCTTCGAGTATAACTCCATAACCTGACGAGCATGCCCTGTAACACATTCCAAAGCAATATCTAGCCCTCTATCGTGCGCGTTTAGAGACTTTATGTATTTTTTTACTCTCTTTAAGAACGTAATAGGGTTAATCTGTGATCTCCCGTTAAAATTAGGTTTGTCAACCGTGGGTTGAACAACAAAGATGTTCCGAGTAGTTAAAGAGCCTACTCCGCCCTCTTCGGACATCACGCTTTCACGTGACAAAGAACTAGCACCGCTATCTTTGTTTCCCTGACCTAACAGTTCTAACTTCTCCTGAAACTCGTTCATTTTTTGTAACAACAATCCTAGGGTCGTATTATTTTCTGTACTCGAATCGTCCATTGATCTGTCCGAACCTAACTCCCGACGTGTGCGAGTGACACGTTTTCCCCTGCCTTCGGCCATGTTAAACAATTGTTTTATGTTCCTAGAGCAATTTACTTATAATGCGGTCCGTACAATGCGACTGTATTTGCGTTTAAGATGTTCGCGCCTTTCTTCGTTAGTACCGTAAACAACAAAAATTAACCTTCTCAAAAAAAACTCTTTTTTTATTATATTTAAGTTCCGTTCAGATTTTAATCCCGCTTATGTTTATTTACAAAGTAAAATAAAGTGATAAGTAATGTGCTGTGCTCTAAGCTCCCGCTGGTGTCCTGTAAAATCATCACTTATGAACACACAAGTTTACACAATAATACACGATTTATAAGTCATGCACAGTAATATAGTTCATGCACAAGCAAACTCCTCTGCTTTACCTCGTTACCTCTGAAAGCTTTATAACACTAGACACTTGTGATTTCTACGTTGTGTTATTTTTTTTTTCTTTATTTATTAAATCCAATCGTATCGTGTCACGAGTACGTAATTGGAAATCCTGGTCACGGCACCATTTCTGTGGTGGTTCGAGCCGTGTAGTGATCGTCTAATATGCTTTATAAGAGTATCTAGTATACTTTGCCAAATACAGAGATCCAACATCTTAGGAGAGCTAGACTATCTTGATTGTTTTGCTTCCAATCAAGTCGATTGCACATGTCTATACCAGTACATTAGACTGAACGAACAGTGACCATACATCTTTCCATTCCACCTAGCTTGCTCTAACTAATGGCGAGTCTCGGCCTTCTATGAAGCCTAGATAAATTTTCAATCTTAAAGAAATCTAAGAGCACATAGTAAGTCTGATGAGTGATTGCATAGAGTTGATTAAATGCGTTACAGACTAGCCATAGCAATTGTTAGGATCGCGTGGAAAGGTGTATTGTACCTGTAGGATTCTGTGATCCTCCGTCGGAAGCCAGCCAGGCGAATGTCGGGGTACCTACACAGCTGACGCTGAGCGCGCTGCTGACCGAAGTCACTTTATGGGGACAACTGACCTGTTTTACCCTATACGCTGCGAAGCGTGTTTCATGTCAATTTTGCATGGCGCTGAGCGCTAATTATGAGTGATGGCGTTTTCGCATCTTTTTCCCCTTTGTTTTACCATGGTTTTATTCTCACTCATTGTTCTAGTGTATGTAAATGATGAGTTAGTCTCGTCAGACTATAGAATGCAAGGTCAGTTGAAGACGGGACGTGTATATGTGACAACCCCGGCTGCCGCTTTCCCGTCACAATCATGTACTAGTTTCAATTTATTAAATTCAGGCTTCACATTAGAGCGATTGCCTTACTAGCAATAAAACAAATATGATCTCTCCCCCCTTAAAACATTGCAAAATCTCTGTATTAGCCCTACATAACCCTACCTCCGGGCCTACATCCTAGCTTAATTATAATAAATATTACCTACCGTTACTTACTATCCGTCGGATGTCTGCATCTGCTCCCCATCTGCTCAACTCTGCATCTAATCTGCTATTGTCTATCAACTCTAATGTGACTAAATGTTTCTGTTCTATAATGATACCTGTCTCACTCTCTAGTTAGACTGGATACAAATGTGCAGTTGTCGTAGGCTAGTTATAGTGGCTAGCCCGAATTAAACCAGAGTATCAAAATGATTGCTCATCTAGAATAATTAATAACTTTACGCCTGTATGTCTACAAAGATTAAGTCTACAGTCATCTATTCACAAGTGGCTAGTGAAACAAGGCTTGTTTATCTAGAGAACTAGCTTGAGTAACTAGTGAAACAAGGATTACAAGATTAAAGAGTTAAGCCAAAAACAATAGAGATAATAACCGTGAATGCTAGACAGCATTTGATAGACAAGATCATGTTAATTCTTACTATTACGATATACAAATCACAAGTATTTATCTCTGCTGTTCCTTGCGTTGTAGAAATCAATTGAAATAAAATAAAACACAAGATTATGGTAGATAGCTTAATTTATTCTACCTCAATGTATTTGTTGATTTATTGTTTTATTATTTAGTGATTTATTTGTTGATTTATCGTTTATTATTTAATTATGTATTTGTTGATTTATCGATTATTATTTAATGATTTATTGATTGATTTATCGATTATTTATTTAAAAATTTATTGATTGATTTATCGATTATTTATTTAAAAATTTACTTTATTTAGTTGTGTTTGTTTATCTCATTACTTATTTAGTTATATGATTGTTTATTTAACCCTATATTTATCTACTCATCTAAATATAAAATTACGAAACTCTTTCATTATTTATGCCTTGTAAAGTCTTTAGATTAAAAGCTATATATTATAACCATCACTAGGTCTTGCTGCCTCTTTTCTAGAATTTACTTTCAAACATAGTCGAACCATTTACGGTCTAATCCAAATCATTTTAGCTTTTACTCATAAGGTAATAAGCTTTTACTCTCAAGATAATTAGATTTATACTCTCAGGATAATTAGCTTTTATACTCAAATCATTCGAACACACTCAAGATCGTTAGTGGTTTTCACTCAACAATCGCTAGTGTTTTATGTACAATTAATTAAATTTATAGACAATAATTAGACTTTCCAAGGCCAATCGTTAGTTCCTAGGCCATCGATTAACGGGAAAAACAACGATTAGAAAGAAAAAACCCATTAGGCCATCCTAATTAACATTTCATAATGACTAATCATGCAAAGCAATGTACAAGTAACTTTCTCGACACTCGCAGGTATTTTAATCTCTCTAGATTGCATGTAATTTATTAGATAGGGCACACATAGATTTCATATATGTCTCGTAGTTCAATTGGTAATTGCAGAGCGGTAGACTTTGCCAACTCAACAATTAAAATCACCCTTGAATCGTTCTATGCAACATGTTATTACAATTAATATGACTATATTATTACTATCGTTAATTCCAGGTAATAGTTCCGCAAAATCGGATGCCAATAATCTACGTTAACGTAGTCCCACACTGAGTAAAATTATTTACCCTTTTAGTTTATTATTATATACAATTCAGTTATCAATCTTATCAACCCTATGTCGAGGAAGCTACAGAAGGATCTAGTTGTTATTGAATTTATAACTTTACCGGAATACTGCCGACTGCTCGCGTACCGACACACAACTTCCCTATCAACTTTAATGATTTATTCTGCTTTGACAAATTTGACTACTATTTCTATGCTCACTGGCTCTATATAAAGTAAAACTGTACGACAGTAAACAACTACTCGTCGCTTCGTTGTTGTCTCGCCACCTCTCTGCACCGGGTCCCCGCTTCGAATGAATCTCGAATGCCATCTCTCCCAATCCAAAAACCTTTCGCAAGGCAAGGCAGCCCCGCCCTCAGTTCCTCAGTTTCTGAAACACAAAACTCTTACCAGTAAATGCGCTCTTCCGATTGGCTTATCTTTATGTGTGTCTGCAGTGCAGCGATGCGCCTTAGAGTTTTTTATATGGGTCTCAACAATCACCACGTGGGGTTTTTATTTTTTTTTCCCATCGTCTTCTAATTTTCAACTAAATCCTTAAGAGTTTTTTTTGTTAAAAAGGTTATTTTTTGTTATCTGGAATTCTTTAAATGTTGTTCCGTCCCGTTTAATGATGGGCAATAATTTGTAACCTTTTTCGCATACTGACAACCCGCCTTTTGTCTATGGATATTTTATTGCTTCCATCTTTAGAATTTTAAATTTGTAAACCCTAACCATTTTTTTAGACGCAGCTCTAGGAATTCGCTTGCACGTGCTTACATCGTTGTTGCAATGTTTTCTCACGTATTAAATATAGTTTTATTTAAATTCATACACGCGATGACCATCTCAACACCCAGCTTTTTCGAAGCTAATTTAGCTTTATCTTCCAAATGACCACGAAACTGAACGTCACTCGAAATATCGACGCCAAGGATTCCAATAATCGGATTGGTATCAAGGGGAGTTCCCCCAAAGTTCAGAGGTACGACGAAGGGATGTTTTTTCACGGTAAATGCGCAAACTTGTGTTTTGGAGGGGTTAAAGCGGACTAGGTTATGTCGGCCCCAATCCGAGACATGACTTAACATGTTCTCGGTGTCAGTCACAAGTTTATTCCGGCTCTCGATGACGTTTTCCAGAGAAATGTTAGCTCGCCCGGTGTAGAGCGTATCCCCAGTACTGTCGTCTGCATAGCAATGAATGCTGTTGTTATGCAGCATGTCATTGATATGCAGAAGAAACAGAGTAGGGGACAGCACACACCCCTGCGGGACTCCAGCATTCACGGGCTTCATGTCGGAGCACGAACCATCGACTGCGACTCTGATGCTACGCCCAGTAAGAAAGCTGGCAACCCATGAACACAATTTCTCAGGAAGCCCGTATGATGGAAGTTTAGAGAGAAGAGCCCTGTGCCATACCCTGTCAAAAGCTTTTGCTACGTCTAAGCTAACTGCCAGTGCCTCCAATTAACTCTCGACTACCTCCGCCCATCGGTGAGTAAGGTACACTAAAAGATCACCAGCCGATAGACCGCGACGAAAACCATACTGGCGATCACTTAGTAGCTGGTTCTCTTCTAGGTACCTTAAGAGCTGGCGGTTTATAATGGACTCCATTACTTTGGAGAGTAAAGAGGTAATAGCTATTGGCCTGTAGTTGGACGGATCTGAGCGATCGCCTTTTTTTGGAATCGGGTGGACAAGGGCTGTCTTCCAAGAGCTCGGGACGACGCCAGTGGTGTAAGAGAGCTGGAAAAGGCGCGTTAGAACTGGTGCCAATTTAGGAGCACACGTCCGAAGCACAATGGGTGGAACTGCATCAGGCCCACTCGACTTATGGATATCAAGGGAAAAAAGAGCCTTACGAACTGACCTTTGCAGGAACTGAACGTTTGGCATTGTACAAGCGCAATGCGGTATGGTTGGTGGAGAGTTTTCCCCATCGTCCAAGGTATAGTTTGATGCGAAAAGAGAGCCCAAGAGATCGGCTTTCTCCTTTGCAGTATAGGCCAGGCAGTCATCGGTCTTGTGCAATGGTGGTAGGGACAGCTGACAAAAATTCCCTAAGATAGCTTTGGCGAGAGACCAGAACGCACGCGTCCCCGAAGGAAGACGCACTAGTCTCTCGCCAATTCTACCTATGAATGATGACTTCGCCTTGACAATGTCCTTCTTAAAGGATCTGGCGGCAAAGTTGTACTTCTTTCTGAGCGCACTGGTGTTTGGATCCTTTAATGACACCGCATTAGCCCAGGCATGGTAATGTTGTCGCTTTTGGCGAGACGCCATTTTGCAGCAACGACCAAACCATGGTTGGGACTTGCCGCCAATGGGAACCACAGAGTTTGGAATGAAAAGTTCCATTCCCTGCAGTATCACATCAACGACAGAGTCAGTGGCGACATCAGGATCATCTAGCGAGAAGCAAACTCGCCACCACGGGTAGGACGCAAAGAAGCTTCGCATCCCATCCCAGTCCGCTGACCTATAATGCCAGACTCGACGGCTAGCCGCTGGTTACGGTTTTGAAGTTTCTGTGAGAGGCACAGTGCTGCGAATCAGACAGTGGTCCGATGAGCCTAGTGGTACATCAACAGAAACTTGATAGCCGTCTGGGTGCGCGGTCAGCAGAAGGTTCAATAAAGAAGGTGCATGGCCCTCCACAACTGGAACCCGTGTTGGCTCGGTTACCAATTGGGACAGACTGTAGGCCAAAGCAAAGTCATGAACGGCTCTACCCGCGTGGTCAGTTGTGCGTGAACCAAGCCATTCGACGTGGTGGGCATTGAAGTCTCCCAATACCACAATCTCAGCCGAGGGGATCCGTTGGAGAAGGGAGTCTGTCGCTTTTTGATCGTCGCTGTCGCTCGATAAGTTGGTCAGTTCCGATGTTACCGCTGTGGGACCTATACAGGCACGCGTAGACGCGAGGATGACGTCCGCGGTCGACGTGCAGCCATAAGATGGAGAGGTCCCTATCTTCAAGATTGCCAAGGCGACGAACCCACATATCCTCCCTGACATAGGCACAAACACCGGCTCGTGGCACAAATGCATGTTCCAGGTTGTATCCCGGGTAGCGCAAGTACGAGATGTCAGGAGGGGGGGGATATCTGCGTCTCGGTGAGGAAGAGCAAGGCCGGTTTCGCCGTCTCGAGGTGGTAATGGACGGCGCTCAAGTTAGAGTGGATTCCCCTGATATTGCAGAAGTCCACGCGAAGCGTAGGAGGGGGTGCCAATTGTCTTGCCTTTCTCCTGCCTGCAGCATGCCTTGGCACGAGCGAACTTTTGCTCTCCCCAGAATACGTAGGGCAGCCTGAGCGAGAACGCTCAGGGGGGGATTCTCCGACACCGGATGTGTCGGTACCCCCCTGGGGTAAATCTAGATTAAAGTTCGCTGCTATATCAATTGTGAGGGGGGGGGGGGGAGGGGTCTCCGGAACCCTCACTCGCCGGACGAAACACAACAGCACAGAGTGCCATTGTTTCACGCCGAAAAATTCGTGAGGGGGTGGTATTACGCCGGGCGAGCCGAGCTGCAACGCAGCGTGGCTCTACAACTCAGTTGGTGTCACTCATTTAGCACCACCCAGGGGTCACGTGTAGGGTCTAAAGGGTAAAATTACGGATGCGAGCAACTTAACCCCAGAAAAATTATTATGATTCGATTATTATATATTCTACTTATTATTATTATTATTATTATTATATATATTATTATATTCTCCTTATTATGATTCGATTTGTTGGTTACGCCTAGTATTTAAATGTAGGTAAGATAGGTATTTAAAGGTTCATTCTGTAGGGACACACTGAGCAAATAAGTTCAAGATCGCAGATCAAGTAAGCGGTCATCCCCATGATCATTAGCTCGGTTTACACAGGTGACTAATAAGAGAACGAATTGAATGCCATCAGAATAGAAAGATTAACCATTTTACATTATTAGTTCGGTCAGTTTATGAAAGTAACATCAAGAGAATACAATAGAACGTTGTCAGAATGGAAAGATCAAAACCACCTAACTTTCCTGTTATTAACACAGTTTACACAAATCACAATAAGAGAATAAAATAGATTCCGTCAGAGTAGAGAGATTGACCACTTAATTTTCATGCCGACACGTGGGCCGCATCTCAGCACACGTAGGGCAGCATCTCGGCACACCAGTCTCCAGAGCACTTCACTGAACCACTTCAGACAACGAAATAAGCCCGCTCATGGCTCGACTGCTATATTTATTGAGACTACCCTCACTTCTAATGCTGCCCGCTCTGAACAATGTTGCCAGCTTATAAAAACTAACCAAAGACAAGTCGGTCGTCCGACTTGATACGGTACATCGTGACGGCTGTCACGACACAGCTAAATCAAAAAGGAGCTGGGAATATACAAAAAAATTGTATATTCCAAGCTCCCTTCAATTAAATCAAGCAAATCCAATGCACTACTTTTGTGTAAACGAAATCGTTTATTAGATGCTTTCTCATCATATTCCTCAAAATAATTTCGACGTTTAATGAAATGAACGGGGAGCGCGCAAAATTATTTAAATAGTTTCTAAATCATCTAACACATTCTCCTCTTCCAATATATAAATTTATACCGTCTTTCATTATTATACGTAAAAATACGAAGCGATGAAATGACATTAAACAATGGTTAACGGAGTCTGCCAGAGTCTTTAAGCTAAACATTTGATTACTGTACTTAAACCACAGACATAATGTCTGTGGTTTAAACAATGTCTAGGGCTTGGTGAACAGCAAAATATTGTGCAACAGCCGATTATGACATAAACAGCTGTTTAAAACTTAAACATGTATTGGTGAACTTAGGTCTAAGAATATTTTTATTGTGTATTAAACAGTTTATTACAAACAATGTGACACCGTAGCCTGCGTAAATATAAACTGTGATACAGGCCACAGTTCTCCCAGACAATATTACAGTTTTGTTTAAGTAGTCACGAGCAAAAATATGTAAACAATTGTATCCCTTAATACAAAAGAATAAGAGTCAAAGTGTATACATATTGGGGCTCGTGACTACTATACAATCTAATTCTTACGATAAACTAGCTATAATCATATTATACACTGCTACTACTTCTGTGATCGTACAAAAAGACCTTCTGTTGCTTCATACCATAATCTAGTTCATAAGTATATTTAAAATTGTGACTTTAAACAAATTATTGTTAAACGTTGCTACTTTTGTAACATCTTGATTTAGTTTTTTAAAAAGCATAGGAGTTTATGTAGCTTCATAACTTCTCATTGCAAATACAGTCCTACATCTTGGTAATGGCAACTTGCTTTTCCGTCTATCGGGCATGTCAATATTATATAGGGTACAATGTAACGATGATATCTTCGCAAAGACTGGCAAATGAATAATTTTCTAACTGAAAGGATGTCACAGATTTTATATAAATCATCAGTGGGATATTGAAAGGGCCCAACCCAATAAAACCTTCATTATTGCACGTTGTGCATGTTCGACTTCAATAAGATAAGATTTTGATGCCGTGCCCCAAACAGAGATATTATACGATAATATACTTTCAGCTAATGACTTGTATGTTAAACTGAGTACATCAGGAAGAACAACATCAAGCAAATAAAAACTTATATTAATTTTCTGGATCTCTTAGCAACAGCTGTTGTTTGTGGTCCCTAGCATCTAATATGATACACAACATTATGTCAAAACTACAGATTTGGTTTATGTAAATTAATAACAGAGTCGGTTCTAAGGTGCTACCTGGCGGTACACCGAATACTCTGACTGAATTACTCTGACATATAATATAACTAATAACTATAATTCTGACCTTTTGAGACCTATTCTTCAGATAAGAGTGGAACTACGATAAAGACACTCCTCTAACGCATAAATTGTCAATAACTAATAATTCATACATGCATGCATTTTGTCAACTGAGGGCCTAGATAATTGACAAACGCTCACGTCCTGTCTATTCGTAATTCGTCGTAGACTGCTGTGTACTATGCCAATGGGCGATTTTCCGAAATAAAAAAAAGAAATTGGTTTGTAAATGACTTCATAGGTGGCGCTTAGCATAGATTAATATGGCGCTTAGTAAAAAGCAAGTCCATGAAGGAAGAGCGCGTGTATAGCTGAGTAATATTTTATTCCATTCCAATATAGAAATAGGTCCTGGATTTCCTGAATGAAAATAGGTAAGTACTATTTTTTTATTATTTTAGTAGACAAGCAAAAGTGTAGAATTTACAGAATTTATTACAGCCCTTAGGTAGTATGACTCGGCTTTCATAAAACGCCATCTATCAAGTGTTTTTGAACTAATTTTACTTTTTAATTTGAGCTGTCTGAAAATCGCCAATTGCTAGTGAAAAATACGGCAGCGCGCGCGCATTTACGCACAGTAACAACAAAAAAATTACAAACAGATAGGGGGCGACCTACAAACTTCACTATGAAAACATGCATGCCTAAAGTATTTATTAGAATAGAATAGGTCGCCTATATTTTAATATAGTTATACAAGCATGCATGCAATTTAATAGATGATTTTTATTGTAGACTTTACGAGGGGGGCGATCACGCTAAATAATCTCAACCAAACCACAACTGAACCTTACTCGTTAGACCTACTTTTATAGTGTTATCGCGTTTGACACACGCGATATCGCTATAAGAAGTCGGCAGAATGGCTTCGGCTAAGTTATGGTTTGGTTGAGATTACTTAGCGTAATAGCTCCCTGGTTGTTGCCAAATTAAAGGCTCCTTAAGCTGTATAGACTGAATATATTTGCATTTACAAACCAAAAAAAAAGAATGGCAGACAGGATTGACATTGACAATTTGACACGGACTTCTTGGCGGGATAGTGAAGCGTCATGTCTGCAGTTTTGTATTATTTTATAAAAATTGTTTTTTCGAATATTAATGTGAAATAATAGTGGATTACTAACCGTTAAGTGTTTGTGAACGTGCATGAGTGTTGGCAAATGAAACAAAACAGTGCAACATCACTTTTCAAATTCTCTCAAGAAGTCCGCGTGAGACCTCAGTAAAGTCCCACATCTTTACTGAGGAGTCCTCAGTGAGGACTCAAGGGGTTTGGGGAACATCATTTATTTCATTCATCATCTTAATCACCACTCATTATCATCAAGAAAAAAGAAATAAAAAAACTAATGACTAGGCAGTATGGTCTCAGACCTTAGCCTGTTCCTTCGCGGAACAAATAAAAAAAATGACAGTGACAGATACAACAAACAACATTTTTGCCAATTTTGGAATTTTTTGGGAATGCATGCAAATGTTTAGGTTAAGATCTCAGAATAACATTCATTATTCTAAAAGACCAAAAGTATAGAACGTTTATTTTCTCAGATCGAATTAAAATATGTCGAAAAGACCTGAACACTTAGCTCCGCCTGAAATTGTAAGTTAATAGTTACTTTTGAAAATAAAATAATGATTTTTACTAACTACATTATTACCTTAAATTTTCAGTTTTACAATGAAGATGAAGCCAGAAAATATACACAAAAGTAAGATAAATAACAAATATATTTTTTATAGTTATCTACATCAGTTCTTACCGTTTTTATCAATGTTACAGCTCTAGAATCATTGATATCCAGGCTCAAATGACTGAGAGATGTATGGAACTCCTTCTTCTTCCTGAAGATACCTCTTGCTTATTGTTAGATATTGGTTGTGGGTCTGGATTGTCAGGATCTGTAATAGAAGAAAATGGACACATGTGGATTGGGTTAGATATATCCCCTTCCATGCTTGGTAACTACTCTATATTTTACACATACAATGTTAGAAAATGGGAAGTTATTACAACATTTTATACTTTTCAGATGTTGCTTTAGAAAGAGAGACTGAGGGTGATCTAGTTCTTGCAGACATGGGAGAAGGAATCCCATTCAAAGCTGGCAGTTTTGACGGTGCCATCTCTGTCTCCGCTCTACAATGGCTTTTTAATGCAGACAAAAAATCACACAAGCCTATTAAAAGGCTGTACACATTCTTCAGTACATTATATGCTTCATTAGTGAGTGTTTAAATTTTGTTCCATACTATTTTATTGTATTTTAATTTGGTCTCCTAAATCTCTGTCTCTGTAGCTGTGAGCCATTTGAGATGATCACATTATTTTGCTATGTATCATAGTTGGAAACAGTATATAAGTTAAATATAAATCTTTTTCAGTCAAGGTCTGCTCGGGCAGTGTTTCAGTTCTACCCAGAAAATGAAAGCCAGTTGGAGCTGCTCACAACACAAGCAATGAAAGCAGGCTTCTATGGAGGTGTAGTCATAGATTATCCAAACTCTGCAAAAGCCAAGAAATTTTTTCTAGTACTCATGACAGGAGGTTCTGGCCCATTGCCACAAGCTTTAGGTAATTTTTTTTTAAGTAACAGTTATATTTTGCGCATCAAATAAATATTTTAACACAAATGTATTAGTACCTGCTCTAATAGTTTAGTAATTTTGAAAGGACCTAAGTAAATAAAATCTACAATAGTCCTATTATCATACTATTTAATACTTTATTTATTTTTAGGCACTGATGAAACAGAAAATAGTCTTCAAGTCAAATATGCAAGAAGAGAAGCATCAAAAGCAGCTCGAGGGAAACCTCTTAAAAATACAAGAGCATGGCTCCTAGAGAAGAAAGAGCGACGAAGAAAGCAAGGGAAGGACACAAAGCCTGATACCAAATTCACAGGCAGGAAAAGAAGTGGTCGATTCTGATACTGAAATTGAACAAATATTTATGTACATACTTTTATTCACTAAGCAAATAAAGTTGATATAAACATCTATTTTCTAATTACATATTTCCACACTGTATCCACACCATGTCCAATAGTTTCCATAGGTACCATATTAGGTAATGGGAACCTACAGGCAACTACCATTGTATCACTACTTGCTTCTTTTATCAATTTTTTTTCAAATTCATACATCATTTGCTCAACACCAAAAATCACTATATTGTTATATTTTTTTATATCAAAAGTCCACAAGTTCTGTCTATAGAACTTAGTTCCCCGATATTCACGGTTTAGTAAAGCTGCTATTCTTGAATAATACACTAGCCAAGGGTTGAGCTCTACACCATTTGCTTGGAAACCGAGTTTTGCAGCGGTGAACACTATTCTTCCGTCGCCAGATCCAACGTCTAGTAATTTTCCACTTCGGTTCGCTAAAGCTTTGGCGACGCCAGCCAACTGCTCTGTTGTTGCAGGAACATAGGGCAAGCATACTTTTCTCAGGGCCGGCGACACAAATGGTATACACACAATGCTGACACCAACGGCAAGACCTCCCGTAGTGTAAATCAGTACCTTGCCAATGGAGGACAATTTCGAGTTCGACGTCTCTTTTGGCATTGCATTGCTTTGAAGAAACTTTAATTCCATGCTAAGGAAAGTAATTGTGTCTTGCATTAAACATTGTGATTCATAAATACTTTTTCAGCTTGCTTTGCCTGCCTACAGATTCAGTTTTGAACTTTTGACAGTAGTCTGCTTTCGTTCTTGCTCAGAACATTATTTAGCGCTCGGACCAAATTTGGTCCGAGATTTAGCGTTATTAATGTTCTGACTAGCTTCTGAGTAAAGATGGAACAAATCATTGATAGCAGTGAAAAATCATATGATTTAGTTTTTCATATGACATAACTGCTATTGTCATTCGCAATCGCAGCGATTATGATTTCTCACTAGTGCGTGCGTGTATGAATGATCGAATGAAATCGCGCGGAGCGACCGCGGCGAACATGCACGACAATTATACGAGCGAGGTGTGAGCGGGACGCATCTACTCAAGCAATCCCTGCGTGCGAGTAGTGCGTCCGATTGACCTGTGACCCGGGTCGCAGTCGCAGTCGCAGTTTAAAATGACATTTCACATATGCGGGGGCGGTCGTCCTCGTCAGTCAACACGTGCGCGTTGTTGTGTGACATATATTCATGTCATGTTACATCATAATCATTATTCAATTACCATGTCATTTCATTTAATATTTGCAATGATAAATAGTAGGAAAATCACTCTCAATGAAAAATAGCAGGTGTGAAATATTTTTCACACCTGCTATTGCAGGTCAAATCACTGTGATAAAAAAAATCATATGATCTAGCAATCATTTCCATCCCTACTTCTGAGCGTTCTTGCTTGATTTGATTTTGACTTTATCAGCTGATTGCCTTTTTTTTATAACTTTGTTCCGTGAAAGAACAGGCTAAGGTCAGAGGATACTGCCTAGTCATTAGTTTTTTTATTTATTTTTTCCCCCAGATGATAATGAGTAGTGATTAAGATGATGAATGATAAATAATATTCCCCTAAACCCCTTGAGTCCTCAGTAAAGATGTGGAACTTTACTGAGATCTCACGCGGACTTCTTAAGAGAATTTGAAAAGTGATGTTGCACTGTTTTGTTTCATTTGCCGACACATGTCATGCCCGTTCACAAACCCTGAACGCTTAAAAATCCACTATTATTACGATGCTCCGTCATAAAGATCTTGAAACCTTGTCTGGCGAGGATCTCTGGGCATCTGTCACTGTACAATCTCAAGTTATGTATGTTTGTGTCGTATACATATCCCCAACTTCAACTGATAATATCTATCTGCAATGGTTTACTAATGTCGAGAGTTTCATGCACAATTTAAATAAACCTGTAATCATTCTAGGAGATCTCAATATGAATAGCGCTTCTTTAAATGTTAGTAATTATTTATTTTAATTTTAATTATTATTGTTACTTTTTGTCTTTTTGTAACATGGTAGATAGAAATCACATTATTAATTCTCACGGTGGTAAATTCGATGTTGTGTTGACACAGGAGTGCGTTTGTGCAGTAAACGTGGCTAATTCTGAGTTTAGAAGTCTTGTACTTGTTCTTCGCGTACTGACAAATATTTATTTATTTATTTAAACTTTATTGCCTAAAGTACAGCAAATGGCGGACTTAATGCCATAAGGCATTCTCTAACAGTCAACCAGTGAATGTGTACATACATTTTTGTAGGCGGTGACATTATTAGAAACTTACAATTAATTTAAAAAAGAGACAAATGAAACACTTACCTTAACTAGCACAAATATACATAAGTACCTACATGCATTATACACAAAATATCTATAACTATACACATACATATTAGTTACGATCGTTTTTCGAATCTTCGAGCTTCTCTTAAGATAAGAATATAAGTAGCATACGATACCTATATCCTGAACTTGGAAAGCAATCTTCGGTCCAATCCTCGGAATTTTTGGCGTCACATGAATAGTTTAAGGTCCGTTGGTGGTTTTGAGCCTACTGTTTATTACAAAGGGCTTCAGTGCTTTGGCGCCGATGCGGCGAACGCATTTACGAGTCATTTTTCAAGTATCTACGCTCAGGACCATCAAACTCTGGAATCAACACCTGTCTCCCTCTCAGCGTTTGCACACATGGATGTCAATGATTTTTCTGTCCCAGATGTTGAAAGTGCCATCAATACTTTAAAGCCTAGTTGGTAATCGGGACCCGACGGTGTACCGGCAAATCTCTTAAATATGTGTAGGAAAACCATGGCCATTCCTCTGTGCCATCTGTTTAATCTTATTTTGAATTATGGTATTTATCCATCAGCATGGAAGGTGTCCCGTGTAACGCCAATCCCCAAAGATACTAACAAGTTGCTCGTAGAAGAGCACAGGCCGATTGCTATCCTTTGTACACCAGCAAAAATTCTAGAAATTCTCTTACATAATCTTATTCGCAAGCAAGTCCGTCCTTACATCTGTAATGAGCAGCACGGATTTAGGCCGCGAAGATCGGTAAATTCAAATCTGTTAACATTGGTAGAGTACATTTCGAAAACGATGGATAAGGGCAAGCAGGTGGATGTGGTGTATTTCGATTGTTGCAAGGCCTTCGACAGGGTTAATTGTCAAATCCTTATGTCTAAGCTCGATGCTCGAGGAGATCGATGGCGCAGAGGCTAGCGCGTTCGGCTTGCAAACTTGCCCGTTAAGCAACTTTCGCAATGCCTGGTCGCTGGATGGGTGACCAAATTTAAAACATCTGGAGCTCGTCCGTGCTTCGGAAGGCACGTTAAGCCGTTGGTCCCGGTTGTTGTCGTAAGATGACAGTCGTTAAAACCCACCAACCCGCATTGGGCCAGCGTGGTGGGTTATGGCCCAATATCCTCTCGTGCATTGTCTACGTGGGAGGCCTGTGCCCAGCAGTGGGACGTTTATAGGCTGATGATGATGATGATGATGATGAAGCTCGATGCCACTGGTTTTTCCACTAAGCTTATTAACTTACTTTCGAACTACTTCAAAGGTCGGCAGCAATATGTACGCCACGGTTGCTATGTTTCGCAGCCGTATCCAACATCATCGGGTGTGACGCAGGGATCAATACTGGGCCCTTTGCTTTTCCTGCTGATGATCAGTTGTTAAAGTTCTAAAATTTACAAATTGTCTTCTTTATGCTGATGTTTTGAATTATATGCGGAGATCACTGATAAAGCGGACTGAGCTCGTTCAAAAGGATATTGATGCCATACTTAAATGGAGTAACGACAATGGCTTGGAGTTTTTTTACAGTAAGTGCTCGGTTATGTCCTTTAGTCGTCAGCGTAATCCTACCCAATATGATTATAAGTCAAGTCAAGTCAAGTCAAAATATATTTATTCAATAAACTCAATTAATAAGTACTTTGAATCGTCCAAATCTTTTTTAACCTACCACCCATTCAGGACATAATTTTTTAACTGTGGCAAAGAATGGGCGCAAGAAACCACAGCGCACAAAAGCAACGACATTTACAAACAAAAAAAAGAGTATGTCGTTACCAGGTCAATACAAAATATGAATTTAAAAATAAAAAAAAATGATGCAACACAAAATTACAATACAATGTAGTATCAATTAAATAAAGACAGTTAGAAATAGCTGTTGGAGTGTCTAAAGCATTTCAGATCCAAGCTGTTTTGTCTTCTGTGTAATCTGACACTTTATAATAAGCTTTTTTATAAAGCTTTTCTTTGATTTTGATTTTAAATTTATCAAGATCTAATTTCTGAATATCATTTGGTACTTTGTTGTAAAATCTTACACACAGACCCCTAAAAGAATTATTTATTTTATGGAGCCTAGTATAAGGTACTGCTAATTTGTTCTTACTTCTAGTGTTTACATTGTGAATATCACTGTTTTTTGAAAACATTCCAGTATTTTTATGAACATAAATCAAATTTTCATAACTGTATTGTGATGCAACTGTCATTATATTTATATTCTTAAATCTCTCTCTGAGAGAGTCGCCAGCCTTTAGGTTATAGATTGCTCGAATAGCCCTCTTCTGAAGCACAAAGATAGTTTGAATGTCGGCAGCATTTCCCCACAGTAAAATGCCGTACGACATTTCACTATGAAAGTAACTGAAATAAACTAATCTGGATGTATCAACGTCAGTTAACTGACGGATCTTTATTACTGCATAAGCCGCAGAGCTAAGTCTATTCGACAATTTAGCTATATGTGGGCCCCACTGAAGCTTGGCATCTAACATGATGCCTAGAAACACAGTGGTGTCCACAGGATTCACATTCTTATCTTTAATTTGTACACTAGTTGTTACTTGCTTAACATTAGGCAATACAAATCTTACACATTTGGTTTTTCCCTCGTTTAATAGCAAGTTATTTACACTAAACCAGTGAACAATCTTTGAGATCGCGTTATTCACATCGTCATAATTTGGGTGTCGTCGTTTCACTTTGAATAAAAGTGAAGTATCATCAGCAAACAATACTATCTCATGACTGTCTTTTACAAAATAAGGTAAGTCATTAATATAAACCAAAAACAAGAATGGACCTAGTATTGAACCCTGCGGAACTCCCATTGTAACCACTGATCCCGGAGATCTTTTACCGTTAATGTCAACCTTCTGAATCCTGTTACTCAAGTATGAGATTAGAAGGCTCAAAGAAGTATCCCTAATTCCATAGTGGTTAAGCTTCCTGACCAAAGTTTCATGTAAAACACAATCGAAAGCCTTGGATAAATCACAAAATACCCCTAGGGCATCCTGTGATTCCTCCCAGGTATCAAATATTTGGATTAAAAGCTCAACACCGGCGTCAGTTGTTGAGCGACCCCTAGTAAAACCATACTGTTTACAATGTAAAAGTTTATTTCTATGAAAATGAATTTGAATTTGGTCTAGCATCAACTTTTAAAAAATTTTACTAAATGTGGGTAGCACAGAAATAGGTCTAAAATTAGAGGGGTCAGAAGTGCTACCTGATTTAAACAATGGAATTAATTTACTATGTTTCATTAGGTCAGGAAAAACACCACAGTCAATGCATTCGTTAAATATGCAAGCTAAAACTGGAGCTATTGTCATAATTACTGATTTAGCGACATCCACGGAATTACCCCACAGATCAGCAGTTTTCTTTTTATTGAGAGTGTTAAATGTTTTTAATATATCTATAACACAAATTTTTTGAAAACTGAAATTACTTTCACAATCTTTAACATTCTCCTTCAAAACAGATTCAGCTACAGTGGGGGAGGAATATAACTTGGGCAGTGTCATTATGAATCGCACAGATTCAATGAAGGACCTTGGTGTTACCTTCGATCCTTCCTTGACATTCAATGTTCACATTTCTATGCTCACTCGTAGCTGCTACAGTCGTCTAGGGATTATCTTACGTAATTTTCGTGATTTTCAGAACCCCGAGGTCATAAAACTTCTGTTCACTAGTCTTATAAGGAGCTCGCTGGAATCTAGTTCGTGTATATGGAGCCCACACGAAGTCAAATATGCACTAATGCTGGAAAAGTTTCAAAAGGCTTTTCTTCAATATTATTTATATATGGCTACTATCCGTTTATGTATCCTACAAGGTATTTATTGGGTATGTTGGGAATGGACTCTATAGAACTCAGGAGAACTCGTACGGATATTTCAACCGCTCTGTCGATTTTGCGGGGAGTAATTGACTCGCCTGAATGTGTCGAACAGTTGTGTCACCTTTTTATGTTCCTGATAATTATTCACGAATACGTGCCGGTCGTAGACATAGACTGTTTGCGAATCTGCCGTGTCGCACAGTGGCGCGCGCGCAGTCGCCATTGTGTCGAATGCATGAAGCACTAAACGCACTTCTTATTAACTTCCCAGATATAGATATATTTGTGGATGAACCAAAATCGATTGTAAGTAGAATTCGACTCTAAGTATGTATTAATTAAGCATTTTAGTTTACATAATTATGTAATTGGGTTTAAACCCGTTTAATTATGTTTAATAATAAATAAATAATTTCACATTAATGTTCGAAAAAACACAAATTTTAGAAAATAAAACATAACTGCAGACATGACGCTCTACTTTCCCGCTAAGAAGTCGCTGATTGCAATCTTTTACCTTTTATTCTAATGCCGCACCACACGCTTGGCAAACTTCAACAAGCCGTCACAACACAAATTCAATCGTGGTTAGAGCGTTTGTTTTGGTTTGCAGTTTGCGGCAAGTACAAGCGTGCGGACACGGCATTACAATTTAGAATTTTATGTTTACCTATAGGCTGTGGATAGAGTGCCACAACTGCCACAAGCGGCATTCTAGTACGATCGGTTACGATGCCGTCATTACGGCATCCTAGTACAAAGTGTAGGCAGTGAATAGACTGCCACAAGCGGCAACATAGTACGATCGGTTACGATGCCGTAATTTGATGGCATCCTAGTACGAAGCGTATAGAGTGCCACAAGCGGCATTCTATCTCAATCGGTTCGGGAACCGTAACATATTTTTTATTTGTCATAATGTTCAGACGACATAATATTCAAAAGATATTTTTGTATGGAGTTAGATTTCTGTTGTCTAATAAAAAAAAATAACCTCGAAATTCAAGACAATCGCTACGCTGCGCTTCGCGATTGTCTTAAATTTCTAACCTATCACGTGACCTACAGGAGGAGTAGGGCAGCTAGTATTTCTGTTGTCTAACAAAAACTTTACGGCAACTTAGGCGGCGTCACTATTATATCGCAAAACTTACGGTTCCCTAACCGATGGAGATACAGTACCGCTTGTGGCACTCTATACACTTCCTTACCTATATCATTTTTCAATAAGAAAAATATCGCAATCTTATTTTTTTATTTAATACAATATATTAATCATTATAAAATATATTTTGCATGTTTTGTTCATGGGCATTTTCATTTTAAATGGCAAGTTACCCTTTTTGAGGTGTCCCTGTACATCACAGACGTTTAATGTAAGTACTTCTATGTACGTCTGTACTGAACATACATAATTTAAATTAGCATTCAGAAATATATTTTACAACCGATTTTTACATAAGTATATTGAAAATAGACAGAATAGTTTTCCTAAATTTTATAATACATGCACTTAAATTAGTATTATTTAGAGATATTTTAGATTATGTAAATTATCCGTTTCATACTGTCTCTTTTCTGGGTAGCAAACTTTGTAGTTTGTTTTTGGAGTGTTTTTATTTTGTGGCTACTTACATTATAATTTCATTTGATAACAAAACTTTAAGTAGATATTTTATTTAAATCCAATTATTGTTAAACTATCATAGCTGTTATTAAATCATTATTAATTTTTAAATCTTGTCCCCTGCTTTTTTGCTTTCCGGACATGTCTGGTTTTGTAACGCAAATACTCGTTCAGTTTTTGTCCTATAGTATGAACTTAGATTAAAACAAAAAAAGGAAGATACGGCATGCTCCTACTCGTAGTCAATCAAAATATAGTCCGACTCTACTACTTATGCAAAGACTCACACATAAAGTGTAAATCGAGCGAGCGAGACAGAGCGGTAAGTTAAAACGTCAGCGCGAGGGAGTCAGCGACTAGCGCGTTGATGTCACATGAGCAAGAGTGTGTTGACGTCTCGCTCGCTCGACAAACGTACACCTACGACTGATCCCGACGCAACTGCGGAGTAGCGTCAGCAAAAAATTATGAAAATAAAACAATTTTATTTTTTATGAAATATATTTTTAAACAAACAATTTGTGACCATATAAGTAATTATTTAATATACTATGTACAGTCCACGGCAAGAAGAAGTAAACACTTTAGAAGCTTTTTAAAGTAGCTGATTTATATGAAAACGTCAACAATTTTTGTAGGTAATGCTGCTTGATATGGCAATTTTCACCGTATTCAGTATCTTAAAAAATCGAGTTTCGAAAACGGTTAAACATTTTTTGACCGTTACTGGAAAGTCGGAGTCAGTTGGAAGAGACTCCGTTTGGCGGTAAATAAACACGCCTGAGTTTTGGCGGTATTAAAACTGATAAGATTGGTGCTGCCCAGTCAGAGACGGCCTGAAGTGCCAGATTCCTTTGCTTAACCAGGGACTCACGACAAGACTAGATTTCATGTTTGGTGGCCTTTGCATCCGATAGATATCTGCTAGTTATAGTGGTATCATCTGCAAACCCAATGGTACCCGGTACCAGCAGGTCGTTGATATGCAGGAGAAACAGTGTCGCAGATAAGACTGAACCTTGGGGAACTCCTGCATCAGTTTCCATTAGGTCGGACGATTGACCATCCACTAGGACTCGTATTGGGCGTTTCTCGAGGAAGTCAGTGATCCAGATGCAAAGGCCATCAGAGATTCCATTTGCGGAAAGCTTACTAATTAGGCTGCCATGCCAGACCCTACCAAAGGCTTTGGAGATATTAAGCGAGACGGCGAGGGCTTTGCCGTGTTTCTCGATCGCTTCACTCTAAAGATGGGTGGCATACCACTAGGGCCCTGTTCAGGTGGGAAGTAAACGGATAGAGATTTCAGCAGACAGTGATCGGATGATCCCAAGGGGGCTGACACCGTTAATATATAAGTAAAGTAGTTACAAAACAATATTTATATTATACGATATTTAATTATTTATAAATTTTATACTGAAAACTATGTTCCTTCAAATAATGATAATTTATTGCGTTTCTGACGTTTTGTCGTGCTTGATATAGCTGAATCAGTTTTATGTATATAATGAAGCCTGACATTGCAGTATTTATCAATGACTGCTTTTAATAGATGTGTTCGGTGGTTAAAAGTGGCTGGCTGATCTTGTGCATGTACATTCAAGTTCGACAAAATGTCAGATTGTACAAAAGATTTAATAATGTTCAGTTTTAACCGCATTACTTGTTTTTCACACACAAAATGTTGAGACTGATTTTCTCTAATAAACATTTTTAGAGCAGTTTCAGATTTTTGACATATTTTATATAAATCATATGACGGGTAACATAAACCTCCCATATCTTTCAATACAATTAATTTATGGAAGTGTAGCTTTTGATTTGTAACGAGTTCGGTAACGCATGTTTCACATTTAATTGTTTTGATCAATGCTCTAGCTACCCACCCAGCTATATATCCTACAATTTGTTCAGAACTTGTAGTTAAATCACCATGAGTATCTAATAGATCACTCAAAATGTCTACATTTGTTTCAGCTGACATGTCACTCGCATGAACCACGCTTATTTTCTTCTTAATTTCTCTGACCCGCTTATACGCTTCAAAACGAGTGTTTTTGTATTTTGAAAATGATTTTTCTGCATATAAATTAACATCATCATCATCAAAAGAATTATCTATATTATCTACATCTAGAGTACGGTTTATTGTCTCAACGGCTGATGAACAATTCAATAAGGGGAAGTTATCCAACGGTATACAATTTCCAGAGAATGAGGACCGGAGTTCCAAGTGTCCTAAAACTTTTCTGTATATACCCTGAAACTGCCTAGCATTTGGATTATTGTTATAGCCGCCTTGTCGCCTAATAACACCAAAAAACAACTCTAAGTGGTCCTGGCTCAATCGATACATTGAAATGTACTTTAAAATGTTCGTTTCGATTAAGGTCGCATAAAGATATTTTAGGCTCTCAATACAAATTATAAATCCTTTGAAACCAGTCTTACACGCAGACTGAACTAGTTTTTGTTTTAATATTTTCATTGTTACGTTGCCTTTTTGAGTACGTCTATATGTAGTATAAACTTTTAATGAGCATATATACTGTTTCATTTCATTCATGAAATCAAAGAATGTGTTTTTATTTTCAACACAAATTGGCTTCTTAAAACCGAAATGATTTCGTTTTCGTGAATTCATTATGTCGAAGAGATGGTTGAATTTTTCTATGAATTCGACGGTGGCCTCTGTATTCATAAAATTAGACGATAACAATAGTTCTTCGCTTAATTTTAATGCGTTTGCTACGCTCATACTGAGGAGCTGGGTTGCTAGTTTAACCTTCATAATTTGATTTCTAAAATCAATATGCCTTGGAGTCAATTTATTTGCGAAACTTAAAGTTTCACTCTTTTGTAATTTTAATAAGTTTACTAGGAATTGCCACTTTATTTGTCCGCCCTGATCATTATGAATTATTTTTTTTGATTCCAAGGTATTCCTGACAAGCTTCACCATGTGACATGGGTCTAGGAAAACAGCTACATCCATGTCACATGATGGATGTTTGAAAGTAGTTTTTAAATTATTAATGTCAGAAAGTTGGCATCCTAATACGTTCGCCGCATTAATATTTGATGAACAACCATCGAAGGTGAGAGCAACGACGTCGACACCGACCTGCCAACACTTAGTTAAGCAAATCCTAATTAAATTTGCTCGACTCTCAGCAGCGATCCCATTAACAAAAAAATAACCAACGGGCAATTTCCAATTTTGATTTATGCATACTAGCATCATCACTAACACTTGCGATGCAATCTGATCGGTATCCAAAGATCCAATTCCGTGGTTGACCAGTCCCAATGTCTTTTTACCATTCCAAATACTCTGTTGGCGAATTGCCATTTCATCAATGATAAGTGTACATAGAATTCTATTACCAGAAGAACTATGCTTTTTCTTTAACACTTGGAAAGCTTGTGAAGTAAATCCTGGTGAAGCGTCAGTATTTTCGTACCATTTGCCGAGTGTACGAGGGTGAGGGAGACAGTCTTTAAATACCTTTCTCACGTATTTATATCCAGCGGGCGAATAAAAATTTAAAGTAAGGGCAAATTTTCTTAAACTAGGTGTAAATTTCTTTCGAGTGTTTTTATTATATTTAATTTTTTGTGTCATTCTTTGGTATAAATCAGCTACTTCAGCTCTTGAACTAAGTTCTCGAAAGTGATCTTCTGAAACATTCAACTTTTTTTTTAAATTTTGCACTGTCTGTTTTAGAGAATAGGATTTTTCTTTAAGTCGTTTGTTTTTCCCCTTTAAATTTTTATTTTCCATGAAAAGTTTCTTTTTGTCCATACTAATTTTACGTATTCTTCTTTTAAGATAGGCTTTCCTCGGGGTTTCGAAAATAGAATCTAAATCAGATATGTCAACATTTTGAAGGGAGTTAGGTGAGTGGCGTTCTGACTCCGGGACAGGATTTTCAGGTGGCTTTGTTGTGATCTGTAATTATAAATAGATAAAGAATTGTTACTAGTAATAAACAAAACTTTCCTACAATAATAAAAAAAAAAAAAAAACTAGTGCCGGTAACCAACATACACAGATTTGAGTTTTATTTCTTAAAGCTCAAATCTTTTTTGCCATTGCTTAAATTTAAAACACATACCTGAACAAATGGTACAGCTCCTTTTTTAATTCTTCTCAAACCTTTGTTTGTTGTATACATATCGTCCGATGTAAAGTGAGAAGAACATACTCTGCTATTATTTGTAGCTATCCAGTCAAGTTCTTGTCTTTGTTTTCGAACAATACATAGCCATTTATGTCTCCACAATTCATCTTTAGGAAATCTGGGGACAAAAAATTGTTTCTGTTTTGCTGACCGTACCAACGAAATTATCGCGGTGGGTAATACGAACGGTGCGTGTCACTCGCGCGTGTTTTCGTATAGTCTATCCCTTATTCACAAAATTATGGCTGGAAAATATTTAAACAAATGGATTTTACTCAAATTTTATAATTATTCGAGTACTTACGCATGAAAGGTAATTCCAGTCGACTTTTTTTGTTTCCCTGAATGATTTAAACACTTGTCAAATGAACAAGAAGGCATTTTGATGTGACTAAAGTATTAAATCGTAGTGAGACAGCACGCGCTTACAAGACAACGTTCCACTGACGACTGAGTAGGTACTGACGCTAGTGCGTCAGCTAGACGCAGTTTCAGTGTCTCATGCGCTGCCTCTAGGTACCGTATCTTCCCTTTTTTGTTTTAATCTAAGAGTATGAAGAAATATTTTTTAATTCTTGCAATTCTGAGTACTTGATGCACTTGAGCACGCGATGGTCATATTAAAAACAGTGACAGGAAGCTGTCGAGGTGGACGGACGGACGGACGTTTTTCCAGTTATCATTTTGTGTTGATATTTGTCTGGAAAGTATCATTAATTTATATCGTTTCATGGCCGTCTTCATAGAAAACGTACCTACGTTGATCTTAAGTTTAATACACGACTTGGAATGTATTCTTTGCAAATACGAGTACATCACGGTATTAAAGGATTTGTCGCGTTTTAATGGATAAATTCAATTTTACTTCGAAACACGCGACACTTTTGTAACGTCTTTTTTGTAACGTTACTATAAGCCAGACAGAAAACTTTACAAAACGGACTTGAGGCTAGATTATACTAAACACTTTTTATTTCATTTTATTTTTTTATTTAATACATAAATGAGGAGGTTCTTTTCAAAACTTGACTATTCCACTTTTGACAAAACATGATTTTTTTTTGGGTTGGTAACATTGAAATCTTCACGATGCGAAAACAAGAGTTTAGCTAAACTCGATAGATCCACTGAAAAAAAAAACAACAAAACACACGATTTGGTCAAAAGTAGATAAATCCACTTCGAAATGGCATTACCCATTTCAAATATTCATTTTTGGAACAAAATATGATTAGTCCTGTACTATTTTAGTCTAAATTGCAACAAAACATGTTTTATCCCTTCATTTTTCAGTTAGAACTTTATGCTCTTTACTTTTTAATATGGCAAGCTGAAATTTTTGTTATTGGACGATTGCACAAGACTTGTGTAAAGTGGCGCATGGACTTTGATTTTCACTTTCCATTTGTCGTTTTTAGCAACTTATTGTGTCTCTTTCCTTTCAATGTTTATGACCCATTTGATAAAATAAAACAACGATACGAGTCTCATTTGGACCCCTCTACGACACGGTAAACCCGAGCCGAGGTACCGTCGGGTTTTCCGCTCCCTACCGGCTCGAACCCCAGAGGCTCTGGGGGGGGGGGGGGATCGGAGACTCGCTTGCGGCGAGATGCCATCCCCCACCGGAAATCCTCTGAGGAATTTAGACCATCACGGCTTAAGGAACCTTTAAGTTTCTCGCCGCCCCCAAACAAGCCCGGTCAAGCTGTAAAGGTCATCTGCGACCGACAGCACTCACACTCAAAAACATTTGGACTCCTTCTATGCTTTAGTTATTATTCTGAGGTTGTAATTCAATCAAGTCAGTTGCAGATGCAGAGTGTTTAGTGTGATGTTTTGTAACGTATTTCACGTATCTAACGTATTTTAAAGTATAATGAATGATAACAATAATGTTGAAAATGATGATGTAAATGATCATGCACATGCAGAGGATTGTAATGTGCGATTTTCTGACAGCCCAAATTAAAAAGTAAAAATTAGTTCAAAAACACTCGATAGATGGCGTTTTATGAAAGCCGAGCCGTACCTACCTAAGGGCAAGTAATAAATTCTACAATTTTACTTGTCTACCAAAATAATAAAAAGTAGTAGTACTATTTTCCTCTGAATGAAAGGTCCTATATGTCCTGAGATATCCAGGGCCTATTTCTATTTTCGAATGGATTAAATATTATGCAGCCATACACGAGCCCTTCATGGACTCACCTTTTTTAAGCGCCATCTATGAAGTCATTTACGAACCAATTTCTTTTTTTTTTCTGATATCGGAAAATCGCCCATTGCCTTGACCATGAAGTAGCTGTAAGAGTTAAAAAAAAAACATACTTTGATAATATTTTTTTTGTTTCATTTATTTATAGAAGAAGATAAACCTCAGGTTATTTTAATTCAAAAATAAGATTTCTAATTGCATCAAAGCTAGATTAATCCAACAACATACTAATCAAAACATGATTATTCCTCTAGAGCTCATAACAAAACTTGATTATTCCAATCAGCCACGTCAAAACTAGATTATTCCATTTTAAATTGTCGATTTATTCGGTATATATTAATGCTAAACTTTTGAAACCTATACCACGCAATGAGTATTATGCTCGTATACAATATTCAACAAAAAAAAAATCAATATACATTGCTACATACAAAATACATTTTTCTCAATTAATATTATAAAAATATTAAAAAAATAGAAAAGTGGAATAGTCAAGTTTTGAAAAGAACCTCCTCAGATATAAATTCGCTGTTGAATCTCGCTTTTTAACTTCACAATGAGGACGAGTCCTTGTAAATTCGGTTTTGTAACATGTCATGTCCATTTGTAAATGTCCCTGATTTTTTTAAAGTATTCGTTTATATTTAAAAAAAAAACGATTACTAATAATACCCTAGATCTTTATTATAAACAAAACTAAAAACCCTTTTAATTAACACTGACATCATCAGAGTATTTATAAAACTTAGAGAGTAACTTTAAAAATAAAACTTTGTTTTGCTTAAAATGTTACAAAACCGAATAAAATAATAAGATTTTAAATTCATATTTAATATTTTCCGACATTTTGTTGACGATTTTAAACGTGTCCAGACTTAATTAAAGTTACATATTTTTGCGCATTTACTGATTGGTTTATTTTATTTATTCAAGTAATTTAATTTTCGTTACCAATTAGACTATTTTTTACCACCTCACTCGCAATAATAATAAGGAAAAATATTGATTTCTACAATAAATTATTCTTTAAATGGTTTTAAATTTATTTAAGCTGGTTACGGACGTTACGGTACAATATTACAAACTTTTTTCAAATCCATTCAAAACAAAATGTGCGCCATTTAAAATAAAAATGCCTCAGAACAATTTAGTTATTGTTCTGAGAAAAATACCCTCATGCTTGTATTAAAACGCAGACGTATAATATCTTTATTATAGGTCTGTGGATTAAAACACTAAGCTCATAAAGTGATTACATAAAGCCGGGTCCGCTGCGCCAGATTTTGAACAGAACATTGTTCGAAAACATAAATAAGGGGCGTGGCCAAATTATAACTCAATGAGCCACGCCCCTTATTTATGTTTTCGAACAATGTTCTGTTCAATATCTGGCCGCAGCGGACCCGGCTTAACTCTTTTGTTCACATTTTAATGTGGAAAAAATAAAGACTTTGATCGTATAAGCTCGATCCCTTTGCCTTCTATAAATTAATGGAGTTTTGACTTTGACTTTTCTCCGTCTGTCCGTTGTGCGTTCTGTTCTCGTTCTTGGTTTGGGTTTTTTTTCCACCGGCTGGCAGTGCAGCAGGAACAAATAAATAAATAAATTATAGCTAATTAATTAAAATGACTGCGTTTGAGGAGTTCGGTGTGCTATCCGAACTGGGCAAAGCTATAGATGAGATGGATTGGACGCTGCCTACAGACGTTCAAGCCGAAGCCATACCGTTGATTCTTGGTGGAGGAGACGTATTGATGGCAGCAGAGACTGGCAGCGGAAAGACCGGTGCTTTCTGCTTACCCATCCTCCAAATAGTATGGGAGACGTTGAAGGATATACAAGAAGGGAAGACTAGTAAAGTGATTGCGCAGACTTCATCTGAGTGGACTATGTCGTTTTTCGATCGCACGGACGCACTAGCGGTCACCCCGGATGGTTTGCGGTGCCAATCCCGCGACCAGCAGGGCTGGCATGGTTGTAGAGCAACTAAAGGCGTGCACACTAAAGGCAACTATTATTACGAGGCCACAGTTACAGATGAAGGCCTTTGTCGAGTGGGGTGGTCTACTCAAGCTGTAAGTGTTCTAATACCGTATAGTATTTGAAAATGTAAATTGATTACTTATTGAAGTCCTAACAAAAAGTTTTAGTGTTATCATGCAAGCTTATTGATTAGTAATTGCATCATGTTTTTTTCCAGGCAAGGCTTGATCTTGGCACAGATAGGTTGGGTTTTGGCTTTGGTGGTACAGGCAAGAAGTCTAATGCAAAACAATTTGATGATTACGGCACTGCTTATGGAAAAAATGATGTTATTGGTATGATATTTTTTTAAAGAGTGAATTATGTATTTTGGTCTTAATAAATTGTGAAATTTCGTGTTTTATGGCTGCAGTTAAAAGATAAATTAACATGAATGAATTCTTACCAAATACTACTATACATCGTAAAAAAGCTTTTTGAGTATTTATGGAATATTGCCCTTATGCAGGATGCCTTCTCAGTCTGAGCAGTGGAGAAATTAGTTACACTAAGAATGGTGAAGATCTCGGTGTAGCATTCAAACTGGACCAGTCAAGGCGATCTGACTGCTATTTCCCTGCAGTAGTGCTTAAAAATGCTGAAATGAGTTTCAACTTTGGAGCACAACCTTTTAAGGTAAAAATTTATACATGAAGAACATTAATAACCTTTAATATTTCATTATTTAGGTTTCTCATACTTTAAGTTTAAAGTATGCAAGATTTTTTGGAAAATAATAATGGAAATCAAGGCAACCTGTTTAGTGAGAGCAGACTCATGTGATTTATGAGTATCTAACTAAATGAACCTAGTAAAGCCTTTTCAATGAATTTGCTATAAAATAATTTATGGTAAAGGTCCCTAGGGTAGGCCTTTGTCCAAAAGTGGATGTCTTTTGGCTGATGATGAAGATGACAATGCTTTTACTATGTTTATTATTGCCAGATACTTTGATCATTGAATCTGTATCAATCGCTATTACAATTTATCAATGAAAAGTTGAAAACACTATAAAAAAGGAATCCAATATTGAAGAAAAATGCCTACTTTTTTCACAGCATTCACCTCCAAAAGATTACATTGCATTATGTCAAGCTCCTAAGGACTGTGTCAAACAAAATGTAATATCAGCTAGTGCTGCCCCTGACAGTAAACCAGTCAACAATGCACCACAGGCTATCATTATTGAGGTGAGTCATTGTCATGTTAAATGTTACAATTACAACAAAGGATAAAGACGTTGTTTAGTAGAGGGTGTGATAAAAGGAGAGGGAACAACCTATCACTTCACTTTTTACTATAGAACCAACTGAACTTCTATACATTCTGGTTATATCGACATTTAATACTAAGACCAAAGAGGCACTAACCCGTGTTCTTATTTCCTTCGAGTATAGTTTTTTGCCCAAAAGTTGCCTAGCAGAAATTGCTACCCTAGCAAGGCCTTTTGTAATACTGTTTCTTTTTTTGTATTAATTTTAATTCAAAGGGGATCCTGGAAGTCCTATGCACTAAAAAACTTCCAGAATCTGACAGGGGAATTTTTAGTTAAGTCAAAACAATGACCAAAACTAGCGTTAGCCGAGTAACACTGGAACTGAAACTTAGTAGTTCCTTGTAGAACCCCTATTACAACCAGATGTTCAAACTGTTTTGCATTAATTCTTTCAGCCATCCCGCGAATTGGCAGAGCAAACCTGCACACAGATTACAAAATTCAAAAAGTATCTGGAGAATCCTAAGGTGCGCGAGTTACTAGTAGTGGGTGGTGTGAATGTCAAAGACCAGATAAACCAACTCAATTCGGGCATAGACATTGTGGTGGGAACACCGGGTCGTCTTGAAGATTTGATCCAAGGAGGTAAGTTTCACTGCGTAAATAAAAAGTTTTTTTTTTATCATTTACTCATTTTTACATTTATTTGAATCATTTTAACAACAAACTTACTTTAATAGACCACCTAGACAAATACAAACATGCGTCGCCACGCATAATTAACGCCAAAGCTGTAAACCATACTTCATTAAAAATTCAATGTTAACATTACCCTCAATATACATTTTGGAAGTAGCTAAATTTACTAGAAAATACCTACACTTTTTTAAAAAAGCCCAAGATACGCATAACTTAAATACAAGACACAAAAATAGATTATGGCTACCCCCCCCCCTAAATTGTCTATTTTTAAAGCAAGCCCTGATTTCCGGTTTGTAAAAATTTATAACAAAATTCCAACTGCTATAAAATTAATAGAATCAGATTCCATCTATGAAAATAAAATTAAAGAAATACTAATAAATAAATGTTACTATACTGTTCAGGATTTCATGGATGATCGATTTATTGGCATCTAAAAAGTACCTCATAATCTATACATAAATTGTTTTCTAGGGTTTTACGCGAGCACTACACATTGAAATATAACAATGTTTGCGGATCTAATTTGTAAAAACTACTACATTTAAATTTCAATCTCACGGTTTTGGTTTGTGTTATGAGTATGAATATTAAAATGATAATAATGGTAAAATTTTAGTTAGGGTTCATGTTTGACTAAAATGCATGTTTTTAAGAATAATGTTAATTTTAATTTTTTAATTTTAATTTTATAATGATTAATTTTATAATGATTTAATGAAATGTAATAATTTAATGTTTTATCTAATGTGATTTAAAAATAACATAAAAATTTAAAAATAAATGTAATATAAAAATTAATGTAATAATAAGTAATTAAAATAAATGTTAAATATTGTAGTGCCCTAACAGGGTTCATGTCATGCCTATAATGTACCTATAAGTTAATATCTGTACACCTGACGTGAGACAATAAAATTATGAATATGAATATGAATAATAATCGCCAGAAAGAGTTTGAACCAGGTCTCTAATTTTTTGTTATGGCAATTTATTAATGGGAATTTTAATTAAATTTAGTAAAATACCATTTGTGTGTCAAGACTGTAGCAAACGGAAAGTTGTAGTCTTTGCCTACCCTTCCTCTACATTCTATGTATGTGTTATGATTTATAATGATTTATTAACCACAGAGCCGTGTGGTATAGCTCACTAAAAGAGGGGTTGGTGCTCTCGTCCCTTAGGTGTTGTAAAAGGCGACTAATGGACTAAAGACTGCACATACATCCAACAGCATAGAGGCGATGGGCTCACCACCTATAATGCTGAGCACACTATGCAGTTGTAATTTGGTGAAATGTAAACTATGGCACTGCTTTTGCGGTCCTCATTGCCTAGTCTCTGATTAGTTTTGCCGAACTATCGATAGTTGACCTCAAAAATCATCTATAATATCGATAGGCCTATCGATAAAATAGTACTAGGACAAAACTTTCGATAGTATCAATGTTATTGCAATATTCAGCACCATAGTATCGATACTATCAATACTATTGCTGTGTGTCGATAGTATTGACGGTTACGGCGCTATCGATACTATCAAAATTCATTATTATTTACTCAATTTAGGCTAACAATAAATTGAGCACTTACGAATGTCACTATGACATCGGTTCGTAAGTTTAACTATGGGGCGGGAGCCTTGTACTGAGAAGAACCGGCAAGAAACTGAGCAAGGGCATTTCTTTTCTCCCTTTCTTTTACAGCGTTAATACAAATTGGAAAATGCCCTCCCTATCATAGAAGGACATTTTCCATTACAAGATTAAAAAAAAACGTTTAGTATGATTACAAGACAACACAACAACATACAAAAGAATATCTTGTAATAAAAAAAACAGGTATTCCTCAATTTAAAATAAACTTAACAACGTCTTACGTCTTAACAATCGATAGTCTATTGATAGTGGACTATCGGCAACACTATCTCTGTCTAACCCTTTGAGGATAATAGTTGTGAATGTGTGTTTGTTATTTACCACAGGTTATCTAGCCTTGACCCACTGCCGCTTCTTCGTGCTGGACGAAGCAGATGGTTTACTGAAAGCCGGGTACGGCGAGCTGATCGACCGTCTGCACCGGCAGATACCCAAGATCACTTCCGACGGCCGCCGGCTGCAGATGGTGGTCTGTTCGGCTACCTTGCACGCGTTCGAAGTCAAGAAAATGGCGGTGCGCAAGGAGCTTTTTTACATTATCTTTTAATAATAATACTCGACCTCCTTGGTCGAGTGGTTTGTACACCGGTTTTCATGGTGCCGCCATCTCTGAGGTCCCGGGTTCGATTCCCGGTCGGGTTAATATACAAATTATTGTTCTTCTAAATTGTCTCGGGTCTGGGTGTTTTCTATGTATAATAAGTATGTATTAAGGTATTTTAAGTATGTTTATCTGTTGTCTCGTAACCATTTAACGAGTTTCTTCGAAGTTTCTTTTGGGCTAGATAATTCGTGTGTTTGTAGGAAAGATTTATTTTATTTATTTATTTATAATGCTATTTTTGTACTATGCTTTGCATGCTTTATATGCATAGCCCAGCTCAGTGATTGAATTTGGTGCGAGTTTTCTAGATTCGTAATTTCATGGGTACGGATCGGATTCGGATCGGACGTAGTTTGAAACCGATCTAACAGTCTTAGGGCCGATTTTTCAATTGTCAGATAACACTTATTTGTCTGTTAAAGTATAACGCAACCATTTACAAATGTATTGTCATATCATGTCTTTTCTTTCTTTACTGGTGACATTTCAAGTATGTCGCGTAATACTTTATCAGATGGATAAGTTTTATCCGAGAATGGAGAAATCAGCTCTTAGCTACCTAGGTTAGGGTTGCTAGATAGGTAGACGAATAATAATATCAGAGGAAAACCTCGGCAGGCCCCACAACTGAAATTCATGCTTTTTAAAAGAAACTGTTTATTTCTTCCTTGTTTTACAGGAGAGACTAATGCATTTCCCTACGTGGGTGGACTTGAAAGGCGAAGACGCGGTGCCCGAGACAGTCCACCACGTTGTTGTTTTGGTGGACCCCCAGAAGGATCGTCAATGGGAGACGTTGCGCAAGTGAGCTATTCGTAACTTTTTAATATGCTTCATGTACAAACCCACTGGTCAACCTACATAAAACTGATAACTTCCACAATCTCACTCATGTGCAACAGTTTGTTAGTCAGGTTAGAAATACCAGCGCCAGGTTTTGGAATAAATGACGCATTTAATTAAGAATTGGAACGTATGTGATTATGATCGACATGAACTAGAACAATCAGTTTAAACTTTAGACTGAACCTCTAACAGAAGGAAGCATATTGTATGATACAAGAAAGTTGATGATTAGGTAAGGTAGCTTATTTTTCCTGGATGCCTTCGGGGGAAACGGGGATGGCATTCCTCATGGCTTTGCTTCAATGCTTCAATAAAGCAAATTTAGTACTGGCTCATAAAATACTAGATTTTTATACTTTTATTGAATTTTTATTTTCTTTAAATATTTATTATCTAAACAACTGAACTTGTCAAAAGTTAACAAGACATTCATCGACTTACGCGATACAAAGTTCGCCGGGACAGCTAGTTATCTTAATAAAAACTATTGGATAATTCTAAATTATAAACTACTGTAGTGGGTGTAGACTGAATGAAAGTCGATTAGTTTCTCATAATTTATTGAAATTCGATAGTTCTTTTATATCATTGTTAGACAGGGACACAATATACAGCCATTTCATACAACACAAGAAATACAAAATATGTAGGTAGGTAAAAACAAACAAAATCACCTTAACCTGGCGCATGAGAAATTATTAACGTAAATAGCTAACGTTTGAGGTTTGCTTCACCAGTGTGATATGAATGCCGGACGATGCGGAGTACGATGTGTAGATCTATGTATGTAGTAGGTATGCTACACTACCATATCCAACATGATTCATATTTTATTGTTACAACTGTCAAATAGCCAATTATTGCGACAGTAATGCAACAGTTACTTCACACGTGAGTTTGTCAACAGCCACGTCCAAACGGACTCGGTGCACGCCAAAGACAACATCCGCAGCGGCAACACCACGCCGGAGACGCTCTCCGAGGCAGTGAAGATCCTTAAGGGGGAGTACTTAGTACGCGCCATCAGGGAGCACAAGATGGACCGGTGAGCGTCTCGCTTGACATGTACGATTGGGGAATGTCCCGGGCGACCACTTTTCGAATATGCGCTTGCACACGATCTACGCGCACGCTATTACTGCTAGTACCAAGCCAGGCGCACTCCGCGCTTTAAGGGCCTCACACACGATCAGTTCGCCGGCAGGTATCGGCCTGTCTGTTAGTAGTACAATGCACGGGCGGCGGCGGCGGGCAGGCTAGTACTGAAGGGCCCCACACACGATCAGTTCGTCGGCAGGTATCGCCTGTCAGTTAGGTGTATTGTGTTATCCATAGGTCGCTGGTTCATATCCGGCTCGAAGGACCACTTGTTTGTAATAAAATAAGTAGATAAAATTGTTTAAAATATAGATTTTACTAATAAAAAGAATTGTTCGAAATTTTAACAATCTTTGCTAGATAACACGGCCAAGAAGAAGAAGGTAGGGTGATGCCACACGTATAAATTAAAATAGAAAAAGTGAAATATTGCAAGTATAAAAAATATAAAGCTGCTATAAAATATAAAGTAACTATTCATGTTCATGTTGTACTGAACAAAATGACTTTGGCGGAGTGCATCTTGTGTACTTGTACTATTATAATATATTCTATGCTAGTACACACGCCCGCGCCACGTACGTACACAGTCAGAATGGAGCGCAAGCAACTACTGGCAAAACGTGGTCGATAGGGAAGTTCCTTGTATATTGATCCTTAAAGCCCAAACCATAAAGTTCAAAATTTTTGTCTGTTGCAAATTATGTCAAACTTCTAACTGTAACTATACTAATAGATCTAAATGAAACACTTTTTACGGATCAAAATTCGCGTTTAATTTACTACATTACATAGTTTTTTATTCCTGACGTTTCGAACCCTTGACACGGACCTAGTACGACGATGTAGACGAAACGTCAGGAATACATAAACCTTAGAAAACAATAGATAGATAGATTATTGATTACGGGCGTTAGCAAACTATTTACTTTTCTTATATAGTTCAAAGTGAATAGGCTGCTTCTGGGCAAGCTCGCCCTATTGTCGGCCTCTTCTTAATCCTACGGATAAGAATGTGGCCAAGAGCAAGCCCATCTATTATAAAAAAGCTATTTCTATGGCAGTTATTTTTTTGTATAATGTAATTTTTTTGCCCACCTACCCGCACAGTGCTGACGTGGTGGGTTATGGCTTATTTTCCCATGTGGCCTTCCTGTTAGCTTCAGTGGGACGTTTATAAGCTAACGATGACAACTCATTTGTACATCCACCAGGGCTATACTCTTCTGCCGTACGAAGCTCGACTGCGACAACCTAGAGCGTTACCTGAAATCCTTCGGCAAGGAGTTCACATGCGTCTGCCTGCACGGCGACCGCAAGCCGGCGGAGCGCAAAGGCAACCTGGAGCAGTTCAAACAGGCCAACGTGAAATACCTCATCTGTACTGACGTGGCAGCAAGAGGAATCGACATTTCCGGACTTCCGTTTAGTGAGTACATATCAACAACCTCTTTTAAGGGTTCGTGGGTACAGAAATACAAAAAGAAAGTTGTACGTAAAATACCTCATCTGCACCGATGTAGCGGCCAGGGGAATCGGCCTATCGAGACTGCCGTTTAGTAAGTACATTTTATCTAACGTCTAGGTTTTTGGCAAGGAGTTTACGTGCGTCTCCCTGCACTATACTTATAGCATACTGAGCGCAAAGGCAACCTAAAGTAATTTAAACGGCCTAACGTAAAATACCTCATCTGTACTGTCGTGGCGGCTGGCCGCCGGCTGGCCGGCTGGTCGCCGATCCCGATATTATGTCGATTCCTCTGGAGGAATCGACATAATATATCGGGATCGCCGTTTAGTGAGTACTTTTAAATATGGGGTCTTTCAAACAAGGCGGGAAGAGGCACTTTTTGGGCCGGCAAGATGAGGCAACTAATGCTTCGTTTTGTGAACGCTTAATTGGTCTTCGCGGCTGGACTCTATTTCCACTTAACATCAGGTGGAGTGGAGAGCTAGGTATATAAAAAACCTTTTTCAAGTTGGTAGTTTTCAGTTGTCAGTGTTGGTCTTCTCTCATAAGGGGATGAAAGCAAAGATTTTAGATTATAGATAGAGATTATAGATAGTCATTTTCCCTGGGGAGGTAGAATAGGATGGGGTTGCCCAAAACATCCCGTTGGGTCGACGTGCGAGAGGGTGGATCGGCAGGCCCCACTAAAATAAGAACTATCCGAGCTAGATAATTGATCTGCGTGTGGGATTATTTATCATAACTCACATACGGCGCACAAACCTGGTCTTTGACACTTCAGCGGAAGTCCAAGCCCGAGGTTTGTCAGCGTGCCATGGAGCGCAGCATTCTTGGGGTCCGTCTACAACGCTGCGCGCCAAAACTAAAATCATGGACGTTACCCAAAAGGCCGCTATGCTGGGATTGGGCTGGACACTTTGCCGCATGTCAAACGAAAGATGGGCGAAAAGAACAACAGAATGGGTCCCATTTAATGCCAGACGACATCGCGGCAGACCAAAAGGCGAAGATGGCGTGACGAGCTTGACTCCTACAAAAATAGTGGCCCGTAGTAGCAGAAGACAGAGTTGTGTGGAAGAAGGAGAGGAAGACCTTTACCCTGCAGTGGGACAAATTGGGCTAGATATAATAATCATGATCATCATCATCAGCCTACGTCCCACTGTTGGGCACAGGCTTCCCACGTGGACAATAGCACGTGGGGATATAGGGCCATAAGCACAGACCACTTATCCCATAGACGTCGCTTTCAGCGAGTTTTACTAAAAGATGCAATCGTAAAAATTCAGCGGGGTGCGGGGGTGTAACTCTGGCTGTGATTGGATATTTAAAGGTCAAACTAGTGACACGTAACACACCATTATCAAATGTATTCGAATTAGTAATGTGGTAGGAGTCGGTATTGATATCGATGGATTTTTTTCGTACTTGATGATTAATATAACGGTGTTAATAAGTTAATAAGAAATTCTTCTTATTTAATAGGTACTAACTTTTATATCGATAGATATTATATTTTGTCAATCAATCTGTTTGCCATAATCAGTTACGGAGTAGTTTAAAAAAATAAATATGTATTGGCCGGTTTTTCAAAGGTCAGGCAAAACTTATTTGGTGGTTAGAGTTAATACAACCATTTTGAAAATGTTTTGTCATAATATCATGTCATTCATTGTTTTACAAGACATTTTTAGATTGGTCGCGTAATATTTTATCAGACGGATAAGTTTAACGATTAAGGCGCTTGTATCTTGGACTGCTAAATGTAAAACATATCTCTAACAAATCGGTATTTGTACTTGGTTGGTTAATTGCTTGATGTTTTATAGTTTTATTATTGGAGAGAGAACTATCGGAGATATGCATATCTGAAGTCGTTGGTATTTCTTGATAATTTTGAGTAAAATCCTGCAACAACAAGTATAATGAAAGTTTTAAACGTATCATTAAAAATAGAAGTTAGATTAGATTAGATCTTTATAGGCTGGTACTTTAAGTGACAAAGAAGATATCATCGATGGTCTATGCTGTAAGGTGCTAACTGGCCTCACTGGTGAACAATATGAAGTTTTGGCTGAAGCAAATTCACCTTGTGAAGAACCCTAAAACATTAAAAAAGGTTAATATGAATATTCACCTAGTCGCATTATATTAAAATGCATATTTAAATTGTAGGTAGTAGGTAAGTACTTCATAGTTAGTTACTTAGCAAATTGAACATAATTACACACCACAGTTGGAAGCATAAGCGTGGGTTCAGCATTACTAAACAACAGTCGCCGCTTTTTCATTAGTTGATAACTATCCGCGGCAAAATGTCGTGAGCATATAACGCTATATTTGCTTGGAAACCAATTTTCGTGTTGTTTTGTAGCTTCTATCCATTTTATTTTTAAGTTTGGGCATTACGGAAACCTATTACAACAAAAGTTAGTTATCTTTAAATAATAAATTAAAATAAAGAAGTTAAAACAAAAAGCATAGAATATATTGATAAAAACATAATAATAATTTTAAACCAACTAAAACTGATTATACAATGCCAATAACAACCTAAAAAACTTTACTTTTAGTACTTATACACAAAAGCTTCGGTTCGGTTACGAAAACTCGAGGTATAGAAATGATATTTTGCTAGAAATTGCTAACGTCAACATTACATTTATGTGAAAGCTTCTAATTGTTATATTTGAATTTACTAAAATACACCAGCGAATTCGATTTCGTTCTCATAACCGAAAAATGTCATAATGGTATAAGAAAGTTCTAAACTTAATAAAAATTTATCGACAAGTTGATAGGTTCTAACTTGGGCAACACTCACCAAAACAGAGGGAGATAGTGCTTTATACCTCGGACCAAATATCACAATGGACAGAGTCTTTGGATTTTTAGCATGTCCGTCTTTTGTAAGTGTGCAGCTTTCTATCTGTACAAGTGTGCGTGACTGAGGATGTGACTAGTATATCGATATAATCACTTTAATGTGGTGTGTACCTAGTTCGTTATTAGGTTTACCCTTTAGACCCTACACGTGACCCCTGGGTGGTGCTAAATGAGTGACACTGACTGAGTGGTAGAGCCACGCTGCGTTGCAGCACGCATTAGACCGGCTCGCCCGGCGTAAATACCACCCTAATATCCGGCGTGAAATAATAGCCCTTGGTGCTGTTGTGTTTCGTTCGGCCAGTGAGGGTTCCGGAGGCCTTCCCCCCCCCCCCCCCCCCCTCACAATTCCTATTCCTTTCGTAAACTTATTCCTTCCTTAAAGGCCGGCAAGGCATCTGCGATTCCTCTGGTGTTGCAGGTGTTGCAGGAGATTACTCTCAATAAGGTGATCCGCCTGCTCGTTTGCCTCCTTCTATTATAAAAAAAATAATTTGTGTAGTAAAGTGAAGAGCAATACATTTTACTATTCATATTCCCGCCCATATTATTAAGATTCAAATTTGAACTAAGACTGTAAAATTTTTACTGTAAAAAAAAGATTTTTCATAATGCTTGGAACAGAGGCTTGAATATTTTGTAGGCTCCCAGTTATCACGTCTAATAGCTTTAACCCATTCACGTCTTATTTCCGGCCATATTTGGGAACCTAAAAAAAGAATAATAAAAAAAATATTAGTAATATCGATAAAGCTTCGATACACAAATACGTACATCACTAATCATAATGCCAAAAACAAAGCCTTTAAATTACATTTAATTAAGGTTTAAAACCTGATTCTTATGAATAGTGTACGATATAGTATGATTTAAAATTAGAAAAAATTAATGCTTTGCCGTTTTTATTATTAAAAAACTTATAGTAAAGCATACATATTGTGGGAAATCACTAACGTATGAAATGATAATTCCTGGTCTTTCACACCTCATTTTGTTGTTCTTGATGAACAATAAACAGCTGAACAAGACATTATGTCAATTGTATATTACACAAATAACACAAACACTAAGATTTCTTAATATTTCACTATTATTTCGCACAATCCAGCAATGTTTTGACCGAGTAGTCGGTCATGAAATGACACGTCTCACACCGACAGTGCGTGGCTGCCAAACGTACATTCACTATCTCTTTTACTCATATCACACTACAGTCATACAGACAGAGATACAAATACTTTACTTTGATACACGTATGTAAAAGCGGCAACGTCGTAAGACTCTGTCCATGTAATATTTGGTCCGAGCTTTATACATTTACAACAGAATGAAAGGGACTTATTAAAAGACATCAACGCGTGCATTTTTCTTAATTTATAATTGAATTTTTACACCAATTTAAAATTTATCCTTTTACGTCATAAAATTGTACTTACCGATGAAATGATATATTATCTTTTTGTAAGCTAGAAGTGGTGCTCCACTTTCCACACAATCTTACAGCGCAATACGGCATATTTATATTAATAATAGATTTTTGGATTTTAGCGTGCCGCGGCGCTGTCAAACTATGACTGAATCTAGGTTTGGGGGCGTGTCACTTACATATGCAATGGATTACATATGTAGTATGAGTGACGTTACCCTCGTATGCGGAGTCTATGGGATAAGTGGTCTGTGGCCATAAGTTATTTATACAACATGCTTATTCTGATGATGATGATGGTTGATACGTTGCCGCGTTGTGCCATTGCAGTGATCAACGTGACGCTGCCGGACGAGAAGTCCAACTACGTGCACCGCATCGGGCGCGTTGGGCGCGCCGAGCGCATGGGGCTGGCCATTAGCCTCGTGTCCTCGGTGCCCGAGAAGGTACTCCATTTATTTATTTAAAAATAGCTAACGAGACAATATTTTTTTTAAATTTATTTCATGACCATAAATGCTAGTCCTTCAGACGTAATATTAGAGTTCATTGATTATGCTTAAACTGATGATGATGTGTGATGATAATATGAACGTTTAATGCTAAATTATATTCCCCCAAACCCATTGAGTTCCAGTAAAGATGTGGGACTTTACTGAATCTCGCACGGACTTCTTGAGAGAATTTGAAAAGTGATGTTGCACAGTTTTGTTTGATTTGCCAACACTCATGCACGTTCACGAACACTAAATAATAGTAAATAACCCACCATTATTTCACATTAATACTCGACAAAACACAAATTATAGAAAATAAAAAAAAACTGCAGACATGACGCTTCACTTTCCCGCCAAGAAGTCCACGAGACGTGACAATCATCATCATTGCCCTTTGCGTCTATATTTCATATTAATTTAATCACTTTTTTGGTAACATAGCCGACGATATATAGTGCAACATATTATGACAGACATCGCTTTTGATGCCTAAATAGACCGATGCAAAAGCGGCATGGTCCACCACATGCCATAGAGAAAAGGCTGTGCAGAACTACTTTGATGTCGCCTCTGTCTTTAACAAGAACATACACAAGAAAAATGCATTGGTACACTTCTGGGCTCTATATTTCACTAAAGACTTATTTTTGATATTTTTGAGATGTATGTTGTATTTATTGTCTATGTACAAGTAGCAGCGTTTTTGATGACTGCTACTTGTGGCCACTTTGGGAAATAATCAAAATATGGGTATCGTTAGGTGTGGTACCACGGCGAGTGGTGTTCGTCGCGCGGCCGCAACTGCTGGAACACGAATCTCATCGACGACCGGCCCAAGGGCTGCTGCATGTGGTACAACGAGCCTCAGGTGATTATATGGAGTTTTTTTTTAAATAAACGGCTAAAGCGAAGGCTTTGTCTGGCAACATAGCCGAAGCATAAAATGTAAAAAACCACTTAATTATATTTTTGATTTGATTTAAAATTATGTTACTGACAAACTTACGTACGTTACGTATGGATATGAGTGTAGTAACCACGGAGCAAAAACAAAGAGGAGGTGTTGTAACAACTTTTTTCATAAATAATAGTGTCTCAGCTGCGCGGGTTGCGGGGGGAGTCCAAATAGGAGAAAACCATCTAGTGGCCAGTAGCCAAAGCAAGTACCTACCTAATTTACGAGATTAGCAGAGTTGTCATAAAAGTTCTGCTATATTTCACTAGATGTCGTGTATGTCGAAACTTTATTTGATGAAGTATAAATTTAATTTAAATATTACTTACGAGTGGAAAGATATGTTTATTCCGTTTAATCTCGTTTTATCCGTGTAACTACTACACGATACAACACAGCACTTCATGCTAACAAAAAGTTTGGGTCGCAAATTTTTTATAATTCTTTAAAAGACTGAATAAGCCACGAACAACCTATTCGCCAGCCAACGAGAGTTGTACTGACGAAAGCGACACCTGGTCGTAAGTAGTTCAACTACGGTGTGACGTCAGGACTACATTGATAGTTGCTGGACTACATTGATTGCAACACCTCCTCTTTGTTTTTGCTCCGTGGTAGTAACTTATTAATTGTTGTAATATTTTTTTTATAAATGTGTATTGTATGATTCGGTAACAACTTTTTTTTTTATATTAATTATTGTAAATATTGTTACTTCTTTAGAGCTGTGGAGTTTCTTGTGCCCATTTTTCTCCACTACTAAAAAAATACGTCCTGAATAGGTAGGCTAAAAAATATTTTGGACAATTCAAAAGTGGTTATTTTAGGTAACCGTAGGTCTCATTGAACAAAAATTACTTGTGTTGCTTGTCATAGACTTCTGACGAAATTACTTTTAAGCTGTAGAATAATTTTATATTAACTCACATCTTACAGCAACGATAGAGGCTTTAAAAGGCTTTACGTACCTTTCAAAGCAGGAAAGAGCTCGAAGTATTTTACCCGGCAATGAGTATGAATCTCCATTTTCAGTACTTGGCGGACATAGAAGATCACTTGAACATCACTATTCAGCAAGTGGAGCCCGACATGAAAGTTCCGAGCAACGAATTCGACGGCAAAGTGGTGTACGGCCAGAAGAGGAAGCAAATTGGCACTGGCTATCAGGTATGTTGCGATTTATAATTCATCATCAACAATCAGTAGGTATGCACCCACTGCCTACCTTTGTACACGGCACATAAAGCATTCTTTGTAAAATATAGACTGAACTAACATTTTCATTTACTGAAATATCGGCTTAAAGAGCAGGTTTACAACTTAGATTAAAAAGTAAAAATTTTAAGTTTGGTCTTATTTTATTATGAGTGCGATAAGTCGGTCATGTTCTGTGGTTTTGCCAGGAGCCAGGAGTTGCCAGCTGTAACAGTTATTCATTACATAGTATAAAATAAAGGACTTCTTGGCGGTAAAGTGAAGCGTCATGTCTGCAGTTTTGTTTTATTTTCTAAAATTTATGTTTTTTCGAACATTAATGTTAAATAATAGTGGATTATTAACCGTTAAGTGTTTGTGAACGTGCATGAGTGTTGGCAAATAAAACAAAACAGTACAACATCACTTTTCAAATTCTCTCAAGAAGTCCGCGTGAGACCTCGGTAAAGTCCCACATCTTTGCTGAGGACTCAAAAGGGTTTGGGGGAACATCATTTATCATTCATCATCTTAATCACCACTCATTATCATCAAAGGAAAAAAAGAAAAAAAACTAATGACGAGGCAGTCTCTGACCTTAGCCTATTCCTTCACGGAACAAATATAAAAAAAGTATAAAATAAAGTCGCCGTTTTCCTGTCTGTGTATCCGCTTTCAGAAGAACTTAACCACTTTTTTCACTAATAGAAAGAGCGATAAAGGAGGAAGATTTGTAAATATAATTTGTAGACATTTTGTTTAAATTATGGCAAAGCAGAGTTGTTCAAGTTAGCGCGGGTGTAGTCGCGGACGGGCCGCTAGGTCTAATCAATAAATAATATTCCACGGTAACGTCTTGGATTCGTTTTCCGTATCGACGTAAATTATAAGTTAGTACTCGAGTTGAGTACAACTCTATACAGCGTGTATCAAGCGGGGCTAGCCTTAATCCAGGGTTTCAAATTATCCCTAGTGTAGACCCTTTCTATAAATACCCTAGTAAGATAAGCTCAATTTAGTTTGGATTTGCATTTACAAACAAAGTTAATCTGTGTCCATGTCTACAGCTTCCTCATTCGACATAGAGAAATTCTAAGCATGCCATATTTTTGTGCATATTATGTGCTATCAGACGTTTCAGTCCTAATTTTTGTGCCACCACAACTTCGTTACTATGAGTTGTTTTATGTGTGTAAGCTGGAGACACGTGTCACCAGCTCGCACACGCCCGTTAAGACAAACCAGTGAGGTTAGGGTTTTGGACTATAGCTAGAAATTTTGTGCATAATTTGTGCACTAGGAACAAAAAAAACTAACCATAACACTCAAATACTGTTGAAACTACGATCAAAAAACTGTGTGCGAGCTGGAGACACGGGTCTCCAGCTCGCACAGCTGTATCTTCGTAATTGTTCAAGCTACGGTTATGAATTATACCTCAAAATTTTGTGCAGAATTTGTGCATAAGGCACAAAAATTTTTAAAACTTTAACTCAAAAGGTTTTTGAGCTACGAACCGATAAGTATGTGTAAGCTGGTGACACGTAACACGGGCTAACACATGGTGAATTATTGTAACTGTATAAGATAGCGCTTCGTTTTAAAGATCAAATAATACGTTATAATTTGTGCACACACGAGGCAAAATTTCAAATCTCTGGGCCTCTTACTTTATAAATTATAAGCCAAAAACTGTTTTCCCGCCAAAAAATTCAAAATAATGGCTCGGAAGCGGCTAAACGCGCCGTTGCCGTTCCGTGCGCTACACTATTGCCACTTTTAGACTAGGAGCCGTCTGTTAAAGCGATGCGTGACGCGACTAATTTAGTTTTACAATAGGCAGGTACCTAATAACCTACCCTACTTTTTATTTTAGATATCTCACACACGAATGTCTTAGTTATTTTTTGTTGTTGAGACAATTAAATAATTAGATTTGGCATAATGATAAACATTATGGAGGAGTGCAGAACGACAAAATGGTGGAATACTTGAGCCTAATTCGATAAAGCACGGATGCTTTCCAGCAAAGTAATCGCTATCGACCGTCACAGAATAAATTTTAACCATTGAAAGTAATTTATTTTAATATTAGATTGTATTACTTCCTGTACGAGCGAGCTCCTACAGCTCACATTTCGCTGGCGCGGATTACATTAAACATAATGTATTGTCACATTTTTAGTGCTAATAAAGACATTGGATTGAGCGTACGTGTTTACCTCTCCACAACATTACCTTACAGACGGCACTCCGTCAAACTTACCAAATCACACCAACAGCATACAAGCAGCTACGTACGGGTTGGGGCCCGTACATTTGGTCCTTCGAGCGTTAGCAGTGTGACTAGCGTCGTACTACGGTTGCGTTCGGTCTGCTGGCCATCCACAAGCGGAAATCACCAGATCAGATTGAGAAGCGCTTTACGATATCGTAGTAAGGCTAATGTTACACAGCGAACAACAGCGACAGTGATACACAGTTTACTAAATCTGACTGAAGCAATCTTCTACACATTTTACCACAATGGAAGGACTACTTCAGCGTCAGAAGATCATTTCTGAAACTATTCAGAAAATCAACATAAACATCAAGAAAGATTCTGCAAGTCGCAAGACCGTCGACTACATTGACAAGCGGCTGGAATCTCTTCAAAATTTATGGCGTGAGTTTGATGAAAACCATAACATTTTACTTAAATACGAAGATAAAACTGATACTTATTTTACAATGAACACTTACGAGATGATAAAACATCAATACGAAACCACATGTTCGGGGTTAAGAAGCGTGATCCCTGGGTCGTCAAGTTCTGAAGGAGCAGACCAAGCAGCAGGAAGTGGAAAAATAGTTCGTGCCTCCGACGAAAAAGGAATGATGTCGAAAAGTGACGAATTAATAAATCAACAACATACAAACTTTAGAGCTTTTATGAGAGTTATCAAGAACACCGCCATCATGGATATCTCCGAAAAGTGGGAAATACAAGATAAGCTTCAGATGCTTCAACAGCGATGGAAAACCATTGATGAAATACATTGGCAAATTGACAACCTACTCATAGGCTCCGATTTGGACTATGAACAAGAGTATGCAAAACATGAAACAATCTATGAAACTACAAAAAAGGAATTGAATCATAAATTACTTTCTACTGCCCATCTATACCAATCAATCCCGCAAATGGAAATACCTTGTTTTTCTGGTAATTACACACAGTGGCCGACTTTCATGGATTTGTACGCAGAAGCTATCCACAACAACCCTACATTAACAAAAACACAGAAAATGCAACATTTAAAAGGAAAACTTCGTGGCGAAGCTGAAAGGTTGGTCCAACATCTAAACATATCTGCCGAAAATTATGATACCTGCTGGGAGATCCTCACTCACAGGTACAACAATGTACAACTTCTATTTACTAAGCAAATCCAATTATTTATGAACCAACCATCAATCCACAAACACAGTTCAAATGAGTTGAAACGACTTCATGATATCAGTATGGAAACCATTAATGCAATCCACAATCTAGGAGTTGATACTTCGTCGTGGGACCCTATTTTGGTACACATTTTAACAGAAAAAATGGACCCCGACACCTACACAGCATACATGGAAGCCCGACAGACACCAAGGTCACTACCATCGTATAAAGAACTAATGGGATTTTTGGAAAGCAAGTTTACAGCATTGGAACCTATATCTAAGAAGATTACGTCATCTACTTCCGGGAAAAACGAACAGAAACTACATTATCGGCAAAATCAAGAATTTTCGTCAAAATCATTACAACAGACTCAAGGTTTCAAGAGGCTTTCACCTTAAATATTCCATGCCACTACAGAGAGAACTTGCCCCATATGTAAATCAAATCATTTATTGATTTACTGTAAGGAATTTCAGAACATGGCAACGGAAATTAAATTAAGTTCAATGTCGCAATATGACATTTGCCAAAACTGCATGTATTGATTGCCACAATGGAAAACAATGCAATTCAAACAAGCGGTGTCGGGTTTGTTACAATGCGCATCATACGATACTACATGATATTTTCCATGTACAGGACAAAATAATACGCTCGAACTCGACACCTACAAGTACAAAGCAAGCGCCGAGTACTATGCCGCGCAAGTCCCACCACGTGGCTGGGAATAGCGAAGTTTTACTTGCCACCGTGGAAATAAACGTGAGAACCCGCGATGGTACCTTGATAAAACTCAGAGCCTTACTAGATCAAGGTTCACAGATCAACCTAATAACAGAGGCTGCAGCACAACGCCTGGGCCTTCCGCGACGTAAACAAAATGCTACTGTGTCCGGAATTGGGATTGTTGGCAACCAGACAAGAGGGACCGTATTGTTGGAATGCGAGTCCGTGTATGGCGACTACACATTTACTACAGAAGCAATGGTAATGCCGAAAATGCTTAACAATCTCCCAAATTACACGTTCAAACGACAAAACTGGCCTCATTTACACCATGTTAACCTAGCGGACACAAATTACAATGTCTCGCGATCAGTAGATATTTTATTGGATGCAGGAATTTACGCACAAATTGAATGGATGGGATATTGCGAGGACCCACACAAGCGCCCATAGCCCAGCAAACAAGGTTGGGATGGGTTTTACTGGGCAACATACAAACGTTCAACTGTCACGCAGTAATCAATAATATCGAAGAAATTTCAAGATTTTGGGAATCTGAAGAAATATCGGAAAACACAAAAACATTAACACGTGAAGAAGAGTACTGCGAACAATTATATACAAATACAACATTTAGAAACACTGAAGGAAGATACGAAGTACGAATTCCCATGAAAAATAATTTTGAAAAAAATTTGGGAGTATCGAAAGGGCAGGCGATAGCCCAATTCAAACAATTGGAAAGGCGTCTAGCCAAAGATGATAATTTATCCGGCGCTTATAAAAACTTCATACACGAATACTTAACGCTACAACATATGAAGGAATGCAAATCACCACGAGATCCATGCTGCTTCCTTCCACATCACGGAGTAGTAAAACCGGAGTCAACTACAACACAACTTCGCGTGGTATTCAACGGGGCCAACAAGACTAAATCGGGTTACAGCCTCAACGACCTGATGGAGTGTGGGCCCAACCTACAACAGGATATACAAGCAATGATTTTTCGCTGGAGAAAATATCAGTACGTCTATACAGCGGATATAGAGAAATTTTACAGACAAATTCTAATTCAAGAAACAGATCAACATATACAAAAAATAGTGTGGCGTGACACAGTTGATGACGTCATTAAGGAATATCAACTTTGTACCATAACGTACGGTACAAAAGCGGCCCCCTACTTAGCGATGCGCACCATCAAACAGCTGATCATGGATGATGGCTGCCAATATCCACTCGCTGCTGACATTCTCACCAATCAACTCTTCACCGATGATATCTTGGCCGGCAGCAATGATGTGGATACAGCACTAAAGATGCGCTATCAACTTATCAACATGTTGAAAGGGGCTGGCTTCAATCTACGAAAATGGGCTAGCAACGACTCAAGATTATTGCAAGACTTAGATCAAAATCTATTAAATCAAACCATGCTCGATTTTATACACGCCGAAACAAACAAAACACTTAGTATCAGATGGAACCCGCGCACGGATCAATTTACATTCCGACATACCGTGAACATTGAAGATAAAAATAGAACAATAACAAAGCGAACATTGTTATCAGATTTAGCAAAAATCTACGCTCCGTTGGGCTGGCTATCTCCAATTACAACAAAGGCAAAAATAATATTTCAACAAGTCTGGAAGTTAGCAACAGGCTGGGATGACCCTCTACCATACAGTATACAAAAGGAGTGGGAATCATTTATAATGGAACTTGACTGCATTAATAATATAACAATTCCACGCTGGATGGGAAACGCAGGCAAACTCATTGAGCTACATGGCTTCTGTGATGCCTCAGAGAAGGCATACGCAAGCGTCATCTACTGCAAAAGTGAAGATCACAATGGCCAACAGATAATCAGAATGATAGCCGGAATATCAAAACTTGCACCACTAAATAAATCAATATCATTGCCCAGACTAGAGCTATGCGGGGCACTGCTATTGTCAAGACTTATGAAAAAGGTCATAGACTCATTGAACATTGAGACAGGCCAAGTCAAAATACAAGGCTGGACTGACTCAATGGTTGTGTTGGGGTGGCTGCAAGGCGACATTGGACGTTGGAAGACCTTTGTGGCTAACCGTGTTGCAATCATTCTAAACAGCATTCCGACGGCCTGTTGGAAACATGTTCGGTCCGAGGACAATGCCGCAGATGGCGCTACCAGAGGACTGTCGCCATCTCAGCTACTCACTCATTCTCTGTGGTGGGAGGGTCCAAAATGGTTAATAGATAACAACAGAATAACACAACTATCAACAGACCAGGGGATCCCAACTCCAACAGAAGAGAAAAGACTAAATGTGTGTGTTATTAACTGCAAACCGGAAACAACATTAATAGAGACACTTCTCGAGCGTTATAACTCTATGGAACGAGCTACGCGCGTACTAGCGTGGATATCACGTTTCATTCACAACTTGCGAAGTAGAGATAACAGAGCAACATTGAAATTAACATTGAATGATATAACAATGGCCCATAACTACATAATTAGGGCTGTACAACATAAACATTATCACATGGACATTGAACAACTATCAAAGAAAAACAAACTACAGTGTAAAAGTCAACTTTTGAGTCTGAATCCTTGGCTTGACGAAAATGGAATATTAAGAGTAGGTGGCAGACTTGCACACTCTCAGCTGAGCACTGAAAACAAACATCCAGCAATCATTCCCTTCACCGATGATATCTTGGCCGGCAGCAATGATGTGGATACAGCACTAAAGATGCGCTACCAACTTATCAACATGTTGAAAGGGGCTGGCTTCAATCTACGAAAATGGGCTAGCAACGACTCAAGATTATTGCAAGACTTAGATCAAAATCTATTAAATCAAACCATGCTCGATTTTATACACGCCGAAACAAACAAAACACTTGGTATCAGATGGAACCCGCGCACGGATCAATTTACATTCCGACATACCGTGAACATTGAAGATAAAAATAGAACAATAACAAAGCGAACATTGTTATCAGATTTAGCCACAAAGGTCTTCCAACGTCCAATGTCGCCTTGCAGCCACCCCAACACAACCATTGAGTCAGTCCAGCCTTGTATTTTGACTTGGCCTGTCTCAATGTACGGGCCCCAACCCGTACGTAGCTGCTTGTATGCTGTTGGTGTGATTTGGTAAGTTTGACGGAGTGCCGTCTGTAAGGTAATGTTGTGGAGAGGTAAACACGTACGCTCAATCCAATGTCTTTATTAGCACTAAAAATGTGACAATACATTATGTTTAATGTAATCCGCGCCAGCGAAATGTGAGCTGTAGGAGCTCGCTCGTACACTTCCCATGGTTAAATGTAAATAAATAAATAAAAATAAATGTACTTTATGGTGATCGATGACTTTGCGATTAGTCTGCTGGGGCATCCCAATGTAATGCTAGGGCCACATTATCGCGCTAGCGCGAAGATTTGCGTTTTCGCGACACGTCTGGCCAAACACTTCGCGTTAGCGCGTTGTATCATGGCGTTGCCGCGCCGCGCTGTTGGTAAATTGCCGCACATCAAGGATTTTGTCGCGATAATGTTCGTGCGGCCACATTTCCTTCGCACACTTTAGTTGACTGCTAGACAACTAGAGGTGTGAACGTGTTGCAAATACGACTATCGATATTATTCTGTTTCGATAATTATGGATTGGAGTAACGATAAAGTATTAAAAGTAATACAATATTACGAATTAATAATTAATAAAAATAATAAAGATGCAATAAATAGTAATTATTTGCCGACATGTAATAAAGCCCAATCACCTCTTCCATTTTTTCCGATAAAATTAGGAGTAAGCGATACAAATCGTATAAGGTTACTGAAACGTATTTATTGCATCAATATCGTCAAATCCGATATCGATGCGTTCTGAAACTATACCTATTTTGGAAAACACTATATCGCGTCAGGAATGCGGTGTGCGTTGAGATCACTATATTGTACGTGATCGAATTCAAGAATATTGTACCGTATCCCTGATATTTATTGAGTTATTTGTAGTATTAATCTGTAGTTTTTAACAAACAAATGTGCTTGTAAAAGTTTAATAAAATAAAATTATTATAAACGTTCGATGCGTTCTGAAACTATATATTGGAAAAATACACGATATTGCATGAATTTTTAATAGTCCGTAGATATGGTCGATACTGTTATCACCGATATTAAATTTATGTAGCTATAGTTTAACACTTTGCAAGCGGGCATTTTATGACGCGCATCTTCCTGTGCGCCGGCCTTTTTCGTCATTATTGTAAATTCTATAGAAAAAGAACTATAATAAAAATTAATTTAATTGTGTTCTATCTAATCGTTCTGCTGCTTACCTATACTAACCTCCAGTTATGGCTTCTTTATGTAGATGTTGTCCATCCGCAGTAGATCACCTAGATTCAATAGTAGGCGTACCTTTGTTATCTTATGAGTAAGTACCTAAAGTTATTTTCAAATGCTATTAAGTAGGTAGATGTTAAATTTTATATGTACCTATTTCAAACCCAATCCACAGATAACGAAAAAAAAGATACTTTTATTACTTTTAATAAAGCTATTTCAAATTTTTATTTTACCAGTAGTAAGTAATTCTTACTTTTTCTATTTACAAGTTAAAAAGTTTGCAAGTTACCAATTCTTCTATGTGTTGATAGCTGACCGACCCCTTGTCAGAATGGTTGATGGTTTAGTTATCGTAGCGTAGTAACTGTTTTTTAGTTAACGTGCCATAACTAAAAATTCTTCATCTCCTATGGGAGTAGTTGTCAAGACGAATCAAACGAGCGCAAACTCGATGGGGTTGTGTGGTATTATTATAAAGTTCCTGTGTCCTTTTTCCGGCTCCATCATCAGACCCTGAACACTATTTCTCGATAAAGTACTCGTCAAGGCGATTCAAACGACCCCGAACTCGTTGGGGTAGCATGGTTTTATTATAGAGTTCCTGTGGGCTTTTCCGGCTTCATCATCAAACCCTAAACACTATTTTCCAACAGAGTACTCGTCAAGACGATTCAAACGAGCCCAAACTCGATGGGGTTGCATGGTTTCAATACCGAGTTCCTGTGGCCTTCTTCTGGCTCCATCATCAGACCCTGGACCCTTTTTTCTAACAGAGTATTCGTCAAGATGAATCAAACGAGCCCAAACTTGATGGGGTTGCATGGTTTCAATACTGAGTTCCTGTGGCCTTCCTTCGGGTTCATCATCAGACCATGGACCTCGTCTAGTCGTCTCCCGTCAGAGTGCTCATCAAAAGTAATCAAATGAGCCTGAATGGGGTTTCATGGTTTTCTTACAGAGATCCTGTGGCCTTCTTCCGGCTGAATCATCAGATCAGCTCAATAACACCATAATATTGCATTGTCATCCTGTTCTGACCTATGTTCAAAGTTGCAAGTCTAGCTCATCGGGAAGCTAGTATAAAATCGTTTGCATTTGTCGACAAATAAATAAACAAATAAACGAGAAAGCTACCTACCTACCTAATAAAAACGTGGTAATAAAAACATACAGGCAGACTAATTTTATCACTACATATCATATTAATGAGGTTATTGTAAATACTTAAAACTAAGCATAGCGATATTTTATGAACATTCATAAATAAAATAGACTGCTTTTATTTTAAATTAACCAATTTCCTATATCAGCAGTCTCCTAGTCTAAAATTCTCGGTATAGAAACGAAACGATCGAGAGCGCAAATTAAAATGACACTAAATTAAGCTAGCTCTCAAGTTCAAACTCGATTGCAATAGTGTAGCGCACGGAACGGCAACGGCGCGGTCGGCGCGCGTTTAGCCGCTTCCGAGCCATTATTTTGAATTTTTTGGCGGGAAAACAGTTTTTGGCTTATAATTTATAAAGTAAGAGGCCCAGAGATTTGAAATTTTGCCTCGTGTGTGCACAAATTATAACGTATTATTTGATCTTTAAAACGAAGCGCTATCTTATACAGTTACAATAATTCACCATGTGTTAGCCCGTGTTACGTGTCACCAGCTTACACATACTTATCGGTTCGTAGCTCAAAAACCTTTTGAGTTAAAGTTTTGAAAATTTTTGTGCCTTATGCACAAATTCTGCACAAAATTTTGAGGTATAATTCATAAACGTAGCTTGAACAATTACGAAGATACAGCTGTGCGAGCTGGAGACCCGTGTCTCCAGCTTGCACACAGTTTTATGATCGTAGTTTCAACAGTATTTGAGTGTTATGGTTAGTTTTTTTTGTTCCTAGTGCACAAATTATGCACAAAATTTCTAGCTATAGTCCAAAACCCTAACCTCACTGGTTTGTCTTAACGGGCGTGTGCGAGCTGGTGACACGTGTCTCCAGCTTACACGCATAAAACAACTCATAGTAACGAAGTTGTGGTGGCACAAAAATTAGGACTGAAACGTTTGATTGCACATAATATGCACAAAAATATGGCATGCTTAGAATTTCTCTATGTCGAATGAGGAAGCTGTAGACATGGACACAGTTAATCTGTCGTTAATTTAAAATCAGAACAAGCTGAACCCATCACTAGCAGGGTTTTGAACTCTGTATGATAACTGCCTAGGGTGCACCTCCTGATTATAAAACTGCGTGGCCTAGTATGGCCGCGCCACGCTCCCGCCCCCTACCAGGCGCACAGTTTTACAAACAAGAGGTTTTACTGTGACGGCGGCGGGAGACGAAAATCAAAAACCTTTGACCATGACGGCACATTTGACACAAACAACCCGTCTGGGTTGTTTGTCGGCAGTCGCTTGGCGGCATTTTTTGTTGGATTTGTTAAACAAAGACAGATAAGATAATTAAATAATTTGTATTAAGTAGGTACCTTATCTACCTAAGTAATTATTATCAAAGTAATAAAAATATTTTCATTTTACAGTCACATTGTTTCGACTCTAAAGTAGATAGGTACGCTTACCTACGAGTAGGTAGGTACCTACATAGGTCTTAGATTAAAATTACTTATTTTTGAAATAACTCAATACAACTAAAGCGAAGCACTTTGAGGTGTAGTCACAGAATAGATAATCGTACTACTCTTAAGCTGGCCACTGACGATCAGTTTTGCGCGTCACTCCTGGCGTAAAACTGTAGCGTCACTCCAAATGGTTTTACGCCAACAAGATTTCCCCACTCACTGGCGTCACTCTGGCTCGTCAGTTCTCGACCGACAATACAATACAATTAATTTTGAACTTTAGTGGTCGGCACTAAGGATCAATATTCATTGGAGAAATTCGAACTGACGCGATTAGAGTGACGATCACACACTCACGGTCAGTCAATAAAAAAAATTGTCAAGCTAAAAGTAAGTAATAAGTTGTAAGAAATACATCGAAATACGAGTAAAATAATACGTGGTGTAATCCGTTAGCATGTTTCCGTGTGAATTGTAACAATATTTACTGTTACATGATAACTTTGTTATTTTTAAACATTGAGGTACAATAAACTAGAGAAGACACCGCGAAGCAAGTTTGTGCGCACTAAGGTGCAGTCCATGGGCTGCAAACACATCAGTGATTGGGCGTGATTCAAACGATTGTGGACCTTGTGGTGCAGCCGCACCTTAGTTGCGCACAAACTTTATTCGCGGTGTCTTCTCTAGTTTATTGTATCTCAATGTTTAAAAATAACAAAGTTATCATGTAACAGTAAATATTGTTACAATTCACACGGAAACATGCTAACGGATTACACCACGTATTATTTTACTCGTATTTCGATGTATTTCTTACAACTTATTACTTACTGATCATAGTCAGAATAATAATTTTCTAATAAACAACAGTACCTACTTACATTAGATAAATCCGATAAAAACAGCACACTTGGGGCTTGAGAGGTAAAGCGAAGCACGTGTAGTCCACTGCACTTCACAATAAACAGTTTACAAAAGTGGCTCCAATACAGCCTCCTCAAAACCCGGGTCCCGCATATTTGGCTGGACCTCCGGACTCGTCCCACGAAAGGATCCAGTCTGCTGGAGACGCAAAACCATTCGTCGAAAGCAATCCGCCGATGGCAAGTTTCGCTGCTCAGCTTCTGGTCTGTTGTCGATGAATCTCTCGCGGTACAATTCACGAGCACCACGGAGACTGCCATTAGCTGCTCCGACACAAAAAATCATTTCGTAATACTCCTGATTACTTAGAAATGCCATATTAATTTAAAAGGTAGTCGAATCGAAACCAAACAGCAAAAAAATAACTAAAAGTAGGTATGCACTCTGCAAGCTTTCACAAACAGCTCAAAAAAATTGTAGGCAAACAAACCTACCGGGCGTTGCTATAGCGGGGTGTGCCGCCTACTCCTGGTACTTAGAATTCGGAAAATGTAGTTCGCCCGCTCCCACAAAGGCACGGAAATGCGCGCACTGTCAACTGCGGTTTCATGCGACCGCTTGGGGTTACCGCCAAGTTAATACCGCCCATAACCCTAGTCGTTTTTAGGGTTCGAAATTTAGACATAAGTTACGAAAACTAGCAATATTTTGAAATTAGTTAAGTCATTCATCAATTCATCACAAAACACTACCAAAGTGTAAACTGGCTTAAGCGCTGCGTATTATTTTTAGGTTTGTTGCTATTAATTTAGTCAATTAGTGATAAAATCTTCCATCACACGTAAGTTTTATTTAGTACTTATGTCACAGATGTTTAAAAATGTTATTCTTATTAACATTATTATTGTAAGCAAAAACGAATGTGTTAAGTATTGAAACTTTGTGTGATACAACATAGTTAAACTTAGTTAGTTAGTAAAGTTTTACTATGTTGTATCAACTAGTTAGGATTTCAGGAATGCTTACCTACATTTATACCAGGTCAACCAAAGCGGTTAGAAAAATAAAATGAGCTACAGAACCCATTAAGAAAAAAGACGCACGCGCACGCTTTCTTGCGACTCCGCCCATACCAGGAGTGACTCCTAGTACCAATACCGCCAATAAGTTAATACCGCCCATACTTTTTAGGGACCGTAAATTAGACTTTGAGTTACGAAAACTAGCAATATTTTTAAAATTAGTTAAGTCATTTTTTTATCACTGTTCAAATTATTAACATTATTATTTTCTGTTTTTTTAGAGCCGACATAAAAGTTACAATCAAAACTCACATGGTGACAGATTTTCTGTTGTTATTTTTACTGCGTGTAAACGGGTGAGTTTAGTACAGTGCTGAATGAAACCCGTATTCACAAATATTTACTTGTCTAAGCCTCAGAACAATACTGCTTTAGTTATTGTTCAGCAGTGCGATTCTCCAAGTTAAAGCCTTGGTAGTAGCGGCTGCCGCAGCGCTGAGAATTGACTCTGTCTCTTTCATTTTCATAGAATCGGAAAGAGAAAGCAATCACAGCGTCTATGTGTCGCTTAGAAAATCGCGGTCTAAGCAAAGTAGAAATGCTATGCGAAGTAAGACATTTCTCAGTGCGTTTCGTATGACAAGCCTTTCAATTCATGAACAATACTCAGACGACTCTTTACATTTACATTTAATTTTCTCAAAATCATAAATGTTTTGGATTCGTACCTCCATACTAATTAACCGTCAAAAGTACTTGATAGATAGATAACACATTCTTGACCTGACCTGGTGATAGGAACAGAGAATAATTGACTAAATGAACGTCTCAATTTTCTTTTCTAACTAATAAAAGTAGGTAGTCGTAACTTATGTTCTTAGTGAAAAAAATAACAACACGGAATCCTTTAAACTTTATCAAAAATAAATATTTGAAAGCGGGTGGAGTCAGCACAATAGGCACAAAAATACTAGGGTCACATCAGAGGCAAAGGAGGAAGTAACACTAGACAGAGTTCATTACTCCAATTAGCTGATTGATAGTGTTGTCATAATGTCGATAAACTCGTATTATTTTCAAAAGTATGTACTTCCACAGTGCCAGAGATATCAAGAAATGTGTACCAGCTCACTAAAAGTAAGTGATTAGGTACGTGTAATATGGCTGGCCCCGCTTGATACAAGCTGTATAAATAAAGTTGCGATTATTTATATAGTACAACTCAAGTACTGTAGAAAGACGAGGCGGGGACCTTTCAAGGTCGTCCTTTTCAGACGGAAACAACTATGTACAAATTTTCTTGTTTTAAATTCCTGATTGACAAATTTTATTGATGTTATATTTGTTCTCTAGTAGCTGTATTTTTATAATCGCTTTGTCCACAGGACCACGTCACCCAAATGGCGCCGGTTGTGCGGTCGCTGCAGGAGCTCGAGTCCCAGACGCAACTGTACTATCTCAAAATGCATCATAACGTTGCTGTATCGTAAAGAGTATTACAGCACTTAGGATACTTTTATATGAGGCATGAATAAATATGTTTGCTAACAAACAAGTTTCTGTATATTTATAATCCCGACTTTTACAGTAGCATATCTAAGAAAGAATTAGAAGAAAAGAAAGAATGTAGAAGGCAATGGCTAGTATCTAAAATTTTAAAAAGGGTGTCTGAAGTTATGGACGGACGTCAGCCATATTAGTACAAAGTTGTGTTGTTGTGATTTGTTTACATGATGTTTTCTCGACGTAAAATATAAGTTTTCGTATGATTCTTATCTATATTTACTGGAAACTTAATACAGTTTTTGTACAATGCAATAGTTGTGTGATATAGTGGCAATTTAGATTAAACGAAGAGCTAGAAGTATAATTATGATATTTTGATTTTGCTAACAACTACAGCTAACATTGTGTGTTATAAAGTGCTGTAATTTTCTTCATATTTTGATTTTTTTGATAAAAGTGATTATAAACATTAATCAATTTGTAGATTATTTCATCAGTAACCTTTTTTTATTTACAGTTAGACATAATATACTTTTAGGTCACTATTTACGCGGGCCGGCCACGTTATGGCGGCGGTTATTTATTTTGGTTCCTAAGTTAAAAATTGTTTTGTGAGTGAAGTTTAGTGCCTAAGTGTTTATGATTCATGTGACCGGTGCATAGTAATGTTAACTAAAAAGTTATTATGTCAATTGTGTTGTGTGTCGTTTGTTAATTATTATAACAAACAGTAAAACCAAAGGTTACCTTTATGAAATATTGAAAACAAAAGAAAACCGTTCCAGTGCCACTACAAGTAAGTCTTTATTGTTCATTCTAAGTAGTTAACTACGTACAAAAACTCATACAGAGAAGAATGACACCTCATTCACGCGAAAATCTCGTATAGTTATTACGCAATAAATATTTTTCCCTAATCAAACAATAAAAAAGTGATGTATAGCAAAATGCCTGACACGTAAAGCATTTAATGCTTTAGGGTGGCTGGCGCGCCACAAGTTTATCCGAAGCGATTTTTGGTAATTCTCACGGCGCGGCACGTTGACATTGACACTTCGTACGTTCGGATACACGCAAGTGCGGAAACACATGTTCAAATGCTTTGAATGCAGTTCACTTTCACGAGCGCAATTTTTTTGTTATTATCAATCGATAATTATCCATCTGTTATTATCACGATAATTATCTTGATAATTATCATGATAATTATTATTGATAATTATCCTTTCGAACCTTGGACGTAATAAAAAATAAAACAAAACTTTATATTTCACTCAAATCACTACTGATTTATTTACTTAGGGCAGTTAGTTCGTGACAGCCCATCTTTATAATAAATTATTAAGTCTCTTAACACCGCTATGTAGGAAAATAGCTGTTAAATACTGTGTACTACAATCATTGTTCAATCGATCTCAACTATCTTTCCTATACGACTTATACAAACGTTATAAAACTGTAAAGGAAAATAACTATGAATTGTATAAAAATAGTGTCTTGAACTACATTCCACCAATAACAAAACAATTTTTATCTATTTACTTTCGTCGCATATGGTCGCAATTTTCGCATATATTTCGTACTTTATTCTATAGTAGCCTGATGTCTACTATTGTTAAATATTGAAGAAAATAAAACTGTTTGACAGCAGTTAAACAAATAAACTACAATTCACGCTTTACATTAAACCGCCAGAAATACTAACATTAAATTATTAATTTTAAATATCTAATTAATATGTACGGCAGTAAATATATAAAACTTTGAACATAACGTTATCTTAAAAACTAGGTGTTACTACAAAAATTCATTCATTAACAACTAAATACAGATGTTATCATGTGCAAGTGAAAGTATTGGTGCAAAGTGGGATGTTAAAATTGTAACAAGAATTGACTTGTGACATGAATTTAGAACTTAACACCAAAAATATACAATCATCTTAACTTCTTTTCTAGAACACTAGTTCTTAATAGGAAAAGAAGATATAGTCAAAAGTCAACCTGATGTTTAATTGCTATACTTCATCAAAGGCCACATTATATATTAAAATATTCGACTACACCTTCAATTCGTCATAACCATACCTTTCAATATAACTACTGCACTACATTAAACCTATTATTGCATGTAAACAATACAACTGTCGACAAAGCAATTAAAAACATGATTCCATTTAATTTCTTCTTTATTATAATAAAGTGCATCTCATAGCTATATATTAATATATTTTTATAATCTTAGGGTTTGAAAAGTAGGATAGGTAGGTAGTTAAGTGACTTACAATTGTTTTTTACAGTTACCCTAAACATTCAATGTTAATTTAGTATAAAATATAAGCCTTTTATGCAATAATGTCGTTATTAGGATAAGTAAGTGTTCTCACAAGGCTTAGTTATTATACGGACATAGGAACTACTCAAGCAATACTATTTAAAGCGACGTATTCTTGCTAAATTCAGTTAGTAGAAATCAATTGAAATTATAACTTGTTCACACTACAAACTGAGCATGGTAAAGCTGGTTGGTACCATGGAACTAGATAAATGATATACACAATGACATTAAATAACACTAACAACACAAGTAGTGTTAAACCTGATTAGCACTAAGCGAGTAATTCAGTCGTACGAGTACATTACTTCGCTACTTTTCTAATATAAAACGAATTTTAAAAGAAACTAGCAAAGCTATGTACTCCTTCTACATCTAAATTACTGATCTAGTGCGACCAAGGCTTTAGTAGCCAATAACAAACATTCTAGCTTATGTTAGGATTGGACACAAATATCTCCCCTTACCGGAATTTGAGACCAAGTGTAAGTTTTGTTCATCATTCCACGTTAATAAAAACGGGAATTTGTATGCTTCAAAAAGTAACATCTCCAGCGTGTTGATTCTCTTAACGCTCGATCGTAAGCCCCCACTTCGACCTACACATTCCGATCAAAAGTGACCTTTGTGACGTTAGAACTGTGAAATTTAGAGATGGCGGATTTGATAACTCGCTGCTCGAGCATGTCGTCACTTGTCATTAAATCCGCATTCTCTAAATTAAGACTACGCTAACGCCATGAAGGCCACTCTTGAGCGTTAGAGAATCGCGCTCCTGGTGACAAAATTAATAGAGTTTCAAGTCAGTCATACATACTTACTAGTTTTCGTAAACGTGATAATGATAAACAAAGAATGACGGCGAGTCCCATACAACATTTTGTATAAAAAAAACCAGAAAATATAGAGAGTTTGAAACTTTATATAATTGAAAGATAATCTTACTGGGGATAAGTATATTTCTTTAGAATATTTTTAAATAACTTATCTTCCCCGGGTTCTAAAAATATAAATCTTGCTGGAAGTTACTGTTCAGAAAGCAAGGATTTAAAACATATCAATATCGTTTTCTCAAAATTTTTTTTTGGACAAATCTCGCCATCATTCTTTACACTCAGCATTCTGGTTTAGTCTGAGCTCTAGACCAAATGGCAGTCTTGTGTTAAGAATATACTTTTATGAAAATGTATACAAACCCGTTCTAATAGTCTACATGTGCCATTTTAAAAATACAACCATTGGCCTATATTTTTTTTCTAAACAAAGTGCAAGATTTGTATCACAATATTACCATAGACATTTGGCAACATTCGAAAATAAAAAAGTTAGATTAATATCATGCAAACATTTCAAATAAACCTAAAACCTATAATTCATTTAAACTGTAATAGATTAATTCCCAGAAAATTAACGAAACATTTAGCTAAGTTCAACAGAGCCTTTACTCAATTGCATTTAGGAATATTACCAACAATTTATATTATTTTATTTTTGGTGACCACTGTCAATACCACCAGCTTAGAATTAATTACGTCTAGGACACATAATATAAAATTTATTTAGCTCTATTATTATTTCCTTACATTGACATGTATCAATTCTGTCTGTTGTGCATTTTCAGGTGAGTTAATACTTAGTCTTTGCCGTTTTGCACAGATACGCAAGGTGGCCCTTTGGTACACTATTTATAACGAACCTCATGTACAAACCCCCGCTGTTCGAGAACGCACAACAATGCTTGTCCCTATGGCTTGTTACCTTTTTATATTCGATCCGGGGATACAGTCTATCTATCACACATACGCTTATAATTTCTAGAACAAGTCTGAATGGACTCATATCAAAAAGGGAAATGCATGGAGATCTATAAATCGAGGCTCCAACGAAATCTTTTTTACCTACAAAAGTACATTGGACGTTAATCATATTCGAAGTTAAACACGTCATTAAAAAAGTCATCATTTTTACTAATTCATCTATTATATCGAGAATAAATACTATTTCAAAGGACTAAAGTTTTTTTAATGATTCCAATACATCAATGCACGAGGTATTTTTTAAAAATGCTGGCAGTAACATTATTATTCAAAACAATACATTTTAATCCGGTGGGTAATTTTTATTCATGAATTAAGTATTCAATAATTTCGCACATTTGTAACAAAAAGTATTCGTTAAACTTAAGTAAAAAATAATATAGACAGGCTTTGATAAAGTTAGGACACTCAATATTTTGTCATATATATTTGAGCAAGTCATAGACCCACATTTTTACTTTTAATTTAAGTAATAATAAGTATAACATAAAAAATTACAAAACATTTTTTAAGCTAATCATAAATAGTTTATACTATTCGAGTTGGTGTCGTGATCAGGATTGTTGTCTTAAACTTTCTTCTCCTCAATAGTTGTTCAAAGACAAACTATATAAGTCGTTTTAATAAACGACGCTTGTAAGTCGTTATAATGTTTGTACCATGTGATCGGCGTCTCTTGCCAAGCCTTTTTTTTATAGGCTTTATAGTGTGCTAGTTGGTTTCCGCAAGACTGCTTTACATCCAACCGTCAACAGTGTCTTTTTTATCACAATAAGACACTAAACACTCTTTGGTGTTAAAATTTTCAAAGATTAATCAATCTCAGTCAAGTTCCTCATTTCATTACTTATAATTTTCTCAAATTTTAAGCCGAAACATGTGATTTACACTCTTCAATTGGCAACAATATTCAATGACAACATGCATTACATAATATCTATGTTGTCATTATACTGCCTATTAAAGCTATCACAAAATGTCAAGTTATATAATTTTTCATTCCGTATACGACACAGGCATTTTCCTCTTTAGAAACAGAAGTTTTAATAGCTCTTATTAAAAGGCCTCACGGTTCATAACAGCTCACACAACTTTGATACAAAACAGTGTCGGCAAATCTCCCACAACTCCGTCCCCCGACTTAAGCTACACACATACGTATTATAATTCATATTACGAGTGGCGTAAGGCAGTATTATTATTATTCCACTATCCACACAGTCCTCGTATCAAAACTAGAGTTAGGCCACTTGTCTCACTACTTAACAAAACAATACATAATAGTCCTTAAAAATAATCATTCGACAACAAACTTCATAACTAAAGCTAAATTAATAAATAATGCTTTTTTAGTCCAACTGAGATTTTTATGTATACCTGTAAACAAAAAAATAATATTAATATGTTTTTTAAACTTTATAAATAAAAATTAAATGCTTTTTCTTGATTCTCGCATTAATTGAGAACGGCTGGACCATGTAGGCTTGTTATTGTTAAATTGGAAAAGTTATTTATATTTAGAAACCATGACACTTTTTCGTCTTTTAATCAAAAACAGTATTTTTTACAGAGCTCGATGGCGCAGCGGCTAGCGTGTTCAGCTTGCGATCTTGTCCGCTAGCAACTTTCGCAATTCCGGGTCGCTGGATGGGTGACCAAATTAAAAACATCTCGAGCTCCTCTGTGCTTCGGAAGGCACGTTAAGCCGTTGGTCCCGGTTGTTGTCGTAAGATCGGAACAGTCGTTAAACCCACCAACCCGCATTGGGCCAGCGTGGTGGGTTATGGCCCAATATCCCCACGCGCTATAGCCCACGTGGGAGTCCTGTGCCCAGCAGTGGGACGTTTATAGGCTGATGATGATGTGATGAGTGTTTTTTTAAAAGCTTACCTGAACTAAAATGCAAAAATAACACAGCATATTTTATCGGCAACATCAACAAGTTGCTTGCGTTAACTTAACCTATTTCTACATACATACACAGGAAGTTACCGGGTCGCGTGGCGGTGAAAGAATACTACCACCCCCTCTCTTCCCTTGGGTGTCGTAAAAGGCGACTAACGAACTAAAGACTGCACAAACCTAAAACTGCATAGAGCGGCGATGGGCTCACCAGTCACCACCTGTCATGCTAAGCACATGTGCAGTCGCTATTCGGTTAAAAGTGGACTATGGTAGAGGACTGCTTTTGCTGTCCTAATTGCCTAGTCTCCGACTAACCCTTCGGGGATAATAGACGTGATTATATGTATGTACGAGGGGCGTTCAAAATATTCTCGGTATGTGGATAAAAACAAACAAGTACGAAAAGTTTGATATTTTTATTTTTCAATATACTCCCCCCCTATGTTCATACACTTATAAGATCGATCAATTATTTTTTTTAATGCCTCATAAAAATATTTTTTATCTTTGGTGTAAAAATGCTCCTCCACGGCCGTCTTCAACGCTTCATCGTCAGAAAATTTATTTCCGCGCAGATCCTTTTTAAGATTGGGGAACAAAAAGAAGTCGCTTGGGGCTAAGTCCGGACTATAGGGTGGATGAGTAACAGTTTCAAACCCACATTCAACAATAGCTGCCTTGGCAATATGAGCAGTATGGACAGGGGCGTTGTCATGCAGAAGCAGAACACCTTTGGTTAACTTTCCTCGCCTCTTTTCTTTGATCGCATCTCTTAATTGACGTATAACGTTAGCGTAGTACTGCCCTGTGATATTTACACCTTTTTCTTTATAATCGATAAGCAAAACTCCTTCACAATCCCAAAATATTGTGGCCATGACCTTGCCAGCTGACGGGATTACCTTGAACTTCTTGGGATGAGCTGAACCCTTAATGTGCCACTGCATGGACTCCTGTTTGCTCTCTGGGTCATAATGATGAACCCAGGTTTCATCTCCAGTAACTATTTTTTGCAGCACCTCATCGGGATTTTCACCACACAGGTCGATAAAATCTGAACAGCAAGCCACACGCATATCCTTTTGAAGAAGCGTCAGCATTCGCGGAACCCATCTTGCACTTACTTTTGACATATTAAGATGGTCATGTATAATGTCATGTACGGTACCAATAGAGAGATTGGTTACTTGAGCTATAGATTTTGCCTTCACTCGGCCGTCTTCCAATATAAGTTTTTCCACTTTATCAATATTTTCTTGTGAGGTAGCCACTACAGGCCGGCCAGGTCTAGGGTCATCTTCAATACTCTCCCTTCCACGCTTAAATTCGCTTGACCATTTTTGAATAGTAGATAAAGAAGGAGCAGACTCACGGTAAACACAATCCATTTCTTCTTTTATGGTTTTTTGATTTTTACCCTGTTTTGTCAAGAATTTTATGACGGATCGGTGCTCTAATTTCGTTAAAATTGTTAATTCGCTCATGGTGTTCATGTTTGTTCGGCAATTGCAGAAAAACAAAAGAACATCTCGGTTCCAATTTTACTTTTTTTTAATGTCAATGGATGAATCTTAGCGGCCAGTAACAAATATATATATAAAAGAGGTTGTAACGTATCAATACCGAGAATATTTTGAACGCCCCTCGTATGTATGATAAGCGCTTGGTCTTCATCTCATCATGGTAAGTGACGATTACGCCAAAGGTGGAAGCGCGCTTCACCCGGAATCCCCAACCACTGTGGAACTGGCTAACTTATCTCTAAACTGACGAAACACAACAACGCCATAAACATCGTTGTTATGGCGACAAACTTAGATACCACCAACCAAACCAACTGCCGTAATCTAGGGTGAAAAGCAACTGCGGGGTTGGTATATTACAACATTTTTATGGAAAAAAAAATAAACATCTAAAACAACCTTTTTTATCACGCTTAGGGTGGATTTCACCAAAGTAATATAAGTCTTATTTTTAGAATAAATCCTTATTTACTCGTGTGTAAATGAACTTTACGTTTCACCAACGCCTATTCTAATGATAAAGTCACTACACTAGAGTGAATTCTTATACCGCCAATTTTGGCCGTGTTAGCCCCTATTCTGAGAATAATAATGTCACTAATGTCATTTGAAGCAGTCTTCAAATTAATATTGTAACCTAAAATGCTATGCGAGAGTAACTTATTCTTACATTAGCGTGGTGAAATGAAACACAAGTTATACGTATGATAAATCTAGGTTTTTTATACATATATATATTTATACTCGGGTAGCTATTCTCGTGTAATTTTGATATTGGTGAAATCGGGTCTTATTCCTAAAACGTGACTAATGCAGTGTGCATTTTTTAAACGAACTTCATTTTTGGAAAGTTGGCAATGCTTTCATTTGACAATAAGAATGTTGTACATTTATATAATACATCCACAACACCAACTACAAAAACAAGAGAAGAACTGACAGATTTCATCGCCGCGACAAAGTTTATGAGTGCTCAACAAAAAATAGACAGACTTCACAACATTTTAATTGGAAATACTAAAAGTAATAATATAAATAAAATTAAACAAAAAGATGGAAAAACGTCAAGAGCAACGGGAAAACTTCTAGAAAAGAGAGCTATATTAATAACCACCAAGAATAAAACAAAGGAGACAAGAACAGAAATAGCGCAAGTAAGTAAAGAAATAAAAACCAATATGAGAAAAGATCGGCATAAACTAAGATTAGAAACATTCAAGAAACACATAGCTAACACCGGAGGAGTAAAGAAGGCTCTAAAGCAGCTGACAGATATGAAGGAGTGGATACCTAAACTCAAGGACAAAAAAGGGAAACAAAAGGCAAAAAGAAAAGATTTGATCTCCATAGCCACGACATTTTTCAGAGATCTATATAGAGGTCAAAACAACAGTGTCAATGTTGACTTAACAGACTATAGTGATGTGCCGGTTATTATGACTCGAGAAGTCGAAAGAGCTATCGAGACCCAAAAGAGAGATAAAGCCCCCGGTCCAGACAAAATAAGCAACGAAATTCTTTTAGCTGCGAAATCTTGGATTGTACCCATTCTCACTAATGTATTCAATGAAATCTTATATACTGAGACAATACCTAAGCAATGGACTACTTCAACAATTAGCCTGATACACAAGAAAGGAGACAAAAATGACATAAATAATTACAGACCCATCAGTTTAACATCCAACATCTACAAAGTCTTTGCAAAGTAATCCTCGGACGCATTACTAAAATCCTCGATGAGAACCAACCGAAAGAACAGGCTGGGTTTAGAAGCGACTACTCGACTATCGACCATATATATGCTGTGAAACAAGTCTTTAAAAATGCAAAGAATACAACATCCCTTTCTACTGTTGCTTTGTAGACTATTGCAAAGCTTTCGACTCACTAATACATATATGTATCTGGTTAGCACTGAAAAATCAGGAGGTAGTTGACAAATACACAAGAATATTTCGAAACATCTACAGAACCAGCACGGCTAAAGTTAAATTAGAAAGAGAGGGAGAAGAATTTAAAATAGAAAGAGGGGTAAGACAGGGTGATCCTCTCTCACCAAAATTGTTTTCAGCCGTTCTAGAAGAAATTTTTCGAAATCTCAAATGGAACAGCTATGGACTTACCATAAATGGAGAAAAACTCAATCACTTGAGATTTGCTGATGATCTAATAATATTGGCATCAACCAAAGACGAAATTCAGCAAATGCTCTGCCAGCTAGAAGAAGAAAGTCATAAGGTGGGCCTGGCCATGAACTTTGATAAAACAAAAATGATGACAAATAGCATACAAAAGCCAGTATAAATTAATAACCACAATATTGAATATGTTAATGAGTACACCTACCTAGGACAAATTATATCACCAAAGGACTTAATGTCAAAAGAACTAGAGGTAAGGACTGCAAATGCATGGAAAAGATACTGGTCGCTTAGAGAAATAATGAAGAACAAGGAGTTAAACATGTACTATAAAAGAAAGCTATATAATACATGTATTCTTCCTGTATTAACTTATGGCTGTCAGACATGGGCTCTAACTAAAGCGCAAGCTAAAAAGCTACAGGTATGTCAATCTGCCATGGAAAGAAGTATGCTTGGAAAGCGGAAACTAGATAAAGTAAAAAATATAACACTTAGAAAACACACAAAAATAGAAGAGGTGAGCATAAAAATAAAGAAATTAAAGTAGAGATGGGCGGGTCACACTGTGAGAGGAAAAGATAAATGGAGCAAAATCCTAATGAGCTGGTTCCCAATTTACAGTAAGAGGAAAAGAGGGAGACCTTATAAGAGATGGGAGGATGAGTTGAAAGAGATGGCGGTATCAGAGTGGACAAGGATAGCGAAAGATAGGAAAGAATGGAGTAGGCTAGAGGAGGCCTTTGCCAAAAAAGGGCAAACAGATATTTAATACTGAATTGTTATTTTAAAAATGTACTTACAAACTTTTTTCTAAATAAAGGCTTTATTATTATTATTATTATGTTGTAATACACTCCGCAGTTGCATTTCACCCCAGATTACAGCACATAAAAATGTACCCCCCGCTGGTAATCGAACCCGGGACCTCTGGGTCTGCGAACAGTGGCTTAGCCACTAGACCACAGAGGCGGTTATATCTACGCGCAGCGCACGCTACTGTACACACGGCGTCAGATCAACTTACCCAAAACAGTCAAATTTTTACAATCAATTTTGAACTTTATTGTTTGCTTCAATATTCATTGGAGAAATTCGCCGTGTGAGTATCGCCGAAAAGTGGTCAAACGGGAACTTCCTCAACTGTGTGTTTACAATGTGTATTGGCATGCACTGTACAAAGTTTAGGGGTTAATTCTGCACACAATTAAACATAATAAAACAATATATATAAAAAATTCTAAACTCAATACTTTAGAAATGGCAGCCTTTTTTATTTTGTTATTATCGATTTTTGCGTGTATATAAAAAAAACAATATCACGAAAAGTTAAAATCATATTCACTTAAGAAAAAGTTTCTAAAAAAGGTGAAACTTTTTTTTTTATTGTGGCACGCCATAATGGCCTCACTTTGCCTGATGAAAAGCAGCCAGTGAAACCCAAGAAGTGAAAGCGTTCATCACAGCGCTACCACGCTATGCCGAACGCTCACATTATGGCGGCCTGCATAAATGCTTTTTCACGCCCCGCTTTAATAACCCGGGAGAGAAAGAGGAGGGAAACACGTGTGCGGGAAGCGCATTCCACATACGGGCAGTTCGGCAAAAGAACAATTTGTCCAAACTTTTTGGTACGTGTCTTGATGGTCAGCACGGTATGAGGGTGGCTTCTAAGACCTGCACGCGTCGATCTGGAAAGGAAAGGAGAGGGAGGGATGAGGTCAAATAGCTCCTCAGAGCATTCAAAGGTAAAGGCGGTAGAAAGCACTAAGGGAAGCAATGTCCCTACGTAGCTGTAACGGCTCCAGACTGGTCGTAACGTCATCGTTACCGATAATACGGACAGCACGTCTTTGCAACCTGTCAAGAGCTTCGAGCAAGTACTTGGCGGATCCGTCCCAAAGATAAGAGCAATACTCCACGTAGGAGCGCACCTGAGTATTATACAAAAGACAACGTTGCTCCGGCGTGAAGAACCGCTTCACTTTGTTCATGATTCCGAGTTTACGTGAGGCTGTGGTTATAAAAGTCTCAATATAGCTCTTCGGGTTGAGGTCGCTGTGTATGTCCATACCTAAGAGACTGAAACCAGTCTGGATGGGTAATAGGTTGCTCTGGAAGGAGGGATGGTGGAGAAATGCGGACTTTTTAGCCGTGACAGCGCAGACTGTGTTTTTTTGGCATTGAACTGGACCAGGTTATCAGAGCCACATTTATAAATGCGGTCTAACTACTCGTCCAGCTCAATGACAATCTTCCGTCTCGACTCCACTACATCGGCATGCTTTGCCGCAGGGTGACCCAAATAACGCCGATGTACTGTACTGTCGTCTGCATAGCAATGAATGTTACCCAATGATAACATGTCAAAGTCAAAACTAGTCGCAAGTAAATAACAATCAGTAAAGTAGCCAAAAGTTCGAACATCAGTAGAAAAAAAAAACAACAAATCATAATATGTCGGTTTTCAACACCAAAAATGACGAAAAAACACATAGCAACGAATTTACCACATAAATTCCACTATTCTAATAGGTATATTTTTAAAATATTTTTTTATGATGTACCTATATATTTGAGCTTAAAATCCACCCCTAAAGTTTGTACAGTGCATGTCATTTTTTTATTTATTTATTTAACACTTTATGCACATAAAGTACAGAGGCGGACTTAATGCCTCAGGCATTCTCTCCCAGTCAACCATCGGGTGGTGCAGAGACAAAAATGGTACGTGCACAAATGAAATGTAAATATATTCATAATACATACATATATACCTACACAATAGATACACATGTTGAGGAGCTCGATGGCGCAGCGGCTAGCGCGTTCGGCTTGCGATCTTGCTCGCTAAGCCTCTTTCTCAATGCCGGGTCACTGGATGGGTGACCAAATTAATAAAAAAACATCTCGAGCTCCTTCGTGCTTCGGAAGGCACGTTAAAACGTTGGTCCCGGTTGTTGTCGTAAGATGACAGTCGTTAAAACCCACCAACCCGCATTGGGCCAGCGTGGTGGGTTATGGCCCAATATCCCCATGTGTGCTATTGTCCACGTGGGAGGCCTGTGCCCAGTAGTGGGACGCTAATAGGCTGATGATGATGATGAATGGATACATATACATTACACATTGTATAATAAAAAAACACGTACCCATGTCAGAGGGCGAGCCACGGATGGTGCTGCAGCGACTCCTTAGAGCGGTCGCCGTAGTCGTAGGTGAGCTCCTCGCCGCACGCGATGTCCTGAGCCGCGAGCAACACGAGCCGCGGCCCGTCCACCCACAGCGCCTTGGTGGACAGGTTGCCGTTGCGCGAGTGGTTGACCAGGCGACCGAGGCGACCAGACTCGGCGGTGGCGTCGATACTGTGGGGTTAACTAACTATTATTTGACGACCTCCTCGGTCGAGTGGTTTGTACACCGGTTTTCATGGTGTCGCCATCTCTGGGGTCCCGGGTTCGATCCCCGGTCGGGTCAATTTAGAAATTATAGTTTTTCTAAATTGTCTCAGGTCTGGGTGTTTTCTATGTATAATAAGTATGTATTTAAGTATTTTAAGTATGTTTATCCGTTGTCTAGTAACCATTTAACGAGCTTCTTCGAAGCTTCTCTTGGGCTAGATAATTAGTTTGATTGTAGGAAAGATTATTTTTTTTATTATAACCTTCCATCAATAATACAACTAGATAACGCGTCACGTACAAAATCAAAGCTTAATTCTGTCCACGTGAATAAATACTTTTTCAAAGTAATAAATTACTCCTGTCACTTAAAAATGAAAAGACGTCAATAACATTTAGTGGTGAAATCAACCTTAAAAGGCAACAAATAAAGTACTTATTCCTGTTATTGCCTTGCGAGAAAATAAACGCTCACTTCTCTAGTGCGCGTTTATTTACCGAGACATATTTTTAGCGCCAACCTGACATCTAGTTGTATTGTTGATCGAAGATTATAACAAAAGAAAACGGGAAAACCTTACAGCATAAATCAAATACTGCTACTACCACCACCTCTTCCCTTGGGTGTCGTAAAAGGCGACTAACGGACTAAAGACATCCAACAGCATAGAGCGACGCTGGGCTCACCACCTGTCACGCTAAGCACATGTGCAGTCGCTATTTGGTGAAAAGTGGACTATGGCAGTGGACTGCTTTTGCGGTCCTCATTGCTTAGTCTCTGACTAACCCTTTGGGGAAAATTGTGCGCAGGTACCGCATCTTCCTCTTTTTGTTTTAATTAATAAAAAAATAAAAATCCCCCGCCAAATTTTTTGGGTTACACGCATAATGACAAGCATACACAATTTTACCTATACGCATAATGACACACACGCAATATGACACGCGCGCAATATGACACGCGCGCAATATGACACACACCATAATGACAAACACGCAATATGACACACACGCATGATGACAAACACACATAATTATAAACACGCACAATGACACATTTTAATGGGTTTGAAAATGAGTATGATGCATTTAAATTAGATTAATTGGTAATTTATTTATTGTAATAATTATCAAAAAATTAATCATTTTCATACTAAAAAGAAAATCCACGCTTACATATTATATGTAGGTACAGTCAGCATCAAAAGTAGCTGAGTACTTTGGTACTGAGACATGGTATTAAGAAAAAAAAAAGGAAAAAAAATCGTACTCCAAAAAATGCGATCTAATCATTATATCATTGCGCGTATATGTCATCTTGCGTATATGTCGTTTTGCGTATATGTCATTTCGCGTATATTTCATTACGCGTGGCCGAAATATGTCATTATGCGTGTAACCCATCCTATAACAGCAGTAAGTACAACCAAATAATCAAATAAAAAAACATTTTTGTTATACATTTTCGTCTTAACTCTTCCATAAGAAAATTAAAATCGTTGTCACCTAGCGCGCAGCCGCCCTCGTTATCAAAGCGCATGCGCATGACCACTATTATTCACCCCTTGCACCAATAACGGCGCGCCGTCACTTTGACCGCGAGGGTGAGCGCACGCACTTAGAAATATAGGATTTAAAAAGCAGCCAAAAAATTGTATTTAAAAATAGAAAACACATAGAATAATAACGCATAGAACGATAGTCTCGTATTAGAAAACTGTCATGGCGTGAGGCAAGAAAAAAATGGATGTAGGAGTAAGTTACGTGTACTATCTCGGCGACACGTACAGAGTACAAGTAATGTTGCTAGAGGAATCAGATTTGTTCTAAAAGTAAGAAAATTGGAACTGTTGATAGATAGATAAGTTTAGATTATTAATACTGACGCGGGCAGTTTCGGTACCAAGCCAGTATGGCTTGGTTTTACTGGCCTCATCTATCGTGCGTGTTCTCGCTTTCTATGCGTTATTATTCTAAGAGAAAACATATATTAATTTTACGTCAAATATTTTATGATCACTTTTTTTTTATCCCATATTTATTAACCCTGTATGATATTACAATTTTTTCAATTTGTCCATTATGTTGATAGTAACTCCAACTCACCAATACTGCTGGTCGCCATGCCTGAAGTAGTACATGTAGCAGCCGGCGGTGGGGTCCTGCGCGTAGAGGCGCTCCCGCTCGCGCGCCTCCGCCACGCCGACCAGCTCGCCCGCGTACTCCACCACGTACTGGCCGCGGCAGAACGGGCGCGTCGCGATCACGCCACGCCCCTTGTGCTCGAAGTACGCCACCTCATAAAGTTTCAAAGATAGTTTAACCCTTTAGCTGGTAGTGGCAATATACATGCATGCCACCATAATTTACACCTTATTCAGTTGTAATAGGGTGGAAAACCAATAAAAAATATTTAATGCTGTACCAGTTAAAGGGTTTAATAACAGTTTTGTTTTTATGGCACTGAGCAGTCCCACCTGATGGAAAGCGACCACCGCAGCCCATAGATTGCAACGCAAATGTCACATAGTTTTTAATTCGTAATTTATAAACCCTTAATGGCTTTTTTACTTTATAATTTTGATTTAATCCAATGAAAATATTTAACATGCTGTGTGTGACCATTAAAGGGTAAAATATACTGACATGAATTCCCCTAAGGCATCTCCAAACAGAATGCTATAGCGCCGCGTCTTGTAGTGCCGATTTGTGTTGTGTTGTAGTGTAGGTACTGTGACGATGTTATAGTGTCAAAGTGCGTAAACACTGCCAGCGCTCACGCTCTGTTTGACAATATAATACCGTGACCGTCACAGTACAACACAACTCGGTGCTATAGCGCGGCGACAGGACACAGCGCTGTAGCGTTCTGGCGCGCGCTAGGAACACATTCTGTTTAACGAAGCCTGCATTGTGGAGTAAGAATTTTTTAATTCGCGATTTGCGCGGCTACAGCCGGAGCACGTGTTTTGAGTATGAGCTCCCAACTCATCTGCCATATACACCATGGACGAGGTCAGCATCTTGCAGGTTTGCAAGTCTCGACAAACTATCTGGGGGGTCAGGCCCCCCCGTTATAAAAAAGGGTGGTATGCAAAACTATAGTTCTGTCGGTTGGGTTAGGTCATACTTTTAGCAAATAACAGAAGAGGGGCCGCAGGCCCCCAACCCCCCTATTTCTTAATCATAGGTATGTAATGTAATAAAAACAATATTATGAGTTCAAATATTTTTTAGTAATGAAATTATTAATAAGGAAAATATGATAATTGTTTTTATGAAGAAAACATTTTTGTAAAAAAAAATATGAGTTCAAACATGTTTTTGGTAAAATAACAGTATTAATATAAAAAATATGATGACTGTCTGTTATGTTCCGATTTTAGTAATAAAAATTAATGAACTAAAAAAGTATGAAGAGTGATTATTATGAACACAAATCGATAGTAAAACAAAAAGTAGGAATAATGGTTTTATGTGAGCCAATATGGACCCAGGCAAGACAGCATATCATAATATAATTTGATATCAGTTCAAAGCCTTTCATTATTTTTATAGACAATACAGTACTTATAACAATTACCTAAACAGTATAAGTAGAAGACAGCCAGATAGCCATCAGCTAACCAAAAATCAATACACAAAAACAACTTACTTGGAGACCATCTTCTCTCTGATCTCTCACAGCCCTCTCCAGATCCCTCATTTTCTCTGCCATAACACATTTGGATGTCTTCCTAACACTGCGCCTCACAGGAAAGTATTCAGTGAGCTTATGATTGGTGTTGCCATTCGCTACTTTGGTTTCTACATTTACAGCCTTTTCCAAGTGTGGGGGTGATTGAGGAATCTCTGCTTTAGGACTCTTCAACTCCTCTTTGAAATACTCAGTCAGTTTGTGACTCTCAGCGGCCTTGGCAGCCGCGCGCGCGGCCCTGGACCGCAATATATGGCCGTTCGTCATATTTGTTATGCCGTTGCTTGTCTTCAGAGGTTTGGACTTGAGTTCAATCTTTTTGGAAACTGGTTCTGTCTTCAACACATTTTCTGTCTTCAGCTGAGCTGGTGCTATTATCCTTTACACAAAATGAATACATAAAACAATGAGACTATTGTAGGTGCTTGCTAGAAGTAAACTAATTTGTATTAAACTAAAATCCTCCAAATAATAGGGAATAATTAACCATTAATTAATGATTGTAGTTAATGCTAAACAGTCATTAATCCTTTATAGCCTCATTAACTAAGTGTATAGGATAACGCACTAATATACAGTTTTACTTGTTAGTGTGTGTAGAATTTCAAATTATAAAATGAATCATGCAATGTAATAATATTTTTTTATATTATTTGTCCTACTTATTAAAGTGATCAAGCCATAAGGGTACTAATTAAATTGCACCCCAAATAATATATTATAGGTCATGCCAAAATGTACTGTTAAAATGTAATGCCAACAAGTGGAATTATGAGAATTTTTATAATAGCGCATTTGATTTAACAATTATTAATAATTTTAAAAAAACATAAGTTTTATACCAAAGCAACCAGAGAATTAGACCAAAAAGTGTATTACAATATTATTAGTACAAAATAGTATAATCATGAGGAACTAAATTAAAATAAATAATTTAAAATGTTTTACATACATCAATTAAAATTGTTAGAAAAAATGCACACACAATTTGTCAGTTACCTGCGCTTTCTATAGTTGCGCGTAGGTCTGACGTGCTGCTCCTCACACAGTTCAATGCGATGAGGAGTCTTGACCCCCTCTTGTCCCGCCATCAAGGTACTGGCTGAAACCATACTTGGCTTTTTGAAATCATCCTAATGCCTATCTAACTATATAAATCACCCACTTTTTAATAAACATGATCTAATGATCTATTTAGTACTATGCAATAGATGAATAGGTGCAGATTGGTAGAATGAGCCCAAGCCAACCCAATATGTGTACTTTTCCAAATTAATAAATGATAGAAGAAAATCAGATAGGTATACAAACAAATGAATAGAGTAAAAGGTAACCTTCACCTGACATCAGGCAATGTGCGTTTTATCCTTTATATGATTTGATTTAATTCTCAAGATGAAGACTGCAATAGTGTGAAATTTACAAAATTAACTCCCTAGAAAGAAAATTTAATTTTGCATATTTGTATGAAATTATTATATAGAGGATACAACGAACAAAGAATGCCTAATCAAGTTTACTGAAACAGTGTTATGTATAATTATGTAAAATAACTAACCTCGAACCATTTCAACTTGAACTTGATAATCGGCGATGGCAGACCACGAAACACCATCGAAGTGGTCTAACCGGACACAAACAAACCTACGTTGGATAATCAATCTCGTGTTGCCAATGTTTTGTAACAGGCCTCTTATTAGACGCAAGAAAATATCATGTGATTTTGTTCTATTTATGTCAAGAACGATGCATTATAAGTTCATCAAGATCTTTAGAACAATAGACTCAAACTAACGTTCACTAAAAGTTAATAAAACTAGCTCAATATCCGACAAACAATTTTTCAATTCATGTAAACGTCAAACGAGAATGGTTGGCGACTTCAAATCTTCACTAGAAAATGGACGCCGCTTGTTTTTCTATGAACCATGAACTGTCTTGAACATACTTCTCATTGGTCAGACAAGGGTAATAAAAATATCTTTGACCAATGAATTCAACCCAGTTTGTATTTTAACCAATAGTTAGACGTAGAATTAAATATAATTTGGAACCTGACTGAACCTGTTAGCAAAAAGTGCCCTTCAGAAAAGAAAGAAACAGCACAGAGAGAACACATAATGCTCTTTGCTCTATGCAAGCAGTGTTGCCAGCTCTAATTTTCGAATTCTGCTTAGTATACTAAAAAAAACTGTCGGAATTCCGTCACGCGTTCACTGATTTTCTCGTCAATATTGCCCTTTCGCCTATTTAAAGCGAGAGAAAAATAGTTAAATCTCCAACATTATTAAAACAAGTTATTTTTTAATCATAAAATTAATGTAGGTAGGTTCGTAGAGTCTGGCTAATAAAAGCAGTCCCTGAGAAACGGCGGAAATTTCAAAATATCTGCTGCTGGTAGTACTGGCTATACACTGAATAAACGAAGTTGATACTATTATTTTTACCTATGAAATCAAAATTAAATCAATTTCATTTTTAAGTTGCGAGCTTATATCTTATGAAGGTTAAGACGCAATAATAATTATATAATTGTCGCATTAATAAAATTCGTTTTGCTGTGTTCGTAATTTGTAAAGACAAAGTTTGTTGTGAAAAATATTATGACGGAATGATCAGCTGATGAAGCTGGGGCGAATCGCCGGTATACTATAATCAGCCAGGTGCAAAAATGAGATTACTACGATAATGAGAAACTACTTTTTTTTAATTATTATCATTTAGTAATAATAAGATGATTCTAACGCCTGTTATCTTATATTTTAGAGATTAAGTAAGAATAGTTAAACAAAAAAACTATACCTATTTAACAACCTTGATCTTGAACTATACCTAGTTAAACAAACTTGATCTTAATGTATCAACAAAGTGCTTCTATATCTCGTTTACGCGGAGATCTAATATAATCAGTACAAACTATAGTCTCAAAAAAATACATATCTATATATACAGTATCACAAGTCAAAGACCTCGGAGTAATGTTTGATCATAAACTGCTATTTGATAAGCATATTGACGTTATGGTATCCAAAGCATCCAAAACCCTCGGTTTTATCATGCGTACGGCCTCTTCTTTTCGCTCAATAAAATCGCTTAAAGTTCTTTACTGTGCGTTTGTAAGACTTCATCTAGAGTATGCCTCCCAGGTCTGGAACCCTCAATATGATGTTTATAAATCTCGGATTGAGAGTATCCAGAGGCATTTTTTACGTTACCTGGATTATAAATGTCATGTTAGATCCACAGACTATGAGCACCGTTGTCGTCGCTATCACTTTCTACCACTACACTACAGACAAAATATTAGCGATATATGTACCCTTGTAAGCATAGCCAATGGGTCAATTGACTGTCCAGAGCTACTTTCTAAAATCTGTCTAAAGGTACCGGGCAAAATTCTACGTGGCTCTGCATCTGTTAATATTCCACTGGTCAGTAGCAATTATAGACGTAACGCATTTCTCTTGCGAGCTGGCAATTAGCTTAATAAACTAACAATAGACGTTGATCTTTTTTGTAATTCAGCTAAATTAATAAGACGGCTATTAACTGAACAGTACCTTAAGAATTAATTTTAAAAATATAATTTTATATTTTTTGGATTTCTTTTGTTATTGTTGTAAAGCATAAATTTGTATTTTACTCACATTATAATTATTAAGTTTCTTTTGTATCTTTTAAATTTGTAATTTTGGTGTCTCCGTTTTACTGGAGGGCGGGTAAGTAAATGCTAGGCGCAGTGGACTGTATGAGCGGGGGCGGTTATCACATATATAAATATATAGAAAGGGGCAGTTTAAACGAAGGAAGCCAAGGGCGGCGGTTACGGCCTTCAAGTGTTCCCCTGAGCGAAATAAGCAGCAACACTAACCTGGTAATCGGCGTCTTCAGCACCCAGGATTCTGGCAGCTAGCTACGGCGGCGGTGTGTGGCACGGACTCGCGCGGGCGGAGAGCGGTTAGCGGCGATGGCGGCGGCGGTGTTCGCGGCGGCGGCGAAAAGCGAGCAAGCGGGAGCGGGCGTTCAGTTCAGCGGTGAATTTGCTACTGTCCGATGACAGTCAGAGGAATGCTGGGGCGCGCCGAGAATCGCTTGTGCGGACGGTACACCGATAACCATTTATAGTGCTACTACCCTCTCACACAAAGAAACAAATAAAAGCGCGCAAACATCCTCCCCGGCTTGAAAATACTAGGGATTTTCGAAACCATAAAGCGGTATAGAAGTCTCTCCATCAGAGAGGATGAGCGGAAATACAATTATAGCGGGTAATAAGCGGAAATATATGTACATAAATATGTTGATATGAAGCTAAGTTAAACAAAAATATATATAGGACCACATTGGGATTAAAATAAACTAAATAAGTGCAGATATAACTGTATTAACTATTGCGTAGGCAGTGGGCACAATTTCACAACAGGACGTTTGTACGTGCCAGTTGTTGTCCGTACAGAAGCGACGCGAACTACTCCGTCTTTCCCTGGGAAGACTTGTTCTACAATGCCAGTAGGCCAGCGTAGAGGCGGAATATCGTCTTGGTGAATTAGTACGAGAGTACCGGGGCTAACAGAGACGTCAGGTGTATTCCATTTTTGTCTTAGTTGCAGGGTGTGTAAATAATCTACACGCCACTGCTTCCAATAACCACGCACCAAATTATCTAGCAATCTTTTACGAGCGGAGAGACTAAGCGTTGTATCCAGCTCACACGTGGGCAGTGACTGTAAAGGAGTAGTTTGCAAAAAATGAGCGGGAGTGAGAACAAAATGCGGCTGATCGGACAACAAGCATAGCGGACGCGAGTTTAAGATACATTCAATTTGCGTTAACACAGTTAGAAGCTCTTCATAACAAAGCAATTGGTTACCAATGGTGCGATATAAATGAGTTTTAAGTTATTTCATATTAGGCTCCCATAAACCTTTCATGTAAGGAGCGCGAGCGGGAATAGTTCTCCATTCAATTCTGCGATTACTAAATTTGTTTTGAAAAGCGGCTGATGTTTCATGAGCGACAAAAAGAAACTAAGTATATAAATTTCCAACTGTCGTTTTATATTGCGAAATTATCCAATAGCGTTGCCTTTATTATTAAAGACATAACAAGATGCGAGCCAGTGTGGCAGTTGGAGCGGTGGCAGTCATCGATACGAAGATCGACGATGTGATGATGTCGCGGCAGCAGCATTCTTACAAAAGTATTAATGTTACAAGGAGCGGAGAAGAATGTGTTCTGCTATTTCTAAATGAGAAACTTTAATCCGCGGGGACTAGAGTAATTTTATTTTTATAAAGCGTAAAACATAAATTATTATGCGTAAATACCTAATTGTTTCCAGGACGAGACCTGGAGTGCGAGTTTAATAAGCGGATGCATAACGGAAGATTAATTTCGGGTACATCTTCAGTTTGAGAATGCTCGAAAGGCACAATAGGCCATGCGAATATAGGGCTATGAGTCCACATTGGACCATGCCTCCACAAAAAGTATTTTACGCGAAACACAATTACTGGGGTTCACAGTTCCAGGTATATGGAAGAAGCGATCAGGAGATAAATTATCATGTATTATACTAACACGGTTGGCAACAAACGTTTGCCAACGGTGCGGCGAAGAATGTATCCACGATAACGCGATAGTAGAATCAGAAAAAGCGAATATATCTTTTAATAGGATAGCGATTATGTAATATGTGGTAAACTTGATTTATTAGCTCAGACAAAAGCAGCGCGGTACATAACTCGAGCCTAGCGAGTATTATTGTTTTTAGCGGAGCGACTTTGGATTTCGAACATACCAAATCTATTGTGATACGTTGCTATTAGGATACGTAAAGTGTAAATAAAAGACACAGCCGTTAGCTTTCAGGCTTGCGTCACCAAAACCTAGATGTGCAGTACAATCTGTCGAAATTCCTAAATGCCGCGGTATTTATTTGTAAATGCGATAAAAGTGATAATTCACTTTTAATTAAAGCGGTTGATAATTGGTTGAGGCGGTTCCTCATCCCAATCCATTTTAGCGAGCCACAAGTCTTGTAATAACAATTTGGCATAAAGTGTAACAGGCGCGACTAAACCTAAAACGTCAAATAAGCGGGTTATTAAAGAAAGAATTGACGTTAAATTACGTTCGGTTTAGTATTAAGTATTAAAATAATGTTTGGCGTAAAGCCGGACACGAAATGAATTTACGTTCTATCGACGTTAATCGACGCCGTTGCGCCGACGTGTGCGAGTGCCCTAATGTTGTGTGACATTGATCGCCCTTAAATGGTGAGGATTCAATAAATCGACCAGAAGGGTGGCGCGTTACCGAAGATTGGTATGACCTTTTACATTTGCGATAGTCCGAACTTATATTATTTTTAAGCGTACACACTTGCTTGAGTTTAGAAAATTTTAAATTTTTCTTTAAATTTTCCTTTAGTAAAGGACCAAAGGACAACGTCGTATTAGTCAGTTCCATTGTAGATATTTCTCCAATAACAATATAACCAAGCGTAGTTTCAAGCGCATATGGTGTTATCTGAACAGCGTTCTTACGATCAGCTGATCGCGACGGCGGCGGCGTGGAAATAATTTTATTTCCAAGTATTATATGTGGAAACATTTGAGCGCCAAGAATAACATTAATTTCACCAGGAATATTCCACGAATCGTCAGCTAACGGTAAGTTTGCGAAATTATTAATAAGGTCTGACTTAATAATTTGCGTAGGCAGATAATCTGTAATTTGATTAACTACTAAACAATACAAACTGTATTGAGCATCCGTGTAGCGCGATTTAATCTTGAGCGGAACGTATCCTAAAATAGGTGTACTAATCAATCCTACCGTTTTTATGTTAGTGTTATTAAGCGGTGTAATTTTTAAGTTTAATTTCTTACAAGATGCGAGCGTTATGAGATTGTTTTGTGAAGCACTATCTATTAAACACCGTATAATAGCGTTATTGTTATCAGAAGTAGGCACATAAACTTGAGCGGTTGGCAAAACAGTCGTATTATTCTTAATCTGAGCGCGCGCGCAGCTATCACGAACTGCGAACGTGCCCTCTGTGTCGCTGCTGTGTAAACACAAGGACTCGCGCGGGCGGAGCGGCGGCGGCGAGATGTCTGAGCTGGCGGTGGCAGGCCTATTATTATCTAACGGCGCAACACCGGCGGGCGGGCGCGCAGCCGTGTCAGCAGTGTCACGCGAGCGCAACATCGAACCGGTTTCCGTATTAAAATGTAAAAGCGAATGATGACCCTTATGACATACGTTGCAAGTATTAAGCGATTTACAATAAGACGTCGAGTGTTTTGCGCTTAAACAGTTTATACATAACCTACTTTGCTTCACGAAATTAAAACGATCCTTAACCAGTAATTTTTTAAATGCGAGACAATGGGCGATTTTCCGAGATCAAAAAAAAAAAAGAAATTGGTTCGTAAATGACTTCATAGATGGCGCTCAGCATAGATTAGTATGGCGCTTAGTAAAAGGCGGGTTCATGAAGAGCACGTGTATGGCTGCGTGATATTTATTCTATTCCAAAATAGAAATAGGTTCTGGATGTCCTGAATATAAATAGGTAAGTAAATACTATTTTTTTATTCTTTTGGTAGACAAGTAAAAGTGTAGAATTTATTACAGCCCATAAGTAGCCCAGCTTTCATAAAACGACATCTATCGAGTGTTATTGAACTAATTTTTACTTTTTAATTTGGGCTGTCAGAAAATCGCCCATTAAATAATTGAGAATGATTGGACATATTGCAATATCCACAAGTGGAAGCGGGTGCTGACATTTGACGGTTATGATTACTGGTTAAAGCGAAGGTATGCGACATCTTAGTTACTGATTGGCGAGGTAGACTTCGAACTTTCGACTTTAAATTAACGGCGGTAGGTTCTAAATTGTTAACGGTCGACGTTCTCTCGAGTATTTTAATATGATGACGAACGAAGTTAATTAAATCGGAACTGTTAGGAATATCTTTGTCCTTTAGCGATAGTTCAAACGATTGCACAAGCTGCAAGTCTAACTTTTTTAATGCTATATGCGTGACGATAAAATCGGCCAAATCAGAAATATCTAATTGCCTTAAAGCGGATAGTGACGAGTGTATTTTTTCTATAAAATTATTTAAATGAGCGGGTGAATTAGCGGGCGGTTGCGATTCAAAAATATTATTTAAATATAAGGTACCCAACATTCTTTTATCTTGGTACTTAGTTATGAGCGAATCCCAAATTATGGGATAATTAGACTCGTTAGGTATAATACCTGCAAATACCGAAAGAGCTTTCCCACTCAGTTTACCCACTAAGTACTGGACCCGTTGCGCGTTAGACAAACTATTATTAGTATGGATGTTTGCCTTGAATGACTCATAGAAAAGAGGCCAATGTTCCGGGTTCCCATCAAATGATGGCAATTCGATAGGCGGTAATTTGCATTTAGAAGGGGCTGAATTAGCGGGCGATGATGGCGACTCATTACTCCCAGACATTAGAGTGCGTGTATGGCTTATACGCGTATATAAGGTCTCAAAAGATTCCCAGTCATTATAGTTAATTTCAACGTCTGGTTTTTGCTGCAACAACAACAGGTTGTGTTCATCACACAATGAGCTGAATTGTTCATATGAACCTTTCAAGTTAGACGACATCGCCATAAACTCAGTTTTCGTTCTAGTGTCGACGGCGCCTGGCACCAATTGCTTTGAAACGTCATACAATTTGGTAACGCGTTTATAAATGGATTGCTTTTTTGCAATGACTAGTTTTAGTTTTGCTTCTTCGGCTGCCATTTTGTAGTCGAAGAAACAATTAACGTGCTATAAGCGCGGTTGATTAAATCCGTTAAATAATTTAGCGGTGGGTAAGTGCCCCCTACCACGGAATGTGGGTAGGTATGTGCTGGAAAATAACGACTGTCGAAAATACAGTTATAAATGCGTGGGGTACTTAAAATATATATTTAAAATATATGTGATAAATAAATATAATTATAAGCGGAGCGGGTAAATAGATAAATAAACTAGTTTTAATCCGGGTCGTATGGACCAAAATTTATGGTGTCTCCGTTTTACTGGAGGGCGGGTAAGTAAATGCTAGGCGCAGTGGACTGTATGAGCGGGGGCGGTTATCACATATATAAATATATAGAAAGGGGCAGTTTAAACGAAGGAAGCCAAGGGCGGCGGTTACGGCCTTCAAGTGTTCCCCTGAGCGAAATAAGCAGCAACACTAACCTGGTAATCGGCGTCTTCAGCACCCAGGATTCTGGCAGCTAGCTACGGCGGCGGTGTGTGGCACGGACTCGCGCGGGCGGAGAGCGGTTAGCGGCGATGGCGGCGGCGGTGTTCGCGGCGGCGGCGAAAAGCGAGCAAGCGGGAGCGGGCGTTCAGTTCAGCGGTGAATTTGCTACTGTCCGATGACAGTCAGAGGAATGCTGGGGCGCGCCGAGAATCGCTTGTGCGGACGGTACATTGATAACCATTTATAGTGCTACTACCCTCTCACACAAGGAAACAAATAAAAGCGCGCAAACAAATTTACTAGTGAAAATTTGTAAATGGCTCCCAGTCATTAATTATCATATTCTAGTTCTAGTTATATTGCTGTAAATTTTCCTTACATAAATAAATAAATAAATTTATTTATGTAAGGAAATACTACTATAGTCAAAAATTTTATAAAAACCAAGTATCAAAATAATTGCGTCATACTACCCAAGAAATCAAGCACCACACGTAAACAATCTTGTTTTGATTGAATTTGACGTCTTTCTCCTGTTGTTTTTCTTGAAACTTTTAAATCATGCAAAACAACATCTTCTGCACTCCGCTTTTAATAGTTTTATTCATTTTACACCCGTAAATCGATAAAACAAGATCACATAAAACTACTGACTACCAACTGACAACTTGGGAAATTGATGTTGACATTTGCATTTAGCATTTTAAACCATGTTAAAAGTTTGATAAAATATCCAGGGACTACTTTTGATAGCCAGACTCTACCTAAAACTAAGTTAGGTATGTATAAATAATCCGTACTAAACGTGACGCATGTTTACATTTTTAGCGGCTCATTAAAAGAAAACTACTTAACCCTCTCTTCCCTTGGCTGTCGTAAAAGGCGACTAACGTAATAAAGACTGCAGAAACTTCCAATGTCATAGAGCGGCGATGAGCTGATCAATCACGCTGAGCTGAGCACATGTGCATTTGTAACTTGGTGAAACGTGAACTATGGCAGTGGACTGCTTCTGCAGTCCCCATTGCCATGCCTAGTCTCTGACTAACCCCTTTGGGATAATAGTCGTGAATTTCTCTTCCTATGTGTGTATGTATAAAAACCGCCGGGCGTTCATGAAAAGATTTTGTATTAGAATAAAGCAAAAGAAGTTTAGTGTGTAAGGACCGTAGCAGATCGCGATCCATAGTCTCTGTCTACCCCTATGGGAAACAGGCGTGAGCGTGTTAACATAAGCTCGTCTCGTGGCCGGCTTGCGCGAGCAACGATACGAGCCACGAGACGATCCGCGAGCCGCGAATGTAAATGGGGTATAACGGCCACGAAACGAGCTTATGTTTACACGCTCGCGGTGTGCTCATTTGTTATTGACCTTTCAGCAATGGCGGATGTTTCAACGATGGCGGATGTCGATATATTATTAACAACATCGACTCTTAGTTTAGTGAGCTTTTATTTTTTGGTTTCCATATCATCTCCCCTTGAAACAGCTCATTGAACCGTAATGTTTCTTCTTTTGACCAATCCATTACAATATGCACTTAAATACAATTTAACAATGCACAATACAAACAACTGGCACGGTGAAACGTTTGTAATTTTAATGAAATGCCAACGCGAGTGTAAACACCGCACTCGCATCCCCCGCGAGCCCCTTTAACTCGTGCCCAAAAAACCGCTCCTGACGCGAGCGCTGCGAGCTGTGAGACGAGCAGCGAGCAGCTAGGCGAGCTACGAGCGCACCGATTACACACGCGTCTCGTGTCTCGCTTCGCCGCTCGTCTCGCCGCTCGCGCGAGAGTTAAGCTGGTATCAGATTAATAATGCTTTAGTTATTATTCTATGAGCTCAATGGTCAATAGCATCTCTACTGTGATGCTTTATCTATTGTTCTGACCTCAGAACAATAACTAAAGTTCTGAGGTTCTGACTGAGGTCAGTGTTGCCGTTTTAGCCACTTTGTGGCTAGATCTAGCGGATTTTTAACGGTTTTAGCCAAAAAATAATCAAGTTTAGCCACCAAAATTAATCTAGCTACTTCTAGTTACTTTTGGTATTTTTTTAGATTATTACTGGTGGAGGTCGATCGAGTCAATTATTTTAAAGAAATGTGTGGTTATAGCCACAGATTCCGTTAAAACCATGGCATTGTAGACCTACAAATTAATTTTTAATTGTTACTTCTAGATAAGTAGTAGGTATTTAGATACAAACTTTATTGTACGTTTTTAATGCATATTTAACATGTATTACATACTTACTGTTTTAATTATACCCACTTATTCCTGTATAATAATAATATTTTATTATCATAGTAATAGAATATTAAAGTAGGCAAAAAATACTTTGATATTTAGCCTAGATTGATATTGGCTAGAAAGCCACATTTAAAAAGCTATTTTTTTTACAAAACTGGACACTTTTTTATTTTATGTAGCCACAAACTAGATTGTCAACGGCAACACTGACTGAGGTCTGTGATGTCAGGACTTCTTGAAGGGAAAGTGAAGCGTCATGTCAGTAGTTTTGTCTTATTTTCTAAAATTTGTGTCTTGTCGAATATTAATGTGAAATAATGGTGGATTATTAACCGTTAAGTGTTTATGAACGTGCATGATTGTAGGCAAATAAAACAAAACAGTGCAACATCACTTTCAAATTCTCTCAAGAAGTCCGTGTAAGATCTCAGTAAAGTCCCATATCTTTACTGGAACTCAAGGGATTTGGGGGGAATATCATTTAGCTTAATCACTCATTAACATCATAAAAGCATAATAAAATGAATTCTATTATTACGACTAAAGGACTAGTATCCATGGTCAAGAAACAAATTAACAAAAAAAATCTGTGATGTCATTGTCATGTCAATTCAGTGTTGCCGGTGCGGATCTTTTGTTCCGATTTCGGAACTTAGAAGCCCTAGGCAAACTTTAGCGGAACATCAACTTTGTCGGAACTTTTCGGAACTTTTGACCTAAGCCTCAAAATTAGTATAAAAGAACAGGCTGTATGGCTCAGATTCTTTGCATAGACTTTATAGACTAAAAACGAACTTCACGCACGATTAAAAGTCGCATGAAGTGAGGCGCTGGTGCTCCCTTTGCTTGCCAACATCCCGCTATGGGATGATATCTAGGGTACCGATTGCCAAGAACCTGTGGCAGGTTCACGCAATTTTGGGTTCGGTTTTTATAATGTATTAAATACAATAGAGCATATTTTACCGTGTTCCCTGCACTAACGTCATATAAAGGAAGAAGCCAGCGATTCATACCTTTTTCACTCTAGTACGCGTCCATTGAACTTTACAGCGGGAAATTCAAAATTAGTGTTTGTTTTTTTCGCGCGGTTTATCTCGGCACGTTGACTTTGTAGATAAATATTATAGTCTTTTTACAATTAAAATATCTTAATGTTATTGTTTTCTGTAAATATAGTTAATGCACTATCGAATGATAGTAAAATACTTTGTTCACAATGCATCACAGACGTATTATACGTCTGTGCAATGCATAAATATATATTTTTTAAATATTTTGCGTCAATAATTTTTTTTTATTGATTTTGTGATGTCTCTCTTTAGTATTTATACGCATATGGTTTACGTACACCGTTAACTAGATATTTTAATAGATTATTTCATTAAAATACCATAAATATTCAGTTTGTACATGTTTTCAAACAAGAAATAGCTCAATTGTTGTTAGAAGTCCCGAGTGTCAATTTTCGCGTCGCCATTTTTAATTGCTGGCAATTAGCGGCATCGCGAAAAAAAATTTGGCAGCAGAAGGGGTGGTGTGTTTTCATGGCTGTTATATTTTTCAGATTATTTGGAAATGAACGATTTTCCGACAGCCCAAATTAAAAAGTAAAAATTAGTTCAAAAACACTCGATAGATGTCGTTTTATGAAAGCCTACCTATGAGTACCTACCTAAGAGCTGTAATAAATTCTACACTTTTACTTGTCTACCAAAAGAATAAAAAAGTATCAAGTACTTACCTATTTATATTCAGGACATCCAGAACCTATTTCTATTTTGAAATAGAATAAATATTACGCAGCCATACACGTGCTCTTCATGAACTCGCCTTTTACCATGCGCCATACTAATCTATGCTAAGCGCCATCTATGAAGTCATTTACGAACCAATTTCTTTTTTTTTTTGATCTCGGAAAATCGCCCATTGTACCGACTTTATGAATCAAAGTAAAAATGCAAATATAGGTATGTAATACAGAAATAGTTTGATTTTTCCAATCTTTTTTTTTATTTTTACTCAGGCGGAACTTTTCGGAAACTTTCAGATGAGAAATAGGAATAAATCGTAACATGCTGCCGGGTGCCGGCAACACTGCAATTGACATTGACACATTTAACTGACTTGTGTTTTGTTCAGTTTTGTTTTGCCATTACAATAAAATTTATTTAATTTACTTGATACTGGCGAAATCTATCAATCAAGGAAAACGCCATTGAATAAAGAAGAAGAAGAATTTATTTAGTTATTAATCTCAGGTTTTGCCCTTTAATTTTTGCCTAGGTACGGCAAAACAGTAACAATATAGAACAGTTTTAATTATGAACAGAAAAGTATGCTACGTGTGGGATGAAAATTTGATTAGCCAGTGCAGTCGTTTGCCCGCGGTGTCTAAACGAGTTTGTATCAAGATACATTTTTAAAACAACCCAACAAAAGCTAAGGCTTTTGTAATATCTTTTTCTAAACTATTGTTCATATTATCCATTATAGGTAAAATTTTATAGTAATTGTTAATGTAATTCTAGGCTACAATGGTCCATGATCTCATAGTATCATACGGCCTAACAAACTACTTAAAAGTAGTTCGAAGCTGTCCAGCTTCATACAATGACCTTTTAAAATTTCACTCTGAATTGTATATTGACTATCTCAAATCAATCAATGATGTTGATGATGAATATATGTCTAACGCTGAAGACGAGAAGCATGGAATAGGTAAAAAGCTTGAATTTATATTTAAGTATTTATTAGTGTCTCGGATGGCACGTAAAGCTGTTGGTCCCGGTTGTTGTCACAAGATGGCAGTTGTTCAAACCTACCTGACGTACTGGACCTTGGGCCAGGGTGGCAGGTTAATTCATATCAAATCATAATTTATTTATTCAGTAAACTTAAAATAAGCATTTTGAAGGGTCTAAACTTAATTTTACTACTATGGATGGATAGGCAAACCCATTCAGGACGTCTTTTAGCTGTGGAGAAGAACGGGTGCAAGAAACTCTACATCTTTATAATAACATAGAAGTAACATTTACAAAACAATATGTTGTTACCAAATTATACAATCGACAATCATAAAAAATATATAATATAATAAAAGAAAAGATAAAAATAAAGTGAATCTAAAAGTTTTACTCAGGCACTATGAACGCATTAGAACAAGATGTGTGCGAAATTAGAGGAATGTTAATTCCATGCATTTTTGTCATTGCTGTAATTACTTATAGCCCTTTTCTAAAAGTCTGTCCTTAACATGTGTCTTGAATTTGTCAAAGGGTAAAATTATAGCATTGTTCGGGATTTTATTGTAATATGCGACACAACCTTGTCCCATGAATGATCCATTAACTTTATGGCCCAATATCCCTATGTGGGAAGTGGTTCATTTATAAGGCACATGTTATAAAATCAGTAAAATTAATAAAACTAACCAAATACAGCTGTGGGTATTAAGTTTAAAAAAAGCAAAGCATTTTTATTTTTATTATGTTAAGTTTATTTATTTGTTTAAGGATACTTCTTCACTGTTTAAAAATTATAAACTTTATTATGAAGGTGTTATGTATAACATAACAGTTTATTTAGATTGAAACCTGTTAATTTACTTCAAACTTTCCAGGATATGACTGTCCACTACTTTCCAATATGTTTGAACTGGTATCCACAATAGCCGGAGGATCTATAACTGCCGCTAGATGCCTGGTGCTTGGCCTCGCTGATATTGCCATCAATTGGTGTGGCGGTTGGCATCATGGCCAAAGGTAATTCTTTTATTTAAAAACATTTAATAAAACGTATATTGGATTTTTTTTAAATAGGTAGGTACCTACTGAATAGTACATTAATTTTGCTTATGTTTCTTTAGGTACGGGGCAGATGGATTTTGTTATGTAAATGATATTGTACTGGCCATTGAAACTTTAAGAATTAAATTTCCCAAGGTGCTGTACATAGATTTAGATGTGCATCATGGTAATGTTACCTTTAATATTTAAGACAATAAATAGAATTTGAACCACATTCTTAGATACCTACTTTATAATGTTATTTTATGTTTAGCTTCCAGTTTCACTTTTAAAACAATTGCTTTTCTTTTTTTAGGCAATGGGGTACAAGATGCATATAATTTAAGCAAGTCTGTGTTCACTCTGTCCATTCACAAATATGAACCAGGCTTTTACCCTGGCACTGGTTCTATCGAAGATATTGGCACACTAACAGGCAAAGGATACTCATGCAATTTTCCATTACATGCATGGTATTCTGATGCTACTTTGGAATATATTTTTGGGGAGTATGTGTTATTTAGATTATCTTTTGTATCTAGGTATCTCAATTTCTTTATTATTTGGAAAAGATCGCTCTTGCCAATTTTGTACTCAATTTATTTCTTGAGTCTAATAAAAGAATATTATTATAGTTATTTTAAACTGTAATTTTTCATGTAATTGTCTTGTCAGCATAGTAAGGAATCTTTGATGTATGGTTGAGTAAAGTTACAAAATCTTTTAGGACATTTCCCGCTGTGTTTGAGTCGTTCATGCCAGATGCTATAGTGGTGCAGTGCGGGGCGGACGCGCTCGCGCACGACCCGCAAGGCGGTGCCAACGTCACCGCGCGCGGGTATTGCTCGTGCCTCGCTAGGGTTCTGGATAAACGGAAACCTATTGTACTGTTAGGAGGCGGTGAGTTCATCATCATCATCATCATCGGTCTATGCTGGACACAGGCTGTCCAAAATTGAAAAAGTTTTATATTCTTCTTTAATTGGCTACTTGACAGTTTTCGGAAAAGTATTTAAAAAATTACAAACGCTTAGTTTATTTATAAGTCTTATTATATTTTTTTTTCTCGAGCTTTATTTAATAGAAAAAAACATAAGTAGGTACTTACTTAATATATTTTTCTTCATTAATTTCAAATTTTGTGCGAAAACGGTCGGTCACGTGACATTTTTCCCTGTGAAGTCACACTTCAATAAAAACAAACAAATCTCTTGAAAGATAAGATAATTTTGTGAAGCGTCGCGTGCCGATAGTCGGCATGAAAATTAATTTTCCCATTGCGTCACGTGCCGATAGTCGGCACTCGACGCTCGACCTTTTTGAGGTTTATATTTTTAAAAACGAATTAAAAACGAATGGGTCTTTCCTCTTCTAATGAACGGGATTTTGTTTATGAAGAAACCTGCTAGCTATATTTCGACAGTTTTGTTAGCAGTCCAGAGACAAAATACTTTTTATGTTCGAAGGAATTTTTTTTTGTGGCCATTTGTTAGTTTTACAGTAGCATTCAGAGTGTATTTTTAATAAAAATAACCATTACTTTGAGGAGAAATAAGCTAAAAACGTGAGTCCAATGTATATTGAACTAATTTAACTAAAAGTTTGCTGTGCATTTACTATGTTTCATAAAATAATATAACTTCAAAAAGTTTACTTAAAAAAACATAAATTTGTGTTTGATTTAAGATTACATTCGTATATTTATCTTTTTTGGCATGTTAGCTACATAAAAATATAGGAAATTTAATCTAGTTTCTGAAAATATATAATTTAACGAAGTTTCCAGTAACAATTATAGCATTTATCTTTGAAAAACCAAACAAAGTCGCGCGACCCGTTAAAAAAAAAAGTATTGCGAATCGCCGCGACGCTCAACGAACGCTCACGCACCCCGTGCGAATTCTGGCACGACGCGAAAGGGTGGGTGCCGGGCCATTCTGGCGCGACGCGCGAGAGGATATGTGACGTCACACGAAACTCAATCATGGCCGCCCGGGTTTCGGGTCTTGTAATCCACAGATAAAAACTCGCAAATTTAAAATATTTTACAAATTATCTTGATAAAAAAAATTATTGGATAATTATCGTTAAATCATAAACTACCATTTCCGACATATTTCATATTTTATTGTTACAACTGTCAAATAGCCAATTGCAATCTAATCTAGCTATTTGGCCAGTACATACTTATTAGGTACACATTAAAATGTACACACTCCAGCAGATCAAACTATCCAAAACTGTCGAAAGGTCATTGGGCATTTTGTTCGGACTTTTGACCCGCGGCGTACACAAACAAAATAGGGCAGACTTTGCAAATAATAATGTCGCTGAAACACAATAATATAGTGTGACCTAAATATAGTGTGGCTTGCAAACCGTGGGAGAATTGAGAAAAAAATATATAAAAGAAAAAACTAAGTACTACTTACACTTTGATTTTTATGATACGGATAATTTTGGCATTTTAGTTAACTTTGTAACTAAACGATTGAAAGGAAAATGAAAATAAATTCTACAAAGAACGCAATTTATTTTGCTTGATCAAAATCAATTGTAAGATCATATAAAATCATCATCATCATCATCAGCCAGAAGACGTCCACTGCTGGACAAAGGCCTCCCCCAAGGATCTCCACCACGACCGGTCCTGTGCTGCTTGCATCCAGCGGCTACCCGCGACCTTCACCAGATCGTCGTACTACCTTGTTGGAGGCCTGCCCACACTGCGTCTTCCGGTGCGCGGTCGCCACTCGAGAACCGTTCTGCCCCAACGGCCATCGGTTCTACGGGCGATGTGCCCTGCCCATTGCCTCTTGAGCTTGGCGACTCTTTGGGCTATGTCGGTTACTTTAGTTCGTCTACGAATCTCCTCATTTCTGATTCGATCACGTAGAGAAACCCCGAGCATAGCCCTCTCCATTGCTCTTTGCGTGACTTTGAGCCTGCTAATAAGGCCCATAGTGAGCGACCACGTTTCGGTACCGTATGTCATCACTGGCAACACACACCGGTCGAAGACTTTCGTCTTGAGACACTGCGGTATTTTGGACGAGAAGATATTTCGTAGCTTACCGAACGCTGCCCAGCCGAGTTGGATTCGACGATTGACCTCTTTCTTAAAGTTGGACCTACCTAGCTGGACTGTTTGTCCCAGGTATACATATTCGTCAACAACTTCAAGAGCAGAGTCTCCAACCTTCAGAGGAGCGGGTACGACGAGTGAGTTAGACATGATTTTCGTCTTCTCCATGTTCATTTTAAGGCCCACTTGTTGAGAGACTCTGTTGAGATCACCGAGCATTGTGTCGAGTTCCTCCAGGGTCTCAGCCATGACTACTATATCGTCGGCAAATCGAAGGTGACTGATGTACACGCCGTTAATATTGATGCCGAGTCCTCTCCAGTCCAGAAGCTTAAACACGTCCTCCAGTGCAGCAGTGAAGAGTTTCGGAGAAATGACATCTCCTTGTCTCACTCCACGCTGCAGCTGGACTGGCTTCGAGCTCTGGTCCTGAAGACGAACTGTCATAGTGGCGTTTTCGTACAAACACTTCAACACTTCGATGTACCGGTAGTCAATTTGGCACCGCTGGAGAGACTGTAGCACGGCCCATGTTTCGATCGAATCAAAGGCTTGCTCATAGTCCACAAACGCTAAGCAAAGCAAGATAAACTACACCTTAAATTAAAAAAAGATCCTGAAAATAAAATAATCTAAATTACTTATAATAGGTACCGAAACTATCTTACAGAAATTATAAGAAAAGCTAGAACAAATTACGAAAAATCACTTTTAGAGACAGCCTGTTCCACTAGCGTTAAAAAAACCTGGGAAGTTCTAAATAAATTAACTCGCTACAAAGCCTCCAAAAACAAACATACTGATTTATTGAAACTAGACAGTGATCCAAATAAAGTTGCCAGCGATTTAAATGAATACTTTTCTAGTATAGGTGAAAAATTAGCACAAACAATTAAAGAACATAATCCATCACTTAACACCCCATCGTCTTTGAAACCTATTACCGAAAATTCATTTGTTCTACTTGATACAGACTGTGCTGAGGTTCAAACTATTAGTAGTCTTAAAATTGATAGTTCGCCCGGCTGGGACAATATCTCTAACAAAATATTAAAAGAAAATGCATCAATACTAGTTCCGGTTATTACACACATTTGAAATTGTTGTTTTGCATCTTCAACTATACCGTCCGCTTTTAAACTATCTAGAGTCATACCCTTACATAAATCTGGTATTACTAAATCTCTAAATAACTATCGGCCCATCTCGCTTTTGAATTCATTGTCTAAGATAATAGAAAAACTGATTAATAAGAGACTAGTCAAGTACCTCGAGGAGAAAAACTTACTTTCGACTAACCAATTTGGTTTTCGTGGAGGAAGATCGCCTGGTGATGCGGTGTCTGAACTAACAAATTTTTTAGTGAAAGAACTAGATGTTGGTAGATGCATTGGCATATTTTTAGATTTAGCAAAAGCTTTCGACACAGTATCTATTCCTCTTCTTCTTCGAAAGCTTGAATCCATTGGTGTACGGGAATGTCAACTGGACCTCTTTAAAAGTTACCTTAATGATAGACAACAAACTGTAAAAGTTGCTAACACTGTGAGTGATAGTAGAACAATTCAATATGGCGTCCCACAAGGGAGTGTGTTAGGACCAACACTTTTTATTATCTATGTAAATGACATAATTAACACAGTTCTCAAAAACGGTAGAATAATGGCTTTTGCAGATGACACAGCTCTCATATTTACTGGTTGGTAGCTGGGAAGATGTATTTGCTGATGCCCAAAAAGGATTTAGTGATATAAAACATCAACTTACTAATAATTTACTAACTATAAACACTGATAAAACTAAAATAATAGCCTTTTCAATAACTAAAAAAACATGTTCGAATTCATTTTTTATTAAAGCCCATCAATCAACATGTAACCTCAGTCTTAATTGCACATGTCCAAAACTAGAAAAAGTATCAACATTTAAATATCTTGGTATAACATTGGAGACACTACTTACATTTACACCACATATTAACTTACTATCACAAAAAGTACGTAGACTTACCGCTATTTTTAGAAAAATAAGACATATAGCAAGTAAAAAGCTTTTGAAAACTCTATACTTTGCTTTATGTCAGTCTGTACTCACATATTGCATTGGTGCATGGGGAGGAGCATCTAAAAGTAACCTTCTGATGTTAGAAAGAGCCCAACGAGCGGTGATAAAAACCATAAATATGTTACCATTTCGATACTCCACTTCAAAATTGTACAGTAAATTTGAAGTCCTGACAGTTCGGCAGTTGTACTTCCTAGAAATCTTATTGAAACAACACGCTATAAACAAAGATAATTGTGATCTTAGTTTTAGTCGTAGACCTCATATTAGTAAACTATCTTGTAAGACTAGCTTTGCGCAACGATTTGCAACCTTTTTAGGTCCGTTTTTGTATAAAAAAATCTGTAAAAATATAAATGTTTTTGGTCAATATAAACACACATGTAAACTAACTATAAAAAAGTGGTTGCTGACACTTGATTATGATTCCACCGAAGAACTACTAACTATAATAAAGTAAACATTTAGGTAAAGGTAAAGTTAAAATAAAGTACTGTCACACAGTAATGATGTAAGATTTGTAGATTTGTAATAAGTATACTTAAATTAACGTCAAAAATTTAATATAAAAATTGTAACATTCTTGAAGTTTGATCTTTGAAGAAGTATCATTATCATAGTGACATTGCGCACACTGCATGTTAAATTTAAAACATGTACCTACCTATGTCAAGGAGCATAAGTACCTATAATAACAGGTAGACCTAGTTTAGGTACTTATGCAAACATTATATAAAACGAACGTTTAATGTGTTTTAAATGTTAAATGTTATTTTATTTTAGACCAATAAAGATTTTTATTATTATTATATTATTAAAGAGGCCGGTTATACTCTTCGGTCTTCTGTATAACCTGCTGCAGCGTATGTATGTGGTCTATGGTGCTAAAGCCTTTTCGGAATCCGGCTTGTTCGATAGGCTGGAAGTCATCAAACCTGCGTGCGAGACGATTAGTTATAACTCTCGAGAACAGCTTATAAACGTGACTTAGAAGTGATATGGGTCTGTAGTTCCTCAATAGGGCCTTGTTGCCCTTCTTAAAGAACAACACAACCACACTTTCATGCCACGCTTCTGGCGTTCTACCTCCGAGTACGACGGAATTAAATAGCCTCTGAAGAGCTGCGAGTACCGGTCTTCCGCCTGCTTTCAGAAACTCAGCCGTAATTCCGTCAGCACCCGATGCCTTCCTGTTCTTAAACTGCTTGAGAGCCATACCAATCTCGTACAGGCTGATGTCCGGGATATCTTCGGTGTAGTGTCGGGTTGGCTTAGCTCTAGGGTCTGTAGCTAAGCTTTGTACAGGTGGCCGCGTGGATGTGTATAGCTGTCCATAGAACTTCTCGACCTCTCCCATAACTTCGGACCTAGACGTGACAGTTCTGCCGTCATCGGTTTTCAACGTCGTCAGTTGGCTCTGCCCAATACCCAAATCTCTTGCAAACACTTTTGAACCTTTGTTTCGCTCGATAGCCTCTTTAATACGGTCGGTATTAAATCGGCGAGTGTCGCGAGTCAAAGACTTCGAGATCTGCCTATTGAGCCGCCGAAGCTGAGACGAATCGTCCGAAGAACGCAGAACCATCACGCGCCGCTCTTCCATCAGTTTGATAGTATGGTCCGAGAGCTTTTTAGGTCCTCTTATACGGTGGGTTTTGAAGAACTTAGACCCAACCGGATGGACAGTTTTTACAAACCTGTTGTTGAAATCGTCATCATCATCATCTATTCTCACGGAATACCGTGGGAATATTTTGATATACCATCCTGCGGTGTAGGCTTATTAGCTTACACCGCAGGTTGGCATATCAAACTAGAACTAATACTTTCGTGTTTCAATATCGGTAAGAAAACCAACATTTATTGTTCAATATATTTTATCTATTGGGAATTTTAAACAAAATGATTTTAAGGAATGAAAAGTGAGATTTAATATTATTATTTAATTTAATACACACCACACCGTAAAGTATAAAATTCATTGTAGAAATTTTACTTTTTATGACAAGTTGATCTGCTGGTGTACTTTACACTTAAAATATGTTGATGCTCATTTTGACCTAAACTATAAATAAATCAGAATTATCTAAGTCTGTCGCCATAAACATTAACCGTGTCGCGTAGCGGTAAAATAATACTACCAACCCTTCTCTTCCCTTGGGTGTCGTACAAGGCGACTAACGGACTAAAGACTGCACATATTACATCCTACAGCATGGAGCGGCGATGGGCTCACCGCCTGTCACGCAGCACATGTGCAGCCGCTATTTGGTGAAATGTGGACTATTTGCGGTCCTCATTGCCTAGTCTCTGACTAACACTTCGGGGATAATAGTCGTGATTATATAAGGTAACTGCTAGAAACCGCAAGAATCTTCAAGGCCTGGTCAGGTCAAGTGTTTTTAAACATGACAAAAATGACAAAAAAGGAATTCGTGTTTTTTCATTTTTAATTAAATAATTTATTTTGTGAATTTTATAGGATAGTCTTTAAGTAAGTATCTAATTTATTTTAAAGCAATAACATAAGATTAATAAATGAAACAATTAACGATTATTTACAACGCGAGGGCAACGGTCGGCCGGCCGGCCGACCGACCGACCGTCTGTTGACCCGTTTGCGTCAGCTGAGCGATAAGTACCTACGTTAGTCTGCAATGTGACTATTTTTGTCATGTTTAAAACACTTGACCTAACCAGCCCTTGAAGATTCTTGCGGTTTCTAGCAGTCACCATATATGTATGTCTCCATAACAACGATGTTTATAGAATTGTTGTGTTCCGACAGTTTAAGGTAAGATAGCCAACTTCTTAGTGGTTGAGGATTCTGGGTAAAGCGCTTCCGCCTTTGCCCTTATCGTCACTTACCATAAGGTGAGATGCAGGCCAAGCGCTTACCCGTTGTAGAATAAAAGAATGGAGCTAACTAAATAAATATACCAATTAAAAATTGATATAAAATAATTTAGACCTAATATACATACACATAAACACGACTATTATCCCCGAAGGGTTAGTCAGAGACTAGGCAACGAGGACTGCAAAAGCAGCCCTCTACCATAGATAGTCCACTTTTCACCAAATAGCGACTGCACATGTGCTCAGCGTGACAGGTGTCGTGAGCCCATCGCCGCTCTATGCTATTAGATGTATGTGCAGTGTTTAGTCCGTTAGTCGCCATTTACGACACCCAAGGAACTTGAACCTAAAGATTTTAAAATACACTTGTTTACTGCAGTTTATGAAAGCATACTCCTTTGGCATTTTTAAATGTTTTTCAGGTGGTTACAAGCACTCGAATGCCGCCCGTCTGTGGTCAATACTCACTGCTCTCGTTTTGGATGAGACCTTAGATGAAAATATACCGGAACACGAATACTGGACTAAATACGGGCCTGATTACACAACGGCCATGGAACCTATGTTGACCAAAGATACTAATAAAAAACTATATTTAGAACAATGTGTTAATGTGATAAAGGGTAAACTTCTTTTCATTCACTAGTACACTAGAGGCCAGCCTGCGGCTTCGCCTGAACACCGCGTGTCACGTAATGAATTTACAAAAAATGTTATGTCCCGTAATGAATAACCGCCTCGCGTAGCGGTGAAAGAATACTACCACCCGTCTTCCCTTGAGTATCGTTCAAGGCGACTAACGGACTAAAGACTGCACATACATCCAACAGCTTAGAGTGGCGATGGGCTCACCACCTGTCACGCTGCAGTTGCTATTTGGTAAAAAGTGGACTATGGCAAAGGACTGCTTTTGCGGTCCTCATTGCCTAGTCTCTGACTAACCCATCGGGGATAATCATCATCAGCCTATTAACGTCCCACTGCTGGGCACAGGCCGCTCACGTCACGTGGACACGAACCAGGACCAACGGCTTTACGTGCCTTCCAAAGCACGGAGAAGCTCGAGATGTTTTAAAGGAGAATGACCAAACCAGCCTATTCGATATCTATTGCGTCTTAATCATTCACATATCAAAAGTGTTCTCTTAAGTTATAATGATTACTGATTAATGTTTTATATTTTAGCGTTTTATTAACGCTTAAATATACTTAAGTAAAATTTTAAACACTGAAAAAAGACGAAAACCTTAGGCGGGAATCGAACCACGCACCTTCCGCATTCCGGGCGGCTGCCTTAACCACTTGGCTACCGAGGTCTGGCTTTCAACCGTCGAAATTTGTCAGTGCTTGATGCTTATGTTTAGGCAGCCGCCCGGAATGCGGAAGGTGCGTGGTTCGATTCCCGCTTGAGGTTGTCGTCTTTTTTCAGTGTTTAAAATTTTACTATAATGATTACTGTTAAAAAAGGTTTTCTATAGAACGCCGCGTTAAGAGTCAAGTGATAAATAAATGCTGAACTAAACTGATAGTCATACAATAACAGTTGTCATAACCTCAAAATACCTAAAAAGTCTTATGCTAAAAATAAAGATAGCTTCAAACTCCCGCATGATATTGTAATGTAATTTTTTCTTCATAATTCAAAGCATTGTTGCTATTGATTACTATTTATTTCATTAAAGCGCTCTGTGTTACGCTAGCTATCCAAAAACTAGCCTAACTCCCATTATAAAAAGGTCATTCTCCTTTGGTCACCCATCCAGCGACACGACATTGCGAAAGTTGCTTAGCGGGCAAGATTGCAAGCCGAACGCGCTACCTGCTGTGCCATCGAGCTCCTCAAACCTTGTCATGACAATTATAATGACTACCTCCGTGGTTGAGTGGTTAGCATGCCTGGTCTGGCGACGTACCATATCTGAGCGTTCAATTCCCGGTCGGGTCAAATTAGAAAAAGAAACTGTTTTGCTAAATTGATTTCGTTTCCTGGTGAATTATCATTAACTTTACTGTCACTGAAATTGGAATGAATTTTAGTCCCAAGGATTGAACATGAACCAATAATCTTTCGTATCGTACGTAAACTCTTTCACGATTACGAATTATGATAAAATTACTGGTTACTTAGCACAGTGTGGGATTTGGCTTGAGTTGCGGCCATGCTTTTTTTACGTTTTCAACAGATAGCTTCTAGTAGAACTCCCATTAATGTACTATCGGTAGATTTCGGGATATTTTGTTTTTCTGAAAACCCATGAAAAAAACCATAGAAATGTATAAACGTTTTTGCGTGTTTATGTGTATGTATTAACTAACTTTTAAGTTATATATGTATAGGTGGGGAATGAACAAAGGCATAGTTTTAATTTAGAAAAAATGACAATAATTCTATAGAAAACGTTTAAAAAAAATTAATTTGTTTTTTTAAACATTTCTTTACTTGAGTTTCCTACAATAAACGGATTTTTTAAAATGAAAAGTAACATTTAATTTCGGTTTATAAATGTACTAAATAATAAATCAAGAAAGAGCAGGACGGCCGAGTTATATGGTGACAACCCTAAGCATTAAGTTCAAAATTCGATTACGGCCGTTCTGTACCCTTACTCTTGTAACCGATCGCTATTGGACCGAATTGGTATTGTGAATTTTCGTATTTTCAGGTTACGACACCAGCGCTAATTTGGATTCAATAGCGATCGGTTTCAAGAGTAAGGGGGCTGCTCTTTCTTTTTTTATTATTTAGTACTTACATTTATAAAACAAAATTAAATGTTACTTTTCATCAAAAAATAAAATCCGTATATTGTAGGAAACACGAGTAAAAAAAACAAAGTATCTCGAAATCTACCGATAGTAAATTAATGGGAGTTCTACTAGAAGCTTTAGCTTGGCCCAGGCTATCTGTTGAAAACGTAAAAAAGTATGGCCGCAACTCAAGCCAAATCCCACACTGTGCTTAAAAAGTATTTATTTATACTAATATAATAATTACCTATAGGTATGATTTCGAACTCTGCTACACGCAGCACTACTACCCATATATTGCCCTTCGGAGCATAATGTACAAAACGCAAAATGTGCACTAACGTGGCACTAACGCAAAATGAACAAGTAAGCGCACGCATAGGCAAAAACAGAAACTTATCTGACTTCTTAGTTGATATTATTTAGGACGTGACTTAGTATCACTGCATATTAGACATACGTAGATAAAAAGGTATTCGCAGGGGCGTCGCCGTGAATAAAGCCTTAGGCTTAGTTGTTCATTTTGCGATTTGCACATTTTGCGTGTAGTGCACATTTTACGTTTTGTACATTATGCTCCGAAGGGATATATTTTCATTAATTTTAATGAGATTACATTCCGAGCTACGCAGCAATGTCGCGGCAGCAATGCAGCGGCATCACTGCTGCGTGCAGCGGAGTTCGGAATCATATTGCTGCCTTTATGCTTTTATCTGTCGTCCACAGAAAACTTGAAAAAATATCTGGACCCAAGTTCATCTGCTGAACCAGTGGCGAAGGAAATTAAGACTGATGATATAGGGAATAATTTTAAACAAAAAGCTGAAAAAAATATTAAAAGAATATTTAAAAGTAATGCAATTAAGTCTGGTCAGGATAACAATACTATTTCAAGTAATTCATCTGAGTCAAAGTTAGATGTTTATGATTTTGTTGATTGATGAAAAGACAATAACATTTTTCCAATTGGAGTTTTGTTTTATTTCTAGTCATATAATTTAATAATGTAATGTAATATCTACATATTAAAAACATATTTTATAATAACTATGCAAGTTGAAAACATGGTCAAGCCCAATAAGCATTGGTAAAAATTAAAAATACATAATTTCGAAAAAAATATATATTTAAAGTTTTCTCACTGAATTGTTCAGCACACAGAAAGTTACCAAGTAACATGTAGACTTAAAAGGACATTAAAATAATAGGTAATACTCGGGCATTATTACAGAAACGTACATACAAATACCGCAGGTAGTGCTACTCCAAACAACAATGTTCTTTCAACCCATTAACAAATAGTTCATCAACAATGTCGGCTTTTCGTTATAGGAAAAGCTCTGTTACGTTCTTCTTGATCTGGACGATAACAAAGTGGACATTTTATTCTGATAGAAGCCTTGAAAACATTATAACTTGAAAATTTCTTAAAGCCCAATGTTCAATCAAGTAACCTTTGAGGTGCAAAATATTAAAGAACCAATAAAAAACCCTAAATACACATTGTTAACAATATCCAAATTATTTGACAATTTTGATGATTTATAATAATTAAGCATTCATTTGGAGCCCTCATTGCAATCTCTATTAAATAAATTTAGTCTTAACAGTGCTCAGGATCTGTAAGCAGTAATGGTGATTGACAAGAAGCTATAGCAGACATCAGTGTGAAGATAAAATTAACCTGGATGTACAGCAATGATTAGGGGATTTCAGTTCTTATGACTAGGGTATGAAACCTAAAAATCATTGGTTTTACTTACATAACTTAATATTAAATGCAAATAGAAAAAGTATGGTTTTCAAATTAACCTTGTATAAAATTTAAGCTGTTGAAGAAAAACACAATCGATTGCTGTAAACCCACGCTAAAAGAATTAAATCATGATGAAGTATCTTAGTCTGTAGGCCGCTTTTCACTGTGTTTTTTAGTGAACTCTTCTGCATTCTTTGTGAATTTCTTCCTATCCTTCAGAAATTCTTCAGCTAGCTCCGCACGTAGAGGGTGCTCAGGTTCAGGGTCATTCACAAGAGCAACTAGTGCTTGGATAACTGCAATCAATTCGAACCCAATATATATTTATTTCAATCTTTATTGCACAAAATAAAAATGGTAGAAAAGGCGGACTTAATGTCAATAGGCATTCTCTACCAGTCTACCATAAAAAGTTTTAGAGTAGTCCTAGTGCTGAGTGGGAGTCCTGTTCACCATTCACTCAATCACATCAACAACAGTGACAGCCTTTTAAAGTACTTTAAAATTGTAATAACTTTTAAAGTACACAACATAAACAAGACACACAAGACTTAAAAATGTTACTATTGTATAATTTACTATAGTTTCAAAGAAAGCTGATAATTGATATAAAACGTTTTTTATTTTAAATCTCTAAGTTCTATAGTTTACAATAAAATTAAATTTTAAAAGTGTGATACTTATTTTTGCAGGCCAGTGTATTTGTATCTGGCTGGTTTTGATATCATTAAAAGTTTAAATTTTAAAGAAGATAATGCCAAATTCAAAGACCATTGATTCTGAACTCTACTGCGAACAACTAAGCAAGAAGTTGAGAGAAAGCAGCAGCAGTGGTTTTTCATCCTAGACCTCACACATCCTTAGCCACTCAGCCAAAATTAAGAGAGTTTGGCTGGGAGGTGTAAATGCATCCGCCATATAGTCCTGACCTTGCACCTTCAGATTTCCACCTGTTTCGGTCTCTTCAGAATTCTTTAGTCAGTGTCAGGTTAACATCACGAGAAAAAACCACTTGTCGCGGTATTTTGATCAAAAGCCCCAAAATTTCTATAGCAATGGGATTATGTCCCTATCTACAAGATGGCAAAAAGTTATCGAATAAAATGGCACCTACATACTTTAGTTAAATGTGAATAAACTAGGTAAGTATATTAAAAAATATTTTGAATTTTCTTAAAAATGTGAAGAAATTTTTCCCCTACCTATTATATATATATATATTTATATAACATTAGTTATAAAAAATAATTGCTTGTGCCAAGCTGATCCTTGAAGATTGTAAAATGATATTAGATACCTTGATCAGTCTTGGTGGCAGGCTTCCAGTTCTCTGCACTGATGATAGGCAGACACACCTGCCCCTTTTCATCAATGTTGGGGTGATAAATCTTTGTTTTGAAACTAATTTTAGGTGGCTTGAAAGGATATTCAGCTGGGAAGTTGATCTCAATACGAAATGCACCTTTGTTGTATGGTGGGTTATCCTATAAAAATCAGAGATGTTCAGTATAATACCTTATATCATATCATAATACACACTAAATTAAGTATAGAAATACAAACAACCGGTAGTGGAGTATCAACAATATCTATGTATAATTGCATAATATACCTAATGTTAAATAATTAAGTAGGTACCAATAGTTAAGTTCCTGTGCCAGTTATTTACATTTAGTATCTTTTTGGGGAAGGTTGTTCAGTTTCATGGGTGGAACTAACCCTTAATTGGTTTTGTATAAAGAAAAATTAAGGTGTATATCTCATAACAATATTGTAACATATTGTTTAGACAAATGTGTCTCCCTATGTACTGTGTTACATGTGCGTAGGTCTGTGCCAAGCAGTGGAACGTTTATAGGCTGATGATGATGATGATGATGATGATAAAAAATACTCAAAATCAAAGTATATCTAATCAATAAACTCATTAATAAGTACTTTGAATCGTCCAACTCAAAAAACAAGACACAATAGACTTACTGGAACAATTAGTCCTTGCCATGTGAGGATGTTGGATTCATCAACTTGGATGTCCCTGAAAGATTTCAGACCTGATTGTCTGATGTCATTTAATTCCTGAAAGTAAATAATAATATTAAGGTATTTTATAATATTAAACAGACTTTCCTCATTATGAGTGTACGGAATAGACCACTAAGTATTTCACTTGAAGTAGGTACATATTATGTAGGTAGCAAACTCAAATCACAAAAAAAAAATATTTGCTAGTTGCTACATGGTATTTTTTAAATCAAACCAAGTGACTCACTGTGATGTCAGTAACTTTATACTTTTATGGAAGGTGTAAAACAAACACATTGATATAATGAATTTTAATCTTAAGCTCTTGTTAATTATGTATTAAATTGATCCATGATGCACTGTGCAACCAGTTTGTGATAACTATATAGGAAAAGTTTCAATTGTATCAAATTTAGAAGTAAACAATACTTATTTCCATGGAATAAAAGGTTTTCTGTATTCAGATAAGGTAAAGTCTAACTTTTCCCAAAATGTAATTACTTCGTTATCTCGTAAAGAGCCATAGAAACTGAACAATACGCTACTATGTAAAGCGCTGTTGATTTTGTTCGAGTTTAATGGGTTAAAGATCTAGATTATAAAAAACGATGTCTCACCTTTTGAAGTCTTCTGGTTGCAGCCATTGTAGATAGGTAATTCTGTCAAACAATCTTATAAGATTTTTATGTGATTTTCTGAGAAACTATTTAATTATTTGTATGTCCACTCTAACAACATAATTATATATCAAACACAATTATAAATTTACGAGATCTATCGATAAAAATGTCCTGGTTCACCGAAAATACGACGACCCGACAACCATTTTAGATTTCGTTCGTTTAGTTATATCTTCGTGCATGACGTTGACGTTTGTTTTACTACAAGAAAAATATGTATATTTTTGAAATTGTTTAATTTAATTAAACAAATAAGTATTACATTCTATAAGGTAATTATTTATTTGGTATAGAAAGTAACTATGTAAAAAGAATATTTAGTAAAACTTAGGTATATGAACGAAACGCAAACGCGGTCTATTTTTAAAAGTTTTATTATGGCAATAATTTTATGTTAGAGGTATGTTTTGTGTACTTGAATTTATCATTTTGATACTTGACTTGTCTTCTTTTATTGTTCTCGTCTATTATTTTACATTTTTCTCTGAACAACTTTTACAATCGTAAATAATTCTAGGTTAATTCTGTATACTTACTTTTCCTTTCATTAAAAATTAACTCATTGAGATAAAATGTACTACGTACTAGAGAAGCTATCCCAAGCAAAAGACTTGTTCTATTTTTTTAAAAGTTAAAACAAAAGTGCGCTGCATTTCTAAAATAATAATTTATCGTCTTTCTGAACAATCTAAACATACAGCGCTAGACCGCTTCTTTTCTCGCGACCAAAAGTTCTAAAGCGCCGAAACATGGCCGCCGCTCATGTCTCGGCGATTTCATAAAATAATCAGTCAAATGCATGTTATACCTACCGATAATTTAGTGCATATTTACAGGTAGAAAGTGATTCGTTTAGTTTTCTTTGTATTTTCGGGATTCTTTAAACAGTACCTTGGCACACATGAAGGCATATTTAAAATAGAACACAGAATACACAAGTATTGTTGCGTCTAGCGCCTGCCACAGACTAATATAGTTGGAGCGAGCTGGCTCTAACGCGTGTAGCAAACAATCTAGTTGTGACGTCTTCTCTAGTACGTAGTACATTATAACTCAATGAATTGACTCTCCAACCAATTTTTGTTTATAACCCTAAAGAAACTTCAAGTAGGTACTAGTGAGGCAAAACTAAAATATTGTCAAGAATATTACATCACTTGAAGAAAAGGAAGTTTTATCTAGTGAAACGCAATATTTGGAAACAATATAGTTAATGACAGACCCATTATCCAACAAATAAAATTCTTCTATTCTACTTTGTAAGGTGATTAATATTTATTATGGTATTTCGTTATCACAAATACTTCTTCAATTATTCTTAAGATTTATTCTTGTTTATTAATACTACAAATTATTTGTTTGGTTGATCTACAGTTTAATAAAAAAATACAAGTATCAACGTCGTTTTTTCAGAGTATGATGAGATGAGTGTTGACACCCCAAGAATTTTTAAATTTGCCGCCATTCTTTCCAGTCACGTTTCGTTGGTCAGACTCTAGCGTCATCTATTAAACACTTGACCGTCATTAGAAGCTTTTATTATTGAGATAGGCATATCCGTTTCCCGTCGTATTTTCCTTCTCTTTATTCCGGTATATCGCTGTCTCTCTCGCTCATCCCACTCAGTGGCGTCACCAGGTGGCGCGGTGGGGGAACCAGGAGATTTCACACCCGTGCCCATTTGTTCATCATTGGCGTGAAATTTCCCGTCGGCGTAACTTGTGCACTACATAGTGATCAAGTAACAAAGAAATAGAATTATTTTTATTTAAACTGCAACACAGTTCTCGTGAGTTTCTACAATACACGTGAGTACTTAGAATAGTTTCTTAACTTAACGGTGTTACCGTTCGCTGAATTTATAATTTAAACTTATCTGGTATATCAAACTTTTTATTTTACCCGCAAGAGATGTAGATACACCTTTTCTTTTAAGATAAGAAAGCATTCGAGTAAAGATAGTATTTTTAAAAGTGTTTTTTGTGTTTAATACGTGGTATCTACCCTCCAGGCACTTTTTCTTTTTATTTTAGATAAGAAACCGATAATTAGTGCTTACATTAGATAATGAGAAAAATGAATTGTAGCTAAGCGGCTATAGCTAGTCCTTCTAACAATCCCGATCGCATCGGCGAAGGTTGAGTTCGAGTTAGTCGTCATCGTTCAAAGAAGCATGGTCATCGTACCTACCCGCCTTTCATGACGATAACGACAATGTGTCTGCTTTATCGGACGTTAGAGGAAATCTTACAACGATTGTTGCACCTCGCAGGTGTTACCAATACTGACTAAAACAGTTAACAATTTAAATATTCCGTCTAGTGATCTAGATTTGATTTTTGATTTTAAAAGTAAACTAAAAGAGCCAGCTAGGCCTTAAGCACCAATATTCTGATAAATCTTGTGCACCAATAACTTTTGGTATTTTAAAACTAAAAAGATATTTTTAATAATTGTCTGCGCAGTTTACTAGTTGGTCGCAAACATCTGATGCCTCTCTTAAAGGTCTTATTTTCAGTGGTGATTAGGTTGTAGACTGAAACTATAAATATACGAAAAGAGGATAGGTACTCATAAAAATGTAAAAGACCCTCTAATGCTTGCTACTTTGAATAAGATTCTACCTTCAAACACACATTTTTTTTAATTCTGAACAGATTACAGTTGCATTAGAAAAAATTGTCCTGTTAGAAAACTTTTTGGCCAGTTATTAAATCTGGTACTGGGAATGCCTCGCAAGCAAAACCTTTACTATAACAAACGGTTACCTTTCGCAAGGGCAAACTTCTTATCGTCTTAGCGTACCATCGCGTTGTTCTTCTAGTTCATGGGACAGACACACGCACAGCATGCTGTGAACCGCCCTCGCAGGGCGCTTACCAAAATCAATGTCCTCCGCAAGGACATACTTATGGCAGCCACGAACCATATCGTGGCTATAATCTGCCCGCCCTCGCAGGGCGCTTACCAAAATCAATGTCCTCCGCGAGGACATACTTATGGCAGCCACGAACCATATCGTGGCAATAATCTGCCCGCCCTCGCAGGGCGCTTACCAAAATCAATGGTTATTACATGAGTGTTCGCGGTTTTGCGAGAAGATGCATATATGTTAATATAATGCTAAATGTACCTTATTTAATTTAATTTGATTTTGAATAATATGTTTAATTATTGTGTGATGGATTACTGGCGGGGAGTCGAACCCCGGACTCTCGCGGTGGGAGCGCGCCGAGAGTGAATCCTACATTTCCTTCCGCCGGAGGGGCTTGGAAGGTTTCCTAGCTAGCTCAGCGTTAGAAGGGTTAGCCACGGGTATGCGACAAACAAACACAGGTATATATTTATCGGACGGGCGGGTCTGTTACGCCCCTTTATTTAACTTAAGTCTTAAGCTACGTCTACGGTAGGCGTGATGATAGTGATCGTGGGGTTTCTACTGAAACGGCATACGGCCCTACTTGAACAGTTCCTGGGGAACGGAGGTCTCAGACGAGCGAGTGCGGGCGTGCCCGCACGGTCACAGCTACGGTAAGAGAACACTCCACTAATCTATAGACAGGGAAATCCAGGTGAGCAAACCTTCGGTGGTACCCGCACTGCTCCAACCTGAGGATACCTGTCTACACCGATACTACGTACCCACAACCACTAACTCACGCCCGTCTACGGGATCTACAACTATCGCGGATCGACTCAAACGTCCCTAAGGACAGAGGCCAGGTGAGCTGAGATACGGTGAAAGCCCGTACCGCTACAACCCGAGGTCCCTATCGGCCCAGACGCGCACATACGGTGAAAGCCCGTACCGCGCAGCCTAGGTCGGCTCAGGCGATGCTTCGGCGACGGCGCCGAGGCAGCGACTGATCGCGAGTAGACTCAAAACGTCCCTGAGGACGGAGGCCAGGTGAGCTGAGATACGGTGAAAGCCCGTACCGCTACAACCCGAGATCCCTATCGGCCCAGACGCGCACATACGGTGAAAGCCCGTACCGCGCAGCCTAGGTCGGCTCAGGCGATGCTTCGGCGACGGCGCCGAGGCAGCGACTGATGGCGAGCTCTGTGCGCGGCCGCTTTTTATACGGCTCGCGGCTGTGACGTCACGCAGCTGTCCGGCATCTCTGTGTTCCTTGCGCGGCGCGCGGCGTGGCGTCGCACTGCCTCCCCCTCTCTGGAGATTTTTACCTACGGGAAAAATCACCGTAAATAAATGCGATATATCTGTCTAGAAGCCTATTTGTTACGGCTTCTATTCTTATACATTTGTATTTCCTACATTTTATTCTTAATGCAATCTGTTGAAGCCCGGATTTTGCTTCCCGGTACCGATACCGCACAAATGAATATGTACTTTGTATGTAAACAATTAACGACCATTAAAAGTTTAGATCGATTGAACGAGAAACGGTGCGGAGTTGGTTTGTGGAACATAATGGTTCATCAACCTGCGTAATAACAATATAATAATAATAAAATAAAATAAAAACTACGTCTACACCCATCTCCCTACTACTAACTACGCCTACACTGGGACTATCTCGGCGACTGTTTCGTCTTCGCGAGGCGAATGAGCCCCCTCTTCTGCCCGCCGTTCCGCTTACGGCCCGCCCTGCGTGTCCCGTTTCTACGGACCGGCCCTGGTGGCTGCGGGGCCTCCTGTGCCGCACTCTCGCCCAGGCTGTCTTCAACCAAGTTGACGTACTCTGTTCGGTCGGGCTGTAGTTTCCCGGGTGGTGTGGACTCTCGGGGATCGGGTGGTTCCCAGTGCTTTCTATGTAAAAAGCAGAAGAAATCTTTCTTTCTCTTTCTTATGCGGTATTTTTGTGGTAATTTTAACCCTTTTTCTACTTGTCTTCGTTTCTTATTGTACCAGGTTTGTTCCGTTGCGGTGCAAATCGGATTTCGGGATAGCTCATCTGCTATTTTCTTGATTTGGTTCGGTTTCGGATTTCTTGGATAGTATTTTTGTTTCGCCGGTTCGTTGTGTATCCTATTGATCTTTTGTGTGGCGGGTATGGCTGGCTCTTTTTTATTCTGTGTACTCTTGGCCACCTCTGGCGATGTCACGGGGTTTTTTTCGGGGTCTTTTTGGTCCTCCGGTGTCACAGTTTCGCCTGCCCAGGTTATTACCATGCCTATCCTCCTCAGCACGTCCATCCCTATTATTGTGTATGCTGCCGTCGGTAGTACCCCTACACAATGTTTTATTCGTACATTTTTCATTTGGAGTTCCGTCACAACTGTCTTTTCCACCTGTGTGTTGGTTCCATCCGCGAGTATGACCTCTTTCTGGGTAGGCATTTCTGTTGCCCCCCGAGCTATGCAGTCTTTATATACTGTCTGGTTTATGTACGTGCTCGTGGATCCTGTGTCCACTACGCACCGGTGCTTGGTTCCCATGAATTCTGCTTCTACGTAGATTCTGTTGTCTTCCCTGTTTTGGTCGTTGGCGACCTCTACGGTGTCATTCGTGGTATGAATTTTCTCCCTACGTCCCTGTTGGTACTTGCCAGCGTCGTTGCTGCGCGGCTCCCTGTACCCTATGTACTGGTTTTCGTGCGGTGTCATAGCTATGTTCTCGTACTCTGCGGCTAGTTTCAGGAGTCCTGGGAGGTCTTTGTAGTCTTGCTTCTTGATATATAACTTATATTCCTTAGCCATATTCTCATGTATCCGGTAGATTTGTTCGTCCTTAGAGAGTTTGGCGTACCTTCGCATTAAAGTTTGTAAATCGGTTAAGTAGTCGGTGAAGCTTTCTCTGTACCTCTGTTTTCGGGCGACAATTCTTACAATGAGGTCCTCCTGGTAGTTATGTGGGTAATAATACAGTTGGAACAGCTCTGAGAAATTTTTCCACGTGTCACATGACGCTGCGTTGTTCCTGTACCACATTAAGGCTTTTCTCTGTAATATCCGTGGTAGTGCCGGTAGTACGTCTTCCTTCTGTATGTCGCTGGCCATCACGAGCTCCTCGAGTCTTTCGATGAACTCCACCGCGTCATCCCCTGGTTTGAAGGTCAGATTCCACTCTTTTATGAGTTTGTAAATCATTTTGCTTATGTCTCTGTTTTCGCTGTCGGACATTCTCTCCGTGTGTCCCTTGTTCGGTGTTTTAAATTCTTCGCCTTCTTTTATGACGTCTACGAGTAATTTTCTTAGTTCGTCCACTGTTAGCCCCTCTGTAGGTAGGTCTCTTTTCTCGGCTTCTTCAATTAATTCTGGCTTCCGTAATTGATATATCCACGCTGTCTGCATTCCTTCGGGGTGCTCTAAATAGCTTATTTCGGTGTCGGTCGGTCGGTCGGTCGGTCGGTGTGTCGGAGCGACGCGTTGGGTTTTTACGGGGCGCACTAATTTTCACTCTTAATTCTAAACTCACCCAGTTGCTGGTGCATACGGCGGGCGGCCAGGGGCCAATCTATCCTGGCGGGCGGGTTGAACGGCGGGCTAAATGGGAAGAAGTGATTATTACGGTTATATTACCTACTCCACCCTAAATTGGGTGGGCGGGAAGCGTCGCGTTCACTACACGTGGCGAGCTTGTATTTCTTTCCGTGGCTCCCCTCTGAGCTAATGAACTCTTATGTGAGTTTTATAGTTGGGCGCCAAATGTGATGGATTACTGGCGGGGAGTCGAACCCCGGACTCTCGCGGTGGGAGCGCGCCGAGAGTGAATCCTACATTTCCTTCCGCCGGAGGGGCTTGGAAGGTTTCCTAGCTAGCTCAGCGTTAGAAGGGTTAGCCACGGGTATGCGACAAACAAACACAGGTATATATTTATCGGACGGGCGGGTCTGTTACGCCCCTTTATTTAACTTAAGTCTTAAGCTACGTCTACGGTAGGCGTGATGATAGTGATCGTGGGGTTTCTACTGAAACGGCATACGGCCCTACTTGAACAGTTCCTGGGGAACGGAGGTCTCAGACGAGCGAGTGCGGGCGTGCCCGCACGGTCACAGCTACGGTAAGAGAACACTCCACTAATCTATAGACAGGGAAATCCAGGTGAGCAAACCTTCGGTGGTACCCGCACTGCTCCAACCTGAGGATACCTGTCTACACCGATACTACGTACCCACAACCACTAACTCACGCCCGTCTACGGGATCTACAACTATCGCGGATCGACTCAAACGTCCCTAAGGACAGAGGCCAGGTGAGCTGAGATACGGTGAAAGCCCGTACCGCTACAACCCGAGGTCCCTATCGGCCCAGACGCGCACATACGGTGAAAGCCCGTACCGCGCAGCCTAGGTCGGCTCAGGCGATGCTTCGGCGACGGCGCCGAGGCAGCGACTGATCGCGAGTAGACTCAAAACGTCCCTGAGGACGGAGGCCAGGTGAGCTGAGATACGGTGAAAGCCCGTACCGCTACAACCCGAGATCCCTATCGGCCCAGACGCGCACATACGGTGAAAGCCCGTACCGCGCAGCCTAGGTCGGCTCAGGCGATGCTTCGGCGACGGCGCCGAGGCAGCGACTGATGGCGAGCTCTGTGCGCGGCCGCTTTTTATACGGCTCGCGGCTGTGACGTCACGCAGCTGTCCGGCATCTCTGTGTTCCTTGCGCGGCGCGCGGCGTGGCGTCGCAATTGTAATTGGTATTTGAACGTTTTAATAAAATTTAATAAACAAATGTCCTCCGCAAGGGCATGCTTATGCGGTTATGCCAGCACGAACCTTAACGTAGCTATAAACCGCCCTCGCAGGGCGCTTACCAAAATCAAGGGTAATATTACTTGAGTTTCGCGGTTTTTGCGAGAAGATGCATGTATGTTAATGTAATGCTAAATGTCCCTTATTTTATTTGAATGTGAATAATACGTTTAATTGTTGTAAATGGTTATGTAACCGTTTTTAATTAAATTAAATAATAAATGTCCTCCGCAAGGACAGGCTTATGCCAGTCACAAACCACATTGTGGCTATGAACCGCTCTCGCAGGGCGCTTACCAAAAACAATGTCCTCCGTAAGGACGTGCTTATGCCAGCCACGAACCACATTGTGGCTATGGACCGCCCTCGCAGGGCGCTTACCAAAAACAATGTATTCCGCAAGGACATGCTTATGCCAGCCACAAACCACATCGTGGCTATGAACCACCTTCGCAGGGCGCTTACCAAAAACAATGTCCTCCGCAAGGACATACTTATGCCAGCCACGAACCACATCGTAGCTATAATATAAACAACGGAGGCTGTTCTTACTTTCGATCCCCAGGATCATAGGCTTGGCAGCTCTATCAATCAGGACAAAAACGTCCATCTTCTCTGCTAACAGAGGTAACAAAACACGAAGACAATGACGCTCCGAAATTTCGAGCCGGTCAATTTGCACTTTATCGACACCGTTGGGACTAAATAGGTGCTCCAAGTTTTCTATCATAACACAAAGGTATCGAATACCGTTTTATCTGAAGCCATCGCTCAAGGTTCCAAACGTTACAATAAACAGTTGTTACACGCTTGTATCGGACAAAATGTCTGCAATGCTGACACAGATGAAGGAACAGGTTTCTAGAAACAGTAAGTTTTATTTCCAAACTTCGTTTTAACCCAGTTCTAGTACCAAAGAGCACCCAAGAAAGGTCACTCCGTCCAATTTTTAACCTGAAGTCGTTAAATTATTATATAAATTCCGGACTGTGTACGGCCAAGAGACGAGATGTACAAATTACTTTTCTCAGACCTAGGTACTACCTATAGTAGTACCGACTATAGCCAAATCCCACAATGGTTTCTTCGTCTGTTCTACAAAGGCGAATTACTAAAAATTATATGCCTTCCATTTGAGATGAGCACGGCAATGTTTTCTTAGACTATTATCTTATAGACATAAGGACCAGATGGTTCTGTCCAGACATGCCAACATTGTAATAGAAACACTTACTTATTTTGGTGTCCACATAAACTTCAAAAAGTCTGTTTGACCGCCCTCGCAGGGCGCTTACCAAAATCAATGTCTTCCGCAAGGACATACTAGGATACATGGAGGAATCACAAGCGTCCATACATACCTACATATACTCACGACTGTTATCCCCGAAGGGTTAGTCAGAGACCAGGCAATGAGGACCGCAAAAGCAGTCCTCTGCCATAGTCTACGTTTCACCAAATGATAACTGCACATGTACGTGACAAGTGATGAGCCTATCGCCGCTCTATACTGTTGGATGTATGTGAAATCTATGGTCCGTTAGTCGCCTTTTACGATACCTAAGAGAAGAAATTGGGCGGTAAAATACACTCTACCTTACGATGTAGTTAAATGTATTGGTAGCTAAAAATTATCAGAAACACCAATACATATACCTCCACCAACATTCTTTTTGACAACCGTTGCTTCAGGATTGGGGGGTCACAACTCAACAATTCTGCCCTATCGGGAAGGTGGAGTGCATCCGAACAAAAGCTGCACTGCAATCAAAAATAAAAGCGGGCTGTTCTAAGTCTTAGAATTACAAGCATCGAACACGAAGCCTGCGACAATTTTATTTTAATCCTCCAAATTGCCAACCAACAAATGATCACCAACCAAATTGTGGTCAAAATTCATTACATTCCAGGGAAATTAAACAGCCATGCAGATGAACTGTCTCGACATAGCCAAGCTCTAGAGTGGCATCTACTGCCAGAATTCACACAAACGATATTCGCGAAGTGGGCCTGGCCAGTAATTCACCTGTTTGTATCCAAGAACGCTCGAGTAGTGGGTAAACTATGCAGATTTATCTCAATGATTACGAAGCGATGTTTCACAATGCTTTCAGCCTGAAGAGAACGCTTCCCTCTGGCTTGGAAATTCGCACCACCTTCCGTCATCCCCCGGGTGCTAGCACACCTAAACAGGAATTTATCTGATTGTGGTACCCCTTGCTGCCTCATTCACAGTATGGAATTCGAAACGTAGACGCCTGGTAGACATAACCACAGGCCTGCCAACCCCCAAGGTTCAAGACATGACGTTGAAATTTGGTGTGCTTAAATGATAAATCGTTATGGAACCACAAGCAAATTTCCCTACTCAAGCCTCCGGTTATTATAAAACATTATGAGCACTTGTGCTTGGTCCAGTAGTACAGGAAGGGCGTTAGCAGCAGCAGCGGCGCCATCCACACGCGGAACGCGTACCAAATGGGTCCAGTCAGTCCAGTTTTTGGCAGATTTACACTTAATATTTCAAATCTTTCTTACAATACTATACACTACCATAAATTGTCGTTTCTACTTTATGCAGCGCACAATTGTATAGAAATCTTAGTGACGAGGTAATAGTTAAACATGTTTTAAAATCAATCTCAATTAAACATTTAAAAACAACAAAACCTCCTTTTTCCAGGTTTTAGTAATATTAGTCTGTAGACCTTTGAAATGTATTTCAAACCTAGGATCAACTAGATTTCAAACAGTTCGTAACACTGCAATATTATTGTCGCATTGCTCCTTTGTTACCTTGCTGTGGACACCAAACATTATTTTGTTCAAGACAATGCAGTAATATTATGGCGACAGTTTGGGTCAAAAACTGACTGTAGGGACTACAGACAAACAAGCTAGAAATTGCTACTGGTTAAAAGGATCAATAAATATTGTACAAAATGGCTAAACTAATTTATTTAAAACTTCGAGTGGTTCACCTGTCACCTGTTTCAAGCACTGTGGTAGCTAGATGGATATTACAGCCACACCTGGTTGTGTTTTGCTCCGCTGTAGCATCTACAAACTAGATTGATATGATTTACCCATTGAGGATATACTAACTATTGGTAATTGGAGATTAGTTACTTAATACTTTTCACAAGGTTTATTGTCGTGAAATATTGATTCAGGCGTCACGAAGTTTTTCATTTTTTATTTTTACCCTGTAAAGTGATTGAAGTCAAATAGTAAACAATATTTATTTCCTAATAATAATGTTCGTTTACATGGTTTACAAGCTAAATTATTTGATTTTTCATCAATGACTGGCCAATTATTTTCTTACATGACTTAAATTGTAAATAATTAGTACTTAATTAAATCTCTTATTATAACTTTTTGTTTAAACCATAATCATATGATTAACTCTCTCGCACTTATTGTTTAATTTATTTCTCACATTGGCGTTTTCACCAGGCGATAACAAACAGGTCTCAATATTATAAGCTTCTAATGACGGTCAAGTGTTTAATAGACGCGTTTTACCTGAAATAAAACGCATATTAAATACTTACCTCATTAGAAGCTTAGTTTTTATTTCCGCCTGGTGCTTAATGCATATTTCGACACAATGATGAACAAATGGGCACGGGTGTGAAATCTCCTGGTTCCCCCACCGCGCCACCTGGTGACGCCACTGAGTGGGATGAGCGAGAGAGACAGCGATATACCGGAATAAAGAGAAGGAAAATACGACGGGAAACGGATATGCCTATCTCAATATTATAAGCTTCTAATGAGGTAAGTATTTAATATGCGTTTTATTTCAGGTAAAACGCGTCTATTATCGTGCACTTTGTGTAGTAGCAAACACAGACCATAAGTGGTCTGTGAGTAGCAAAGAGATTTCTTTGGTGAGTAGTAAATAGCAAGTAAGTCATTTTCGTATTGATTCAGACGTCTGTGGTTTACTCAGGTTTGTCCAAAGAGAGGTTAGTACATATAATAGAAGCAGACCAAACATTATTTCACAACTACATAGATGAGAATAAAACAATATTTCTACTTCTTTCTCTCCAACCACAAATTAATGAGACTATCTCGTTTCTTTTTAATGTCGCAACACTTCTACACACATAGACAAACTGGACCGTGAGGCAAAACGCCATCTTGACAAGCTACTATTATGCTACAAATCAGCGTTGCCGTTTTGGGTAATTTTACTCGATTTCGGGTAATTTAGGCTTTGAGCGGGTAATCTTCGGGTAACGTTCACTGCCGGGTAATTTTATTTTGGGTAGTTTTGCGACCAAAACGTTACCTACACGTTTACAAAATAATAATTTACTGAACTTATTTGACTTGGCTGTATGGGCTATGTTCCCTTTACCCACCTAATATTAGGAAATAAGTGTCTGTAAAATATTCTGACACCGTCCTGTTACTGTCACTTGGATGAATGGAAATAATCTCAGAACTTATTGTTTTGAGGAAATATTGGAATCCATGGGAGTTTCTCCCGTGTTCTTTTAGCAACAACACGTGTTGTGAGACTCCATTTTATTTCTATCTACCGTACAAAACTAAAAATACTTTAAAACTAAAACACTTGAAATTTCTTAATGCTACACGCGATAGACATTAATTAAGATAAAATAATAATAATAAATGGAATCCATTAAATGCAATAGGCTTGTGTCCACTAAGAATAAATCGGGTGGACTGACGTTTCAAATGATCAAATATGATATTATAGAAAGAAACTATGTACCTATCTAAAATATTCATTAAGGATAAAAAATTAGGATTATTAATATTTTTAAAGAAAAATAAAAAATTGGTTGCCTGTAAAGTCGGTATACGGGCGAAAGTTTTACGTGACAACGACTTTGAGTGGTAAAATAATTTTAATGTGAATATTCATTCGTATAGTAGGAAGAAGGATGAAATAATAGTAACAATTTAAAACATTTATTTAAACAAAGAATTATATTTAAAACATAGTTGAGTGGGAGAGAGACGCAAGGCATTCGGCGGGCCTCTCTCTCGTTCGGTGACTCATCGTAACGTTACCGAGCGTTACACTTTTTCATAAGTGACTCCCAGCCGCAACCTAATTTAAGACGTTGTCACGTCAAAAAAATTGTTTGCCTGTAAAGTCGGTTTTACGGGCGAAGATTTTACGTGACAACGTCTTTTTCTCGGTAGAATATTTATTGATATGAATATAATTAAATTGCACAATAGGAACAAGGAATTTAATGAAAATAAGAATTGCACAAATTTATCATAGTTGAGTGGGAGAGAGACGCAAGGCATTCGGCGGGCCTCTCTCTCGTTCGGTGACTCATCGTAATGTTACCCAGCGTTACACTTTTTCATAAGTGACTCCCAGCCGCAACCTAATTTAAGACGTTGTCACGTCAAAAATCCACAATAATACGCGTTCAGGCATATGACATTAAACGGAAATCAAAAGCAGTGACGTCACGCCGTGCCAAATGATATTTTATTGTTGTGACATTTCTATAGAACAAGCCTCAAACGAAATAGATACTTGACACGCACACGGCGTGACGTCATTTACTCAACATAGCGGTCTTTTGCGTTTTTGCGGTAAAGGAGACTCGGCGTTTTACAATTGACAGTTGTTGACAAATGACAGCCGCTAGCTGTCATAACAAAAAAGACGTGACGGCATTGTTGACATTTCCCTTTTTTTAAAGGAAAAGAATTATGGTTTTTGCAGCCACGTTAGACATTTTTAAACTAACTTATCTGTTTTTTGAAGACAGTGTATCCATATTAAAAAATATTAATAATTAAATAACTCTCATTCGCAATTCGATAAAAATAAGACAAAACTTGGTTTAGGTAGCAAATAATATTAGCTTTACTTTATAACCAAATTATATTGTATACAAATTTAGCATTTTTTCTATGGAAAGTGCCGGTTCTCTTTTAAATCGGAATACAAAAACGCAAAATAAATATTGTAAATGATTGATTTTTTGAGAAAATAATTTATTTTTACGATAAAATAGGTAAACAGGTATCGTTTTAATATGATTTTGAAATTTAGTCAATTAGCCTATTGCTGCTTTGTTTGATACGCGCAGTGAATAATTTTTTTTTAAATATTTTTATTAAAATTTATTCTGTTTGTTCTGAAAAAAAGTTACCTACCTACTTAATATTGTTTCTGCAAAATTATGTACATTTCATTTTTCTTTACAAAAGTACATTTTTAATTAATTATACATTATACGTAAAAACTCCATAAAATAATCCAAAAAATTGAAGTTTTTTTCTCAGCTTATCTGGAAGTTATAAATCGGTTGAAATTTTCAACTTGAAAACATTTGAAAATCAACAAGTAATAATAATTACTGTTAATTTCATAAACGTACCGCATGTCAAAATATACCGTCCCTTTAAAAAAAACTAAACTACTAAACGGGTAATTTCGGGTAATTTTATAATCCGTTGGGACTTTTTCTTGAGTGACTTGCGGCAACACTGCTACAAATGTCTTCCTAGACCACAGACTTAGTAGAGTTGTCCTAGACTTGTCAACAAAGGACGTACACGAGATTGTTTTCGCTTATTTTTTGTGATCTATTATAGTTTATGAGCGAAAAGTACTAAAATAAAATGGTGAAGTGTAGTGCGCCCTTGTGCGGCAACTCCTCATAAAGAAAAACACCTGAAATTACGTTCCATTTGTAAGTTTTGTTGTGCCATCTAATCTCATAATGTTTTTTTTAGTCATTGTGTGATTATTATTAATCTTTCGGGGGTTGACTTTTGAATCGAGTCGCCTGAATTTGAAGAAACTAACACTGTGGGGGGGTCTAAGGGGTTCTTAAATAAAGGTTTATTAACATTTTAGCTGCCGCCGTTGCGTTAAAATATAAAAAAACCACTTGAAAGTTTTGTCAAAATCGGCTATAATCACGAAAAATTACACGTACGTTACAATTTTAGGTTATACAGTACCATAGTAACAGAACCGAAGCGGGGGGGCGAGGGGGGCGCAGCCCCCGCGCGAGGGGGGCTCGGGGGGCGAAGCCCCCCACCATGGAAAAAGTCCCAAGAGTTAATTAGGTTAGGTTAGGTTAGTATGTTGACCAAAAACGCGCGAGCCGAGCGAGCGAAGCGAGCGTGCCGCGGTAGCGGCCGGCGAAGCGCCAGAAATGACATTTTTGTAAATTTCCATATTTTTAAGAAACTTATATAACTTAAAAATTACTTGTCTGTGGCAGGAGGGGTAAGTGGGGGGGCACTCCTTATTCCTCCTTTCCCCTTCCCCCACCAATTATGGCGACTCGATTCAATTTTTTACTACGATACATAACCTCAAAATACAAAAATTATCATAACTTAAAAACTACTTGTTGGCGGCAGGGGGGTAAGTGGGGGAGTACTCCTCACCCCTTCCCCTACCTTCTCCACGCCCACCCCACCCCCGATTCAGGCGACTTGATTCAAAAGGTTTACCTCTTTCGGCATTATAGAAGTAGTGAATAATTGTCATAAGTGCAAATCTCGTAAAATCTCAACGTAAAGTAATTTCTGAAAGATTCTTGTGGTAACAACTTAGATTAAAACAAAAAGGAAAGATACGGCATGCTCCTACTTGTAGTCATTCAAAATATAGTACTACTCAACTCAACTACTTAAGCAAACACTCACATACGCACACCTATAAAGTATAAATCGAGCGAGCGAGACAAAGCGGTAAGTTTCAACGTCAGCGCGAGGGAGTCAGCGAGTAGCGCGTTGGCGTCTCGCTCGGTCGCTTCGCAACAGACGAGTACGACGAGTATGACGTGTGACTGGACTGCCAGAAGAAAAATTCCGGCCCGGTGGCGGCCGCGCAGGGGGCGTGGCCAACCCCCGTGAATAATTACTATTGGCCGATAGTTTTTGACATATTCGCCTGTATTCGCCATTCGGGAATTTTGATAAACTAGAGAATTCCACCAATTAAATTGAAGACACTTTCTTTCTAACACTCCATACCGCAACGTAGTTATAGATATGTATAATGGATAGCGTGATGTGCTGCCGTGTGTACGTACGACCGATTCCGACACCGCTGCGGAGTAGCGTCTTTCTCTTTTTCACACAGTAGAATATCTGCAATGGGGCGATGTAGCCTGCGGGCCGATCGCCGTAATGTTATCTTATCAGTCTTGTGCCTGCTCGGTCATCTCAAAGATCGCTCCGTACTAGTACATTACGGGCAATGTACTAGTTCACTCTAATAGTACTATTAGTTCATTTTAGTACACTGATTTATTTGATGATAAATATTCAGTCACGGATGTACTATGAGAGTTTATTAAGTTATTAAATAGTTTTATTGCGTAAATAGACCACAAATTACTTAAGACTAAATAATTAGATAGGTAAAAAAAGGTAAATTGGTGTCATATACAACAAAGCATAATAAAAAATATTAAAAATTTGATTTCACTTCATACTTGGCAGGCTTACGTAGGACTGTCTTTTCAAAAAGTGAATCGTAATATTATGCTAACCGCACCTACGACATTATTATCTTTTAAATTGTGCAAACACCACATTCTCACTAAAGATGCTCCCTTGTAAACGCTCTCTGCTCTACCGTTCCGATTCCGATGCAGACCATGGAGACCGAGAGAGCCGAGACTGCCGAACGGAACATCTCGTTCCTGTCCGACTGAGTGTACTAAATGAACGAAGACCGAATAAGCATGCGGAATAGTTCGTTCTAGTTCAGTGCTAGGAAGCAATTCTTTTAGTTCTTTAGTACATGTACTACACAAGCCTAAATGTTATGCAGCGCGTCTTGACTGCGTTTGCGTCATAGCGTTTGATTTCGTATTGCCGTAATTAAATAATGACGCACACGTCACGCTCACCTCAACGCACCGCACCGGCCGTATTGTCATAATAGAACCTCACTTACGCGTTTTTTGTATCGCACAAAAACGGTATCGCGCTAAATTTAGACGTTTCATAAATGTCAAATGAAATGTCACTTTGCAGTGTTTATTACTTGTTGATCGAGTGTTGGTAACGCATTGCAGAAGTGTATGGATTGTTAACTTTGCAAATCTCGTAAGTAACTTTTATGTCATTTCCTACAGATATATAGTAATGTACTTACCTACCTTATAATGTCATACCTATCTACTTAATTTTTCAGCCACAAAATTTGAGCAAGAACCATTGGTGTTGGCAAATGTTGTATTTGGCAGATCAAGAAGATTTGAGATTGTAGCATAATTTTGTTTCTCCCACAGTAACCACTCGATGGATCTTATTAGTTAGTTAGTTATTAGATGAAGTAGCTTATTTGTTGATCGCGTGATCCATCTTACATAAATAAATTTACATACTATGCTTCATCCAAATCTGTTTAGCTGTGAATGTAAATCTTATTTTTTAGATGTTTGTTGTCTGCGAGGATGCTTCACTATGATCCAGTATTTGCTGGGCAAATCGTGAATACATGTGCTGTGGCTGCACAACATGGCTCTACGTGCCCAAATTCCTGCTCCTCAACTTAATTTACAAGAACACAAGCGTGAGGCTTTAAATCAAGTCCGCAGGGTGGCTGCTGAGGCAGAGTTAAGAAGAGTGGCTCTAGCACCACAAAATATTGATAGGCGTGTAAATATCGAGTTAATGTAGGAGAGGACAGTTCAACAGGCTCTTATTCAAAGCTTTGGAACGAGAGAAACCTTATGTAATAAAAACAAATATAAAATTTAATAAAAAATTGTTTATTATTGTCACAATATCTCAAATCCTTAAATTCTACACATAGGTATATATTAGGGGAAGTCCTTAGTTAGCTCATCATCAGAACGACGACAGCAGCAACGTTTATTCTGTAAGCAAAATATACATTTTTAAACAGCAGTATTCTATCTTCACTCGTTAGTTGAGTTCGATGGCGCAGCGGCTAGCGCGTTCGGCTTGCGATCTTGCCCGCTAAGCAACTTTGGCAATGCCGGGTCGCTGGATGGATGACCAAATTAAAAAGATCTCGTGCTTCGGAAGGCACGTTAAGCCGTTGGTCCCGGGTTGTTGTCGTAAGATGACAGTCGTTAAAACCCACCAACCCGCATTGGACCAGCGTGGTGGGTTATGGCCCAATATCCCCACGTACGATTGACTACGTGGGGGGCATGTGCCCAGCAGTGGGACGTTTATAGGCTGATGATGATGATGATTCTATCTTCACATCTCAAAAGCTCTTTTTCTTTTCGCATCCCTGACTTAAAATAAGGATAGTTCACCTTTTCTAACCGCATGGATTGTGGAAGCTCCTTAGTGGCCTCTGCATTTTAGTTAATATAAAGCAAATGAACACACAAATATTATCACTATCTACCAAAATGCTCAGTAAATACCTCTTCAATTTTATGCTAGCGAACACAGATTGACCATGAAATGAACAAAAATACACAAATAATTTATAAACATGGAAAGCAAAAAGTATCTCATTGGATAATGAGTTGTGTATTAGTAAAGCAAACCCAACACAGAAAAAGCAAACTGCGAGAAACGCCAATGGCGAGGTCCCGGTGGTTCTCGAGAAACTCCACCAATACCTCAATTTGTCTCAGAGACGATTTCTTTTCTGGGTGTCGCCCAATGACCTTTTGGTGTCGCCATCAAAAATTTAACCGTAAATCTACAAAGTAAAAACTTGTCATAATCTCATATTATCTTTGTAACTACTGCCGGCAAACCAATTAAACGCCAACTTAGGTACTTTTACAATAGTTACACAATACCTTACCTTATCAAGTAAAATAACTCCGAGCGAAATACAAATAAATTTAATTATTTTAATGGTTTACTATTGTTTAACAAAAAACGTATGACAAAAGATAATTTTACAAACAACGTTTGAAATCTAATCATATGACAAACTTTCTTTTCGCAAACATATTACTTTAAAAAGAATCATTTGACATAATACAGATTTCGCAAATGTTTTTCCAAGGAAATATTTCTACTGTTAAAATCTTATTTTAATAATATTCACTTGACTAAATAATTCGTTTGCCAAATTGGTGATTTTACAAAAAGTATGGTATATTAGGTATGATATATTATATAAGCAAGGATGTAAGTAATTTCAATTTTTCAATACCTACAGGAGTAGGGCAGCTAGTATTTGTTAAATGTTATTTATGCTCTACATTGTTTTGCCAACTAACATGTTTAAAATCAAAATGAACACGGAATTATATAAGAGAAATTGTTATCCCAGTTGTGTAAAACTATATAATAAGTTACCTCGCTCATTAACTGAGATGAATTATAATAATTTTAGAAGAAAACTATCTAATTGGCTTATAATGAAATGCTTTTACTCTGTTAAGGAATATCTAAATTGTAAAATTGACATGGATTCTAATGTAATGTAATGTATTGTAACATAATTCAACAATTAATATAATACTCATTCTGGAATATAATAATAAATAATAAATCTAATTAATTATGTGTGGCGTGGCTGAATATGATAATAACAATAATGATTATATATATTTTTTTTTCTTTATAAACTAAATGTGTAATTATTAATTAGTTAATTAATTTTGTGTTTTTTAATTATTTTCACTCACATGCCCTGCGTTGGCAAAATAGATGAACAATAATATTATGATTTACCATCTACCATACTCTGTTTTCAGTGAATAAATTATTTCAAAAAAAAAAATAATCAATTTGTGAAATAATGTTTTAGCATAATGATTTTTTTTTATTAGTAAATAGGTATATTGTCTAATGAGCAGTTTATTAAACAATAGTTTGTAAAATGATACATTTATCAAGTATAATTTTGTCAAATGTTATTTTTCAAATGAAACTTTGGTATTTGTTTTTTGTCAAATGATTGGACAGGACACCTATTTTAATATTTAAGGCTAGGTGTTAGTAAAAAATTAACATAAACGCGTTCTTAGAATTACTTTTTGAAGTAGTAAACAGTAAAACTAAAATCTGCGAAAATTATTAAATATTGTTGAGGCTTCATTCTGTAAAATATACCCGATGGAAACATGATTTGATAATGTTGGCTCGATAGAATAAATTCACAAAGTTACAAATTTTTGTGTCATTTTATGTTATTTTCTATGTTTTATTTTTAAAATAAGTGATTTGATATTATTAGACTTTTACCAAAATGAAGTTCATAGATAACTTGAGTTTTTATAACCGATCGATTTTTTTTATTACATCTATCAATTTCTTTATCGAATATTCAAGTGATTTTAGATGCACGGGGCGCTCGCCAGTGTCTCGCGAGACGTTACCGAGGTAGGACCTGTGTCGAATTTATGCGCACGCGCGTCTTAAGCGGGAATTTATCGAATGTTTTTAAAATAATTTTATTACATTAAACCAATAAGTAGCTAGTTAGGTCCCATTTTTAAACATTTTGTGTAAATATTGGTATCAAAGACAATATACTTAAGTGATTTTGTGAAGATGAGAAATAAAAATAACAAAATACACAAACATCCATCGCGGCGGCTGAAGAGGAAAAACACAGGGAAGAAAGTATGGTAAGTTTTATTTCTTTCGCATTTATATTATAAGTATGATTTCAGTATCCGCATCCGTACCTTCTCACCACAGTCTAACTAATATCAGTAGGTTCAAAGAGAAGAATAACAAATAAGTTATAATCAGTTCCCACGTTTATCGATAAAGTTACCTATAAGTAGTATAATTATAAAATTAGTAAAGATACAATGCGTTCACAATAAGAATATAGCTACCCGTAAGCGAGAGTGAGGGCTTAGGTGTGCAAAAGTCAGCGAGAGCATTGACGCGAGTTTGCCGGCCGGTCGCTGGCCAGTTGTCAGTATTGTAACTTCATAGTAACGGTCGAAGTGCGCGCCATACCTACGCGCTCCGATCTCGTCATGCGGCTATTGCGAATGTGCCGCAGTGACGAACGGACGGTGTGTTGTTTTTTAAACAGTAAGTCTGCGATTTTTTCGTTGTTGCTATCGAACACGTTGGCGGAGAACTGCTTTTAATTAAACGTAGGGATATAGGGCCATAATAACCCACCACGCTGGCCCAATGCGGGTTAGTGAGTTTTAACGACTGTCATATTACGACACCAACCGGGACCAACGGATTAACGTGCCTTCCGAAGCACGGAGGAGCTCGAGATGTTTTTATTTTGGTCACCCATCCAGCGACCCGGCGGCATTGCGAAAGTGGCTTATATTATTTCTTACGATTTATTGTTAATTTGTGAGTGAATATTTTTATTTGATATTTTCTTCGATATTTTTATTGCATAACAGTCGGTGTTTAAACATTGAATTAAATAAGATTGCGAATTTAAGTGCTTCCTATTTCATTCACAACGTATTTTATTTGTTTAAATAAAAATATGATATTAACAATCACAAAATACATTTACAAAACTAGATACAAACTCAAAGTAGGCAGATGTAATTAAAACACTGTAGGTGGGCAGCCCTATCGCGTGCTTACGTACCGCGCGGTTGTAGGCATTTTTGCAAAGTATAGTACTGTAGCAAAGATAGGGCCGAGTTATATTACTCATATATTATATTTCCATGCCAGTGGGGTGGACCGCGCGGCCAGACACCAGGGCCCTGATTCTGTATCGCAATCTATAGATTCCACACCTAAACCTTACCGCGCACAAACGTCAACCGCATACGTTTTTGGGAAGATATCGTAACTTTTTAAGGAATTGACGTGGTTTCGAAACAAGGAATCGTTACAGAATAAGGGCCCAGACAATCACAATGCGCGAGTCGTACGTACGTGCCCTATAGTGCTGGGACACGTTGCTAGTGTGGGGACGTACTGTTTTTCTTAAACATTTATCTTAATTGTTTTAGCTTTAAATTATTTTGTAATGTATGTTTCGATTTTTTTATATACTTAATTACTAAATGTATTGTTACAGTTCAAAAATGGCTCGAAACAAGAAAGGCTTATTTCTACGAAAAATTAGTACAGAAGAACAGTAAGTACTGTCTTTGGCTTGTGATTTTTTGTATAGCCTATATTGTGTCCCACTGCTGAGAAAAAACCTCCCCTCTACGTTTTCACACGTCTCTATTTTCCTGGGCTACCTCATACACCCAGGCACCCATTATTTTTTATTTATTCCATACTCAATTTTGCATTTTAAAGAAGTCTTGTATTTTTTTCAGACAACCGTATGATGATAGTTCTAACAAATCTCACGTATCTTTTACAACATTAGAGTCTGTTGATTTGCAATTTCAACCCTCTGCTACCAAGTAAGTTTTTTTGTTGCCTTTCAGTGGCATACTAATATTTTGTTTTGTACACATATTTGTACACACATTTTTTAATATTTCTATTAAAAATAATTAATTCTTTTAGGTCACCGATATTGCCAACTGATGTACATTTCCAAGATGTTCCTATGTCTTCGTCATCTGCGCCAGAACCAGTTGCTGATTCTGAAGCTACCCAGTAAGTTATTGGAACTGACTGTCAATTCTTTTATATAATCTTTTTTTTGTGATATATAAAAATTACAAATCTGTAAATAAGTTATTACGTTATTAGTTACATTAAAGACATAAGCAACTACTAGCCTATAACTTGGAAGAAAGACACTTACTTTAAGTGACGACCTCCGTGGTCGAGTGGTTAGCGCGCCGGGTCTGGCGTCGCGCCATCTCTGAAGTCTCGGGTTCAATTCCCGGTCGGGTCACTTTGGAGAAAACTGTTTTTCTGAATTGATTTCGGGTCTGGGTGATTTTTTATGTTTATGTATATTTATCCGTTATCTATTTTAACCATAATAGCGAGTTTCAATAGAAGCTTATCTTGAGCTAGATAATTGGTGTGAAGCGTAAACAATTTTTTTTAATTCAACTTACGTGTTTGTGTGTATCAAATGTACTTAGAAACTGGTAACAACTTAGAAACATTGATAAGTCTCTACAAAAGTTTGAAAATAACTCATTGCTACAGTCTCAGACCGTGTCGCAAACCTAGGAGCAGCAAAGAATTTATTTTGGATTCACGTAATTTTACCCCGATATCTTATTTTTTTTGCAGAAAAAGTGATGAAAGTGATGACGGGTTCCTAATTGAAATGGTAAACAAGGAAGATGATTTCCAACCCATATCAGGACGGCGGATAATTGATATCAATTTCTTTATGAAAGAAATACAAGAGAAAGCACGGCACAATGATTTATTTAATTGTAAATCAAGTAACTTATGCTTAGTTGGTGAAAGAAGAAAAGGACTTATATCGACCTTTAAGTTTGAGTGCAATATGTGTAAAGAAGTTTGTTTGATTCAATCTGAAAACACAACAGATACGAAGCAGGTAAATGCTAATATAGCTGCTACTACTGGAGTTGTGGCCTCTGGTATAGGATTCTATCAGATCGAAGAGTTGTTTGCAGCTCTAAATATTCCAATATTTTCATCAACTTATTTTAATCAACTGCAAAATGAAGTTTATCAGAAATGGGAAGAGACTGCATGTGTGACAATGGAAGCTGCGGCTAATAAAGAAAAAGAAATTGCTTTAGCAGAAGGCCGGACCAAAAACGGCTATCCTATTATAGACGTCTCTGTTGATGGGGCATGGTGTGCCAGGTCATATGGTTCGAATTATAAAGCTTCATCGGGAACTGCAGCGATAATCGGCAGACATACGGGTCAGGTCCTGTACTATGGTGTGAAAAACAAATATTGCCTTGTATGTAGCCGAGCCGAATACAAAAAAGTTGCCCCTCAAGATCACGTGTGTTTCAAAAATTTTGAGGGATCATCAAGTTCAATGGAAGCCGACATAATTGTTGAAGGTTTTAAAACATCGATTGCGACGTATGGCCTAATATATGGCAGAATGGTTGGAGACGGAGATGCTTCGACGTACAATAAAATTCTAAACGCAAATCCGTACGAAAGCCAAAGTGTGACGGTTGAAAAACTTGAGTGCCGCAATCACATTTTGCGTAATTTTTGTAAAAAGTTGAGAGCGATTACTACAGAAACTAAGTACAAATTAGTGCACCGAAAAACTCTCACTAATCAAAAAATTATGACAATGCGAAAGGCAATTGTGAAATCTATTACACATCACAAGACTGCACAGAGTCCTAAAAATGTGGCAATATCTGTTTTGCACAACGATATCATTAACTCTGTGTCCCACGCTTATGGTAATCATCAAATGTGTCAAAATTACTTCTGCGACAAAGACAAAAACAGTGTTGGTGAACTGAAAATAATCGAAAACTCAATTTTTATATTTAGAATAAATGCAATTGTGTCAAACGTGGCTTCAAAGGCACGAAGTTTGATTGAAGATGTAAACACAAATAAGGTAGAATGCTTCAATAGCGTTATAGCAAAGTTTACAGGTGGCAAAAGAATAAATTTTGCTCTAAAAGGGGGCTACCAAGGAAGGTGTGCTGCCGCCGTTGTTTCATTTAACACGAAATCTGCAGTATCAACAATCCAAACAGCTATAACAAATAACGCTTCCGTAGGTAAAGCTGAAGAAATTGAAATAAAACGCGCAAAAAAACGTAAATTAAATATGGAACACCCAGTGAAGAAGCGAAGGATCCTAAAAGATATAAATAAAGAGCAACACGACTATGGTCCAGCTTGTTCCGCGCCTGATATGTCGCAAAAAGAATATGACGAAGCAAAGAAAGAATTTCTAAAAAATTTAGAAACACTTACTTCTGATAGACACATGGTAGAAAGATCTACAATACTGCAGAGAGACAGCGGCGAGTGGCTTGAAATCAGAAAAAACCTTATAACGGCTTCAAACTTTGGCCCTATTTGCAAAAGAAAATTAACTTTAAGTACAGCTCCACTCGTAAAAAACCTTTTATACAAAAAAAAATTGGCCCACGTCACGTCTATTGCACACGGAGTCGAGCATGAGCAGCAAGCGTTGCAGCAGCTACAACAACAGGAAGGTGTTGTCATTACACCCTGTGGTTTGTTTATTGACAAAGACTACCCTTTTATAGGGGCAACGCCTGACGGCTTAGTTGGACCTGATACTATTGTCGAAGTAAAGTGTCCAATTACAGCACACAAAAGAGGACTTTCTAACGCTGTAGAAGAAAACAAAATACAAATATTAAAATATAACAAAAACACGAAGACAACCACAATAAATAAAAAATCAAATTGGTACTACCAAATACAAGGTCAGTTACACGTTTCAGAACGACAAAAATGTCTTTTGGCTATATGGGCAGGCGAGAATCAAAATATATACACACATATCATAAAAAAAGATGATGTATTTTGGAATAATAATATGAAACCAAAATTATTAACATTTTATATGAATTGCTTGCTGCCTGAAATAATTGACAGCAGAAATGCAAGAGGTATGCCCATTAGAGATATATCAATGCAAAAGGAAAATAAAAAGGCTACCCCTGACCCCCCTAACCCTAACCCTGATGATTCACAACCGGCAGAATGCACACGCCAATTAAATTTAGATGAATTTTAAAATAGATACAAGTCAAAATAAATAGTTTGAAATATTTTTTTTAATTTAAAATATTTCAGAACGCGAAAGTGTCTCTGTCTGTAACATTTTCAAGCTTAAACCGCTGAACTAACTTTGGTGATTTTCACTATAGATATAAATACCAAAATCCATCAACCGTGGAGAAGGACATAGGATTCTTTTTATCAGGTTACAATTATAATATTTTAATTTTAATATATTTTTTATTTGATACCTACCTACCTATTTACTCAATTTATGTTTGCCAATTATTTATGAAACTCTAAGTTATCACTACTATAAACAAAGTTTAATTATAAAAATTAGTCAGCCAGCTCCGAGAATAAGTTTTGTTTATATGAAAAAAATATATATATCACACGTCGAATCAGTCGCTCATGGCCGGGAGAATGAAAGACACGCTTTACAACAAATTCAAGAACAAGAGTCAATAACAATTGAACCTTACGGACTATTCATTGACAAAGAGTATCCGTTTATTGGTGCCACACCTGATGGCCTCGTTGGCAAAGATACAGTTGTAGAGGTAAAATGCCCAATCACCACAGCCTACAAAAAAGGACTACAATATGCAATAAAAGAAAATAAAATTGATGTAGTACAATACGACAAAAAACAGGAATAAATAAAAAAAGAAAACAAGTAATTGGTACTATCAAGTACAGGCAATTATTATAATGCGTAATAAACTACCAATGCACCCAATTTCAAACTCAAATAGTATTAAAATATGCGGATTGCTCTTGGTTTATGCGAGTTCTGCTATCTGCTTTAGGGTTACCAAATGAAACGCATAACGTTTTTCGCCATAAACTGACAATGTATAATGTAAATGGCCATCAACTGCTGATGAAAGTTCTTCCGTGTCGCAAATAATAATACATTGTCATGACTATTAAAAATAAAAATGTAAAATTTAAATGTGAAGTCTTCTTTACTTAAGAAAGCCAATGTTATTTGTAGCCTAAACTTAATCAATTATTTTGAATTTTGTGTTTAGCATTATTCATTTAATTTTTAAAATCAGTACATTATACACACCTAGTAACTGATACGTTATTATGAATATTAAGTAAATTTAGAAAATTTCAAGCCATGATCCTACTGCATAAACATTGACTATGGCTCAACACGCTTGGCCGGAAGGGGTCACGACCTCACGACCGACGTGCGACTCGCGCGCGTCGTGTTTGCTTACGTAACGCTAGTATTTAGCGGGGGGGTGAGGAAGCTTTAATGCCTACAGCGCTCGGAATACCTGCCCCTAAACCTAACGTCAACCCAACTGTCAATCAGAACCAACAGTGCTTTTTTCTTCATGGGAGGGTATGCAAAGGGATACATCCATACATCCATATTTTGTGTTCAATATCTCCGTTTTAATACCATTTTTACTATGCTTTGAACAAAATCAAGTGTTATGTTTGTGTATAAACTTAGATCCTAGGTTATTAGGCGTGATATAGCCCTGTAACAACAACTTTATTCGTGGACATAATCGATTACATAACGAATAATCGATATAGAATTATCAAAACTTGCGTACGGCAACACACACTGGTTTCACGCGTAGGTGCAGTTGACGTGCAGTGCAGGTGACGATGACGCTTAGTTTTATTTTAGGGCAATACGGACGGTTGTTTGCGTTTAAGGTGTACTTCACGTATGCGTGAACTGCACGTACAGTCGACCAATGCGTCATAAAATTACGGCGATCGGCCCGCTGTTCGCTCGGCAAATTGTGACTGAAGTGAAATTGTGCCTTTAGGCCTAATTTTGGCGGCTCACTCATGAGACGCTAATGCCGTATCTTCCCTTTTTGTTTTAATCTAAGGGTAACAATAATCAATTAAATAGTAACTCTGATCTCGTTTGACGTTTCATATACTTGTACAATTTTACGGGGCCGTATTTATGCTCTAGTTTTGTTTAATAGGTATATTTTTGAAGATTGATTGCATTTAATTATGCAATATATTTTTTCATTAGGGATAAATTAAATATGAGTAAATTATTTTTATAATATTGTTAACTTAAACCCTATCCTACCCCTTTAACCGTAGGGATGTATTCTTGTATGAAAATGTCCATAAAAGAATAACTTTTTACATTTGTTTTTCAGAATTCATCTAAATCTTTACTAAAAGGTCCGGTAAGAAGCAATGCCAGTGGAGATCATGTTTTGAGGAATTTGCATAATTTACAGCCGAGTACCTCAAGTGTTGTATTAACTACGTGAGTTATCGTAAGTATTATATTGTTGTACAGTATTCTAGGGTATAACATGAAGAAGATGGGTCTGAGCAGTCTCTCAACTCTGTTACTTTGAAATATACAGAAAATGATAAATTTATTTGTTTTCAGAAACCTTCATCATTACTTCCTGAACAGACTCAGTAAAAAGTATCCCGGACATCATTTTTTCAGGACTTGCAAAATATACAGTTACCCGCAGTAAGGGTCGCTGACTACTCGACAACCCGGCGGTCTTATCACTAGTTTTAAAAATTGTGACATTTTTTATTGTAATTTTTATTTTTATTAAAAATAATACCAGCAGAGTATGTATATCTGTTGTTTTTAATTACTTATTTCATTTTTTTTATTTTGCCTAACGGTTCTACTACGAGTATTTCATGCATTTTATTAAGAGATCTATTACATCTCAAATGTGATTTTTGCGCAAAATGCGCATTTTTGCATTTTGTAGTAACTTTTTAGTTGTATGTTGTTGCTTAATATTACAAATCTCCACTCTGCGAGAATAAGCTGAGTTCGGACGGCCGGCGCATCGTATTTTGTAGTAATTTTGCAGTTATCTTTATCGTTTTTATCGAAATAGGATAATAAATTCATTATACAATCTTTATTTCTCAAGAAGTAACAATTATTCTGGTATAAATTTTGCTCAATAATATCGTAGATAGGAGAAATTCACAGTTAACTTAAAGCGATTTTCGAAGTTTTTTGGTTTAGAATAAGATTTTTTTTCTATATAAAATCAATGATATCTAAAAATTCCAAAACCGCTACGCACTATACGACTATATAATTAGATAACATTCTAATTTTTTTTTCATTTCTTTAGAACAGTAGTTCAATCTAGGAGCTCAAAAAAGTGCCTTCGCGCATTTTATGAAAACCTTCATCAATTTTGGGTTTCATAAAAAAGTTAAGCAAAATTTACATAAAGCGAGGCCGCTACGAACTATGCCAATAGCTATTCTGCATTATTCAATAAGTCAAAACTGGTGATGTATTTTTTTTCTTGGATCAAGAACGCCAAAATTGGCCATTTTAAGCAAAAATCACAGTCGAGATGTATTATAAGATACTGAGGTGGCGTCGCAGCCAGATACAGATACAAACATTGAGGTATTAAACTAGAGTAGACGTCCCATACAAAGATTGTGCTCAGCTAGATGACAGCGGGCATCACGTGATACGTTGGGGAGGGGCCTTGGTTGTTATAGAATAAGTCCGAGCGCGCAGATGCGACACACTATTCATACAGTTTTATCGTGTAGTAGGAGAATATTGTTAAAAATATACAAATCAATGGGAAGTTAGTTTTTATGTTTTATTGAATGTTATTAATTGTTATATTTTAAAATAAGTTATTTAATGCTAAAAATAAATAAGTAAATAATTTATTAGCAAAACCATTTATATACTTACTTAATAATTATAAAATCTTTTTTTTATACAATCAATTAGAAGTCAATAATATATTAATAAGATATGAGGCCCTCCTGCTTCATCTGGAATTACTTATTTTACGAACTTATGTAGGTATATATTCTCACAGCTCATGGAGTACCTAAATAAAAAAGTTTAATAAAAATAAAATTCATTTACTTACAACTGACTTACATTTATTTAGCTGACCAAATAGACGTGGTTCAGTTCAAATTTCAAAAACATCCTTTCAAGTTTTAGAGGTAATGTTTGTAAATGCTTGCCATCAAAATCATACTTGTAAAAAACAAGTCTCGCAAGTCGCAACACAGTTATTCTACCGTAAAAAGTTGTGAGATGAGTGTAATACCAAGTCGGTTGACTTGCCCATCGCATTAAAACACAATGTATCTCACAAGTAATACATAATTATATTATGTTAAATTAGATTGTTTAGTGCGATTGCCAAGTCAACCGACTTGGTATGACATGGATCTCACAACTTTTTACGGTAGAAGAAGTGAGTTGCGAGACTTCGTTTTTTTACAACTATGTTTTGGATGGCATCTCAGATAGCCCTACTTTTTCCTTTCCTTCTACTTCTTGAGTACCAACAACAGATATTCCATTATATTATAGTATACTTACATATACAGGTACACTGATTCATTCAATGCAAATGTAACTTTATAATCCTATATATTTATATGGAATTACAAAGTTATTAATGCAGTTCATGTATCTAGTAAACTGGACAGAAATTGCAAAATATTTTAGTTTTTCATTGATTTCTACACTAAACACTAACCGTCTTATTTAATAAAAATGGCCAAATGTCACATCTCGGTTTAAAGTGACGCTGTCTCGTTTTTGTTGAAGAAGAGACAGCAGACAGCGTCAATTTAATCCTAAGTGCAACTTTTATCAACGTCTATTAATGACAGGTTAATTGTATAATAAATTTGAAGTTTCTATGTCTGTTATTTATAAGTGCCTTAGTTAGAGGTTTAATGATCGGTCAGTCAGTGAGTGACAAAATTAGGAAACTTTGTCTAGTTATAACTCTTAAACTACTGGTTCAAATTGAATGAAATTTGAAATATACCGTGTTTATACAATGCCTGCTTGGTTACTGAAAATTCAGGCTTCTAGTTTTATGCACAACTACGTTATAGGTCGAAAATGGCCTGAACTGCTTCGAGAAAAGGATGGTACGGCCGTGCCGCTTTTTTTGCTCGACTTGGCGGGGGCACTGCCGTGCGCCCAGATGCTTATAAATGCATTACTTTTTTGTGACGATGACGTTGACTATTTCGACGAATCTAATCCATCTTTCTCTGTTATCTATCATGACTACTAAAAGAGTAAGCGTGTTTTTTCTTTCCGGGTGGTTAGGTCTGAATGTCAAAATGTACTGATCTACATAACGTACGTACTTCAAAAAGAGCCTTTTCCGAAATGACCGATTTTCTATAGGTCTATAATATTAAATGTCGGAAATGAAACTGTCAAATGATGTACAGTCATTTTTTTTTAAAGATATTAAAATAAAATCACATTCTATAGATAAAAGGCAAATAAAACAAATACATTAATCCTACATTACCCCTACACTACTTCAAAAATTTTATTCCACTCTCTACATATTTGAAATATGCATATTTGTTAAAACTTCGTTCCATTTGTTTAAACAGAAAAAAGACATATGCAATTTTAATAGAAGGTTTCCTGAAAAACTCATTCTACCTGCTAAAACGACTGCTCTGTACAGTAGAAATGCCTACTGCATGGCAATAAAAATTTATAATAGTTTGTGCGATGAATTCAAAGGATTGCCATTAAATTCTTTTAAAATTAAATTAAGGGACTGGTTAACACATAACTCTTTTTATTCCATAGATGAATTCTTTAAATCATTGCAATCCCGGATTTAGAAACCCACTTATTTTACGTATTGTAATAATTAATTAATGATTGTAATTATAATTGTTGTAATTTAAATCAGTTTGACTTACTGATTATCATTTGTTGTAGTTTGTTCCCTAATAGTTTTGTGTTTTGTCTTTTTTTTTCTTTTAATAAAAAAGAGAAATTATGTATGCCAGCTTCTGGTAAACAGTGTGATCAAATTATCTGTACCAACTTCCACTTTTTATGCAAATAAATTGATTATGATTATGCGTATATTGCTTATCTGGCTACTATGGCCCTAAAAGTTATTTGATTACGTAATATGGGGTTTTCATATTATTATAATATGGTATAAAACATAAGTTTAGTTCATTATCGTGCTAAGTGGTTTTGAAGTAAAATTCAGTATTGAGTGTCAATGCATTCCAATTTGAAATAATTATTTTATTGATTGGCTTATTTCATTCATATTTTTACAATAATATCACGTAGTCTAATTGTCAGTCATGATCTTAAGCGTTACACTAATAAAATAATAGCAAATATTTTTTCACTGTTAAACCAAATTAGGCATAATAGGCAGAAACTCATTTGCGCGGTTTGTTTTTATAGTCTATGATTTGCGTTGAAAAAATGGCGGCGATGGTTTTGTGCTGGTAGATGTTGGAAAATATTTTATTTTTGAGTTAAAACGAGTAGTGTTTCGTGTACTTACCGATTAAATGTTACACCTAGACTTTTTATTGTGTTTTTCGAGTGATTGTTACAACTTTTGAGTGCATAAGAAGGCATTTTTTTTTTCTTGGTGAGACGTTAACGACATGTCACCGCAATCGCTCGAAAGCGACTATACAAGGTGCAGTCCATGGAACGCACCTGAGTGCGCACAAACTTGCCTCGCGGTCTTTTTACATCAATGGATACAAACATAGCCTGCCTGGCACTCAATGATAGATAACTTAGCATTCTACTCGTGATTTTTTTTTAAATTTAATGAGTATCTTCAAATGTCTATGAAATATAAAATTATCCTCTTTACGTAGGTATAACATTAATATAGATGTAGGTACTCCTTTTATTGTAAATGTTTGCATGAAGTTTGTCTGTAGGCGTAATGGGCACGCTTTTTTGTTGTAATGTTTGGTCTGCTTCTATTATATGTCTGTGGGTTAGTCTTTATTTGTAAAAAAATCGTTGTAAAAAAATCGTTGTAAAAAAATCATTGACCTAGAAAAGATATACACGACAAGATCGTTCATACCTATAATATATGTGTTATAATATATGTGTGTGGCCTAATAACTATTGTAAACCAGCGGCTTGTAAGCGGGTAGTTACCGTGGCTAGCGGCTAGAAACTAATAAACAGCCACTTGATACCGGGTAGATACCCGATTTGAGCATTGAAAATAAAAACGATTTTTATTTCATTTTTAATTGTTAATTTCTTATTTTTGTTATACAGTAGGGATAGAAGCTAGCACTTATTATGTTCTGCATTTTTTTTGGGTATCTACACGGTATCAAGCTGCTGGTTATTCGTTTCTAGCCTATAGATAGAAATAGAAATAGAAATGATTTATTTAACACACACACATACACCAAAAAATAATAATAACATGCAGTACAGTAAAATTAAAAACAACAAGTTAGATATAATTAAAAAAATAATAATTAAATTAAATAAAGAAATACACATTAATCAATTACACAATAACCGGTGTGGTGTTAAAAAGGCCAAGGCTCGACATAATGCTGCAGTTGACTACAGCGTCGATTTTCAGCCCAAGCCTCAATGGGTGGCTCGTGGCCCCACGCTATTGACTAGACTAGACCAAATCAGAATAAGCAATCAGTAGTCAAATCGAAACGAAATTATTGCATTATTAAATTAAAATTATTAATCAGTTAGGAAATTACATAAACAAAATAAAAATTAAATGTCATAAATTTGCTCAGCTTTTATAAAATAAATAAACTATACAAACTAAGGCAATATAAAAATAAAAAATAAAAATTGTAATAATAAATTCGAGTAGATGTCATTTTAATTACCAGCCACCTAAGTGCTATATTTTTGACGCTGTAATAGCATGTCCTTTACTTTATTTTTAAAGCTATATACATTAACCAAATTACGAAGTGGCGGCGGAAGGTCATTCCAGCACTTAGTGGCACTGTATTTAAAACTTCCTCTAAAGGCTGCGGTTCGATGGCTAGGCACACTCAGCACTTGAGACAAAGTGCAGACACCGTACTTACTATGCTCATTCCTCCAGTCAAGTTTGGAATACAAGTAAGCTGGTTTTTTACTTTCTATTATTCCAAACAGTAAGGTTGCTAGATGCAACTCCCTCCGATGTTGCATCTTCAGTATGTTTTCCCTAATGAGATAAGGAGTTACATGCTGCCGTGGTGGATATTGAAACAATATCGAGCACACGCATTTTGTACTCTTTAGATGAGATTAGCTGTCCTAGAGAACAATCTAGGACCGTAAACCACATCAAGATAGTTGAGTTTTGAAAGCACCAGTGAATCCGTTAATTGCACTCGAAGATCTATGCTGAGAAATTGCCTGATTTTATACAAAGTCTTTAATCTATAAAAGCAACTACGTACCACTTCAGACACATGTCTTTCATAACGCAGCTCCTCATCGAAACATAGCCCCAAGTTTCGAGCTTCAGTAACTCGTTCGATTTCGACATTATCAACAAGCACTCGATGATTTAGCAAACTGATTCTACAAATTTGTTCCCTAGATCCCGGTATCAAATATTTTGTTTTGCTAGCATTTAGCATAAGAGAATTCCTATTTGCCCAATGAAATATATTTTGAAGATTATTATTGATCTTATTAATAGCATCGTGAGTATTATTGGGATTAAATGACAAAAATACCTGTACATCGTCTGCGTGTATGTGGAACTTACAATGTTTTATTACCGAAACTATATCAGCACTATATAAAATAAACAATAGAGGCCCCAATAATGACCCTGCGGCACCCCACTCCGCAACAATGACTTCTCTGAACAAGTAGTTATACCATCCTCCCCTTGCAACTCCACAATCTGCGATCTGCCTGTGAGATAAGAGTCGAACCACTTGATCGCATTGCTGTCAAGACCATAGTATGCCAATTTTGACAACAACAAAGTAATGTTTATCGATTCAAAGGCCCTGGAAAAGTCTAGCAAAACAAGGATTGTTCCCATCCCTTTATCCTGTGCTGCCAGAACAGAGTCAGTTACTTCCAATAAAGCTGTGCCAGTACCTCGACTCTTTCGAAAGTCCGATTGTCTATCCGGCAAAAGACTGTTATCTTCAAGGTACTTAGAGAGCTGTGCCGCCACCGCCTTCTCCAGAACTTTAGAGAGGCAGGGTAAAATGCTAATTGGCCGTTGATCTTTAAAAGTAGTAGGATTTGTGATCTTGGGCAATGGTTTGACTATAGCTGTCCTCCAAAAAGCAGGAAAAGTGGAAGTTTCAATTGATCTTTTGACTAGTTCTGTAAATGTTTTAAGGGTGTGAGGTAATGTCATGAGGATCATGTCGAGTGACAGACGATCCACACCAAGCGCATTCGATTTAATAGTTTTTAGTAACTTTAAGAACTCAGCAGTCTCTATTGGTTGTAAAATAAACGCCGAATGTCCGTGTCTATTGAACTCAAAGAACGTCAAAAGCGATATGTCACTGTTATATCTAAAAAGTGATTATATAAGGTTAGGGTCACAAGGTGCGACGGGATCTCTATATGACAGGTTGGTATAATCTTGGATTTCAAATTTTTCCGTAGCTTGTTTGGATTATGAATATTGTTAGATATTTATGTTATATTTGAAGTAACTTTTCTTTTCGTTATGTAATGTTATTTCTACTTGTTTTTCTAAATCCTTATAAAATTGTTTATGAGAGTCTAGATTAGAACACCGATAACGCTGATGTGCAGCGTCACGTAGTTTTCTCATTAATTTAATAGTGTCTGTAAACCAAGGTGAAGGTTGTTCTTTAAAACATTTTGTTTTTAGGGGAGCGTGGAGATCGAACAAAAAGGTCAAATAATTATTAACTTGCGTAACCATGTCATTTATATCGCATAGTTTTTCGACGGCTTTCCAATCAAAACAACCTAAGTCCCGCTTAAAAAAACCCTCATCAATGCTCGATAACGATCTAATCGTAACAGTACGGGGCGGAACTTTGGGCTTACGGAATACAAACTCGCATGACACCAAAGCATGCCCATTAATAACCCCCACGCCATCAACAGAAACACTACGAACTTTAGCACTGGTACACATGACATCTAACAGAGTGCGGCTGTGCTTCGTGAAATGGGTTGGTTCCGTTACAACCTGAGTTAAACCTGTACACTCAAGAAAGTTATTGAGACTACCGTACTTGCTATCGGTGGTATCAAGCATATTTATGTTGAAATCCCCCCCCAATATTATATAATCATAATCGGTAAATGTGCCAATAGTGTCAAAAAGGGCATCCAAAAACAAACTAGTACCCAGCCATTGCGGCCGATACGCTGTACCAATTACAACTTTATTATTATTTATGTAAAAGTTTAAACCACATCTGCTCCACTAAAGGATGCTCTGGGTGATCACAAATTCTGAGTCTTAATCCCCGTCTTATATAAAAGCCTACACCTCCTCCACGCTTCCGACCCATGCTTGATGGCCGTGGTTTATGTCTCAAACGATACTCTGGAATGATTGGTGCTCGTCTATCCTTTCCACTTCTGAGCCATGTTTCATATATCATTAATACATCAACAAAACCACGCTGCATAGCAAGTAACAGATTATCATGATTGGTTCCTAATGACCCGGGATTTAAGAGAGCAACAGTAAAATATTTGGCGCTATACATTGCATATATAAAAATACAATAATAATAATAACATGTTCGAAATAGAACATATAATTGTGACTTGATTCTGGGATATATAAGGTGACTGCTAGAAACCGCAAAAAACTTCTAGGGCTGGTCAGGTCAAGTGTTTCAAACATGACAAAATAGAAATTCGCGTTTTTTTTTAAATTTTTAATTAAATAATTCATTTTGTATATTTTAATTAGATGGTCTTTGAGTATCTAATTTATTTTAAACCAATAACATAAGAAAAATAAAATTAAAAACAATTAAAAATAACGATTATTTACAATGCGCGGGCAACGAACGGTTGGCCGGCCGACTGTTGACCCGTAAGCGTTGTCAGCTGGGCGATAAGTACCTACCTACGTTAGTCTGCAATCACGAGACCCCATTTATTTTCCTTTAATTGAAATGTGCGTAAGTATAAGGTGCAGTTAAGTCCAACGGCACTTTTTAACTGTAATTATGATAAGTGTTATGATGTATGAACGTAATTTCAATTCAATCCTAGTAAATATCTATCACACCGCACATTATGAGAAGTTACAATTATCTTTCCTTACAAATGAAAGATCAATGGGTAGTTATCTAATATCGCGTCCGCACGCTAAGCACTTGCCGCTAACTCCAAACCAAATGACCAGATGACCTTTCATGTCCTCGACAACTAAACAGCCTAAAGCATTGTGATAAGTTACCTATGTTATGTTGTTGTTATTCAAGCGGTTATTTTACTATTCAGTCTTACTTATTTATTTACACTAAATTAAGTCAAACTAATGTCTCGCATTAAAGGCAACGTTAATACCTAAAAAGCTGCGTAATTAATAGGTGTCGGTAGGTACTTACTTACATGGTGTTAGAAGCATTCCAGTTTATTACATCAGCGAACAGGAGAGGTGATAAGCTTCCCATCACACCTCACAGGCTTTGGACTGTCAAACTAATGTAATATTACATAAAAATTAAACCTTCGCCAAAATAACGTAAATAAAATAAAATTTATTAAAGGACGAATGTTCATACTGGAGCTGATGTAATGATAGGCAGTTGTAGTTGAAGTTTCTTTATGTCTCGTACAGTAATACAATAGTGGTAAGTGATTGTATGTAAATAATTTGTAGGCGCTCCACAGTGGTGCGGACCGGTTGCCAAGTCGCTCGATGGAACGAGAAGTCGGTCGTTGTGGCAGCGAACCTGGAATTTGTACGAGTAACTTTGAATGACTGTCTATTTAATTTGACCGGGTTATACAGAAATTACGAAAATTAACTTTACTTTTTTATGTTTTAATAGCAAATTAAATGTTAAATGAAATGAAACAATGAATAATTTAGCCGTTTGCACGTAGTGTTGTAGGTTACTAGCCTTAGATAGCTAAAGAAATAGGTAACCTAGGACTTATAATGAGTCTTGGCACTTTGTAAGCAATGCAACGGCAAAATACTTTAGGACATAAATTTAGATAAATACGTCATTTAAATAACGAAGTTAAGTAAGGTACAACTGCATTAGACAACAGCTAGAAAATAGGTAGCTTAGGGTTTACACTAAACCTTAGCACTTCGCGGAATGAGCGAGCTATGGACTTGGCAGCTTAGCAAGTAGGGGTCATTCACTTGACAACACTGTTTTGCGAGCGCATAAGCAATAAAAATGAAATGGCTGGAAGCAGCAGAATAATAAATAAAAACTAACCACTCACCAGAGGCAATTAAACCTACAAGTCTAATACGACTTAACACCCATTTGTTACACAAAACATTAATTTGTTACTGAACTGATTACTTTATTCACGGTAGCCTATTCATAATAATACTAATCCTTTACTAATTAACTCATACTAGTTATTAGTTTAATCGCCCACACACAAATGCACCTCACATACACACCAAAACTTTCCCAAGGAAACTGCACACACCTGGGGCCCAAGTCTGCTAATTTACGAATGGCATAATTGAATCGCAATTGTATCGCATTGTAATTGTTTGACACATTTGGTATTCTTAAATGAATAAGAGAATACCAAATGTGTCAAACAATTACAATGCGATCCAATTGCGATTCGATTATGCCATTCGTAAATTAGCAGACTTGGGCCCCTGCTGCGCTGCGCTGCGTAAGAGACTCAACTCAAGTGAGTTCAGTGACTCGACTCAGCACAGCAGTGCCACAGTGCGATTCTCTAATTTAAAGCCGTAAAGATGGTAGCACCGCCTGCCGCAGCGATAAGAATTTACTCTGTCTCTTTCATATTCATAGAATTGGAAAGAGACAGCAGATCACAGCCATGCGCACACACAGCGTCTACGTGTGACTCGCTCGCGCATCTCGCATCTTTGATTTTTCGGCAGTCAACTTATGCATTCTGTCTGGTGCATTCGCGTCGCGTGTGCGTAAAAATGCCTAAAGCACGCCGAATTAGTGTAATAATAATTATGTGCCGATCACAAAAGTTGTTCTAGTTTATCCTTTAATAAATTTTAATTTATTTACGGAATTTTAGCACAGTTTTTCACTTTTATTTAATCATTATTACATTAGTTTGACAGTGGGAGCTTCCCATATATCACCTTTCCTGTGCGCTAATGTAATAAACTGGAATGCTCTATAACACCATGTAAGTACCTGCCTACCTATTAATTACGCAGCAGTTTAGGTATCAACGTTGCCTTTAATGCGATACATTAGTTTAACTTAATTTAGTGTAAGTAGGCAAGAATGAAATAACGCTTGACTAACAACAACACAAAATAGGTAATACATACTTATTTTAGTTTAGTTGTCGAAGACATGAAAGGTCATCGTTCGGTCGTTGGTCGTACCTTAGATAACTACCTACATTTGATCTTTCATTTGTAAGGAAAGGTAGCTGTACCTATCTTCTCATAATGTGTGATAGATTTTTTTTTGTAAGACGTAGGGTAGGATTGAATTAAAATTACGCTCATACATGACACTTATCATAATTACAGTTAAAATGTGGCCATAACTTGATGCAATCGATAGTCGTTGGACTTAACTGCACATTATACCTACGCACATTTCAATTAAAGGAAAATAAATGGGGTGTCATGGCAGTTCGTTGAACTTCGTTGCCCGGGCGTTGTAAATAATCGTTATTTTTAATTGCTTTTCATTTTATTTTTCTTATGTTATTGCTTTAAAATAAATAAGATACTCTAAGACAATCTAATTAAAATTTACAGAATGAATTATTTAATAAAAAATGAAAAAAACATGAATTTCATTTTTGTCATGTTTAAAACACTTGACCTGACCAGCCCTAGAAGTTTTTTGCGGTTTCTAGCAGTCACCTTATATAAAAAAATATTTCTGTAATTATGTCCTGTAAAAAAACATATTTAAAACAGTTCCAATGCAAAGAACCCCACAAAGCGATAGTCGAATATTTAAAAGTGAAATAAAATACAACAAACAACAAGTGTACAGCTAACGACCACCACACCGGCTGAACCAATTCATGAAAAGATAATACAATATACAGAAATAGTAACATTAACATTTCAATTACACATGTTACAAGCACAAGACATAATACAATACTTCCAATAAAATTTCTAAAAATGCATAAAAACTATAATTATTAATAATAACTAATAAGTAAACAAAATAAAATTAAATTCATAGAATTCCTGACATAAAATTTCATAAAATTCTCAACATAGATTTTATAGCAAATACAGTACGTAAAAAGTAAATTAAATAAAATTTGATTCATAAAATTCCTAACATTCATTTTCACAATATTTCCATCACAGATTTCATAACTAATATAATTAATACTACATAAAGATATCAAAATTCGATTCATATAATTACCAATATGAAATTCCATTAAATTCCCAACAACAATTTCATAACAAAAACAATGCACAAAAAACAAAAAATCAGTTAAAAGATTCAATGCAAAACGGTTACAATGAATAAACAAACCCAATCTCTGTAGATGTGGAGCTGGTTACTAGCATTTCTAGCCTAGCGGCTAGAAACGGCTTTTTTGGCTTATTATCGTTTCTAGAGATAACTAGCGGCTGGAAACGGCTGCTTACGTTTCATTGATATATTCGCAAGATTTTGTTTTTAGTTTTTGGTGTTTCTCTTTTGATTTATTTATTAGAGGATACATATTGGCTTCCACCGCCGGCCGCAGGCAAGGCAGCAAAATCCCTTGCCCTGTTCAAACCAACCACAGCCGGGAGTGAAAGCTCTTTACCGCGAAACACGGCGTCTAGGATGGCACGTTACCGATGCCTCTAGTAGTCTTAGTCTAATTTTAAGATTAATATTGTCACTTACTGCCAGTGATTCAACAGCATCCTCGGGAAGGCGGAGAAGAGAGAGCGATCTCTCTTTATGAAGACCTGATGCGTCGGTGATGGCCCGTCCACAGGCTATTCAGTTAGAAGGAACACTGGCTGGCACTTACACGATAAGTACAGGGGGGCCCTATTTCAGGCCGCCAAGAACCACCTAAGTTACGCCTAACAATATATATATAACGCGGGAATGCAGCCCAAAACACGCGGGAGTGATGCACACACTACACGCCAACCGCGGCATCCAAAGGCTTGATCGCGTCTTTCAAGATGGCGGCACTTCACTACGACACTACAAACGACCGCGGAGTCCAACGTCGCCAGCGTGACTGCTCCCTAGTCACTTAGTCACCTGGACTAACTAACGGCTCAAGGGACTAACTGGGAACACACGGGAGCGCTAAGCACTTAAAAACAAGACCACCGCCCAGCGAACCGAAAACACGCGCGCTACTACCCAAGGCTCAAACGCGAGAGAAAACGAGAGAGAACAAACTTCTTGAGAGAATTGGGAAAGTGATGTTACACTGTTCTGTTTTATTTGCCAACACTTATGCGCGTTCATAATCCACCATTATTTCACATTAATATTGACAAAACACAAATTATCGACGCCGCTGTTACTAAATGCTCGTGATGGCGTGATTCTTGCAGGTGATAGCTGACCCATCAAAGGAGATTTAGTAATGGCTGCATTTTTTACACAGATTACACAGTTACGATAATGTGTTTTGACCATCGACACAGCTGTGTCTCACCAATTATCCAGTACCTTGTCTGAACGTGATTTAAAGTAGCTAGTGGTCCACCATAAAGAGTGTTTTTGTGAGTATCAGCTATTATAAGATGAGCTAGCTGACACTGTTTGGCTATCAAGATGCTTAGAGCATTCAACCATTTAATGCTCTAAGTCAAGATGGGATGTTTCCGATGGTAAGTAAACATATCGGATTGGTTCAATCTTCCACCTACCCTTAATAAGCCTTGTTAGATATGGAGAAAGTAACTTGATTTTAGAATTTCTTGATAAGTCATGTTTTTGTTTAATTTTCCTTATTTATTCACTAAAGTTAGTGAATTGACAATTTCTAATATATAGAATAGAATAGAATAGAATTCCTTTATTGCTTAAACTGTGCAACAAGTTCTTAAAAAAATATATAATATCAACAGTTTGCCCACGATCAGGCATACAATGTACACAAATAAATATTATAAACATTAATAAAATAATAAAATAATATTACTTATTAAAACTCATCGTGAATTTAACAATTAATTAGTCTTGAAACTAAAGTATTCATTTAGTGTATAGAAAACATTATTAAATAACCAAGTTTTTAACTTAAATTTAAATATATGACTATTCAATGCCTTTAAATAAGTAGGTAAATGATTATACACTTTAAAACCATGTATAAAAGTACTCTTATCATAAATATTATTATTGACAATTGGTAAATTTAAATTAAATCTATACTTAAGACGTTGGTAACGGAGAGATTTACAGTTAAACAAGTCTATGTTGTTTTTAATGAATACACAAATTTCTAGAATATAGATATCAGTAAGAGTAAGTAATTACTTTTCTCTAAATACAATGCGTATCATCATAATACATGTTGTAAATTATGCGTAGGTATACATTTCTTTTGTAATGTAAAAGTACTATGTGAAATAACAGAATTACCCTAATAAATAATCCCATACGTTAGGAGAGGATACACATTAAAAAAATAAGCAGTTCGCACAATTTCAAAAGTGGGATTTTTTTTAAATTCAAAGCTTTGTTTAGTTCTAAGCGTTAAGATAAATAGTTGTAGGTTTAGTACAGTTTTTCTTAGAGTTATTAATAAATCGCAAGCAATAGGCCATCACTCGCTTCGCTTTAGTTAAGGAAGAGAATCTCATCAACAAATTGTCATCTTTTAAAATAGTACATTGTACCATATGCTTCGGAAGGCACGTTAAGCGTTTGGTCCCGGTTGTTGTCGTAAGATGACAGTCGTTAAAACCCACCAACCCGCATTGGCCTAACGAGGTGAACTAGTAGCTGGAATCGTTGGATATTTCGTTAGCTTCGCTCGCATCGCTGACATACCTAGGTTAGTCGGTAGCTCGCGGTGTGAACCGAATCCGAAGTACCTATGTAAAGAGGTGAAACGATGTTCGCCCGCCTAGCTCGCTCGCCCGCCCGCTGACGGTGTGGCCTGCGCTTTATTTAAATGTTCATTGTAATATTTAACGAAATACTTTTTTGTAAATGTCGTCTCTTGTATATGAAGCTGTGGAGTAACCAATACCTCAGTGGTGGTATGGTCAACGCAGCCGCCTGGGTTCCGTAAGACGTGGGTTCGATTCCCACCTGAGGGAGTTAACTTTTTTCTACTTTCAATATCTAAAAATATAAACTATTATAATTAATACGTATTTTTGTTTTATTTAAACCCAATAAATCCAGTATCAAGGGACCTCAGTAACGTAAAATGTCTCTATATGTCCATGGTAAATAAAAAAATATTGTCACCTCTTTGGAAAGTGACAAAGGGCCTCTAATTTTTGTGGTCTCACTCGGCTTGCAATATTGGTTACAGTCAAAGACATTAAACTATTACTAATAGACAGGACATAGCGATCAAAACTTTAATCCACAACTTATTACCAAGTGGTAACAAGTCGCTTAGTATGATGTTTCCTCTTTGGTATGATGTTATGCGCCCTCTAGTACAGTCGTGTTTGTGCGTGAACAAATTTTACGTAAACAATAGAAAATATACCAAATTGCGTATTGCGATACTGCAAATCCCGATATGGAAAAAAGGCTGAATGTGATTACAGCTTATTTTCGTAAATATTTTGTATATTTACCCAATAACCAGACTATAATAATAATTTCTAATAAATTATTCTAGAACATTTACCGTTGCCCTATGCTGACCTCTAGTGGTGAAAAGCTAAAGTATCTACTTTTAGGATGTCACCACACTTGTCGAAGCGGAAGTAGATGATTTAGTGATGCTCAAGTGATGTCGTTTTACGTAACGAATAATGTTATAAGTAGATAATATTTTTATATCGTAAGTTTAAGTTTTATATAAGTAGTAATATTCTGACTCAATGATCATTGTGTCCCTAACGCAATGTTATGCAGTGCAACAGTATCGTGCGATGATCGTTTAATTAGAATATTACTACTTATTTTAAACTCTTCGATCAACAATACTAACTAGATGTCAGGTCGGCGCGCGGCGCGGCTCGTTAAATAACAGCGCATTGAAAAAGTGAGCTCTTATTTTGTTTAGTTTGCTTGAAACACGGCCAATGTAAACACGTTCCGTGTATTTAAAAGTTGCATAAATAATGCCCGAAAAAGCAATTTAACGGCCGGAGTGTCTTAGTTTTGGTAAGTACCTACTTACATGTAGAATAAAATATGTTTTAAGCTTTAAACACGCCATTCAAAAGGGCAACGCTGCCAGCCATTTGGGAAACTTGCCGCGCGGCAGCGGTTCTGTTAGAGATATTTTTTAATTATAAGATATTTATAGGTTTTTAGTTTTTAAGTTAATTTGTTTTAGTTTTTAGTTACTCATTAAGTAAGTACGTGATAAGTACCTACTTATGTAAATGTTAATAAAAAATATAAAAATAGCTTTAAACTAACAATTAATATAAAATTTTAAACACAATTACCGATTTTAACCCACACGCTACAAATGGTTGGCCAACGTTGATCAATAGACGCGCAAACATTTGTGTAACGGATCAGTATATGATAATACTTAGAAGATTTGTGATTTTATTACTGGGTGCCATGGTTGTAATAAGGTTGAACTGAAAACTGTTTTATAACTTTGGTCTCAGTTCGTTAGTAGAGAAATGTAGCTGTAAAGTATTATTCAAGTAGACAGAATTTAGCTTTGATTCGGTACGTGACGCGTTATCTAGTTGGTATTGTTGATCGGAGGTTAAAGTTAAAAAACATTGAACGGATACATAAGAAAATAGGATATCCAAATTAAACATATACACGCATCCGTTATGACATTGGTGTTTAATGCTAATGCATCAAATAAATCTATGGAATGAAATATAAAGTAACAGATTAAGATCTACAAAAATAATTTGATAGGTACAGTCACGAGCACACCAATATGTATACACTTTGACTATAATTACATTGTTTTAAGAGTTACAATTGTTTACATATTTCTGCTCGTGATTGTACTTGCGATTGCGAGTTGTCATTAACACGCAATGTGGTCTATAATATGTATGTATACTTAGGTATTTTAAAATGGATCACTATATGGATCAACTCGTGTTAATTTGTTAAAGTCAGCCATTTTACCTTATCATTCCTATGAATTGATTCGTTAATCCAATCACACAACCATGTTACATTTGCTTTGAAGTAGACTTAATTTTGGTATACGGGAGTGTATAATATTCTTTACTTAAGATGAGTGATCGCAGTTGTGGGTATACTTCATAAATGAGTGTTGTCAGTATGCTGTTCGTAGGTACTAGCTAGGAGCTTATGTTATTTCATTAATTCATTCTTTGTTTATAATTAGTTAAGTATGTTGAATTTTCAAAAACTTTACACTTTATTACATAGTAAATAATAATTTGAAACACCCGATTATTACCTTCCCTAATTGTCACTTGCTTGTTCCAATGTTGTATATTATACCGATGTTGGCTAGTCTTCATCAAACTTATCGATAGGTACGTCGAATTTTTAACGGAACATCTCTACTGCAGGGCGACACCTACCGTGGGGTAGGTGAAACTTATTCTAATTGTTCATAGTATACTTCTTATTATTCTTGATATAAGGTTTTGCTTTTCAACGTTAGATGGCGTAACTTGAGCACCAGCTCAAAGTTTTTGTATGAAATAGTGTGCAATAGCCGCTCTATTACTATTTATATCTCTTTGGTTACAGTACAGTGCACAATCCGTTATTATATTACGTCCATGGTAACTGGCTTCACATCTAGGACCGAGCACTCGCGATTAAAACTCGAGCCGCGCGAGAGGTACCTGTGCGTGGTTTTACATCTCTTTCTAAATTCACTTATGATGACGTTGTAGTTTTATTACGTGGGACAAATAGTTATAATCATTACGTTTTATTTCCTTAGATTAGATAAAGAAATGGATATGCCATACCTACGCAAAAAAGTGTATACCTATTAGGTATTACCGCAACTAAACATAGCGGCTTAGTGTTGTATACTTATAGATTTCGTAATTTATCTGTCGATGAAACTATCGATTTCGTACTGAAGTCTACTTTGACATTACCTTTATCATAGTAGGTTTTAAATGGTTTAATTATTTATCTAAGTATTAGTAAAGATCTATGCATGGTGGAAAGAAATGACAGACCCTGGAGGGAAATTACCTTAAATCCTTTAGTAAGCTCCATTTAGTCAGAAGAAACATTTTTTATTTTTAACAAGAAACCAAACTACTTTCAAAGAAATCAAGAAATATAAAAAAAAATCTTGATTCACCCCACCCTGAAATCAAAAATACTAACTCTACAATAATTATCTAAATGACTCGCTATTTATTGCACTAATCGATAGCATTTTTTTTAGAAAAATATATCTTTATTGAACATTTTGTTTTTGGAATAAAATAAACATGAAAGCTAAGAAGGATATCGTTTGAGATAGTACTGCAAAAATTACTGAGTGGTAGAGCCACGCTGCATTGCAGCACGCATTGGGCCGGCTCGCCCGGCGTAATACCACCCTCTCACTAATATTCGGCGTGAAATAATGGCACTTGGTGCTGTTGTGTTTCGTCCGACCAGTGAGGGTTCCGGAGGCCTCTTCCCCCCCCCCCCTCCTCCCAATTCCTATTCCTTCCTTAAACCTATTCCTCCCTTAAAGGCCGGCAACGCGTCTGCAATTCCTCTGGTTTTGCGGGTGTCCATGGGCGGCGGTGATTACTCTCCATCAGGTGACCCGCCTGCTCGTTTGCCTCCCTCTTTTATAAAAAAAATAAAAAAATAAAAAAAAATAAAAAGATAATTCGTAGGTACATCCTGTATTTATTTATTTATGTTAATTAGCTTTTCAATGTTACGGGCTACTTATAAAATATGGTCACTCACTATGAATAAAGGCCGGCCCGTGACTTAGCTAGGCCCTATAGCAAGTGGGCAATGTAATTAAATTACTATCGATAGTTCGGCAACACTACTTAATCTTGTCAACAGCGAAGTCGTAACGTACCAAAGAAGTACCTACTACAGCGCGACGCGACACATTATGGCGGACATGGCACAGGTCTGACGTCACGACAAATGTTGCCATTAAAGCGAAATTGTTGTATATAGTGTTGGCTTGTTTTTATTGCATACGTTAGACAAAGACGCCGTCATGTTTATTATTTCGTCTTCTAAACTGTAGTCTAACTAAGTATGTATATGTTGTGGTAGCATTTCCTTAGGATTCCTTATTTTGAGTTTATTTCCTACAACATCATGGTTACCCTTGTGAAACACATGACAGGGTTACAAGTCACAATAATAAATATTACTTTAAAGGAAGGAAAACAAGGAAAGTAACTAAAAATAAAACATGAATTAGCTAAAGAAAAAATGAGTTTAGTCCGTTAGTCGCCTTTTACGACATCCAAGGGAAGAGAGGGGTTGGTAGTATTATTTTGATGAGCCCATCGCCGGTCTATGCTGTTGGATGTATGTGCAGTCTTTAGTCCGTTAGTCGCCTTTTACGACACCCAAAGGAACGGAGGGGTTAGTGGTATTATTTTGATGAGCCCATCGCCGGTCTATGCTGTTGGATGTATGTGCAGTCTTTAGTCCGTTAGTCGCCCTTTACGACACCCAAGGGAAGAGAGGGAGAGATGGTAGTATTATTTTGATGAGTTCGTCACCGGCAGGCATCTTGCACTCCGTCATACCTACCACGAAAAGCACCTACAGTGCGCGACAACTCTGATTTGTAAATCAGTCAGGGACTCAGCGCGCTTTCGAGCACATGCACAGCACAGCCCACAGGCATAGTTTGAAGTGGTCTCGGATCGCAATTTTGATTTGTTTAAAAATAACTACTTACCTCTCCGATATCTAAAAATCTACAAGTTCCGTAATAATGGTGTAATGCAACAATAATCATTGTTGTGTGGATAGCCTGTCTAAATAAACAGAAAGATTCGAAGTTATCTTTTTTTACGTTACCATAAGATTCTGGAAGGTCCATAAATTTTTTTTTATTTTATTTTTATATTTAATTTTAAACATAGGTTTGTTTATAGAACAAATAGGTAATACGAAAGTAAAGGTAGGTAGGTAATTTACTTATTTATGTAAATTATTTCGCCGTGCGATCGTGAGTCTGTGACTGTTGTGATGTAGAAGGTACCTAACCTACCTGCGTAACTTATATTTATAGTGAGTTCGTGAGAATTAAAATTGCCAGTAAAATGTGGTCTCCGTTTTGTTTTCGTTATATCTTCAACTCGTCATGTCGTGCAGTGTTTGCTTGTTTCTAAGACTTTGAGTGCTTGTTTGTTAAATAGGTAAATAAGTAACTTACAGAACTACATTTTACTTAGGTGTGTAATCAAAGAATAAATTACTTACTAAGGTTGCGTAGGTATGTTTATTTAGTCTATTCTGTCATCCCTAACACACGAGTCGACGGCGTAGGTACGTTCGGTACAAAACGCACCACAAAGTATTTACTACTCTCCGCTTAGAGCAATAAGGTGCTTTTTTGAATGCACACGGTGCCTATCTAATATTGTAGGTTATTAAAACGGCGGCTTTCTTCAACATCAAAGGAGTGCAACTGCTGTACGTAGTACTATTATTTATCTGTGTCACCGGTCTATGCTGTTGGATGTATGTGCAGTCTTTAGTCCGTTAGTCGCCTTTTACAACTTTTATAGAAATAAGGTGTATTTAAGCCATATGTCATTTTGATAGTGCTCGGTCCTGATAGATATTAAGTCTATGTGTGTGGACCTCGGACCAAATATTACATGGACAGAGTCTTACGACGTTGCCGCTTTTACATACGTGTATCAAAGTAAAGTATTTGTATCTCTGTCTGTATGATTGTAGTGTGATATGAGTAAAAGAGATAGTTAATGTACGTTTGGCAACGACGCACTGTCGGTGTGAGACGTGTCATTTCATGACCGACTACTAGGTCAAAACATTACTGGATTGTGCGAAATAATAGTGAAATATTAAGAAATCTTAGTGTTTGTGTTATTTGTGTGATATACAATTGACATAATGTCTTGTTCTGCTGTTTATTGTTCGTCAAGAACAACAAAAGGAGGTGTGAGGGACCAGGAATTATCATTTCATACGTTAGTGATTTCTCATAATATGTATGCTTTACTATGAGTTTTTTAATAATTAAAACGGCAAAGCATTAATTTTTGCTAATTCTAAACCATACTATATCGTACACTATTCATAAGAATCAGGTTTTAAACCTTAATTAAATGTAATTTAAAGGCTTTGTTTTTGGCATAATGATTAGTGATGTACGTATTTGTGTATCGAAGCTTTATCGATATTACTAATATTCTTTTTATTATTCTTTTTTTAGGTTTCCAAAATGTCCGGAAATAAGACGTGAATGGGTTAAAGCTATTAGACGTGATAACTGAGAGCCTACAAAATATTCAAGGCTCTGTTTCAAACATTTTGAAAAATATTTTTTTACAGTAAAAATTTTAGCCTAAGTTCAAAATTGAATCTTAATAATATGGGCGGGAATATGAATAATAAAAAGTATTGCACTTCACTTTACTACACAAATTATTATTTTTTATTTGTTTGTTATAATAGAAGGAGGCAAACGAGCAGGCGGGTCACCTGATAGACACCCGCAACACCAGAGGGATCGCAGATGCGTTGCCGGCATTTAAGGAAGAAATAGGAATTGTGAGCGGGGGGGGGGGGAGGCCTCCGGAACCCTCACTGCCCGAACGAAACACTACATCACCAAGGGCTATTATTTCACGCCGGATATTAGGGTGTTACCAGACCAAACGATCGATCGTCGATCGATGGCATCGATCGATGGTAGAATGGATTAGTCGACGTCGATCGATGTCGATCGACAATCGACCGGTAAAATGTATTGGGTGTTAAATCGAGCTGTTTGATTAGACGCACCGGCCGCTTCATTTTTCTGAGTGGTAGAGCCACGCTGCGTTGCAGCACGCATTGGGCCGGCTCGCCCAGCGTAATACCACCCTCTCTAATATTCGGCGTGAAATAATGGCACTTGGTGCTGTTGTGTTTCGTCCCGAATAATGGCACTTGGTGCTGTTGTGTTTCGTCCGACTAGTGAGGGTTCCGGAGGCCCCTCCCCCCCCCTCCTCCCAATTCCTATTCCTTCCTTAAACCTATTCCTCCCCTAAAGGCCGGCAACGCGTCTGCGATTCCTCTGGTTTTGCGGGTGGGTGTCCATGGGTGGCGGTGATTACTCTCCATCAGGTGACCCGACTGCTCGTTTGCCTCACTCTTTTATAAAAAAAAAAATATATTTCGTGCCCATGGATAATAATCGTAATATTCGATTATGTTTATGTTGATAATAATGAGTGATGATAATATGAACGTTTAAATACTAAATGATATTCCCCCAAACACCTTGGGAAGCACTTTAGATTAAGCAACACCGCAAAAGGGGGGAAGGGGAGGGGGAGGGGGAGCCAAAGTGCGAAAATGCATAGTTTTCAAGATATTTTTATTTTGAGGTTATTTTAGGTTATTTTTAGGAAAATAAAAAAAATATTCTACTAAGTTACCATTACCGTACCCCCTCCATCCCCCTCCTCTCTACCTCCCTCGAAACTACTAACCTCGAAATTCATGACAATCGCTACGCAAAAAAAAAAACAAAAACAAAAACCGCTGCTTAAAATGTCATTTGGATAAAATAAGCGATCGTTGGCTTTAAAAAACGGCCGCATCCAGATTCTTCTGCGTTTGCGTCTCCGTAATAATAGTACGAGCAACATCGTACTGGCCAAGAACAACGAGTCCTTTTCTGAATACATTTCGCTGATGGAATTTAGCCAGGGTTAATCGATCAACGTCGACCGACCGTCGATCGATGGGTTAGACGAACGGTATCCGTCGATTGATTAAAGCTAGCACACCTATCGATCAACGTCGACCGACCGTCGTCGATCGATTGGTTAGTCAAACGGTAGGTATCCGTCAATCGATTAAAGTTACCAGACCAGTCGATCAACTTCGATCGACGTTGATCGATGCCGTCGATCGACGATCGATCGATTGGTCGGGTAACACCCTTAGTGAGAGGTTGGTATTTACGCCGGGCGAGCCGGCCCAGCATGCCCGGCGTGCTGCAACGCAGCGTGGCTCTACCACTCAGTCAGTGTCACTCATTTAGCACCACCCAAGGGTCACGTGTAGGGTCTAAACGGTAAACCTACGGACGTGAGTAACTTTAACCCCTAATTATAATAACGAACTAGGTACACACCACATTAAAGTGATTTTATCGATATAATAGTCACATCTTTAGTCACGCACACATGTACAGATAGAAAGCTGCACACTAACAAGATACGGACATGCTAAAAATCCAAAGACTCTGTCCATTGTGATATTTGGTCCGAGGTGTGGACTGTGTGGTGCATACAAACCATTCGTATAAATAATTCTGAAATCAGAGACCTAATGCCGCGTCCTCACGCTTGGTAAACCTCAACAAGTCGTCACAATGCGCGATTTTCCGAGATCACAAAAAAAAAGAAATTGGTTCGTAAATGACTTCATAGATGGCGCTAAGCATAGATTAGTATGGCGCTTAGTAAAAGGCGAGTTCATGAAGAACACGTGTATGGCTACGTAATATTTATTCCATTCCAAAATAGAAATAGGTCCTGGAGATCATGAATAAAAATTTGTAAGTACTATTTTTTTATTTTTTTGATAGACAAGCAAAAGTGTAGAATTTATTACAGCCCTTAGGTAGGAACGGGTCGACTTTCATAAAACGCAATCTATCAAGTATTTATGAAATAATTTTTATTTTTTAATTTGGGCTGTCAGAAAATCGCCCATTTCAAACGTTTTGATAGAGCGTTTGGCTTGGTTTGCGTAGGAGTGCGTTCCGTCGTTCTGGGTGTAGTTGTTTGGTTAAAGTTTAACTCGTTTGAGTTGCAACTGAGCCACGGCACGATTGAGATGTTTTTATAACCTCTTCTGAAGTATTCCTGTCCAAAACGAGAGAAAACTCTTCTTTTGTCTAAATTTTTTCCACTTTTATACAATATTTAAACCTAATTATTAAAAAGTAAAACAATACGAAACAAACACGCCGAATTTTTCGAGACGTTTTGACATAAATTGCAAAATGTGACACTATAACAATGATAAACGTCAAATATCTGTCAGAGTGAAAAACAACCATCCGATTTAATGGTAGTTTGGTTGCTGCGCTCTGAGCCACAGAACGGATGTAACTACGCTCTGACAGCCGTCAGAGTAAAATTTCACCAAGCCACGGAACGGGTAGAGCGCGCGCCGGAGTGCGCTCGAGTGCACTCGAGTGAAGCCACGGAACGCAGCCTAGGTTTGCAAACGTTTGTAGAGGTTTGGTGTTTGCGCCAAGCGTGCGGACGCGGCATAAAGTTCGCAGCAGCCGCTGCCGCGCTTAAATATATATTAACGGTATGAGCATTTCTCAAAATATTTGTACTTCAACAACTTTATGTCTCTGCCCGACTTTTTCAATATTTTCCGTATAAATAACTATAATTACTGTATTCCAACTATTTATCAATTTGTATGCATGTATTAATAAATCAACTTATCACAGAAAAAAAAACAAAAAGAAAGAATTACAATAATACATTTTTTATTAAAAACCTTAAAATCTTTTTGCTACTTATAGGTAATTGGTAAAATCTAATTGTATGGAATGTGCGTTTGATAAAACCATGATTTTTGTTTTAAGTGTTAGTATGTAGGTATGCCAAAATAAACAAATGTAGGTAGATAACATTTAAAAGGTTTCTAAAAAAACATCTTGATTATACTTGTAATTAATTATTGAAACTTGTCGTCGATTTTACCCGGAAAAAACCCAAATTTGGGAAAAAAACCCGGGAAAAAACCCAAACGGGAAAATGTTCAGGTTTTTTCATTTTATACAAATATAATATATTGAAAATAAAATCATATTTACACTACATAACACAATTCCACAAACAATTGGAATAATAAATACAAACAAAAATGGAATTATGTAAGAACTTTTATAGTAACATGTAACTTTCGGCGATTTTGATGACCAATAAATGCGAAAAATAAAAGCGTTATGTAGCGGAGGTGAGGTAGTTCCGAGCGAAAGGGAGGGAGTGGCCATTGCGTTATCGGCTCGTGTCGTGATCTGTCATACGTAGTTTCGCCTCCTATACCTTGCGCACTTGTGTTTCTTTGTTTTCAATGTTATTGACGACCTGTATTTTTGATTGTTTTGTGATTAAATACGTTTTGGGTTGACCACTGCTGCTACGCTCACGGACTGTGCTGCTGTTACTGCCCTGCTTAGCAAAACAGCATTAAACGGTAAGTTTTAATGTAAAATTAGTAATTTTATATAAATTACTTGTAAAGTAATGAACATGATCGTATCTAATGTTGGTTTTGCTAACGTATAATTTTTTTTGATTTTTGTTTTCCTTCATTTTTAACCTTAACTCCTTCAAATAATGCCACTTTTTCCGCTCATGTGCAGACTCAATCCATTTCAACCCAGCTGTTCTTTTGATATCATCGTACCAACGCTTTAATAATAACGTATAAATTAATAACTATTATAATTTAAATCTGTATACAAATTTTGCCTAAGGGTATGGTGGGCGGCCCATCTAAACACGTTTATCTAATAATGTACGAGTATATTGTCATTAAACCTATCTCAATAAAATATCTACTATCGTGTGTATATCAAGGTTGCCTTAAGTTTGATGTGACTCCATGACTTTTCTATTTATTATTCTATTAATTCGCTGCAAGTACGAAACACAAAGAAGAATGGGCAAAATGGTCTAGGTAGCGGCCACTTCCAAAATTGGGTCAATAGTTAGGTATGGTCATCATAACAAAATATATGGTCATATCAAATGTATGTATGGGGCCAAATCTGTAAACCTTTTGGTTCTCATTTTCTAATGTGTTTCTTTTCTGCATCATCAGGTTAACAGGTTAAAGGTTTGAAATAGCTTTTGTATAATTATTTTTTTGTCTATAGGCCTGTTAAAATAGTCTTGCTCGCTTCAACTACCCAACGGCAAATGGTAACTAGTCTCGACTTATTTACTTGGATAGTTGAGAGCTGTGTTTCATATGGTTTTTTGTTGTTTAGGCGCATATGCCTAAACAACTAAACAATCAGAAAGAGATTCATACCCACAACTCTCTATAATTGGAATAGAGTCTCAAAACCCTCTGTCTAAAGTAAAAACATCTTCATGTTTAAAAACCAATGAAACACAGACTCTTCGGACATTAATTGTAACATAATTGTGGAATCCAGTCGTCGATCCAATACACAATCACTGTCCAATTCACAAAACACTTTTCTAAATCCGGTGAGCAAGTCAAGACGCAAACGATTAGAAATTAATAAATCAAACAGCGAGAGCGTAAACGAGAAGTAGGTAGTTGCACCGAAGAAAGTCGACAGTCAACTGACTGCGTGCGCGAGCGCATCGCAAGGGTGCGGCAGTGTGGGTGCGGCGTGCGAGGGGTCGGGTAGACAATATCATATCGACTACCTGCTCCCGTATCCCTAAAACAACAATAGGTTGATTGACACAAATAAAATAGCAGGTAAAAAAGCAGATTTAGTGTTACAAAGTTGTATTTTACTTACTTTACGTACTTTTTATTTAAAAACAATACGGGTCTGTGTGCACAATAAATATAATTTGATTAGTGGTGAAGAATAAAAAGAAAACGGTCTCTGAAATGGCCGCGACCTAGACCACACTTCATACATATTTACACATTCTCCTTTAATATCTTAAAATATTTTTGTAACTGAATGCCATTAGGTACATAGTTTTAATATCTACCTACATTATATTTCATAATGAACCTTCCTCGTTATGATTTTTAAACAAGCTTTTTAACAAATAACTGCATTAAACCAATCCACTGCGCTGCATATTTGTTAGATCCAAGATTGCAAGGTGTTGATTTGGATGAAGAGCACGAGGTGAATGCCATGGAATTTATCCATGAGGTAGGCCAATTGCTAATATTGACATTTCCGTCGATTTAGCCAACTACAGAGCTAAACAAGGTTTATGGGGTAGATCACTTATTTTTTTTTTTTTTTTTTAGCTAGCTGCTCCCGCTTTTTGGCAGGTATTTGGTTTCAGTTTCGTTTGTTTTTTTGGGCTTTTTTTAGGCTTTTTTTAATAAAACTAGAGCTTTAAGAGCTCGACTCTTTTTTTCTTTTCTTTCTTTTATCTTTTCTTATCTTTTCTTTTTTATTTCTCTCTTTTTTTCTCTCTTTTATTATTTTTATATACATAAATTCTTAATACTAATACATTTTTTTAACTTATATTAATTTACAATTTATCTTATGTACTAGTATAATTTCCCTACTTATAACATTATTACATTGTTTTCTTTTACTTTAGTTTCTAGTTGTTACATTTCTTATTTCCTAGTATTTTTACAATTTCTTTTGTTTCTTTTTTTTTTTAATTTCTTATATTTATTGTGCATGTATATATTTATACTTCTATTTTGAGAGATTTTCTTTCTTTAATTTTAATTACAATTGCTACTTCTCTTCCATCCCTTTCTTTACACCTGCCACAATGTGGTCTTGCTTTAAGGTATTTCTTATTGCTAAATTCTACACGTCCTTATTTCTTTTATTAACAATATTAACGATTTCTCCGGCATATTCCATAAAAACTTTCCTTTCTTTCTTATTGCTAATGATCTCCTTCAGGGTATCTTTGCTTAGGTGTGTTTCTAGTTTTTGTTGCAGAGTGTACCTAGTGTTGGTGTGTATTGGGCAATCGAGTAAGATGTGAAAGATGTCCTCGTCCATGGTCGGGTCACAGGCACTTATTTGGAAGTATGTCACTGAAATGGATCCAGTCGTTTGGTGGAGAGGGTTGTGTAAATTAAAATTGCTGAGTAGAGTTGCAGTAGGCCTTCTGACTGCTCCCTGCACTTCGGCAGCCACTGAACGATCATTCAGCACACTTGCTTCTTCTTCGTCGTATCGATAGTTCAATATATACGCGCTGTTAAACAGTTTTGGCCCAATATTCCGCTGTTGCCACCCCAGGAGGAGAAGCCTCATTCAAGTCTTTCTTTCAACGTGCAGGTGTAAGGGCAACGCGGGCATAACAGCAGATGCCACATATCTTGTTCTGGAGCGCCACACTCGCACTGGGCAGAGTTCAGAGCAGTATAACCCCACCTGGCCATATTCGATCTGCAGCGGCCCACTTGGGTCCGGAGTCGGTTAAGCTACTTCCATGTAAGCCACGCTAGGTTATTGCCAGGGGGAAGATTTTCTGAAGGTGCAATGGAGTTAGGTGGAGGTGCACATATTTCCTGCCATAGTTTGCAGCGGGCCGCTCTAGGGTGTTCCGTTAAAGCTTTTGTGAACTTCAGGAAGCTCCTACGGCTTTTGAGGCGACTTTTAGGCGGTTGGTGCTCAAACAGAGAGTGCCTGTTGTCGGATTCTTGCCTTAGCTTTTCCAGAGAGCAAGCAACACCTCTGCGAACTTGCGGCGATGCTATACCAGATAATGGGTATAGCATAAGAGGAGTGGGTTTGAGACCACCTGTAATTTTCCTGCATGTTTCGTTCAGGGCGACGTCTACCTCTTTGGCATGATCGGACCGATGCCACACTGGGCATGCTTATTCGCCAGCCAAAAAGCAGAGTGCCAGCCCTGACGTCCGTAGTACATGAGGTTTGGCACCCCATGAAGTTGACGTTAAACGAGAGATTAAGTTGTTGCGGGAGTTAACTTTGAGCTTTGTTTGCTCCTAGACACAGTCAGTAAAGAAATTAATAGACTGACTACAGACAGGGCAGCAATAAATAACTGGAACCTTTTACATAAACATAAAGATGACAATAACGATGAAGATGACGAGCCCACATCTCCTTGAGTAGTACTTAGCCCAATAATTAGTCCAATTTACGACAAACAACCTTCTACATTGAGGAGCTCGATGGCGCAGCGGTTAGCGCGTTCGGCTTGCGAACTTGCCAGTTAAGCAACTTTCGCAATGCCGGGTCGCTGGAAGGGTGACCAAATTTAAAAAACATCTCGAGCTCCTCCGTGCTTCGGAAGGCACGATAAGCCGTTGGTCCCGGTTGTTGTGGTAAGATGACAGTCGTTAAAACCCACCAACCCGCAATGGGCGAGCGTGGTGGGTTATGGCCCAATATCCCCTCGTGCATTGTCTACGTGGGAGGCCTGTGCCCAGCAGTGGGACGTTTATAGGCTGATATCAACCTTCTACATCGCGCACAAATATAAATACACAAGAAATCAAATTCTGTGATATGAACGCAATAACAACAGAATGTTATGTTAATGACAGCAGCGATAGTAATTTAAATTGTACCATAAGCAATACAAAAATATTCTAGCACAATACTTTTTAATACGTAATAAATAACTATGATGTTTCGTGCATTGTTTTATTTCGGCATTGATGAATTAAACGACTTTCTAACTTCTAGCGTAGTAAGAAACTTTTGGTGTATAATGCTACTGCCATCCACACTAACAGATAGTGTCAACTTGAATCAAGTTTACTTGGTCCTACCAAGTAAACTTGATTCAAGTTGACATTGGATTTAATTTTCTCAATACAAGATTGGTTGGTCAAGAGGGCCCATATATCTTAGCAAGCAGTGAAAATAAATAGGATCGTAGTAGTAAATAAATTGGGCATTCTGGCTCACAAAGTTGTGTCCTCACCGCTCGCCGTGCTCGCTTCGTCATCGCTCCGCGACGACGTTCGCACACAACTATTGTGCGCCAGAACGCCCAATTTTTACTACTGTCGTAGATAACAAACAAAAGTATTAAATATAGAACCGTTATAATTTTTTAGTCATTTTGTTGTAACCTTTGAAACAATGCAGTCAATTTTATTATGAGATTTGTTAAACAAAAAAAATCATTGAAATTGGAATGCATCTGTCCTACGTCATCAAACGCTCCAAAACGACATGGTACCTTATTACCAAATACTATTCGCTGTATTGTTTGCGGACCGTCGAATTGCGGAAAGACCAACTTAGTGATTAGTTTATTGCTTCATAAAGATGGTCCACGTTTCCGTAACTTGTACGTTTATTCAAAATCATTATACCAACCTAAGTATATATACCTAGAAAAAACTTTGAATTTGGTAGCAGGTACGTCGTACAACAAATATAATTATAATAGTGAAATTCTAAGTCCGCATGAAGCTTTACCAAACTCAATCATTGTTTTCGATGATGTTGCTTGTGAAAATCAAAACAACATTCGTGATTATTTTGCTATGGGGCGTCATAAAAACATAGACTGTTTCTACATAAATCAAACATATACCAAGATCCCAAAACAGCTCGTGAGAGATAACTCAAACCTTATTATATTATTTAAGCAAGATGACATCAACTTAAAGCATGTTTATGACGAACATGTTGGGTCTGATATGACATGGCCTCAATTCCGCGAAATGTGCTCAATAGTTTGGAGTAAACCCTTCAGTTATGTTGTAATTAATAAGGACTGTGAGCGAAATAAAGGTTGCTATAGAATGAGGTTTGACACTTTTATAGTTATTAACTAATATACATAAGTGAATGTTCTAATATATCTGAATCATTTTCACTTTTGATTTGGAACGGAATACTTACATACTAAAATGGAAAGAAATTTAAAAGAACAAATTGTAAAATCTGCAGCAGCTGTGAAAAGAAAGGTTAAAATGATAAAAGATCTAAAAAATTCGAATAATATGGCTCTGGGTACAATATTTAAACCCATTGTGGATCCTCTAAATCAATTGGCAAACAAAAGTGATACAATTTTTCACAACGAAGAATCAGTTCAAACCCCAATGAAAAAGAAAATAAAGTACAGTGATGCTGAAGTATCGTATTCGTCTAACGATACCATTCAAGAAAGTTTTAGTGAAGAAGAAAACTCAGCTGATGATTTTTATGACAAAACTGATCAAACTCTTACTGTTTCACCACCTGATGAACATAATATCAGTGATGACTCGTTTAAATCACCCGAATCATCGCCAAGCATGAAAAATCGATCTTTATCATGGTCACTATCATCTGAAGTATTTAAAGATGTGCCTTTTGGAATAAGAACTGAACGGGATAAGTTAATGTTGGGGAAAGCCCGCGTTTATGATCAGGGTCGTATCTTAAAGATTGGAAATCGCACTCTGAAGAAGACGCCTGGTATTATGGAATTATTATTTAAAAAAACACCAAATATAGATATAATCACAGACGAGGATATGCAAAATTATAAAGTAATTCTAATTGATACCAACGCACACAGACGTAATTTTGATCCAAATAAACCTATAAACAGTAACAAAGGCTTCAAATACATGAGTATTATTAAACCCTTATTCAAATTTACTAGAAAAGTAACTACAAGTACTGAAAGCATCCCAAAAGGGGAAGGTATAAATATTTTTAAAAAAGTTAAAAAGAATACCGATTTGGTTTATTGGGATGATCCAAATGAATTAGTGGAACGACTAAAATTACTGCTTGCATCACGCGAAGCAGGCAACACTGGCCTAAACAATGAGATTATAGCAATCATCGAAGAACTGTTTGAAGCTGGTATTATAAACGTGAAATATAAAAGGCATGTATTGAGAAAATTAAGCAGTTTAATAGCAGTGAACAACCCATAAAGACTGCAATGAATATAGATAAATTTGGACATCACGTTCATAAGCGTTTAAGATATTCTGAATTTATGAATACTCTTGACTACACGTTAGCAAAATCAGAGACTGGAGATTACGATTTGCAATCCTCAAGATTAAAAGGTTTGTTACCTCCACAAAATGATGATGAAGCTGTAAATAAAGCTCATTTAGATAAAGAAATTGAAGACTTGAAAAAAGAATTGAAAAAAGTTCTTAACGACGTTAGAGTTTATCTTAAAAACTTAGAAAAAGTTACTTCTAATAATATGAGTACTTTGTATTATACAAAAACGGAAATCGATTTTCTGATTAATACTAAGACAACCAAAAATGAGTAAACAAAACATAGTAGATGAGCTTCATAGATCTGCTAGAAGAAATTTTCCACGACGATGCACGATAATAAAAGGAATATATGATTTATGGCAAGCAGATCTTATAGATGTACAAAAATATGCATCCTTTAATAAAGGTTATAAGTACATATTAGTTGTTATTGACACTTTATCTAAGTATGTTTGGGTAAAGCCCTTAAAATCAAAAGAGAAAGTCTGTGTTACTTTTGCGATGCAACATATACTAGCAGAGTCTACTCAAACACCAAAAAATTTGCAAACTGATTTAGGTAAGGAGTTTTACAATGATAGCTTTAAACAACTGATGAAGAAATATAAAATTAATCATTATTCAACCTACTCTGTAAAGAAAGCAGCTATTGTTGAACGTGTGATAAGAACTCTAAAAAGTCGTCTTTTTAAACTTTTTAGTTTATGTGGTCGATATGAATGGTTAGGGAAAAATTTAAACTCAGTAGTACAATGCTATAATAATACCATTCATCGCATAACCAAATTTAAACCAGTCGATGTTAACAACAGAAACCAGATGTTGGTAAGAACCAACATAATTAAATCCCAAAAGCACAATACTTTGAAAAGACCTAAGTTTCGTGTTGGTGATCATGTTCGTATTAGTAAATATAAAGGCGATTTTTACAAAGGTTATACCCCTAACTGGTCTACTGAAATATTTACTATCACAAAAATCAATCATACAAACCCACCAACTTATCACATAGAAGACAGAAAAAACCACAGTATTTTAGGTTCATTTTATGAATATGAATTACAAAGAACTATGTTTCCAGACTTATATCTCATAGAAAAAGTTTTAAAAAGAAAAGGGAACAGGCTTTTTGTGAAATGGTTAGGCCTAAGTAATGAAGAAAACAGTTGGGTAGAAAAAAATGCATTAGTGATGTAATATAAATAAAGAACGCAATACCCGCTCAATCATTTTGTGAGTATCAATGAAGGAAGGAAGTGGTATCATTAACAGTTTAATTAATAATTTACCTTTTGAATTACATTTACCTGGTTATCAATTTTGCGGTCCTGGAACTAAACTTCAAAAACGGTTACAAAAAGGCAATCGAGGTGTAAACAAATTGGATGAAGCTTGTATGCACCACGACATTGCATACATCAATAGTGATTTGGATGTACGTCATAAAGCTGATTTAGATCTTTTGAATATGGCTAAGAAAAGATTGAAATCAAAAGACGCTGGGAAAGGAGAAAAGGTTGCCTCGTGGATAGTTAAAAATGCAATGAAGGCAAAGCTTAAAGCTGGTGGTGGAGCACGTTCTTTCATGTCTATCGTGAAAAAACTACAATCTCAAGTAAAGAAATTGAAATCCAAAAGCAATAATTCAGCTATTAAGTATGCATATGCTGCCGCCAAAAAACTATTTATGAACAAAAGAGGTATACGCCTGCCACGCTGTATTCCCATTCCTAAAAGTGGTGGGTTTTTACCTTTGATACCAATCTTCGCTGGATTGTCAGCTTTGGGTTCATTAGCAGGAGGTGCGGCAGGTATAGCAAAGGCCGTGAATGATGCCAAAGCTGCTCAGAGAAGTCTTCAAGAGTCTGAACGCCATAACAAGATGATGGAAGCGGTTGCTCTTGGGAAAGGATTGTATATTAGACCTCATAAAAAAGGGGCAGGTTTATATTTAAATAATTCAAAAAACTAGTGGAACGGCTACCCAGGCGAGCATTAACAAATTTGGATATTTTAGAACACGCATGTGACATTCCGTATTTCCGTGGTGTTTTTATGAGAGATACTTTACCTTCAAAACCAAGAAAAAATGAGTGTGCTATAATTAATTTGGACACTTCTGTGAATCCTGGAACTCATTGGGTAGCCTACGTTAAGAAAAACAATAACTCTGAATATTTTGATAGTTTTGGTAATTTAAAACCTCCGCTAGAATTACAAAAATATTTAAAAAATATTCCTATAAATTATAATTATACACAACATCAAACTTTTGGCACATTAAATTGTGGACATCTTTGCTTAAAATTTTTAAAGGAATATTGGAAACACCATTTAAATACAGAATAGTAAATATATTTCTCAGTATAAAAATGTCTTTCACTGTGTCGATAACTGGTCGAGGAGCCTTTATGGCAACTAGCTATTCCCCAACCTTAGACTTATGTGGAGAATATGAATGTGGACTACTTTACTTTTCTACGTTTAATTCAATCCCAAATGTAGACGAGAGAAATAATAAGTTTTATTATGGTACCAACGAAGTTGTTGAAATTCCTGAAGGTTCATATGAACTTCAAGACATCTGTGATTATTTAAAAGCAAATATAAAAAATTGTGTTTTTAATTTAACTTGTAATAATAACACACTTAAGACCAATATTTTCTGTACAAAGGATGTGCACTTTGAAAATGATAATTCGCTTGGAAAAACTTTGGGTTTTGGTATGGAAACGGTGAAGGCTAATATAAGTAGCAAGTCACAGTATCCTGTTAGTATTTTATCAACAACCATCGTCCGCATCGAATGCGACGCAGTAAGCGGATCATTTGTAAACGGAAAAGCAAGTCACATAATCTACGAATTTGTGCCTAACGTACCACCTGGTTATCGAATTATTGAAATACCTAAGAATATAATATATTTTCCAGTTAACCAAAACTCAATCAGTTCATTAAACATAAGATTGTTAGACGCTGAAAATAAGCAAATTAATTTACGTGGCGAAGAAGTACAACTATATTTGCACTTTAGAAAAAGATGCTAAATTTTAATAAAACCCATTTACCATCCGGGACTCAAGTCAGTTCAAAAAGAGCACTTTTAAAAGTAGCACCTCTTAAATTCAAAAAGAAGTTAACCAAAGAAAATAAAGAGTTTCTAAAGTTAATAGGCTTAATAAAATGAATATTTTAAATATATCTCAACCATCGTCACACGATAATAGCATTGAAAGTTTCGAATATCATTCATATAAACCATACGTGACAAGTTTCAACAAGAATGATGAAATACGTATACCTATTAACCAACAAGATTTGTATGTGTTGCCTTCCCTCAGCACTTTGTATATTGAGGGCAAAGTACATGTTCATGATAGCACTACTAAAGCAAAAGTATCCAGTGTGCATTTTATAAATAACGCAGCATTATTTCTATTTCAAGATATACGATACGAACTAAATGGTGTTGAAATAGACAAAATAAAAAATGTTGGCCTTACGACCACCTTAAAATCATATCTTTCGCTAAACGAAAACGAATCAAAATCTGCAAATGTTTGGGGTTGGTCTACTATTGGTACGACCAATAATGGAGTTTTTTCCGCTTCAATACCTTTAAACAAAATACTGGGGTTTGCAGAAGACTATGAAAAAATAATTATTAACTGTAAACACGAATTAGTTTTATTAAGAAGCAGCACTAATATTAATGCATTAAAGTTAAATAAAAATGAAATTATCGATAACCTTGAAATAAGTAAAATAGTTTGGAGAGTTCCGCATGTAAAAGTATCAGATCGTGAAAGGATTACTTTGTTAAAACATTTAGAAAAAGATCGTTCTGTTACCTTAGCGTTCCGAAATTGGGATTTATATGAATACCCGTTATTACCAAAAACACGCAAACATACATGGTCAATTAAAACTTCAACGCAAATAGAAAAACCACGTTATGTAATTATTGTATTTCAAACCAATCGTAAAAATCAGGCGGACATGTCAATGGCTGAATTTGACCACTGCAATGTTAGTGACGTAAAAGTTTTTTTGAATTCTTCATATTACCCTTACGAAAATTTGAACGTCAGCTTTACGGAAAACAAGTATTACTTATTATATGAGCAATATGCTAGATTTCAACAGACTTATCACGGACGCCGAGCAGAACCGTTGGTGACTTTAAAAGAATTTAAAGATATCGCTCCATTATTCGTAATTGATTGTTCTCGACAACACGAGGCATTAAAGGGGTCAATAGATGTAAGAGTTGAAATTGAAACTGAAAAAGAGATACCTGATCAGACAGCTGCATATTGTCTTATATTAAACGACTGTATATTCGAGTACAAGCCTTTAAGCAACATTGTGAAAAAGTTATCATGAAAAGTAATACAATTATCGTGGATGTACAAGGATTTAAAAACCTAAACAATAAGTTTCTGGTAAAGGAATTAGCTATAGCCACTGAAGAATATACCCATATTTTTTTAATAAAACCACCTTACCCGTTTACCGCTCTTACTGATAAAGAAAAGCAAAGTGTTTGGTGGATTGAACGAAACAGAGGATTTCGATGGAGCGAAGGGTACATAGATTATAGGGAATTTCGAAGAATTATCAAACCGTATTTAAAAGATCGTACAATTTTAGTTAAAGGTAAAGAAAAGATTACATGGATACAAGAATTATGTGATCATAACAACGTGTTAGACATAAGTAATTTAGGGCTTCCTAATTTACAAACTCTTTCTGAATTGTATTGTAAAGATGTTTTCGTATATAACTGTTTTACTCATAGGAAAACATGTGCATTAAAAAATGTACTGTGTATTAAAAAATGGTGTTTACAAAATAAAGTGATCTTATAATTTTGTAATAATTATAGTTTTATTTAGGTTTTAATCATTGAATTTAATAGAACTAGGCATTAGAATAGAACTTTTTATTTTTATGTGACTGTTAAAAGTTTTTTTTTTTTGTTTTTATAATGTAAGTATGTGCTTTAATACCTATTAGTTATTTTTTAATAAACATAAATTTAAATTGAATGCTGTGTTTTCTTTATTAAACTACGAGTATAATCAATATAACCGAGAGCAATAAAATGAAAAAAACGTTATTACTATTATTTAATTTTATTTAAGTTTATTATAAAGCTTATTACTAAATTTACAAAAAATTTAACAAGTTTCAATAACATTTAAAAATATATACGTTAAATTTATTTATATACTAAAAAGAAAATTGTGTAACTAAGTATTGTACCCCTCAAAATAAGATTTTATACAATCAAAATATTTTATATATTTAAATGTGTCTCTGGAGGTTTACACGTAAATATGGAAATTACGCTTGAAACCTTTTGAGAACTTTAATTTACAAATAAATCTGCGCCATATAGCCTCAATAGAAGTTATAGCTATAGCCGCACAATTTTTTTGAAATGTTACTAATAACTCCTTCTGTCTGATCCATAATTGGATCAACATCATCCTCCACAACATATTGTGCGCACAACAGCTTCTCTGGAACAGGCACTCTTGATTGTAAGTCAATAACTTGAATTTTGATTAAATAGCGACCCTTTTTCGGCGCGCTTTTCAATACAAAGGAATTTTGTTTGTTGTGAAAGTGTCTTAGAAAACATCTTTTCTTTTGATGTCTATGTTTCAAATTCTTTATCTCCGGCTCCGGGTTCTGAGGTCTGAATCCATAGTGAAAGGGACCCGCTTCGTCAATTCCCTCATGTTGGCCTTGTGTGTATTGATTCAGTACTCGATCTTGGTGTTCCTCGTCAGGCAGAATGTAGACCGGTGAAGTGGGTGGAGTTTCCTGAAATAAAATAAAATAATATAAAACACTTACAAATATAAATTATGTCCATCATTTTTAAATACATAATTCCACTTACCATGATAATAACTTTTTATTTAGAACAAAAAAATAAAAACAATTGAGACAATGCAACTGCTGCTGACAACGTTCTGTCTATTAATGTAAATGAATTACATGACAAACCACGCTTTATTTATCTAGTTTACTACGACCGATAATATGTGTGCGTCGGTGTAAGTTGCTTCGTTGCATGTTTAAACATGCAAAAAACTAACCGCTGACTAGGTGTTATTTTCAACAACATGACACGTAATTATTGTGAAACGTGTGCGAATAGCATCAAATGACTTCCCATCATAATCAGCATTATATTGTCGACATGTAATGACTTGTTTAAATCATACAGTTCGGTACAATCTTTTTTAGAATTTGATAACAACTTAACAAATATAAAATATGGTGCGGTTAAAATTGGTTTAAAAAAGTCTTATGCTTTTGTATACCTAGTCCTCGTAGAGTTTACATTATATGATAATTCTTTAATTGAAATTTTACTCAGCTTTCATATTTATTACACCTAATTATGAAATAATGTAATAATGTAATGTAATGTAATTGTATAAAATAGTAATTTTAGGCACATCATCAAATAAAACCATTAATTCAAAGTAATAAAAGTAATTAGTAATAAACTAAACAAGTAGGTAAGTACTTTTAGTTTGTATAATAATTGTGCTTTGTAATAGTTAAGGAAAAAAATACTCGGGCTAAGTATAAATAAAACATAAAAATTCACTTTATTGTTTATTCACGAATTAAGTAACAACAGTTTTTATAAAGAGTGTATGGATAGGTACATACTAAAATGAAAGTAACACATCAAATTGGTTGTAGACAATACAAAACTTTTTTTTGTATATTATATTACAACAACATTTATTTAGTAACTTAAGAAAAACAATTATTAGACATAAACTTAAATAAAACATACAAAAATGCACTTTATTGTTATTTACAGTTTTAGTTTCAACAATATAAAGTGTAATCCACACAAAAATGAAAATTATACATCAAATTGATTGTAAACAAATATTTATTTTTAAATTTAAAACAAACTTAACACCAATTAATTAACTTAACATATTATATAGCTGATTAAATGTCTTAGATTATTTAACTTTTTTTAAAACTACCTATCAGATTAAAATTAATCTTAAAAATCTATGTTTATATTTTAAATTTATCGATGACAGTAAAACATTAAATTGATAGTATAAAACGTTAAAGTTTTAGTGATTTAATCTTGATATAAACCATCATACATTATTATCACCTATGGTAAAAACTATCTATTGCAGGATAGTATATTATATTGTAATAGAATAATGTCCCCACGATATCGTTGACACGTTATCACCTAAAATAAAACGTTTATCATCTTTTCTCGACAATGCCACTTTATACTGTTCTCTTGTAAAAATTTGATGCTTTATGGTTTTGAATAGAACGTTTTTACCTTTAAGATCTGTTCCTGTTGAAAGAACATTTACGTAATCAGAAAATTTTAACTTTTTAGTTACAGGTTTTTTGACTCCTTTTGCTTTTTTAACCTCATTATCAATTGTTTTAATACTGTACAGTTTGGATCGCAATCCTACAAATTCCAAGAGAAGTTTACCACCTAGTTCGTCTTTGAACAAACCAGGGACTTTTTTGTTCCTTGGAATAATACTAAAGCAGTTATTACTAGAATAATTACTAGTGTCAAAATAACTCAAAAAGTGGTCTTTCAAATCGCGATAGAAGTCATCCGTTTGAATGGAGTATAACAAACTATCAGTATCTGTGTAACATAAAGACAGTTTTTCGTTGTAATATTTTTTCATAACAGAATAATGAAAATCGTACATATGGCTTTTTGATATCTCTAAAACTGAAAACCCTATGTATATTGGTTTGTTCAATATTACTTTTTCTCGTTTTAATTGAATAGCTACAAAGTTTTCATCAAACACTGCTACGCTATGGAAGTTAGGGCGAGCTATCAGTTGTTCGGCGGAATAGTACTTGTTTGTTTTATTGCGATCGTCATGCCATGCATTAACAAGTTTTACATCGACTCTGCGCTCTGTATCTTCTAATGTTTTTCCAAAAATACTGTTATTTAACAATTTAAAAAAGTCTTGCTCAAAAGCAGAGTTAGATTTTTGTCTTAACTCCGTATTTAAATCAATATATTGTTTTAAGAACTGACTCTGCTTAAATGTTATTGCTCTGCGAATTCGTTTAAGGCGTAATCCATGATTCAAACACATTTTCAAATGAACGTAATGTATGACATATTCATATTTATCGAATAAATTAGGTATCAGTTTTTTATGTTTCGAACCCGGTGGAACAAAATTTTGGGCGCAAAATGGAAGGTCATTGTGTAAGTCATGTAAACTCTCTGGGTATTCTAAATCTACTTCTAAAATGTATCCATATTCATTTTCATTAGGAATGCTCAGTATGTTAAGCTGACTACATTCCTCCTCATCAAGTAATCTAAAGTCCGCATAGGGCAAATAGCTACACATAGCGTAACCATATAAGTTATTACAGTCCAAGTACATTAAATAACTATTAGATTGAGATGAATCAAAATCAGGCTGATATTTGTTATTTGATTGAGCATACCTTTTTGAACATAAACAAATGCCTCCTCGAATACCCTTTTGTATCATACGAATTATTTCCAAGTCAGATAAAAGTTCCAACTTTATTTTAGTTTTTAAAAGCATTGCATCGAAGCTTAGGCTTGGTGCTGTAATATAAAAAGCCGGATCTAAATCATAATTTTTTTTGCAAGTTAAGCGGAACTTTTCGAATATATCGGCTAATAATAAAACATCATTTTTTACATATAAATCTGTATACTCTCCTAAATTTTGTATGTCAAAAGTTTTCCATACGGTTAAGGCATGTTGGTAATCAGTTAAGCTAATTGATTCACTCGTAAGACTACTGTAAAATTTTTCTATCGGCGGCAAACTAGTTTCTTCATATACCTCCCAAGCAGACATATATTCATATGGATATATACCCTTGCGACGCAACAATGAACATTTTCGTTCACTATCGCAATTTTTACGTAAATGTATAAAGTCATTAGGGTTAAGACTTTTAGCTAACTGGTCTAAGCTTGTCCCTAAAAATTTAAAAGAATCGACAAAACGTACTGCAACGAAAGTTTTATCTGAAAGTGGAATAAACTTAGTAAAAGAAATATAATTTTCTTTGCTTTTCGGAATAACTTTGATTGAGCCTGATATTGTGTTTAATTCCCGAATAAACAAATGGCAATCGTAACCCGACAAATTATGAAAGAAAATGGGGATAAATTTAGGAATCTGAAATTTAAGATTACAGTATGAATGAGCTGCGCCTCTGTAAACACCTGTGAAGTGACAGTGATCTCTCACTTTATCTACGACTAATAAATTTGAACATAAATAACAATAGTCTGCGCGATCAAAAGCACGCGAGTCAATATTACTAAAAATTATAGGCACTGGATTCTCTGAAGCCGACTGAATAATATCATAAATTCTTTTCACGTCTTTCTGTAAATAAGTAACAAATTTGAATGCACAATCAGGACCGCGATACTTTACTAGGCGGTTTAGAGAGCTATCATAATTACAAACAATATAATACGCAAACGCAGCGGGAATGTGCCGTTGAATGTTAGCTGTGTGTTTACTTTGACTTTCAACGCACGGTTGTAATAATGTTTCAAAGTCTGCATATATTACATAAGGTATGAATTGCTTACAATGAAAATTTTTAAATTGAACCAAAGTACCTTTTTCGGGCAAAATAGTTGCGACTCCACCGCAAGAGTGATTTTTATATTTTAGATTAGACTTAAAAAACAACAAGCAATCATCACAAAAATAAAGCTTACTGTGATGTTTAGTCACTTGACTTCTTAATAGTTTAGGAAAGTTTTTTATGAGACAGTAATGAGACTTAGAACCATTCTGAACTAAAAGCATATTAATATGATTTTTTTTTCGTAAAATGGTTTTATACAACGGCCCAGTAATATTACTTTTACTATCCAAACCATAGATATTTACACTTATGTTTTTATTATTTTTTTCAAATGTTTTTATGTCATTATTTGCAACTGGAAACGACATATTAATTAAGTTTAATACTGTACTAAAGTGAGGATAAGATGATACTCGACAAGCATTCTTTTTAACTGGGTACAAAGCCGCCATCACAACCCAAGCAAAACAATATTCATCATCATTTTTTATATTTACACAAGCTTGTTTTGAGTAAATTTTTTTTGGTAATTTTAGATATGATGATCCTCTCAATGGCGTATATTTGTTAATATTAGTTTCGAGGTATAAAATATCCAACATAGACCATCCACTCCCCTTTTCCTGAAATTCGTCTATCTTTTTACAAATAATTTCAGAAATGTTATTTAGTAGATCATTAAAACTGTAGTTTAAATGTAAAGAAATGTTTGCAGTTGTAAATGATTTAGTTTCCGTAGAATCATCTTTAGGTAAAATTACTTTAACAAAAAGTTCAAAGTTTACTTTTATATTTATATGATTAGATAAAGCTGAATGAAGTATTGTTTGTAACTTTGAGGCAATGCAACGCAAGAAGTGCGTGGGCGAAGTAGCAGCTATTTCGCTGCCGTCAGCCAGACGCTCGCGCTCTGCCCGTATGCGATAAGACGCTATGCGACAACGAAACGCGGAACTTATTTTTTCAATGCCACTATCGAGACTTACTGCACTAATACTTTTATGTTTAATACTGCGTAAATGCCCCGAAAACGATTTACTTGGTAATGACTCTTGACAAATCGAACAATAGATAGATTTACCCATAGTTGAGTGGTTATTAGTTCTGCGGTTGATTAAGCTAAGTTAAAAAAAGAAAATATAGTTTTAGAATTTATATTACCTAGATTAACCATTACATTAGTTAAGTATAAGTACAATAAAGTTTTTACAATGTAGTGAAAAAAAAAAAAAAAAAAAGGTGAATCGATGGATGAACCTATTATTGGCTGCCAACCTTGTCACCGTAGTACATCGCCTCTTTTGAGAATCTCTTCTTCGCTTCGGCGCACAATTTCTTCAACTCTTTCCACAGCGGATCGTCTGGTGAGACCCGCAAGCGAAGATTAGCAATCCACTTGTCCGAGCGTTCACGAGAGCCGAGATTAATGATGTCTTCGGTATTATATATTTTGACATCAAAAAATATGTTACCATCAGGCACCAATTCCACCTGACGTAACACCCCGCCCGCGACTCGCCGAGACAACGACGACCACAAGGGGCTGCTGGAGGAGCGCTTAGGCTGCTCAGACTCGTCGTCGGAGCCAAATAGGTCGGACAGCACAGAAGCCGAGCCGTTTGTTTTCGCAGTAGGCTTCCTGAAACAATTGTATTTATAAATTGTTACCGCCAATTCATGAAATCTATTTTTAGCACAGTAACTAACTCTTTATCGTAGAATTATTAAATAACTAGCGGTCGCTCGCGGTTTCACCCGCGTGGTTCCCGTTCCCGTGGGAATAACGGGATAAAAAGTATCCTATGTGTTAATCCAGGTTATAAACTATCTGTGTGCCGAATTTCATCCAAATCCATTCAGTAGTTTTTACGTGCACAAGTAAAAAACATACACACTCACAAACTTTCGCCTTTATAATATTAGTGTGATTGTCTAAAACCAAAGTTTTGTCTAAAAAATTATCTTATTCGTCTATGCTAAAACTTAAAAACGTTATACATACCCACTTGACTTCTTTTTCGCAGGCTCTTTTTTCGGTTTCGCCGATTTTTTCGCCTTCTTCGGAGGACTGTAAAAAGAAAAGAAAGAACATAAATTATAAACATAATAAACTTTCCTACACTCACACCAATTATCTAGCCCAAGAGAAGCTTCGTTATGAAACTCGTTAAATGGTTACTTGACAACGGATAAACATACTTAAAATACTTAAATACATACTTATTATAGGTACATAGAAAACACCTAGACCCGAGAAAATATAGAAAAACAATAATTTCTAAAATTGACCCGACCGGGGATCGAACTTGGGACCTCAGAGATGGCGACACCATGAAAACTGGTGTACATACCACTCAAACAAGGAGGTCGTCAAAATAAGAAAATAAAAATAAAGTATTTAAAAATATGGCAATTATGGCGACATAGTACCAAAGTCTTGAGATATGCATAGCAAATAATTACCTAGAGTCTTCTTCAAAGTCAGATGACTGTTCACGGTCTGAGTCTAGGACAGCTGCGGCGGCGAGCCGTTTCTTGTACTCGTGTTCAGACCTGTAGAGACACGAACGGAAAATAAATTATAGGTCTGTATGTCAACCATCGTACAATCATTGTAAATAATACCAATAAATAAATATATTATAATGAAATGAAAAAAAAAAACAGTAAAATATTATTGACTCACGAACATTATGTCGACGCACTTGATGTGAAGAACAATGGTGATGGAAATAACACTGCAGGCAGCAATAGGTAGACGTGCTTGATGACAAGTCGATCGTAATTGATTTAATGTATTTTATGGAAACTTTATTTATACAAAAACTTGGCAAATACAGATACACGAAAAATGTGTGCAATTATGCACACATTCGTAGATATCTAAATCAGCAATAACGTGTGACCAACAATCACTTCATCGAATTACAAATTATGAAGTAATTAAAATAAAGTGTCATCAAAATATAAATTATAAAACCAGTTACGTGTAGTAATAAGCTTAGGTAAGTAGCAGTGCTAAGTTCGATTCCCAAAAAAAACTTAGGTAGGTGTACCTACTTACTCATAAAGTCCAAATAATAATAATATTAGTAAGTAGGTACATGTAATATTATTGTATGTTTTGTGTATGTACTTGTACTGTGTGTTATGTTTTAGCATAGAATTGAATATATTGACTTGACGACCTCCGTGGTCGAGTGGTTAGCGCGCCGGGTTTGGCATCGCGCCATCTCTGGGTTCAATTCCCGGTCGGGTCAGTTTGGAAAAAACTGTTTTTCAAAATTGATTTCGGGTCTTGGTGTTTTTCTATGTTTATGTATATTTATAAAAAAAAAAATTACATCTTTGCACTGGCTATTTTACTTCTAAATGATGGAACACAACAATGCAGATAACATTGTTGCTATGCGCAAGACCTAGGTAAGATGGACTACCATCTATATACTAAGTTAGC